>CM070550.1:5998423-7198423 GCA_036346405.1 Phyllostachys edulis | reverse complement strand
TCTCTGCCGGCAGCCACACCACCGGATCGCCCCAACAACCGGTCCACGGCAAGCGGCGCAAGTGGAGTTCGCATTCATTGTCCCACGACGAGGATCGCGTCGACGCTACCACGACGGCGAGCCTCTGCGCTACCGTATTATGGATAACATCCTCGAATCGCCGCCCTCGATCGGCGCGAAGACGACTTCGGCGGGCTGCGATTTGGCGTCGCGACGACGGCGAGCCCCGCCTTTGCTTTGGCGGAGGAGACGCGGCGTGGCGTGTCGCGATGAAGCAAGAGATGGACGCCGCCGAAGCGAACCGGGCGCGGGGCTGGCGGATCTTCTGCCGGCCACCACGCGATCACCCTTAAGTGGGTGTTCAAAGCGAAGCGGATGAAGCCGGCGCCATCGCTGCACAAGGCTCGCTTGGTGGCACGAGGCTTCATGCGGCGAGAGGATCGACCGGACGACGCTTCGCGCCGTCGCGCGCGCATGGAGTCCGTTCGTCTTCTCCTCGCGCTTGCGTTTCCAGAGGGTTGGCACGTCCATCACATGGACGCCAAGTCCGCCTTCCTCAACGGCGACTTGAAGGAGGAGGTCACGTCCGTCGGCCGGGATTCGTCATCCCCAGCAGGAGGGCAAGGTCCTCCGCCACGCAAGGCCTCTTCACGGCTTGCGGCGAGCACCACGAGCACGAACGCTAAGCCGGACTCCACCCTTATGCAAATGGGGTTCCAGCAGAAGCGCACACGAGGTCAAGGTCTCTGCGGCGGGCAAGGCGGCAACGCCTGGCGTGGCGCTCTCGCCGACGACTTGGATCACCGGCTCAAGGAGGCCGAGGTCGAAGCGTTCAAGGCGAGATGAAGACCGCCTTCGGATGAGCGACTTGGGGCTCTCCCTTCTACAGGGATCGAGGTCCACCAGACAGCCTCCCAGATCTCCCTTCGCTGATCGCCACGCCAAGCGCATCGTTGAGTGGGCGGGCTCGCCGATCGCAACCCAAATTTACACTCCTATGGAGGAGAGGTGAAAGCCGAGCCGCGACAACCTGGCGGAGGAGGCGGATCGCAACGCAAGATCGCGCGCAGATTGGGGCCTTCGCTACCTTGTCCACACGCCGACCGGACTTAGCGTTCGCCGTCGGCTCGTCGGTCGGTTCATGCAATGGCCGACGACGGCGAGCATCGGCGAAGCCGTGAAGAGGATCCTCCGCTACGTTGCGGGCACCTCCGACTCGGCTTGCACTACCCGAGGTGTCCGCCACGCCTTCATCTGCAATACAGACAACGACGACGCGCGAGCGACATCGACACCGGCAAAGAAGAGCACAAGCGGGATTCTTTCTTCCTCGGCAAGTGCCTCGTTAGTTGGCGGTCGATCAGCGGCGGTGGTGGCCTGTCCCACCAGTGAGGCCGAGTACATAGCGGCCTCCACCGCTTCAACTCAGCGCCTGCTCGTTCGATCGCTTGGTGATCTCCTCGGCGAGAGACATCAAGCGGTGGCGCTCGGGGTGATGCAAAGTCCGCTCTGCTCGCAAAGAACCCGTTTTCCATGAACGGAGCAAGCACATCCGGGTGAAGTACCACTTCATCCGAGGTCTTGGATGAAGGCGAAGATCAAGGCGAGCTACATCAACACCACGGATCGACTTGGACACGCCACCAAGCCTCTTGGGAGGTCAAATTCTCGAGCTCGCTCTAGGATCGGGATGGTTCAACTCTCCCACAAGATGACGACAAGACTTAGGGGAGAATGATGGATAAGTCTTGTGTTGGCTTGTCTTTGTCCTCCAAGGACAGCATCTTTAGGACAACATCTTGGGCGCTTTAGGGCAACATCTTGATCGCTTTAGGACAGATCTTGACCGCTTTAGGACAGCATCTTTAGGACAGCATCTTGATCGCTTTAGGACAGAGATCTTGATCGCTTTAGGGCGGCATCTTAGACTAGCATCTTAGCATATGTTTGGTGGTGCCTATAATTTGTATCCCCAACCCCTCAAAGTTGGCATAGCATTGTGTGAGAAATAAACAAAGAAAATTGCCCCATCTCCAAGTGTTATCCTCTCGATGAGAGTAAGGATCTTGCTATCACCAAGAGCAAGAGTCCAGCGACTAACAGGCATTGTATCATGATGCTACCAATATCATGTGGCTTTTGTTCTGGAGTCTATTATAGCTCACAGTTCTTTGTATTCTAGCCCTAATATACATCATGTAATTTTTAATACATGCTAGCGTTGGCTAGGGTATTGCCTACGAAGTATATCATGTATAAACTGTTGTAGATATCGAATCTATCTGATTGAAGATCTCCTCTACATGTTAAAGTTTTCTTTTGCATGGGAACATCTTAAACTTGTTTTGCGAAGCGAACTTGAACCTATTTCTGTATTTCATGCATGTTAATTGGTGACATGCCTCTTTTCTTTGTTCCCAGTTGATGTATCTCTTTGGCCGAAAATGTCATCTAGTAAGCTTACTAGAGATCGCTGGTTCTATTGACATAATTACTCTGGGTATTATTGCAGAGTACACCAATGATACCCAAGAAGATTTTGCAGCCTGATCATACATTTCACCCTCAAGAAGAGGACTTATGCTCTGTGACTTCTTCGTATCCTTTTCTATCTAATAAAAATTCATTGGGCTTCTGTTTTAGTTTTTTTCT
The DNA here is from genome assembly GCA_036346405.1 of Phyllostachys edulis. NCBI lineage: Eukaryota > Viridiplantae > Streptophyta > Magnoliopsida > Poales > Poaceae > Phyllostachys > Phyllostachys edulis. The sequence goes on along the minus strand of CM070550.1, from coordinate 7,195,771 downwards.
TGACACTGTTCGATTATTAATTTATTATGCGCCTATTATTTGGTTTTGAAAATGTTCTTCCAATATTTCATAGCAAGGCTCAAGTTACATCAGGATTGAATCATATATTTGAATCTTCATTGTCAAAGAGATGACTGGAAAATTAAACATTTTTTAGGATGATGAGTTTGTTCTATTTACCTGAAAGCTGCATCTTCTCAATTGACAAGATTTTGTTCTGTGCGCTAAAACCATTGTCAACGTGATGCTTTTCTCATTATTTTTTGAAATAATTGAATTATGCGAACATTCTAAGCTGTATGTGGGCCTTTCCTGAGCTGTGTAAAGAACCACAACTTCGACAAGAGCTGGCAAAACTAAGACAACTGTTGGTGTTGCCCCTTCATTTGTATGTGGTGACCGTGCTGACAAGAGGAAGGAGGTGTGTATGTAATCTGATTGCATTATTTCAAGATGGTCATTTAATATGTATTAATTATTGCAACCCAGCAAGCACCGTTTATTCTAAAAAACAGCTGGTAGTCACAGTTTTGTTCATTCTTCAGTTCTACACAAAATTAGAAGAGAAACACAAGGCTTTTGAAGCTGAGAAGAGCCAGGCTGAGGCCCGTAAAAAGGTAAGAATTTACATCTGGTTTGTATCATGGGAGAAGCTAACCGTAGGCCACTTGAGTTTTGTATTGATTACTGTTGGGGTCTGTTTGGTATTGCTGTTTGGAGAAAGAACAGTTACAAGGGTCACTTTCAAACATGGCTATTTGTATTTTCTAATATACTAAAAATCCAGAATTACATTGTCATGACCCATCATCATGAATATCAATCCACACCAAATCCGAATGATATATTGCCAAATCAACCAACAATACAAGTGTCTGGGGATACAATTGGAAGGAATTGGAAGCAAGGATGGGAAGAAGCAATAGACTGGGAAGAAAGAAGCATGGGTTGAGGAATCTCAGAGAAAGGAGAATGGAGGAAGAAGCAGCATTCGGGAAAGAAGGAGCCGGCTGTTGCCTTTGTTCTTGCCTGCTCCCCCCGTTGGATCACCTTGCCTTCTTGTATTCTTTCCCTTGGCCACACGAGATGGGCCAAAGGCCAGCCCATGTACTTATCCAACTTGGAGGCCCACACCAAGGGATCCATGTCCGTGACATACCTCCCCCATTGAAATTCGGCTTGCCCCCAAGCCGGTAGTGTCCCTGGAACAGCTTCCTGTTGGCATTAGTAGAAGCAAACATGGAAACATCTGGCGCATAATGTATGGAAATAACAGCATTTCTTCTGTAAGTGTATCCCCACTGATGGAATAAATGCACAGTTTCCCATGCAGGCGGCCTCAAGTTTTTGCGCAAAGTCAAGTAGTCTAGCATTGCATCTAGCTTTGCCCTGTGTGCAAGTCCTCTTGTCCTAGCAACGATTGAAGCAATGCTGTTTGTGCTGGTTTCACCTTCTTTCTGGTGAACACGGAAATGATGGGTAACTGTGCCATGGGCAGCTTCAGCTTCGATGGTTTTTCCATCAGGGCACACCCATACTGATGTCATCAAACCCAAGGAGCCAAAACCTTGAGCTAAGAAATCACTCTGCACATCTCCATCATAATTCTTGCAAGCCCACACATAGCCTCCTTCACTCTTAAGTGCATAGGCAACCATGTCATCAATAAGACGGTGTTCATACCATATTCCAGCAGCCTCAAATTTGGATTTCCATTCAGCTTCATAGACCTGGAAAATGTCCTTGAACCTGCCATCATACTTCTTCGGGATTGTGTTTTTGGTGCTAAGGTACAGCGGCCATTTCTTCTCATAAGCAGTTGTCATAGAAGCCTCAGCAAAAGCTCGAATTGACTCATCAGTGTTGTACATAGACAAGGCAACTCCTCCAGAACCAGTGAAGTTAAAAACCTCCAGATCAATCTGCTCATCTTTTCCCTCAAAAACTAGTTTGAGCTTGCCAGGCCCCTTCAGAACTGTATCAGTTGCTCGGTACTGATCACCAAAGGCATGCCTTCCAATGCAAATGGGCTTAGTCCATCCTGGAACAAGCCTTGGGACATTTTTGCATATAATTGGCTCTCTGAACACAGTGCCATTTATAATGTTTCTAATTGTGCCCTTTGGGCTCTTCCACATGTGTTTTAGGTTGAACTCCTTAACCCATGTTTCATCTGGAGTAATTGTCGCACACTTAATAGCCACATTGTACTTGAGAGTAGCCTCTGCAGCCTCCACCGTGACCTTGTCATCAGTTGCCTCACGATGCAGAATTCCCAAGTCATAGTACTTGATTTCCAGATCCAAAAATGGGAAGATAAGCTTGACCTTGATAGATTTCCAGAATACTCTGGTCATTTCATCACCTTCTTCAGAGGGAAATGACTTCTTGAAATGCAAAAGAACTTCAAGCCAAAAATAAAATTTGTGCCACCACTTAGCATCTTCTTGTGGACACTTCAAACTCATTTGTGAAATGACTTCCAGAAGCTGCTGTTGGGTCAATGATGAAGATGCATGTGCCACAAAAAATTCAATTACTATGTCACCAACAAGGCGAAGTATATATGATTGCCCTTTGGAAACAATACTGTTAAGGATGTCGTCCACACAAGCAATGTTGTATAGCTTGCCTCTGATAAGAAGGCACTTCTCTATGAGCATTTCCTTCAGCTTCGAGGTATTTGGCTCCAGTTCGGATTCTTGTGCTGTTGACTCGAGCAGGCGGCGGCCATGGTGTTGGTTGTAGCTCAACAACTTTGCTCACGATCTCCACTGGCATAGATGGCGGCCACCGTTGCTTCCACTGCTCACCATCTCGACATCTGAGGAACACTGGCCATGGTATTGGCCGTAGCTTTGCCCTTTCACGGACGATCTCTACTTGCACTGGCGGCGGCCATGGTTGCCGCTCGACCCACACCATTGGTGGTGGCCACACCACAACGCTTGGTGTGGAGATGGGGTTGCTTGAGCGAGTGATGACTCAGGACGTGACCAGCTGTGTGACCCAGACCAGATGGACGTTGGTGCCGGGCACCATGGTGAGGGGTGGTGCAGGGTCCCAATATGACTCGGTAGGAGTGAAGACGAGAGTCGGCCTGGCGCTTAGCTGTGGCCAAGCCTCGGAGTCATCGTCAGTGTACGGGGGCATTTCCTCAAGCAGTTGGTGCCCAGTGCCGATGCAGGAATCACCACGCCGTAGAATCGCACCGATAGGAACGGTGGAGTTGACGTCGTCGATGTTGGGGAAGGGGCCCGACATTGAGCACTTGGTGGCGTCAAGATGGCGAGGTGAGTCTGCATGGAGTAAGCTTCGCCATGGCGTGGTCGCCCTCAACGCGTGGTGACATTTCGCCGAACAGTTGGTGCGCGGTGGTGATGCAGGTGTCGGCACACACACGAGGCGTGCTGGTGAATGGAGCGGGGCTGGTGATGGCGACGTCGAGCAGGGCGGTGGTCGAGGGAGAACTTGGGGTTGTGTCGGCGGCGGCGCCGAGCAACCGAGAGGTGGTCGCAGCTAGGGATGAGACTTTGTCATCTAGCTTCCGCCCTTGTGCGTCCATCCTGGCGAGGATCTGCTGCACCCTCGTGTCATGCGTCTCTGTGGTCGCCATGGCCTCTTGAGCACCAGCAGAGAGTGGGGCGGGAGGCTCTGATACCAAATTGTCATGACCCATCATCATGAATATCAATCCACACCAAATCCGAATGATATATTGCCAAATCAACCAACAATACAAGTGTCTGGGGATACAATTGGAAGGAATTGGAAGCAAGGATGGGAAGAAACAATAGACTGGGAAGAAAGAAGCATGGGTTGAGGAATCTCAGAGAAAGGAGAATGGAGGAAGAAGCAGCATTCGGGAAAGAAGGAGCCGGTTGTTGCCTTTGTTCTTGCCTGCTCCCCCCGTCGGATCACCTTGCCTTCTTGTATTCTTTCCCTTGGCCACACGAGATGGGCCAAAGGCCAGCCCATGTACTTATTCAACTTGGAGGCCCACACCAAGGGATCCATGTCCGTGACATACATTTCTGGGAAAGTCAAGGGAGATTTGTGGAAGCTTCTTGCTAACCACACCACATCTCTTGTTGGTTATTTTACTTGTTATGTGGATCTTGAATCTCTCCACGCGGAACATGCAATTGGGACCTCAAAAACTTTGCAGCTTTTCCTCTATATGCAATGTGGATCTTGAATCTCCATTTGTTCTTTACTTCTTTTCCACTTTTCCTCTATATGCAATTGGGACCTCAAAAACTTTGCAGCTTGCATCTGGCTAGTGGCTACCATGTTACAAACATGGTGACCTATAAAACACCGTACATGTTTGTCTTTAATTCCAACAAAAATCTTTAACAATTTTGCTTTCCTAAGCATAGTTTTGTGTAATAGAATTATATCTATTATCATATATGCACAAACGTAGTTATTTTTTTTATTCTTACATTTATATTTTACAAAATCTATGTTATTTTATATAAATTTCATTGTCTGTTGACACCTGAAGTTGAATTGTGCTCCACCTTTTAAGCTTTGTGACCCATCCTACTTACTATTGTAATTTTGTAAGCATTTTCCATCTTTTCAATCCAACAAGCAACAAGTTAAATACCATTTTTTTAAAAGACACTGTGTAAAAGCAATATGAGCACATAATACTGTCAATTATTCAAGATTCACTCTACCTGATCGTTGTGTTGACCTAATTAATATTGTGTTCTGGTAAACATGGTTTGGTGAATGCAATCTCTATTAGGCTACCACCATATATTATTTAATTCAATAATAGCTAAATGAAGTGACGCTTCTGTGATTCTCCTTGAGTAAATGCTTATGACAGATTTTCCTCAACTTCTGTGTACAGATTCAGCTCTTTCTATTTTTTCAGATAAAAGATTTTGATCATGGACACATCATGGAAAGAGAATTAATAAAGTGCCTAATGCCATGCACTGGGCAGAACAGATGCATATGATGTTTGAACTTTTTGTTGCCCAAGTCTTTCTCATGTTCGTATAGGAAGAGCCTAACCTTTGTTAACTATTGTTACTAACATTTCTCATTTCATGTAGGAAGAGCATGAAACGGCTTTAAAACAACTAAGGAAGTCCTTGGTCATCAGAGCAAAACCCATGCCAAGCTTCTACCAAGAAGGCCCCCCTCCAAAGGCTGAAACTAAGAAGGTAATTCCAATATTTCACATTTCGTTATAGAAACTTGTAGTTGTAACCTGTTACTGCTATTATTTGTATATCATAAATCATTGCTAGTGTTTAGTGCGTGAGATATTTTCCTAATAGGAGAATGATGCACACATCACTGAAATGAGAGGATGCCTTAATTTACCTTTTTTTTCACTGAACAACAGATGTCACCTCTAATGCCAAAAATAGCTATCCAATAATAACATAGGTGTAATTTGCTTGAGAGTTACATTTGATAAGGCTTCTCTTTTGTGTTACAAATAGTAATTATACATGCATGGTTATGTTTTGTAGCATGGATGTTAGGTATTTTTACCCCAAGCACAGTGTTAGCTAATTTTCCATAATTTGATGATTCTGCTGATGAACAATATGACATAATCGGTGAACTCAGTTATGGATCACATTTTTTGCCTTTTGTTGTGTCAAGGTGCCTCCAACTCGTGCCAAATCACCAAAGTTTACAAGGAGAAAGAGCTGCAGTGACGCACCACCGACGCCAGAGAGGGCAAATACCAGCACAGCATGTCAACGATCGCATCGTCACAGCATCGGGAATCCCAAAGATGCTAGTAGAGCACAATGCGCGCCAAAGAGCGGTGTAGCTGCCAAAACCAGAGCTGTCAAACCTGTGAGCTGAAGACTGTATGAAGAAACATGGAGCAGCCAAGTGCTGTGAGCCTGTGACTGTCGCTATACAAACCCTAACTCGAGCCGTTTCCGTTTCCATGGCATTTTGGATTTAATTTACAACTCACATCAAGAAGGCCTCAGTGCTACTGACGGTGTGCTCGCTGCTGGACCTTATCCCTTTCTCTTTCTTCTTTTTGCATTCTCTGTAAGAACTCTGTTTGCTAGGACCATGTACTGTTCCATGTTGTAAATTGTGGAGGGTTTAGGTAAGGAGTCAGCCCCTCGGTCCTTTAAGCCCTTGATGAATTAATTCGTGAGCTGGACTGCTGCATTGTCCTGCTTGATGTTTGCTTCGGTCGGCAGATACTCTGGCATTGTATGCAGATCCTCAGTTCCTCACCAGTTCCATGCTTCCACCTTGTGAGGTGTTTGGTTAGTGATTGTATTATCATCTGGGAAATGAATCTTCTGCTCCGTGCAGGCAATTATCTTGGCAGTTGGTAGGAGGATGGAGTGATGGGCCACTTTTAACTTGTGAGGGCGATGAAGCTTGGGAAGATATCATATGACTCAATCAATGGCCAAAATCGTTGGAAAGAACCAATGGCCAAAGTCTTGAAGTAAATATGCAAAATTGGTTACAAAGATACTCAATTTTTGTGTCCTTAGCTATTGGATATCCAAAAATTTATGGCTCTTTGCTATTAGACACTTAGACTATTAAAATATTATTTTTGAGCTAAAGAGGAGAGAGAAAGCTAGTGAAAAGTTTGCTTTGCCCTTCCATCTCCTCCCTTCTTCGTTGTCTTCTTTTCTTCCCTGCCTCCTCTCGGGCCTTCTGCTGCCTTGTGCTATAAGAGCCGCCCTAGCCTCGTCCTCGCCACCGCGTGTCACCTCCGCCCTCGAAGCCTTGACCTTAAGAGTGTTAGTCACCGTATGTCGCCGAATTCGGAGCTTGAAGCTATCGCCTGCCGTAGCCTTCGTCGTCGTCTTCTGCCGTTGACGGTGAGTATCAGTCCTCGTTGTTGCCACCTTCATCTTTGCTGCGTCCTGATCTACCCCACCGCCTCCTCGATGTTGTCGTCTCGCCACCGTAGCCCCTCCGCCGCCATAGCCGTAGCCCCGACACCGCTTCTTCCTAGTCGCCGGTCATCTCCGTCCTCCCCCGACCTCCGCATGCGGCCAAATAGCTTTGTCGTCGTCTCGTCTCCTTGACCCGCTGCTCCAAGCTAGCCGAGTCGCAGCCGTTCCCTGTCATCGCCGCAAACCCGATCTCCGCTGCCGCCTTCCCTCATCGCATCGTAACCTCTGACGACCATGGGTCTCCACGCACCGCACGCCGTCACCTTCGCGTTGTTTTCCGTTGCTCCAAGACAGCCGAGCCGCAACCGTTCCACGTCGCCGCCGCCGCCTTCCCTCGTCGTGCCACCGCCTCTGACAACCATCGGTCTCCGCGCACCGCTCGTCGTTGTCGTCGTCGCCTCCACGTCGTTTTCCGTCACTTCGCATCCCGGAACTCGCCGTCGACACCGCTCGCCAGAGTTGCGCCGCCACTCGTTGTGTCTTTGGTTCCCGTATGCCATACTGTGTGTTGAGAGCATTGATGTCATTTTACAAAGTTTCTCTCCTAATCAGTCGGATATATTATTTCAATGATATGAGTGTCTAACAGCAAAGAGACATAAATTTTTAGTGTTTTTTGACCAAGACATGATTTTTTGGTGTCAATAGCTAATGACACAAAAGTTAGTGCCACATAGCCAATTTTACCAAGTTAATAATGACCTAGACGGGGCCATGCATCAGCGTCAGCGTCAGAAGTGGTGGATGGCATGCTTTCCTGTATTGGGCCTGCCGGCGGGCTCGACATTTCCACTCCATCTGTCAGTCTGTCTCCAAACTCCTACTTAACTGTCAATGATCGCTATTTTTTTTCAAAGCACGAATATAGTCATGTAAACTCTACACTCCTTGCAAAAGAGAAAATCAAACAACGGATAACTCATTTGTAATTTGCTCATTGCCTATTTGGAATGCAAGACCTTCACAGAAAATAGAGCATTTTGTTTGCTTTTCTTTATGTTTCTGGCACGATTGAAACATGAATTGAGATATGTACACTTGTGTTCACCAAGACAAGTGTTGGCCAGTTTTACATCATCTAGAAAATGAACATCTCCATAACCACGGCCACCCCTGAAGATATATAGTGTATACCTTTTCCCGGTTAGCTAAATATCTAAATTTCAAGGTTGATATATCAAAGGGAAGAGTGGCGGATCTAGAATTTCACCACGCCTTCCGATAGTCTGATATCCTAGAACTAATGCAAATTTATATTCACACCAGGACATAATAAAAATAAGCCACAAATGCATCATTGACAAGAAACTTTAGCTCAATGCTTCAACATAAAACATAATAAAAAAAATGACAAAACATAAATAATATAGCATCATAGAGATACAATTTGAGTACCTAAATAACGAAGATTTCATTTCTATCCTAGCCCACCATTTCTTCATCAATAGTCGGACAAGAACTAGAACCTACAAAGACAACATAAAAAAGTAAATCAAACAGATGTATGATTAAATACAAAGAACATAAAGTTTACATTTGTAAGAAGCTAACTTACCACTAGCATGAGATAATTGTATCCCTAATTCCTAAATAAGGAATGCAAAACTTTAGGACTACAACAAGTAACCATGCTTCTACATACTAAACATACCATACAAGTACTAAACATACCATACAAGTTACAAAAGGCATGCTAACCGCTTACCACATCAAATAAGTAACGAGTGCTACAGTATTGAACCTCAAGACAAAGAGAAGAAAACCCTACAGTACATATACTACAGTAAACCCTAGAGCTAATGGGCTTATGGGCCTTATACACATGGGCCATATACACATATACATAACACCCCCTTCAAACTCAACATGGGTCAGGAGGATCGGAAACATTGAGTTTGGAGAGATGGAAGCGATGTTGCTCTCGAGTTTGAGCCTTTGTGAAGAAATCAGCGACTTGAATCTCAGAAGGCACATACTGAAGAGCAATAGTCTTCTATTGACAATGATAACGTGTGAAAGATGCATCCACACCAATGTGCTTAGTCAGCTCATGCTTCACTGGATCAGTAGCAATCTGTATAGCACTAGTGTTGTCACACAGAAGAGATGCAAGAGTATCACATGACACACCAAGATTAGCTAAAAGCCAACGAAGCCAAACAATCTCTGAAGTAGTAGTGGCCAACGCTCGAAGCTCAGCCTCAGCACTAGATCGTGAAACTGCAGTCTGTTTCTTGGACTTCCAGGCAATAAGCGAAGACCCAAGAAATATGCAATAGCCAGAGACAGATCGTCTATCAATAGGATCACTTGCCCAAGTCGAGTCAGAGTAAGCATGAAGTTGAAGCTGACTCGACTGAGAATAAAAGAGACAACGATCAACAGTCCCTCGTAGATAGCGCAACACACGTAGTAGGTGAGCATAGTGAACAGACGTGGGAGCAGAAACAAACTGGCTGAGCACATGAACAGAATGAGCAATATCAGGACGTGTCACTGCAAGATAGACAAGACTCCCAACAATATGACGATAACGAGAGGGGTCTTCAAGCAAAGTGCCATCGATGGGGCGAAGTCAAGATGAAGCTCCATAGGAGTAGCAATGTCCGATTGTCGGTGAGACCGAAACGAGCAAGCAAATCTCGAATATAACGCCGAGATAGATAGTAGCCATCACCGTTGTCTTGAGTAAACTCAATCCCCAGAAAATAACGTAGAGGACCCAAATCCGACATCATAAACTGCTCACTAAGCTGATGCTTAACAAAAGTAATGTACTCCTTGTCATCTCCAGTAATCAGCATGTCATCAACGTAGAGTAAAAGCATAGTACGACCACGTGGAGAGGTATGAATAAACAATGCAGGATCATGATTACTCGGGGAGAAACCAGCAGCTAACACAACTGAACTGAACCGCTCAAACCAAGCACGAGGAGCCTGTTTGAGGCCATAAAGAGCACGACGAAGGCGACAAACATGACCAATAGGAGCCACAACACCCTGGGGTGGGGTCATATAAACTTCCTCGTGCAGGTCACCATGAAGAAAAGCATTCTTCACATCCATCTGAGAGATAGTCCAAGAGCGAACAGCAGCCACAGCAACAAGAGTGCGAACTGTTACCATATGAGCAACAGGGGCAAATGTCTCATCATAATCACTACCATGTGCCTGCTGAAAACCACGAGCAACTAGACGAGCCTTGTACCTCTCAACAGAACCATCAGATTTGGTCTTAACTTTAAAAACCCACTTGCAAGTAATAGGAACAGCATGAGCAGGTAAAGGAACAAGATCCCACGTACTAGTACGATCCAAAGTAGCCAACTCCTTAGCCATAGCTAACTGCCACTCAGGATGAACAACAGCTTCCTGATAAGTGTGAGGCTCAGGCACAACAACAGTAGAAAGAAAACCATATCTGTCAGGAGCAGCAATAGTAGTATGATCACGAAGCTCATACCGAGATGACGGTGCTGGTGGAGGATCATCAGGAAGAGTATCATCAGCACTAGCCATGCCATCAGAGGAGGAAATAGTAGAAGGCTGAGTATCAGGAGGGGCCCTAGACCGACGAGTATAGTGAAGAGGAAACGGTGATCTGACTGAGGATGAAGAAGAGGACTCCACAGAAAGAGGTGTATCGGATGAAACAATAGGTGGAAGGTAAAGAAAAGAGAGAGACTCAGCGGGAGAGGAGGACCGAGTGGTGGAAGAGTAAAAGTAGGGATGATCCTCAACAAAAGTAACATCACGAGAAATGCGCATACGTCGAGCAGAGGGGTCATAACAGCGATAGCCCTTATGCTCAAGACTATATCCAAGAAAAACACACTCAACAGACTGAGCTGTTAACTTGGTGCGCTCACGGCGGGAAGCAAAACATAGCAGAACAACCAAAAACCGAAGATGGTCATACCGTAGGGAGTGGAAAACAAGAGCTCTCGAGACACTTTCCTCAAGGCGAGAAGATGGTCGATATTAATGAGATAGACAGACGTAGAAACCGTGATCGACCCAAAAATGTCGTGGAACATGAGATGCAAGTAAAAAGTACGAAAGCGCCTCAATAAGATGACGATGTTTACGTTCAAGAACACCGCTTCGAGCATGGGCACCGGAGACAGAAAGCTAAGGAAGGGTTCCTCGGAGAGAGAAATTGACGAAAAGCATGCGACAAGTACTCCCCAAATCGAACGAAAAATCTGAATAGGAGTGGAAAGCGGGTGTGAACCATACGAGCAAAAAGACCGATAAATGGACAAGAGTTGAGAACGATGTTTCATAAAATAAACCCAAGTATATCGAGAATAGTCATCAATGAAGATTACATAATAGATATGACCACCTTTGGAAGCAAAAGGAGCGGGACCCCAAACATCGTAATGAACTAACTCAAAAGGATGACTAGACCGAGATGTCTTGGTAGGATATGGAAGTTGCAAATTGTTTACCAAGCTTGCAACCTTTACAATCATAACTAGTGTCAACAATGACACGACCTAGGACACCCTGACGAGCTAATGTAGAAAGACGAGAGCCACATAAATGACCAAGCCGATGATGCCACTAAGGAAAACTAACAGATGCTGACGCAAGAGCAGAAGATGCATGAGCGGATGAAGATGGAAGACTCAGACGATCAAGGAAGTAGAGACCCTGAGAATCTCTAAGGCGATGGCCAGTACCAACAAGAACTCTGTCAACGATCCCGCACATAGCAAATAGAGTCATCAAACCCAACAAAGTAGTTCATATCAGCAAGCTGACCAACAGACATAAGATTCATAGAAAGCTGAGGTACAAAAGACACATCAGGAACAGTAAAATGAGAAGTAGAGAGAGTGCCCTGATGAGTGACTGAACATGAGGTACCATCAGCTGTCTGTACACAGGAACCATCCATAACAGGTCGACATGATGCAAGGCGAGACTTATCCGATGTCATATGAATAGAAGCTCCAGAGTCCAAAACCCATGGAAGATTAGTACCTGACACGGAAGAAGAGGCTACAGCAAGACTGGCAGACCCACTAGGAGGGGCATTAGATGAAGACCGCTGCTAGACTTGAGTCTGAAGAACCTGAAGCTGGGACTGAAGTTGACCCAACTGAATGGCAAAAGCAGAATCCCCAACAGACGCAGGGAGGCGGTGGCAAAGAACCACACCACGATTTATTTATTTATGAGATGCGGTCGCACTCTGGATGAAGTCAGTAGCACCTCTGAGCAGGATGACCGGGCTTCTTGCAGTGAGGGCATAAAACCTGGTTGGTTGTATCATCAGAAACTGGAACAGGCTGAGAAACCTCCTAACGAGGTGCCGCAAGAACAGACTGAGGTGGTGGTAATCCGAAGGACAGAGAGCGAAGTCGAGTCTCCTCAGCAATCAACACAGCAAGGGCCTCCTCCATGGTTGGAAGAACAGCATGCCCCAGTAGTTGAGCTCGAATAGACTCAAACTCTGGGCGAAGACGCATAACAAAGGTGAACATCAAATTCACAAGATCATGACCCGCCTTGCTCGCGACAAACAAGACATCCGGCCACAGAAGGTGGAACCATGGAGGTCACCGTCGTGAAATGCGAGTGAAAGAACGTAGTACTCCTCAATAGACATGTCCTGCGGCGTAGATCATAAAGAGTCTCAGAGAAGAGAAAATTGACGTGCCGCCTTTGACCGTACGCTCATAACGTTCTTGAAGATACTCCCACATCTTGCGAGAACTTGGAAGATCAATGAAATCCATCTGATTGAAATCTCAAAGACTATGACATAAGATACCCATAACACGATCATCAAGATTGCCATGCAAAGACCTCCCTTCAGATCGGTCTTCTCGATCGGAGGCTCACCAGTAATATATGAGAGAAGACCAATAGACCAAAGAAGCATGCGAGCAGATGACGACCACACGATAATTTTGTCCATCGACGATATCTAAGGCGAAGAGCACCTCCCATACTAAGAGAATGAGGAGAAGCAAAAATATTATCACCATTACACCCACTCTGCAACCAAAAACCCGAGGCAAGACAGAGAAGCGATGTCTTCTACAAACCGAAACAAAGCAAGATCTTGGTATCAACAGCAGAGCAGAAGTCACTATATTAGTGAGCGCAAGCTGTACCAACAATCGACATCGGTGAGCAATCGGGATATCGGTGAGCCTCAAGCCGGGCGACGGAAAGATGGCGATCGACCTCAAGCGCGAAAGCAAGGGCCTCGGTGCGCGGCGACGGGTCCTCCAAGCACGCAAGACGGCGGCGGAAGAAGCCTCTAGGTGTGGCGGCTGGAACCTCCAGCGCAGACAGACGCCGGCGTCAAGGCAGACGGAGCCTCAAGACGCTGGCGACACGAGCCGCGCCGAGGCAGACGGGGCCTCAAGCATGGCCGAGGAAGCGCAGCGCAGCCGGCCGGGGAGAGCAGGACCTCCAGCCCAGCCATGCGAAGCGGGACCTCCAGCGCCAAGAAAATCACTGGGGAGGAAGGCCGGGCCAGCCAAGAGTCGGCATGGGGAGGTGGAGATAGCGGCGGTGGAGTGGTGGAGGTTCAGAGGACGCCATGACACCACCGCCTGCGAGGACACCCTAGCGAAGGCGGCGGCGGCCCCGCCTCGATACCATGCTACAAGATTGAACCTCAAGACAAAGAGAAGAAAACCCTACAGTACATATACTACAGTAAACCCTAGAGCTAATGGGCTTATGGGCCTTATACACATGGGCCATATACACATATACATAACAACGAGATCACATAAATTTAAGCACGAATGAATGAGAGCAATGATGCAATTGAAGATTACGAAATGTCATAGTAACCATCAGCAATTGTTATTGTAATTTTGTAATGCAAATGCAATAATTGTCCCCATTATCTTGTTTTCATAATTTCATTTGAAGTTGGATTGAGAACTAAGTTTGCCCAATATACTCTGGTACTATTAGGGGTTCCTGCATGACAGAAACGGTTAGCATCACAGCCGACTCACCGATACATGATTCGCCAGGCGGGAGCATATGTCTTACCATTGTCTTCTGGGTGCACTCTCTTTACCATGACCTTTGATCTCTGAAAATTGAAAAGCAATCATCCATTTCAACATAGTAGTGTGAGAACTGAGAAGTGAATAATGAGTTCCAGTATCACATATGTTGTAGATCATAGACTTACAACAAGCAATTCATCGAGACCTTCCATCATAGGTGGATCCGAGCTACTCAGGTCTGCAAGAACCACCATAAACTGTCTAGTTCATATACCCACGCACACATACACTCACAGAACAAAAAGTGAAAACAAATGTAATCAGTTTACCTTTGCGCTTCAGACTGTCCTGCGTGATGTTATTCCCCGCTTGCACCAGAGACACGAGCTGCGGTTTGCAATTTGGAACATACCCAAACAATCGGCAACGCACAAGCGCATCCACATATTTCCTTACCAGCGGCACAAGCTACGATTGATGTATGCACACGACATGAGAGGAGGAAAAATGAATGGAGTAGACCTGCATTGCTTGGACCAACTCGCTGAAGCCGAGGTACCCCTGCCGCTTGACCAAGGGAGGGCGTGGAGCCGACTAGCTGAGGGAGGTTGTGGTGCCGGGTGGGGACGGAGGCTGCAGGCGCGGCGTCGAGTGGGGATGGAGGGCGAGGCGAGGGTGCGGTGCTGGGCTTGGAGGAAGGGCACGGCGCCGGGCATGGTCCGCGTGGAGGAAGGGTGTGGAGGGAGGGGCAGCCTCCGGGCGTGGAGGCAAGGGTACGACGCTGGGCATGGAGGGAGGCGGCCGCGGGCGTGGAGGAGGCGCGGACGGAGGTTCTTGTGAGGCGGCCGAGGTCGCGAGGGTCACACCGACGACAATAGGGATTAGGTAGTGGGTGGGTGGGAGTGGCCGAGTGGGACTTGGGAATGGGGTGTGGGGAGGCCTCGGGCTGCGATCAAGCCAGCGTGGATGGGCGAATCACAAAAAATTCCATCGAATTTTTTCGGGCCTCTGCTCTGACCCACCTACCTGAGGCCCAGATCCGCCCCTGAAAGGGAAGGATGGAGTATTACTAATGTCAGGTATCAATCGCTTCCAGCTAAACCGACTTTTCAATTTGTGACCCGGTTGTAAAAAAAGGGGGGACTAGATGGGGGCATAATGACATATTTAAATTGAGATTTGGGAAAGCCACCTGTACTGTGTTCAATTCAAAAAGAAAAGATCAACATTCACTTGTCTCCTCTTCTTTATTTCATCTAATCTTCTGTACTCTTCCAACCTGTTATGACAGATTTCCAAAGGTACCCATCTCGAATTCATGCTCCATTTGACATCTCCTTCCATGTCCTTTTTAATGGATTTATTAACACAAGTAAAAAAAAATCATTGTTTTATGTTTTCTTTATTGGTTTGTTGGTAGTTGTCAGTGGCTGAGCTAGTATAGGAGCATGGGGATACAAATGTACACCTTTTTTTTGTGGAAAAAATACATGTTATATATAATAAATTTTGGTACAACCAATGACATTTGTGGTATGTGTAAGTGTTAGATTGTATGTTAGTATGTAGAATCATATATATTATGTATTATGTAGAAGTAGAACAGTGAGTAGTAAGTTGGTCAGTTAGTCATGACTCAGTAGAACTATGTATTACTTAAGCTCGCACTTCTATCGTGAAAATAGTGGCTCCACCACTGATAGTTGGCGAGTAGTTTTGCAAGGGCCAGGAAAGGGGGAGATCTAAGGGGTTGTTTGATTTGTGCCCCTAAGTTGCCAAACCAAAAAAATTGGCAATGCCAAAACTGAGACAGTGCCAAATTCTTGGCAAAACAATGGTGTTTTGTTTGTGACCAATGTAGAGCCAAATACCTGGTAAAGTTGCTTGGGATATTGTTTGGTTTGAAGACAAATAAATTACCAAAATTTTGGAAAGGTTGTTTTCTATTGTTTGGTTTGCAGTCAAGTTAGAATCCAGTTACCCTACCAATGTAGAGGTGAGATTACCTCCTTTCACATGATCATGAAGAACAGTCTGGCTGATGAATGCTTAGAAAAACAAATGGTTGCTAGTGTTGCTGCAATTTGCTACTAATATTAATCTTGTGTACGTCAATCCAGAAATACTGCACATCAATAGACAATATTTAACACTAAGATCTTACCCACCATCCAGAATTAGAAGCTCTAATGAAACATTGGCCATTGCCATTAAAGTAACCCATGGGTAGAAATATAGTTGGATAACATTCAACTTCTGAAATTACAATGGTTTGTAACACAACACTAGATCTTGGGACTACAACTAAAAGAAAGCAAAATAGAATTAACATTGAACAGTTACTGAAGCATCCATTTTTACATACATCACAAAATATCCATGTCAACCTAGCTATCAGTAGGAGCATCAAGTTTTACATACACATGCAAAATATGATGTAAAGCATTACTTTCCGAATTCCACCAGCTAACATGTCCATTTTTAGACCGAGCCAAAATCACCCCCACCGCCATATTTGCGTTCGAAGTAGTCTATGACCCAAGTTTAGAAAGTCACATCACTTGCAATGCTGAGGTAACCGCGGAAGTGTTCTTGTTCTGGCTTGGCGAGAAAGGCTGCGATGTTGATCTTGTCCTCTGCTATGATGGTGAGATTTTATATACGCTTCCAAAGATTAGAATTAGGGTCTGATTGTGCATTTTGTTGAACGGATGCAGCAGGGTTAGCACATACAAGAGAGTCTGCAAGCCTCACAATACTAGCTGCCATCTCATCATTCGATGCTTTACTACAACTTTCTTTATCCTTCGACTGCTTCTTGGCCGGTGATTTGATACGCTTGCGCTTCTTACCCGAATCAGTGCCTTCAGTTGTTGGACTACTGCGAGCAATGGTGTCAGAATCATTACCATCATATTCCACTATCAATGAATAGGTCTCCAACTCCTTCACGCTCTCGTTGCCACCACTGTCACTTGCAACATTGACATTGGACTGGTCAAGAGCAAGTGAACCATCAGCTTGGGCAGATTCCACAAATAGTTCTTCCAAGAGATGAAAGAACTTGGTAGGCCTAGTAAAGTAGTTGTATTTCGCTATCTATCATAAGAAACAAAGAAAGTAAGGAAGTCAATGAATGCATAGTACTTATCAATGAATGCATACTTGTAATAGAAGTACTTACATCAATGAATTTGCATGTTGGTGCATCAAAACCAAAGCCACTTTTCCCCCAAGCTGTACGTATCCAATTCCATTTCTCCTTGCATGACCTAAAGTGCCGATTGACTTTGTTTCTAGTGGCTCCAATTCCAAATATGCCATTCAAAGCATTTGCGCACTGAAGGTGGTGTTGTTTCTTCCACTTGAAGGTGGGGGGTTTGTCCTTATGGATATCAATATACCACTCAAGCATGAACTTTGTGGCCTCATCAGTCCATGTTATGTACTTGTCACGAGAGCCCGCCTCCTCGCTCTTGACAACCTCCTTTTGCTTACCCATGTTGTAATCTTAATGTAAAAAGTTAGCAAATAGTGCTATAAAATTACAAATGAGTATTGATCAATGGAGAAGATAAACATGCAAAAGAGAGCCATATGGATATGTTAACAAGACAAGACAACAAGACATCTTGATTAACTCATTCATTTGAGCAAGAATAGTACAAATAATAAAAGTATGAAAATAGTCATCATGCTGTAATCTTAATGGAACTAGCAATGTTGTAATAAAAGTATGCAAATATTACTATAAAATTACAAATGAATACCTATCAATGGAGATGATAATCATCTTGATTAACTCATTCATTTGAATAGTAATAGTACAAATAGTCCACATATTATAGATAGTACAATACTGTAGATATAATAGCACAAATAGTCTTCACAATTATTACAAGAGCTACGAACAATTAGTAGTCCATGGAACCAATGGCGGAGCTAGGAATTTAGCAATGGTGGTGCACACTTCAAGGATAAAAAAAATTCTTGTACGACACATAAGTAATTTCACAAATCCAACACAATTACACAAAAGTGTTTGAAATTAGTTAATAGTGCAATACAAATAGTTCAAATAAAGTCTTACATGAATAAAAGACTCCTAAATAGCTAATAGAAATCACAATACCACCGGTAGGAGCAATACCAATTTGAGAAGTAGCACACCAACTTGTAAATGTCATGCTTCCTTATTTCAACAAGCTAAGTAGAAAGCTCACCGAGATTCTTTAGGCCCTTAAATCTATCATCGCTTTGCATATCATCAATGAAGTTATCAAGTTGGAAAGAAAGTCTCATTAAATCTATGCTTGAAAAATCATTGGGATAAAAGTTGACAAGGCTAAGCACTTTGTCCCTATCATAAGAAGCAAATGAATTTATAGGATTTAAAGCGGACATGCAAACAAGCAACTCCATATTAACCTTCTCAAACCAATTGTCAAGCTCTTGGAGAACATTATCAATGATGCCAAGATACACTTCCCTTCTAAAATGATAATCATTTGTTTGTTTTGGGTAAAAACGTGATGATCTTCCATAAGGCACATATCTACCACCCGGCTTAGGAACTTTGATGCCATATTTAGTGCAAAATGATGTTACATTTTCTTGAAGAAATTCTTTCCACCCATCACACCTCATTCGTTGTATTCTATCCTTAGCCAAATTAACAAGTGCCATAGCATTAATAATATCTTGATCTCTCTTTTGCAAAGACTGAGACAACTCATCTGTGTATCCAAATATGACAAGCATCAAGTGTGCATTGAAAGCATCATGATATCTCTATTCCTTTTCATTTCAAGGATTCAAGTTGCCCTACATATACAAATCACATAAAACATTCAATTTTGCAATCCCTAATTGGCCAAACGCCTAAATCCTGAAATCCAATCCCTAAATGAGCAAACTTGAAAGAAAGAAATGGGATTTCACCTAAGGGCTGAGCTCCCAGCTCCCTACTGCAGTGCCAAGCAACAACACCTAGCTCGCCCGACACCTGCTTACTTGGTGCGGTGCCTCTATCTCTATGAGGTGTGAGCTCAGTTGAAAGATTAGACTAAGAGTCCAGGACTTGAGGGCATAGTTGGTTAGTGGGATGAAAGATCACAAGATGGGCTTGGCCTGGTTGCTAGTTGTGTTGAAAAAATGGATTGGCCAACCCAAGCAAAATAGATGTGCATTAGCTACGTAGGTAAAAAAAAATTGCTGATTTTTTTGGGGGTGCCTGTGCACTAGGGGCACCTGAACAATCTAGACCCGCCATTATGAATTAATGGAGTATTTTGGTAATTAATGATAAATCTATTTGTGAGGCTAACACGTTTATTGATATACCTATTGCTTAGTCTCAATTGGACAAAAAGGTGAAAATCAAAGAGGTATGCATTCGACATCATAATCTTATATCTTGTTGCATTCCTCAAATCCAAAATATAGGTTGAACTACACAAAAAGTCTAACTTGAATATGTGCATATTTTCTCATTACACATTTATATATGCACACATCTAGGGGGAGTTCACTCTATGTTTTGTAGTTTCATTAGTATTGATCCATATTCCTTTATCCACAACTATTAAGGATCTTTACTTTGAAACATATCATATGAGTATACAAAACTTGTGTAGTTTATACATACTTATATTTATCTACATTCAATTACTTGCAATTGTGATGGTTGTCATCAATTACCGAAAAGGAAATATTGGAATATCTTGTCCCACCATTATGAGATAATGGTATGTTGTGGTAATTAATAATAATCATGTTGTGGGACTAATGTTTTCCATGAGTTAAATGAATAGGTTATGTCCCATGATGGAAGAGATTTTGGATGACATCATGAGTTGATTGCCATCAAGTCAAGGTTCAAGAGTAAAAGATGCATCATGTGTTGATAGATATCAAGAACTTAAAGAAAAGGAAATCATCGTGCGTCGATGATGTTCAAGAACAAGAGATGATCATGAGTTGATCATCAAGTCAAAAGAGTGCATCATGGGATGATGCATATTCATATCAAGAACTTGAAGAAAAGGAAATTATCGTGTGTCGATGATGTTCAAGAAAAGGAGATGATCATGAGTTGATCATTAAGTCAAAAGAATCATCTTGGAATGATGCATAATGAAGTCAAGAACCCAGACTTGAAGTAAAGATGTGCGTCATCAAGCTTTAAGTATTTGTGCAAGGCAAATGTATGACTAGCTAGGGCTAAGGATTTGTTCCTAGTCTTTTACCGGTCTTGGTGTTTGGTTGGAAAACCGGATTGTTAGTATAGGTTGCCGTACTATTAAGAGGGGTCTTGATTAGTAGCTTGAGTTAGTCATGTGTTGATAGCTCATTGTATTTGCTCTAGATCTCGTTAGCATGGTGCCAATATTTGCGAATGTGTTTTGCAAATAGTTGAGACTCATGCATAATCCTTGTAGCATGTGACTTTAGTTTGCGAATGTGTTTTGCAAACAGGTTTAGTCCATGTACCTTAATTCCTTGTGGTGTTGATTCTAAAAGTCAGCAAATGTGTTTTGAGACTTGTTAAGAATCTAGCCTTCATCCCTTGTGCGCATCTTGCATCAATTAGCAGATGTGTTTTGCAAATTAAGTTGAAGCAATGTACAAAATCTGTTTTTCAGCTTGCATGGCTGTGGGCGGTCTGACCGCCCATATCAGCGGTCTGACCGGTGGTGTATCGGTCTGACCGCCATGGTTGGAGCGGTCTGACCGGCCGCTTGTTATCGCAAAAATTGTGCGGTACTACCGCGTTTGTTCAGCGGTACTACCGACGTGCGGTAGTTCCGATATTTTCCTTGGCGGTACGTTTATTCCAGAGAGGTGCTTTTTCTGGACTTGGTCGCTCTTTTGTGGAGCGGTCTGACCACCGGCACATGGGCGGTCTGACCGACTATTAGTTGGCAGTTAGATCGGCAGTGAGTCTAACGGCTAGTTTTATAGCCGTTGGAGCTTGGACGGTCTGTCCGGCCATTAGTTGGCGGTCAGACCGGTTTCCCCTGATTCTTGAAATCTTTCCCCCAACGGCTAGTTTTTGTGTGTGGGCTATAAATACCCACCTTGGCTGGTTCTGGGAGAGTTGCTGGTGCCATATTCATTTCCTTTGAGCTAAGAGTAAGCCCTCTACACTCTCTTGTGCATGTGTTGCACTTAGTGAGCTTTGAGAGGCAAACCCTAATTGTATGTGTTGCATTAGGTAGTGGATTGAGTATCCACTTGAGCTTAGACACTTGATTAGTTCAAGTGAGAGTCTTCGACTTGTTACTCTTAGTGTTTGCCGACACCTAGACGGCGTGGAGGCGTCGTGGTTCGGTGATCTTCTCAAAAAAGGTTGTGAGAAGACCCGGACGTTTGTGAGTGGCTTGGTGCTCACCATCTCCGGAGTGGAGGAAGAGCAACCCTAGTGGATCGAGGTGTTGGTTCTTGTTGGAACCGGTCCAAATGGTTGGACTTACCTCGGAGGTGTTTGGCTTAATTCGTGGAGCCGATCCAATTGATTTTGGGCTTACCTCAACGTGGATTAGGGGAGACCGGCAAGTCTCCGATCACCACGGTAAAACATCGTTGTGTCATTGTGGTTTGCATTCTTGTGCTTTACTATATTGCAATTTACATTTCCTATATTAAATTGCTTACTTGTATGTGTATGGTTGCTATCTTTTATATAGTCTCATATTGTTGGTGCACTTAGTGAAGACTAGTTGATTTAGGCTTTAATTGTGCAAAACCGAATTGATTTACAATTCCGCTTAAAACTCGGTTTTAGCCAAAAGATTTTAAAACCGCCTATTCACCCCCCTCTAGTCGGCCTCCTCGATCTTACAGCACCCCCCTAACGCCGCTAGTGCATGGAACTAGCAATGCTCTCGCTGTCCTTAGTCTCATTGTTAGCGACACTCGGTCTATCATTCCACATTTGTTGGGCTAGTAAATCACGCTAGGCAGCCCATGCGCGTACATCAGGCTCTCGATCGGAGACACAATTGCTGCTCCTTGGTAGGTGAGAATACCAAGTAGCCTCATCGAATACCAACTCATCAGGTCCATTCTCCAATATCCAATTATGAAGGGCGCAACAAGCAACAACCACCTTGGCTTGTGATTTAAGGGGTATGAATGGCTTAGTACTAAGAATCTTGAAACGATTCTTGAGAGTACCAAATGCTCGCTCAACTGTTGTCCGAAGTGAGGAATGTCGATGGTTGAATAGCTCTTTTGGACATTTTTGGTCTTGGGGTCCGAGGAACTGTTGTAGATGATAGCAAACACCACGATAGGCCGACAATATACTCGGCCTCGTGGCATACACAGCATCAGCCAAATAAAATTTCCCTACAACCATGTTAAGGTAGGCCCTAATGTAAACTTATTATAGTAAGACCAGCTGTGAATTGTAGGGATATGTCTAAATACCTTTAGGTATTTTAAGGCCATTTGGACGAGGGAGGGCATCGTGCAACACAAGAGAATCATGAGTAACTCCCTCCCAACCTGCTAGGACATAAGTGAACCGAAGGTCAAAGTCCACAACTGCTAATACATTTTGTGAAGGGTATGACTTGCGGCCTCTAAACCTATCCACCATTTTAACAAGCACACATGCCCTGATGTGGGTGCCATCTAATGCCCCTATACATCCCTATGTACAAAAAGAAAGCACATGTCAAATATTACATATAGTTAATTCCATTAGAATATGCACTATTTTAATATACTGATGAGTGTTACCTCAAAGTAGGGATAAAATTTGTTCAGGTTGCTAGTGATCTTAACATGTGTTTCGATACATCTCACATAAATGAGTTCACGAGCTAACTCACCCATGGCACGCAGCACGACATTAAAATACCTACTCACTATCTCACCGGATCTCCACAAGGAAAATCCTACAGAAGAATTTGTATGATGTTGTCCAACCATCTTAAGAAACATTGCAACTTGCTCCTCTAAAACATGAAATGTGCCAGCTAGTAGTCCATTGTCCCTAAAGCGAGCACAAAGCTTGTAGAACATAACCCGACACATCCTCAACTGATGAATACATGTCCTATCTGAGGTGTCAATCAACCTAATTAGTTCGCTGGTCCTCCAAACATCCCTATTGACTAGTGGCTCATACTTCACTCTGCCTCTACTCCTCCTACCATCTTTGTTCCTCCACCAAATAACCAACATAAGAACAAGAACAACTAGTGCCTTCTGCCTCCACATGCAGTAATAAAGGTATTGTAGTTGATTGTTGTCCATCTGGATATGGATGACATGCATAAGTTTAACTGAGAAGGAAGAAAAATGCAAAGCGTACACATCAGGTAATATAAATGCAAAGCATGTAGATCAATCAATCAAGTCCCATTTCAATCCTTATCTGTTGCTTGTAGAGCATTTTAATCCTAATCCACATTGCAAGTTTGAGTGATTTGTAATTATGCATAACAGACAATTGCATGACCATCTCTCTACTAGTTCTTTATGAGCTCTAGAGGAAACACATTCTGTCACCAACCAAACCAGCATACACAATACAAGAAGATCAAGGAAGGGATCTAATTAACATGACAGGAATCATCAAACACATGAGTTGGCAAATACATGTCAGGGGGAAGGGATGAAATCAACATACCTCACGTGCCCAGATCCACCAAGAAATCCGAAAACCTCAACCGTTTTCGCCCAAATCCACCTAGAAATCCCAGATCCCCAACCGATGCCACCCAAATTTCTCCCCCACCTCAACTTTGGAAGCGCCGACGGCGAGCATGGGAGGTGTGACGCTACCGGGGGAGAGGAGAAGTAGGGAGGTGTAGCTAAAAGAAGATCCAGGAACAACCCCCTAAATAACATCATAGGCACATGAATCAGCAAACACATGAGTCGGCAAATACATGTTAGATGGAAGGGGTGAAATGAACGTACCTCACGTGCCCAGATCCGCCGAGAAATCCAAAAACCCCAACCGATTTCACCCAAATCCACCCAAAAATCCTAGAACCACAACCGATGCCATCCAAATTTCTCCCACACGTCAACTTTGCAAGGGGCGACGATGAGCAGGGTAGGTGTGCCGCTACCGGGGGAGAGAAGTAGGGAGGTGCAGCTCAAGGGATGAATCAGCAAACACATGAGTCGACAAATACATGTCAGATGGAAGGGATGAAATCAACGTACCTCATGTGCCAAGATCCGCCGAGAAATCCGAAAACCCCAACCGATTTCACCCAAATCCATCCAGAAATCCCAGATCCCCAACCGATTCCACACAAATTTCTACCACATCTCAACTTTGCAAGGAGCGACAACAAGCAGGGGAGGTGTGCCTGAACCAGGGGAGGAGAAGTAGGGAGGTGCGGCTATGGAGAGAAGGGGAGAGGAGGAGCACGCGAGTTGAGAGGAGAGGACAGTAGCTGCACGGTGTCAGGAGGAGGAGAGGAAAGAAAGGGAAACCCTAGAAGGCCTCTTTTATATGTGAGGTGACGAGAAGTCGAGAAGGCCTAGGTCTTGGCCACGCCAAAACTTGGGCAAGCAAATCGCCCGCTCGGATTTCGCCCGCAAAGTGCCGCTGAGGACCATAGGCGTTACCAAATTTCTTTGGGTAGTACCAAAATTTGGCATCAAAGCAAATCATAGCCAAATTTTATTGGCATTACTAAAGTTTGGTTTGGTTCATTTAGGTTTCAATCCAAACAGCCCCTAAATGTTCTTTCTTTCCTCTCTTCATTCCTCCCCTACCCTAGGAAGACAAATTGATCAATGACCACTTCAAAAGATGGGATGAAGGTATGTTAGATGAAACATTTCCTTTTCCCTTCCTTTAATCAACGATGCAATTGGGCAGTTCTTGTTTTGTTTGATTTGCCTTACATTTCTAATCTGATTGTCCACTAGGAAAATTGGAAGCTTGGCTTGTAGGAACGATTTCTTCATTTGTGTTGATTTTTGTAGCTGATCTTGCAAGCTAAATTGCCTGCGTTCTTGCATAGTTTTTGTAGGCCATTGGTCGTAATTCGCCTCTAATTTTGTTCAAAATTGTACGCTGTGGAAAGTTTTTGTCTTTTGAGTTAATCTGGGCTAATCTTTGACA
Organism: Phyllostachys edulis; assembly: GCA_036346405.1. NCBI lineage: Eukaryota > Viridiplantae > Streptophyta > Magnoliopsida > Poales > Poaceae > Phyllostachys > Phyllostachys edulis. The sequence goes on along the minus strand of CM070550.1, from coordinate 7,170,753 downwards.
TAAGATGGTTGATTGGGTGAAAATTCTACTTTGGGAACTACTTTAGTATGATGGAGTCACAGATTTCATCCCTAAAACCCTCAACCCTAACTCTCACCGAAATATGGAAATTTGAGTGGGACATGCTCATCCTTGATTTAATCAGGAAGCTTTTAGTAGTGCTGCAGCCTCCACTTTACCCAAATTTCAGACTGCATTTTTGCCTATTATTATGTTACCATATATCTTAATTTGCAACTCATCTTCCTAGGAAATAAACAAATTATACATTCAGTGACTGCTTTCATCCTAAGTTAAGATCAATGGCTCCAAGAACAAGTACTGGAAAAACCTGGCGATCTCAACACTTCTCCACTCTACTATCTTCAGCAATCCTTGAATGGGTTTTGATGCTTCTGTTGCTACTTGGGGGGCTACTGTCCTATCTCGTGATGATATTCGTCCACCTTTGCAAGCTTCAACCCCCATGTCCAATGTGCATACGACTTGATCATGTCTTGGGCAAGGCACATCAGGGCTTTTACCATGACCTGATGTGCAATTCTCACAAGGCAGAAGCATCATCTTCATTTTGCCGCATTCACCAAAAGCTTGTTGATGTCCACAGCATGTGTGAGTCTTGCCTTCTTTCATTTTCCACCGACAAGAAGTCGAACCTTGGGACATACCAATCCTTGGTGGGGAAACTCGGTGTCGGGATTGACATGCGGGGTGCGGGCATGATTTCCGTTTGAGCAGTGCATCGGAAGCACTTGTCATGAAGGTGGATACTTTATGTTCATGTTGCTCCAGGCCATTGAAAGTCAAGTCCTATCCTTTTGTGGTTCTTCAGAGGAAAGATAGTGGCATTGACATTGGAGAGATTTATAAAGATGTTTCAAGAGATCAGTATGTTGATGAGATCAATCATGTTGCGTGTAATGAGCTCAAGACCTCTGACTCTGAATCAGAGCCCTGACAGTGTGGTGGTGACGTTAGAAGTTTGCTGCAGGATGCCACCGATAATTTGAAGGAAGATTTTACTTTGGACCATGCACAAACAGAGATTGCTTATGACATTCTTCCAGATGGCAATGCACAGGAGGAAGTAGCCAAGCACTCTGAGTTCACACCAATCTAGAATGGTGGTTCTGAGAAAAAAACCTTCTGAAGATTCAGGAGAGTTGCGCAACATCCAAGCTGATGTCAAAGCAAACCTTCAGTCAACTGATCTTCCCACAGAAGGTGGTCAACAAATTACTCAAGATTCTGACACAAGAGATCTTGCATTATCCTTCCCAAATGTTCAGTATATATTTTTTTTCCTATGATTCTTCCATTTGCATTATTGCATATGCTGACAATTGTACCTTTTGTCAGGTAGATAAATCGGACGACGATGTTTGGCACAATGCTCTTAGTTCTATTGAGGAGTTATCAGTAATGGCTAAATCAACTGAAACAGAAACCATGGGAAGTGAAATGAAAGCTAAATTGACTGATAGAACCACACAGAAGGATTGTTTCAGAGTTCATGAAGATTTGAAGTTACTGTCGTGTTGTGATCGTTGGTTCGGTACGGATCCGAGGACCGAGAGTAGGGCGCTACCCTCATCTAACCGCCGACAGGGCTCTTCCCTGTCGAGGTAGCGAGACTCTGAGGCCTAATTAGCTAGGGAGGCGAGGGATCGCCCTCCAAACTCGACCGGGACTCTTCTCGACGAACAAGGAGTCTATGATCTTTAGCCAAACGGTTAGAGACTAACTTTTTTTATTTCTTTGCTTCCTTGATAATGGATACATGCTATCTCTTTTATAGGGATGACCCGACTTGACCCCTAAAAAATAATCTATAAGGAAACTTATCTCTAACAATTCAATCTAATAATAACTTGTCTAACTAATAGATACTACCAAACACCCAATAGATGGATTCCTAAATAACGAAGACGGCCTAATACCTGCGCTGCTACAGTCACACGTGGCGCTATAGTACGCTCACACTACAGTACACGCTCATGGTGCTACAGTATACGTGCGCTACATGCTACAATGCTCGCTAGTGTTGGGCCATACCATTGCACCCCTCACAACAAGGCAGCTCATCCTCGAGCTACGGTGGTAGTCACGGTTGAAGTCCTTGGTGTCCCATGTTGATGATGTCACATGGACAAGAATCAACGAAGCACCAATGGACAGCAGTCATGTTGTCGAGTAAGACCTTCTGCTCTTCGTTGGTAGCCTTCAACTTCTCTAAGAGAGATAGTGCAGCACCGAAAGCCATGGTGAGTGGCTCTGATACTAAATGTTGTGGTTATTGGTTGGGTACGGGTTCGAGGACCGAGGGTAGGGCACTCGCCCTTATCTGACTACCGGCAAGGCTCTTCCCTGTCGAGGTAGCGAGGCTCTAAGACCTGATTAGCCAGGGAGGCGATGGATCGCCCTCCAAATTCGGCTAGGACTCTTCCCGATGAACAAGAAAGCTCTGATCTTTAGCCAACCAGTTAGAGACTAATTTTGTTTATTTCTTTACTTCCTTGATAATGGATAGATGCTATCCCTTTTATAGGGACGACCCGACTTGACCCCTAAGAAATAATCTATAAGAAAACTTACCTCTAACAATCCAATCTAATAATAACTTGCCTAACTAATAGATATTACTAAACATCTAATGGATAGATACCTAAATAACAAAGCCTACCTAATACCCGTGGTGCTACAGTCACGCGTGCCACAACAGTACATGCTCGTGGTGCTACAGTACTTCGCGGATGTTGGGCCATAGCAGTTGTCACAACTTTCCACTTCCCAGGTACCTGATTCTTCGATTGACTTGGTTGATAGTCCTTGTGTACAGCAGGAACAACGTGAACAAGCCATACTGCACAATATCACTAGAGAACTATCCCTTCAGAGGACTTGGTTGATAGTCCTAGTGTACAGCAGGAACAACGTGAACAAGCCATACTGCACAATATCACTAGAGTACTATCCCTTGAGAGGAATTATTCAGGTATTTCTGAGAGCATGGTGAATGAAGCTGAAGGAGAGTATACAATTGGTCAACTAAGGCAGCAAATTGAACTGGACCGTAAGTCCATAAACCTTATTTGGAAGGAGCTGGAGGAAGAAAGGAATGCTGCAGCAGTTGCCGCGAACCAAACAATGGCCATGATCACCAGATTACAGGAAGAGAAGGCAGCAATGCAGATGGAAGCTTTGCCGTACCAAATGATGATGGAAGAGCAAAGTGAGTACGACCGCGAGGACCTTCAGAAAATGACTGACATTGTGCAAAAGCTCGAAACTGAGATTCAAAGCTATAAGATCAAACTTAGAGATCAATTGCTCGTTAACGAAATACGTGATCAAATGCACCTTTCATGTTCGAAAGAATGTGAGCCTAGCATCTCCAAAACAACTGAGTCACTTTCTGGTTTTGAAGATGAGAAGGCATATATCTCAAAACCTGAGGAAATTAAAAAAGAAGCTTCACCAATTCTCAAACAATAGCCAATTCATTGAAGCGTCGAAGCTAACTGACAAAGAAGGTGCAGTTGGTGACACAAATAGTGAGGACGTCTACGAAGATGCTGATGAAGACGCGGAGGTGCAAAATTTTGTAGTAGAGAATCATGTAAGAATAAATGGCAACAACAACTTCATGTACTTGCCCAGGATTAAGGACTTGACACACGGTAAAGATGATCCTAAGGGCCAGTACTATGCTATGATCAGTGAGAATTTTTTATTAGATAATGGAAGGGAACAATCTCTTCCGACCTCTGCATCAAGGATATACACAACCCATTTTATTAATAAGACAAGTACCACAACGATCACAAAATGTTAAAAAGTGGCTGGAAGCCTTACAATCAAAAGAAGAATGGAATGGAACTTAATTATTACAAATTCTGTGACTAAACCGCCATCCATGAAGGTTTAAGATTTGCTTCACCACAAACTCCAATCTAGCACTGCCAGCTATCATTGCCTCCTTCTGAGGCGATTTCTAAAAATTTGTCCAAGCACTCAGCCAATGTTCACTCAAAATGATAATCTGCAAGGGATTAGTGATAATCTTTTTATCAAAAACAACATCATTCCGATATAACCAAATAGACCAACATAAAGCACTAGCTCCCATTAGGAGTTGTGACTTTAAAATTTTTGGAATACCGGCTAGCCAATTCTCAAATAAGTGCGCTATACTCACAGGAGGTGTTAAATTAAACACCCATTGAACAGTCCACCATGCAAGACGTGCAAAAGAATAATCAATAAAAAGATACTGAATTGTTTCCTCTTTAATACAAAAATAATATTTTTTGCTTCCCCTCCAATTTCTTTTAAACAAGTTATTTTTAGTTAAAACCACCCCTCTTTTGAGATACCATAGGAATATTTTCACTTTTAACGGTATTTTAATGAACCAAAAAAAAATCCCTTAGAGGAACTTGAGTTGTTCCAATTAGAGCCCCATAGAAAGAAGGTACGGAGAAAAGTCCAGACTTATTCGGATTCCACCTGAAAATATCTTTTTGAGAGCACAATGTTAAATTAGCCATTCTCAGAATTAAACCATTCCAAGCATGTAACTTAGGTCCAATAATTGGTCTTCGAGTGAAATATGAAGAGGATCCGATCTCATTACATTTGCCACTATATCATTCTTTCTCCTTACCACATTATAGCGAATTGGATATTGATTTTTCAGAGGAGTGTTTCCTAACTAAATATCTTCCCAAAACCTGGTTTGCATCCCATTTTTAACCTAGAATGAACCAAATTGAAGAAATTGGTTTTTAATTTTCATAAGACCTAACCAAAAATGGGAAGTCCCAGGTTTATTAACCACCTGCGAGAGACTCTTATCGCCCAAATATTTTCTTGTTAGCAAGGATTACCATATCTCTTCATTAAGCAACCGAAACAACCATTTCCCTAATAAACTTTTGTTTTTTTTTTTGTGTCTAAGTTTTGAATGCCTAAACCGCCTTGCACTTTGGGAGTACACATTAAACTCCATTTAGCAAGTCGATATTTTTGTTTATGATTATCACTTTGCCAATAGAATCTAGATCGATAGAAATCAAGTCTTTTAAGAACTTCTATGGGAACTTCAAAAAAGGATAGCATAAACATTGGTAGGCTGCTGAGTACCGAGTTAATAAGTACTAAACGTCCACCAACAGACAAGTTTTTTCCTTTCCACCCGAGAATGACTTGGCTTATTTCGAAGACGATATTTCTGAACTCAGTGGAAGGTTGAAGGCACCGGAAGCAGACCGTAGCTTCCTGGAGCACAGCATAAACTCACTGAAAAATGGGAATGAAGGCGAGGAGCTAATCCTTGACATATCTTGCAGCCTTAGAGAGCTCCGAAAGATGGGAATCACCTGGAAGGAATATGATTAGCTGAAGCTTCAATGGTTGTTCTTGTAACAGAGGTAATGCTTCAATTAGCTGAAGCTTGAATTGGCTAAAAATTCACCAAACTGATCATATATGAACTCCAATTAACTACTGAATTCTACCGAATTTCTGAGCAAATGATTACTCCTTTTGCTTATCTCCCTCGTGATCCTTGTGATTTAGTAAACAATTATTTATCATCACCTTGTGCTAACTGACGGTTGTCCATGTGGCAGGGTGTAAATAATGATGAGCTGACTATACAAACGTGTGCATACGGTTGCTGTCATATGGTGGTGGGTTTGCTAGTGCGCCGAGCTTTTTACGTGGAGAGTGTATGTTGTACAATGCATTGCGGATTTTGAGTGCATACGAGTTAATTGACCAGTACATATGTACTTCTCAGGGCTTGCTTAATTTGCACCTGTTTCATGTATTAGTGTTTTTTTTAGGGAGTCGTGTATTGCTTTTTTTTTTTTTTTGTCTTCCCTGTTGGTGTTGTTTGCGTCTCACGTGCAATGACAGCAGATTCAGAACAAAAGTTTCCGAAAGAAATCGAATGGAATGGGCACATTTCCTCTTGTCAAACTTCACAGCCGCGCCCCACTTCCTCCCGGTCGCTCATCCATCACCGCGCCGCGTGTGTGGCGAGCGTTCCCGTGCTCGTTCCGGCGCCAACCTTAGCTGGCTTCGTGCTCTGAATCTAACACACATACCAGATTAACCGAAAGGGCTTTTGTGTTAGGCGCGCTGCATGATCCATCTCTCCCTCGTAAACAAGCAACCACGTCTCTCATCAGGTGGCTTCAAATTAGCCGAGTCCACACGTACCCACTGCTGCTCCTGCAGGTGCTTCCTGAAAGATCTCAATCCAACGTCTTCCAACTTCCAAGAGTCAAACATGCGCACAGCGAGGAGAGAGGGAGAGAGAGCAATAGAATTTATCCCTGCAGATTGACACGTGCAAAGAGGAATGGAAATGCATCACCCATCTCCTTGTTGCTTCCCTTCCCTGAAGGAAATTTGCGGGCTGAAACCGAAGACAGCCAGTCGCATGCAGTGGAATGTGCATTCCAAATCCAACGCCAGTTTTTCTTCGCCTCCAGAGCAAGCATTCCAGGGTCAAATCACAATGCAAAACGTCTCTCTCATCTCAAAGCATGCTCATGCATGTACTCGCATGTGTATATATACACACAACTACAAGAACACAACACCCAAGAAAGAATTAATGCATAGTCCATCTAGGAGTAGAGCATATAAATCCAGCCAGTAGTTCAGTGTTCAGAGAGATACATACAGTGCTGCGATCAAAGTTCCGCTTGCTATGCATCGATCGACCATGAGATCTACGACGACGTTTGTAGCGGCGGCTCTTGTGCTCGTCGTCCTCACCTCCGGTGGCGGTGGCTCCGGCACGGCGGCGCGGCTGCTGGTGAGCAGAGGCGGACCGGCCGCCGCGTCGCTGGATCACGCCGTTGCGGTGGAGCTCATGGGCACCGACGCTTCATCCCAGCCGTCCAATTGCACCTACGGGAACAACACCGGCGGCCAGTGCCCGCCTAGTCCTGGCCATAATTAATTAGCAGTGCATCTGCACGTGCGCAACTGCACGCATATATATATATATATATATATATATATATATATATATATATATATATATATATATATATATATATATATATATATATATATATATGTCTCTGTGCACACAGATATACAGAATTTGTTCATGTGTTCGTGTATTTGGTCCGGTGATCAAATGATTAATTTGGTGCTGTCGGTTTGGTTTGGTTTCATCATGTCCATGGGCCATGGCCATGGAGTTTCCAGAATACGTCACGATTGACAGCAAATTATAGGGCGTTAATTCTACTACTATAGCCTCTTGGCCGAAGCAAAAACGTATGCATATAGTAGTATGTTAGGCTGCCATCTAATTAAAAGGTAAGCATCTCGTTCTTGATTGTTCTTTTTCTTCTTATCTGAACTTGGTCCTGTTCTGAAGTTGTGGAGGGTGTTTTTCTTCTTTTGTCCTACATGATGCGTGCATCTGCAGCTAAGCCTTGTAGCTGGAAAAAGGAACCCAATTGTATCCAATATCCAATAAGCCGTAGCTTTAGAAGCCGGCCTTAACCTAACTAGAGTGCTTATTTAAAAATAATAATAATAAGGAATAAGTCCATATTACTCTCACGAACTATCAGAAAAGTATGGCTTACACTCTGAACTTCAAAACCGGTTATTTAGCCCCTAAATTTACAAAATCCGATCAATAAACCCCTTATGCTGATTTCAAATGGCTGTTTTACACACATGGCAGTGGTGGTTTTGCTGACTGGCAACCACGTTGGAATCTTTTACCACATGGAAATGATGACTGGCAACCATGTTGGCCTCTTTCTTTCCCTCATTCTCTCTCTCCCATTCTTCTCTAATGATTTTTGCTCCCTTGTGCTCTTTGCTCCCACGGCGCCGCCTCCAGCTGCCACCGCCGCCGCCGCCGCCGCCCGCCTTGCCTTGCCTCTCCCACGCTCCCTCTAGCCTCTCGGCGCCGTTCCCCTGGTGCGCCACCGCTCGGCCATGCTGGGCTCACCCGCGCCTCCCTCTGCGCCACTGGCCCATGAGCGCCTTCCCCTCTGCACTTGGTTGGCCCGGGAGCGCCTTCCCCGATGTATGGCCCGACTTCGCCGAGGGCGTGCGCTTGGGCAACGACGAAGACGAGCCCCTGGGCCGACGGAGGAGAGGTTGAGGGTGGCGACGGTGAAGGCGAACTGGGTGGAGAAGCCCCCGCGGAGCGCAACAGTGGAGGCGTATAGCGCGCGGCCGGCGGCGGCGGTGGGGACGGGGAGGTCACAGGAGAGGCGGATGGCGTGAGTAGCTCGACGCCTCCTCTCCTCTGCTCTGTCACCTGGCCAGGAAGATGCCCAGATTGTTGCTTCGACGATGAGGAAGTAGAAGGCATACTTGATTTACGAGGCGACCATGGTGTCCGGTCGCTTGCGCGGGAGCCGAAGAGTCAACGAGGTCGGCGAATAAGCGGAGGAAGACAGGAGGAGCAGCTGTGGATGAGGGCGCCAAGCGTGCCGACGGCCATGAGGAGGCAGACGAGGACGCCGGGCGGCGAAACGAAGTTGCGCAGCCGGGCGGCCGCCAAGTGGGGCTTGTCGTCGTTGGGGGAGGGCTTGGCATTGGGAGGCGGAGGGAGAGGACGCGGGAGGGGTCGGCAGAGGCAGAGGCCTCGAGGTGCTAGCCAAGCTTGAGGCAGGCGAGGGCGAGGCGCTTGTCGAAGGGCGGCAGGGCAGCCTCGAGGCGGGAGAAGGCGGCAACGAGGTTGTTGGGGGTTGTCACCGCCTCAAACGCCTCCTCCGCTGCCTCTGCGGCAGAGGCAACCGAAGCGGGGAGGGGAGATGGTGGCCGCGGGGAGAAGTGGCGGTGGAGCCGGGGCGCAGGGTAGCGCATGGCCGGCGGCGACGTAGGGCCCACCGGAGGTGGCGGCTCCAAAAATCAGAGAAAGGGGGAGGGAGCCGCATCAGAGAAAGGGGAGGAAGAATGGAGGTTTGGGGAGAGGAAGAAGAAAGAAGACCAGGAGCGTCACGTCCACCACTCAATGTGACACGTCAGCAAAACCACCCCAAATGCGGCCACGTCCGCAAAACCATCCATTCAAACCGGTGTGAGGTGTTTAGTGACCGGATTGCGTAAGTTTAGAGAGTTAAATAATTGATTTTAAAGTTCAGAGGGAAAATCAGACTTTCCTGATAATTCTAGAAAGTAAACTGGACTTATTCCTAATAATAATTAGCCTAGCTAACTAGAGTCTTGGTTGGTAATGCAATGCTCTTCCAACTTGCGCCTGTGTTAATCTCGACCGTCCAAGATCGGATCGAATCCCTACAGCAGTATGTTAAGAGTACGCACTAAATACTGCTACAGTCTCGAAAACGAAAGGAAAAACCGTGCTACGGTACTCGGGGTACTAGTGCGATGGTTGAAAAGGAGGCGAGAGAAGCGCAAGAAATCGAGTCGACCGACCTCACGTCTTTTCAGCCTTGCATGGAGACGTCTTCTCTCTCGCTCAGCACTGTTGCAGGCTTGCTTGCCACGTTCCACGGCCCAAATGAATCGCAGCACGGCAGCAGGCAGGCACAACGCCGCCGCCCAACGTCGCACGCACGCTTGCTGCTTCGTGCCGTGTGCTGGTGCGCGCCGCGCGTGGCGTAAGGGTATGGTTGGATTGAGACTTGAAGAGAGCAGACTAGTCAGGAGTGCTTCGGATGACTGTCTGGATGTCGTTTGGATGAAGGCTTAACGATCAGGCGTAGAAATTAAACGTTTGGCAGACAACTATCTGTTGCTTCTCTCTTTAGTTCTTTCTTTCTCTTTTCTATCTCCAGACACAAATCATCAACCAAACATTATATCTTCAAGTTTGCCTAACTGGACAAAAATCATTTGCTTCTCAGGCTACTCTTAAGCACCACTTTTTCTCAGGCACGGCTCTCAGACCTCGAACCAAACAAGCCCTAAGTACGTGGGGTGATGGATGCGCCCACCTGCTCTCTCGGCCGTTTCGTCTTCACGAGCTTTAATCTGTGGGGGCATGCTATTGTTGGATTGATCTCGGCTAACTGCATAATCTAAGTCTAAGCAACATTAAACCCTATCTCATATGATGAACACCTAATCTAATCATTAGAGCGGAAGCGTGATTAACATACCCGAACTGGAGGAAGCCATGAGTAGTTGTAGATCGGTTGATTTAGAAGCCGGTCGGTGGCTGCAGAGGAGCCGTGGGCGAGGATGGAGGTGCTGCGGTGACGGTGACGGCGGCCTGCGGTCTTCGGTCTTCGCTCACCGTAGCGCCCGTGAGAGATCGGGTTTGTTTAGGGGTGTTCGTTAGCCTAGAACCACACGCGGGTAATCAGCCTTCCGAGTCCCCTAATCCTTTTATATGGCGCTAAGTGAACGAGACCAAAACCAACTTGTTGGTTATGCCCCGATCGTATGCGCGTGGTGGGCGTGCCCCTTAAATCTCGGATGCGATTAGCCGAGATCAATCCAACATTCTCCCCTTTGATCATAAGGCTAACATCATAAGCCCATTCTCAATAAAACAGCATACCAAAGTAATGCGTTGTATGACCAATGAAGTGTCATACAACCACAGTACCTATAGTGTACTATTCCATCTTGAAATGGATATTCATTATACTTTATGGGAGTTGGTTTGCTTTAAGGTCCTTTTATCCAGAATCAGAGGCTTTCCATTAAACCCATGCCGGCAACATGATCACGAAAGATATTGGGTGGTAAGCCTTTAGTAAGCGGATCCGCAAGCATTGACTTAGTACTAATATGCTTGATACTAATGGTTTGATCCTCGGATTCTCATCTTTCACAACATGGTACTTAATGTCAATGTGTTTGGCAGCACCACTTGACTTGTTGTTACTCGCATAAAAGACTGCGGGTTCGTTATCGCAGTATAAGGTGAGTGGTTTAGAGATACTGTCTACCACTCTAAGTCTCGGGATAAAATTCTTAAGCCATACAGCCTGCCCGGTAGCCTCATAACATGCCACAAACTCAGCTTGCATCGTTGAAGTGCCGTAAGGGTTTGTTTTGAGCTTTTCCACGAGATAGCTCCCTCAGCGAGTGTGAAGATATAACCTGACGTGGATTTCTTAGTATCAACACATCCCGCAAAATCTGAATCTGAATAACCAACAACCTCAAGGTTGTCAAAATTCTTATATGTGAGCATGAAATGCTTAGTAGCTTGCATATAGCGCAAGACTTTCTTAACGGCCTTCCAAAGGTCCGGTCTCGATTTGATGATATCCGCCAAGCATCCGGTTACAAAAGATAAATCGTATGCGTACATACTTGAGCATACATAATGCTTCCGACAACTGAAGCATAAGGAACCGACTTCATCTGATCAGCTTCATATTGGTTCCTTGGACATTGAAATGTCCCAAACTTATCGCCCTTAACAATAGGAGCAAAGCGAGCCGAGCACTTATGCATATTATATCTCTTTAGTACTCATCAATGTATGCCTTCCGAGATAAACCTAATACTCCTTTGGACCTATCTCGGTGAATTTCAATGCCAAGAACGTAAGAGGCATCACGAAGATCCTTCATATCAAAATTAGATGAAAGAAATCTCTTGGTCTCATAAAGCATATCTTTATCATCGCTAGCCAATAAGATGTCATCCACATAAAGAACTAAGATGGTGAATTTACTCCTTGAACTTAACATATATGCAGCTTATCAACTTCATTTTCCTTAAACCCAAAATTCCTTATGACCTTATCGAATTTGAGGTACCATTGCCTTGACGCTTGCTTTAAGCCATAAATTGATTTCTTAAGTCGACATCCCATATGCTCCTTGCCTTCCACAACAAAACCTTCCGGTTGAGCCATGAATACGTTTTCTTGCAAGTCGCCATTAAGGAATGCTGTCTTAACATCCATCTAATGTAGCTCTAAATCATAATGAGCTACAAGTGCCATAACAATTCTGAATGAATATTTAGTTGAGACAGGAGAAAAAGTGTCATTATAGTCAATCCCCTCTCTTTGTGAAAAGCCCTTTGCTACAAGCCTTGCTTTGAACCTTTCGATATTTCCTTAGAGTCATGCTTGGTTTTGTAGACCCATTTACAAATTTCATCGCTTTGACTCGTCAGAATTTCTACTAAGTCCCATACATCATTAGTGCTCATAGACTTTAGTTCATCCTTCATGGCATCAAGCCACTTAGAAGAATGTTCACTTATCATGGCCTCCTTATAAGAGGTGGGATCTTCTACCTTCCCTATATCATTAATATCCTCATTCATATAAACAACATAATCATTTGGGATGGCAGATTTTCTCTCTCACGTGATCTTCTAACAGTGTTCAACAAACTATTGCGTGGGACTCATTGAGGCTCATCATTAGGTACGACATTAGGAATTTCAGAGACCTCAACAAAGGTGCGACAACAAGATTTTGTATCGAGGTGCAACCACCGAGGCATGTGAATAAAGATCTCGATAAGCGGTGAAGGAACATAAACCCGCTTCTCTTCAAGATCTATTTTCCGGCTCCGTGTCCTCATCATTCTCTAAGAACACAACGTGTCTTGTTTCTACAAACTTAGTTATCCTATCGTGACAAGAAAATCGATACCCTTTGGATCTTTCAGGTACCCAATAAAATGGCAACTTACCGTCTTAGGATCTAATTTCCCAATATGTGGATTAAATATCTTAGCTTCAAAGACGACAACCCCACACTCGTAAATATTTTAAACTTGGTTTCCTCCCAGTCCATAATTCATAAGGTGTCTTAGGTAATCGATTTATCGGGAACCCGATTAAGAATATGTGCGGCCGTCTTTAGTGCTTCCATCCACAAACCGCTTTGCAAAGTAGAATAGCTAAGCATGCTCTGCACCATATCCATAAGTGTATGCGGTTAAATCGCCACTACCCCATTCTCACGAGGTTCACCTGGTGTAGAATATTGGGCAACGATGCCATTTTCCTGAAGGAACTTAGCAAAAGGGCCAGGAATTTGCCCATAAGGAGCATGTCTCCCATAATATTCTCCCCCACGATCCGATCTTACCACTTTAATTCTTAGGTTGTGCTGATTTTCAACTTCAGCCTTAAATATCTTGAATTTGTCAAGTGACTCAGATCGGTCCTTAATGGGAAAGATATAACCATAACGGAGAAATCATCGCTGAATGTAATGAAGGAATCAAAACCATCCAATCGATGTCACAGAAAAGGACCACAAATATCAAGATGAATTAATTCTAATAGTCCTGTGGTCATGAGTGGCTCCTTCTTTATTTGCTTTACATATTTTTCTTTAATGCAATCAATGCAATGGTCCGAGTTAGAGAAATCTAATGGGTGGAGAATGTCTTCCTTAATGAGACGCTCCATTCTCCCCTCGAAATGTGGCCTAAACGACAATTACCTACAGCCAAGAAGTCTCATCATTATTTTTACGCTTAGCATCACACACATTCAAAGATATATGAGATTCATTAAGGAAAGATATAGAGCTTGTCTTGTCTAAAAGCAAGACCAACATTATTTGAATTAAATGCAATAATGCACTTATTGTTACCAAAATTACATTTAAAACCATCATCGTCCAATAAAGAAATCAAATCAAATTCCTCCTTATGGAAGGAACATAGACTACATTATTAAGACGAAGTATGAAGCCGCTATCTAAAACTAATGAAACAGATCCAATCGATTCAACTTCACTTCTTTTCCATCCGCGACTCTAAGACTTCGCTCCCCCTTTCTTAGTGTTCTCGCGGTATGGAATCCCTGTAAAGAGTTGGTAACGTGCACAGTTGCACCTGAGTCAATCCACCAAGATTTAAGGGAGAAATCAGCATAAAGAGTTTCATCAATAAACGTTATCGTATCATTACCCTTCTTTGCGAGCCACTTCAGAAAACCGACACAATCCTTCTGAAAATGCCCCGATCGCTATGTATGACATTCATCCCCTTTAAGTGCTCCAGCGGGAGCAACATGGGGCTTAGGTGTATTGTGCACCTTAGGCCCTGACTTATCTGAATTGGGGGAGTAATGCAGCTTTTTCTTGGATTTGAAGTCCCCTGAGAACTTCCTTTTGTTAGGACCGCCAACTTGATTCACAAGATCTTTCTTTTCAGTCCATTTTATTATGACACCCCTAAACAAACCCGATCTCTCACGGGCGCTACGGTGAGCGAAGACCAAGACCGCAGTCATTGTCACTGCCACCAAGAAGACCTCCATCCTCGCCCACGGCTCCTCTGCGCCCACCGACCGGCTTCTACATCAACCGATCTACAACTACTCATGGCTTCCTCCAGTTCGGGTATGTTAATCACGCTTCCGCTCTAATGATTAGATTAGGTGTTCATCATATGAGATAGGGTTTAATGTTGCTTAGACTTAGATTTATGCCTACATTTGGTATCAGAGCAAACCTAGTCTCATTTTGAACCCAAATTAGTCACAACCGAACCGGGTTGCATGTTTAGTATTTCGGTTTTAGCATTTAGAAGGAGGGGAATCAACAAATTTCGCAAAATCCCTAACGAAAATCCCCAAATCAGAATCCCCAAAATAGGAACCCTAAGAACCCTAAGATTTGGCGGCGGAGACTTACGTGCTCCGGCCGCTCCTTGTCGGCGCAGGCGCCTGTGGCATCGCCGCCATGTGCTCCCATGAGCGAAGATCGCCGGCGGCGCTCCGTCTTGCTGGCCGCCCTCAAGCCGAGCTCCTGCAGACGCGCGCTTGGCCGTTGTTGCTATCCCCACGCTGGTCGCCGCCGCTTGTGGCCTTGCCATTGCCGCTCAAGCCCAGAGCGCCACAGCCTCCTATTGCTGCCGCCAATTTTTTCGGTGGAGAAGAAAAGAGGAGTTAGGTTTAGGGTTTTTTTGGTGGTCCTTTTGTTTGTTCTCAGTTTTCATCCTGGCCATCCATTCGGATCTAACAGCTGCAAGGCTTGGGCCGGCCGGTGCAGTGTTTTGGGCCGGGTTGATTTTTTGGGCCGAGAAGATTAGTCAGTTTTAGTTTTTGTGCATTGTTAAGCTGTCAGTTTATGTTTTATGCACTCTGTTAATTAATTTTTGTTGCTTAATAACAATGTACTATAAATAATGTTTTGTCTCTAATTAAAATTGAACCAACGAGATATTTTAATTAGAGATTTTATGTTTTTGGCATTATGTATGCATATGATTATATTCTGACCAACGTCGTTTATAATCATGTGTCGCCGTATTAATATTGTTAAGTTCTTTTTCCATTTTCTGCCCAACGGTGATATGGATTAGAACTGTAGTTTTGCATGTTGTTAATCAAACCAACGTAGGGTTAATTGCATGCAATATATCTTTATGTTATTTTAAATTTTTGCAAAGAATAAACGCTTCAAATGTTGCCGCCACAATAGACAACATTGAATAGCTTACGGAAGCAATTTTCCCGCTTGGAAAGAAAGAATATCAGTTGTCCTTGGAGTTTTAGACCTTGATTATGCATTAAGGGTGACCCCTCCCATACCCCCCACCGACGGTGAGGAAAATTACGATGAGAAAAAGAAAACTTATGACACTAATGCTGAAAAATGGGAGCGGTCTAACCGCCTGTCACTAATGATAATGAAGACCTCTATCTCAATTGGGATCAAGGGAGCAATCCCAGATTCAAAATGCTAAGGAGTACCGCTTCAGCTTGAGGAGAAATTCAGAGGCTCCACTAAAGTCTATGCCAAGATTTTAATCCAGAGGCTCTTAACCACTAAGTATGACGGGTCCCAGAGCATAAGAGAGCATATCATGATGATGACCGATATGGCAGAAAACTCAAGGGCATGGACATGGAAATATCGATGGTTTCCTAGTCCATTTTATTATGACCTCTATTCCTTCGACTACACCGCTTTTAAGATAAATTACAACACTCGAGAAAGATAAGGGAGCATGAGCGATTTAATCGCCATGTGTGTCCAGGAGGAAGAGAGAATAAGGACCGAAAAGAAAGATCTTGTGAATCAAGTTGGCGGTCCTAACAAAAGGAAGTTCTCGGGGACTTCAAATCCAAGAAAAGTCAGATTACTCCCCAATTCAGATAAGTCAGGCCTAAGGTGCACAATACACCTAAGCCCCATGTTGCTCTACCGAGCACTTAAAGGATGAATGTCACTTCGCAAGCGCCGGGGCATTTTCGTATGATTGTGTCGGTTTTCAAGTGGCTCGCAAAGAAGGGTAATGATACGATAACGCTTATTGATGAAACTCTTTATGCTGATTTCTCCCTTAAATCTTGGTGGATTGACTCAGTGCAAGCTGCACGCTACCAACTCTTTACAGGATTCCATACCGCGAGAACACTAAGAAAGGGGAGCGAAGTCTTAGAGTCGCGGATGGAAAAGAAGTCAAGTTGAATCGCTTGGATCTGCTTTCATTAGTTTTAGATAGCGGCTCCATACTTCGCCTTAATAATGTAGTCTATGTTCCTTCCATAAGGAGGAATTTGATTTCAGCTTTTATTGGACGATGATGGTTTTAAATGTAATTTTGGTAACAATAAGTGCATTATTGCATTTAATTCAAATAATGTTGGTCTTGCTTTTAGACAAGACAAGCTCTATATGCTTTCCCTTAATGAATCTCATATATCTTTGAATGTGTGTGATGCTAAGCGTAAAAATAATGATGAGACTTATTCAAACCGTGGCATCGCTGCTTAGGCCACATTTCGAGGGGAGAATGGAGCGCCTCATTAAGGAAGACATTCTCCACCCATTAGATTTCTCTAACTCGACCATTGCATTGATTGCATTAAAGAAAAATATGTAAAGCAAATAAAGAAGGAGCCACTCGCAAAGACAGACTATTAGTTAATTCATACCGATATTTGTGGTCCTTTTCCCGTGACATCGAGGATGGTTTTGATTCCTTCATTACATTCATCGATGATTTCTCCCGTTATGGTTATATCTTTCCCATTAAGGACCGATCCGAGTTACTTGACAAATTCAAGATATTTAAGGTCAAGTTGAAAATCAGACAACCTAAGAATTAAAGTGGTAAGATCGGATCGTGGGGAGAATATTATGGGAGACATGCTCCTTATGGGCAAATTCTCGCCCTTTCGCTAAGTTCCTTCAGAAAATGGCATCGTTGTTCAATATTCTACACTGTGAACCTCAAAGAGAATGGGGTAGTGAGCGACGCAACCGCATAACTTATGGATATGGTACGGAGCATGCTTAGCTATTCTACTTTGCAAACCGGTTTGTGGATGGAAGCACTAAAGACGGCCGCATATATTCTTAATCGGGTTCCCAAAGAAATCAAGACCTAAGACACCTTATGAATTATGGATCGAGGAAACCAAGTTTAAAATATTTACGAGTGTGGGGTTGTCGTCTCAAGCTAAGATATTTAATCCACATATTGGGAAATTAGATCCTAAGACAAGAAGTTGCTATTTTATTGGGTACCCCAAAGATCCAAAGGGTATCGATTTTATCATTCCGATAGGATAACTAAGTTTGTAGAAACAAGACACGCCAGTGTTCTTAGAGAATGACGAGGACTCGAGCCTGTGAAAATAGATCTTGAAGAGAAGCGGTTTATGTTCCTTCACCGCTTATCCCAGAGATCTTTATTCTCAGGTTTCGTGGTTGCACCTCCAAAGACAAAATACCGTTGTCGCACTCCAATCGTTGAGGTCTCTCAAATTCCTAATGTCGCACCTAATGATGAGCCTCAGCAGCCTCGCAATAGTCATTGAACCTATTAGAAGATCACAAATGAGAGAAAATCGCCATCCCAAATGATTATGTTGTTTATATGAATGAGGATATTAATGATATAGGGAAGGTAGAAGATCCCACCTCTTATAAGGAGGCCATGATAAGTGAACATTCTTCTAAGTGGCTTGATGCCATGAAGGATGAACTAAAGTCTATGAGCACTAATGATGTATGGGACTTAGTAGAAATTCATGACGAGTCAAAACAAGAGGGTCAGAAATGGGTCTACAAAACCAAGCATGACTCTAAGGAAATATCGAAGGTTCAAAGCAAGGCTTGTAGCAAAGGGCTTTTCACAAAGAGAGGGATTGACTATAATGACACTTTTTCTCCTGTCTCAACTAAAGATTCATTCGAATTGTTATGGCACTTGTAGCTCATTATGATTTAGAGCTACATCGATGGATGTTAAGACAAAGATTCCTTAATGGCGACTTGCAAGAAAACGCTTTCATGGCTCAACCTAAGGTTTTGTTGTGGAAGGCAAGGAGCATATGGGATGTCGACTTAAGAAATCAATTTATGGCTTAAAGCAAGCGCCAAGGCAATGGTACCTCAAATTCGATAAGGTCATAAGGAATTTTGGGTTTAAGGAAAATGAAGTTGATAACCGCATATATGTTAAGTTCAAGGGAGTAAATTCACCATCTTAGTTCTTTATGTGGATGACATCTTATTGGCTAGCAAAGGATAAAGATATGCTTTATGAGACCAAGAGATTTCTTTCATCTAATTTTGATATGAAGGATCTTGGTGATGCCTCTTACGTTCTTGGCATTGAAATTCACCGAGATAGGTCCAAAGGAGTATTAGGTTTATCTCGTAGGCATACATTGACAGAGTACTAAAGAGATATAATATGCATAAGTGCTCGCTCGCCGCTCCTATTGTTAAGGGCGATAAGTTTGGGACATTTCAATGTCCAAGGAACCAATATGAAGTCGATCGATGAAGTCGGTTCCTTATGCTTCAAATTGCCGGAAGCATTATGTATGCTCAAGTATGTACGCTACCGATTTAGCTTTTGTAACCGGATGCTTGGCGATATCACCAAATCCAGACCGACCACCGGAAGGTCGTTAAGAAAGTCTTGCGCTTATATGCAAGCTACTAAGCATTTCATGCTCACATATAAGAATTTTGACAACCTTGAGGTTGTTGGTTATTCAGATTCAGATTTTATGGGATGTGTTGATACTAAGAAATCCACGCCAAAGTTATATCTTCACACTCACGAGGAGCTATCTCGTGAAAAGCTCAAAACAAACCCTTACGGCATCTTCAACGATGCAAGCCGAGTTTGTGGCATGTTATGAGGCTACCGGCAGTCAGATGGCTTAAGAATTTTATCCCGAGACTTAGAGTGGTAGACAAGATTCTAAACCACTCACCTTATAATCGCGATAACGAACCCGCAGCTTTTTTATGCGAGTAACAACAAGTCAAGTGGTGCCGCCAAACACATTGACATTAAGTACCATGTTGTGAAAGATGTAATCCAGATCAAACCATTAGTATCAAGCATATTAGTACTAAGTCAATGCTTATGATCCGCTTACTAAAGGCTTACCACCCAATATCTTTCGTGATCATGTTGCCGGCATGGGTTTAATGGAAAGCCTCTGATTCTGGATAAAAGGACCTTAAAGCAAACCAACTCCCATAAAGTATAATGAATATCCATTTCAAGATGGAATAGTACACTATAGGTACTGTGGTTGTATGACACTTCATTGGTCATACAACGCATTACTTTGGTATGCTGTTTTATTGAGAATGGGCTTATGATGTTAGCCTTATGATCAAAGGGGAGAATGTTGGATTGATCTCGGCTAAGTGCATCCGAGATTTAAGGGGGCACGCCCCACCACGCGCCCTGATCGGGGGCATAACCAATAAGTTGGTGTTGGTCCCGTTCACTTAGCGCCATATAAAAGGATTAGGGGACTCGGAAGGCTGATTACCCGCGTGTGGTTCTAGGCTAACGAACACCCCTAAACAAACCCGATCTTCACGGGCGCCACGGTGAGCGAAGACCAAGACCGCAGTCATTGCCACTGCCATCAAGAAGACCTCCATCCTCGCCACGGCTCTTCAGCACCACCGACCGGCTTCTACATCAACCGATCTACAACTACTCATGGCTTCCTCCAGCCTGGTATGTTAATCACGCTCGCCTAATGATTAGATTAGGTGTTCATCATATGAGATAGGGTTTAATGTTGCTTAGACTTAGATTTATGCCTACAGCTATCCTTCCTACGGATGTAGGATATGCTTGGTTCATATACTAAAATGGCTATAATTTATTGTGTTTTTTGTCAAACCTGTTTAAGGTTAGGTTATCAAAATCGACGCCACACATTAGCTAGCAAAAAGAAATTTT
Organism: Phyllostachys edulis; assembly: GCA_036346405.1. Classification (NCBI taxonomy): domain Eukaryota; kingdom Viridiplantae; phylum Streptophyta; class Magnoliopsida; order Poales; family Poaceae; genus Phyllostachys; species Phyllostachys edulis. The sequence goes on along the minus strand of CM070550.1, from coordinate 7,150,615 downwards.
GCCATGTTTTTTTAGTCACTGACACGTGAAACCCGGGTGTCGAAAAGAAATCTTGCTACAAATGTGGCTACGAACCAAACGAACGCCTAAATTGGCGAAACTTGCCTAACTCAAAGTATGGTAAAGTGTGACAACATTTTGGTACGAACTAAACAGACCCCTTACATGCGTTTGATTCCTCTCATTCCAACGTACGGTACGACAAATATTAGCTCCAATCTTCAACTAGCTTTGAAGCAGGGCTACGTAAATGACCATGGTAAAAAAAGGCATGTTGCAGTTCGGATGATTAAGAGGTCGACACGTGAAAATATTCTCTGCAAACACGAGATTTTGTTGGCATCGACGGCCCCGAACCTCCACATTATAAATCTGAAAAAAATATAAAGAAACGACTCGAATTACCCGGACAAGGAATCCATTACAACCTTTCTTCGCCTGGAACAACAATCTTTCGGTTCTTTTCTTGCCTATGTCGAGCAATGCCTACACGCCGCCGCAGAGCATGATCTCCGTGGTGTCGAGCACCACCTTGGCCGCCGCCGCCTGCTGCTGCTTCCTCCTCGCGGACGACGCCTCGGCCCCTCCGAACCCGTCCTTCTCATGGAGGCCGCCGCCGCGGCGCGAGGAGCAAGAAGACGAAGCAGCGCTCCTCCCGTTCCCGTTCCCGGCGCCGTTGCTGCTGGTGGCGGTTGCCGGAGGCTTGTAGTACATGCGCGCCGTCTGGGGGCAGTGCGTGTAGGACCGCACGGCGATCCGGGCGCCCATGTCCAGCAACTCCCCGTACACGCCGTACCTGCCCATCGGCATCTCCTCCTCCTCCCGGACAAGAAGAACCAGCAAGATCTTCTTGCAAGAACGGTGGACGACGAGGAGCTCTCGACTCGCAGGCTCGCAGCTAGACCAACGAGTCGTCTCCGAAGACGTGGGCTTTCTTGGTGTCTTGCTATTGGAAATGGAAACGGATGACGGCTGCAAGGTGATGGCATGGCTTTGGTACTTGTTGCGGGGAGAGGTCGGAGGTTGAGTTTCGACGGCGCGGAGTCGGACTCTGTTTACGTTTCGGACTTGGAGGCACGCGACGCGAGGGCGCGTGGACGCCACGAAACACACGGGTTCCCTTGCTTTTTTGGATGGATTGCGGCGCGGTGAAACTTTGCGGCACAATACGAGCAAACTCTAGTACAAAACAGCCTGACACATCAGATGTATTGGTGTAATAATTATAAAACGAGAAACAACACAATTTGTGGGACTCGAGTTTTACCGCTTGTACAAGAACAACACGTACATTCATGCCATTGGATCCCTGTGAGATTTGCGCCTCTCTCTCCCTTTCCAACCCGTCCATTTTGAAAGAAAAAAAAGACCATCCTCCCTCCTTCCCCGCTTTTCCCTCGTGGCTCTAACGCGGTGGCGGCGTGTAGCTCACGTCGAGGGACGGCGGGTGGCGTGACTCGCATGGGGCTCACGAGGTGACGGGCGTGTGGCGCGGGGCAACAAGCGGCTCGGCGAGGCGGGCTGGGCTGCGTGGGCGGCCGGAGCTAAGAGGGAAGAGAGGGGAGAAGGGAGAGAAGGGGAGGAATAGAAAGGGTGTTTTTTGCAAAATGAGGGGCACGAATATCATAGCGATCCAATGTCAGGGAACTTGCATGGAGATCCATGTACAAACGGTTTTGATTTTTCACAATTTCTGGCACAGTTATACAATAGATAATCACACTTTCTGAGTTCTCGTATGTCACGCATGAGCAGTGTCGGAACTAGTAATTTGAGAGACCCGGGGCAAACATGTAGTGTAAAAAATACAGAGACATAATGTGATTCAATAGTCTGATTACCACGATCAAAATGACCATCATAGTTTTTGTGGTAGCCACAGTTCTTGCGATCACCACGGTCGAAAGAGGACCCAACGACCATCGGAGGAGGATCGGAGTTGAATGCCTGCGAGGACGGCGACGAGAGAAGCACCGTGGCTGCAGCAGCCTGCACAGAGTGCAGCTTGCTTTGCTCGTCCATGAGGAGGAGAGAGCAAGCCTGGAGAAAGGTTGGGAACGACTGCTGCATGGTGATGATTGTCGTCGTGTTGCGGTGCTTTTCATTGATGCTGCGCAACATGTTGAGCACCGTCATCTCATCGGAGACCAGGAGTCGACGATCGAGTCACCGATCTTACGAAATAAATAAAGAAAATGACAAAGAGTTCTTGGGAGAGAATGAGACTGCTCTTTATTGCTATGAACTGGCTATTACAGGGGGTGCTCTCAACAAGGCAGTAGACTAATCCTAATAACACTGAGTGTAGTACTTGCTATCTTGTAGAATCAGACTTGAAACATGAATCTAATACCGATTGCCGTGCTTCAATATGATTCCGTTTCACCCACGCTCCATCTTTAAATAACCATCGAAGAGGTGGTAGTTGCTCCTTGAAGCGACGCTTGTTGAAAATACCGCGACTGGTCGGAGCGAGGCAGCAGTTGATAAAGTACCAACCGTTCGGCAATTGTATGTCTGTGAGACCCTCAACTGTATGGTGGTTGTTGTCAGTGTCTTAAGACCATGAAACAACGCGTGGTATGGAGCAAATATGACATGTGTTCCATTCATCACATAGTAAGGAATATACTCGGAGTTAGATCCGAATACCAGTTCATTGTTTCTACGAGTAGTCATCTGGTCGGGGACTGGGTACAGGACCTCATCCGACCAGAATATTTATTATGTAACCTCTGGAATCCTTACAACCATAGGGGTCGTTAGCCTTAGGAGTTACGACCACGAAGACATATGGTCTTTTATTATGTATTAAAGTAATATATAGAGATTTTAATCCTCGTCGGCTAGCCCCCAAACTTTAAGTGAATTGATCGTGTGAACACTTTCTCCCGATGAAGTCATATTGGGCAGACCCTCATTTAATCCCGTGACATACGAGATGGCATGTCTTTACTTTAAAATTGAGAAACTGCCTTATGATCCAAAGAGTTTTTATGTCCGTTAGACTATGGTTTATGTCTGTTAGACTTTAGGTAACTCCCCGATACAGTTAAAGAATTGCGGCTATGAAATCCCTTCAGTGCAAGGCTTTAAGGTTTTTATGCCTCCTGCTTTCCCTTTTTATCTCCTAAGAGAAAAAATTATCTCCGACCTCCTTTTGTCTACAACCTTCTACGACCTCCTTCCTTTACCCAAAAACTTAGCCATGTCGGATTTTATCGCCAACTGGTCGGTTTTCGATTTGAGCGAGAAAAAGCTCGAGAGCTTAGAGAAGATCGGGTTGCTTCCTAACAATGACCTAATTTCATGAACATCAGTGGCCGAAGAGCATTCTCCGAGCAACGAAGATGGGAAAATTCCTATTTTCCTCGCATATATCGAATACGGATTTAGATTACCAGTTCACTCTTTCCTTCCCAATATTTTAGAGCATTACGGAGTCGAATTGGTGAACCTTGATCCCAATGCCATCGCCAACCTCAGCGTCTTCGTCTATCTCTATGAAACGTACTTGGAGATTGCCAAAGATCTGGATCTCTTCAAGTACTACTACAGAATGGCGAAGTCGGGGAAGACGACCGGGACGTCTGGAGAGTGCACCTTGCGCCTCCACGACGGAAAGGTTGATGAGTACATTCGCATGTACTCAAAGTCTTCGTGGTCGTCGTGGAAGAAGAGCTGGTTCTACATGATGGTCACTCAAAAAGACAGCCTTTTATTATACTGGTAAGAAAGCGGTCGAGAATTCAGAGTGGCACTCCTTCGTGAAGAAGAAGGGAAAAGTAGGAAGATGGTTTGAAGCCATCCAACTCCTTAGTGTCAGGGGGTTTAACCTCTTGGCATGTGGTAAGGGATTTCTCCATACGCCGGATTAGCCCCTTGAAGGCCCAAGCACATTCGATGCTCTGGTACATTGGTCGTGATGACGTGACCAAATATTCTAAGGAGGGTAAGTCCTAAAAGATTCCGACTAGTCTGCTTATATTGGTTGATTACTTTTGTGATCCTAAAGTCTCTTGTTTATCCTTATGCCTCTTTTCTCCGATGAAATCGGTCAATTAAAATGATCTCGCACCGAGAGCCCAAAGGAGAAGGCCGATTTCCCTCAGATTTTAGCGGTTGTTTCCACAAACGAGAGGGTTGGGAGACCGAAGGTAAAAATATCAACCACCTTTCATTATTTATATATTTTCCAATGGGTTTACCATAAATCCTCTTTGATGTGCAATCGATCGGATTGGGGATCAATGAGGCCACCGAAAGTTATGAGCCGATTGACGCTCCGACCATTCCTATGACCACCCGAGATGGTGGTTTTATAGAGGTAGGTAACCGAACAGAAATGTATATTCTAGATGAAGGATTTTTCATCACCTAATCAACTTTGATTGTTAATTAGGCGGTTGTCATGGACCCCAATGTGGTTGCTCAGTCCCGCCAGCTTGTTATTGAGTAATCTTGCTTTGAGGTCGATGAATCTACACCTCCCACTGCATTTATCATGTATCTTATTCTCAATCAACTGTGTGCATGACAATGATTATATAAATCTTTCTGACCAAAATATCGCCGATTGCTTCCTCGAAAAGAACCAATATGATAGCGATCCCCACGATACGGTGCAATAAATTTTGGAGTATTGGCGAGTTTTAATCAACTAGATAATATTTACCTACAAAAATTAATATTTATGACCTGAACAATATCTCCATAAATAACGGGTAACTCCAATAGTTCACTCGTTTTGTCCTTGTACCTTCTGGGACAAAGAAACCTCCATTTGTAATAGCTCATCTAAGAACCGCTTGATCCGATGCGCACTCTTCCCATCCGTGAAGAACATATGTAAATGTCATGTCAAATGAAATCGCCGCCATTACATTTTGAGAGGGAAAACCATGCCTATTTCTGAAAGGAGTTTGTTCTTCGGGCTTGATTTTTGCCTCAATATGAGTCCCATCAATTGCTCCAATACAATTCTGTAGGCAAATTTTTGTTAATTATAATGTAAAATAGACAAAGCAATCGACCTAGAACATTTACCTTGAAATATGGGTAGAACCTTGGATCGCCTCTAATTTTCAGTGGAACCTCATTGGGTGGGTATGTTATATAAACATCATACAAACTATTAATTGCATCTAAAACTTTATTGAAGTGTCGACTAATTGTCTCTCCTGAATGTTGATATCTATCCTGCATAACACGATTCCTAACACTGTGACCAATTGTATGCAAGAAGATCACTAGTTGCTCATCCACTGCCATCCGTAGTGTATCCTTAAGTAAATTTTTCTCACACAATTCATTACGTAACAAGTAGTATGTGTGCTTATCAACACGAAGTTGATCAAAAATCGATTGATGCCCTTCCAACAATTCTCTTATTCGCTGAGGACCGCTTAACTCGTAAGTGTTACGACAGGATTTGAATACTCTTGTGAAAAACATGCCACAAAACAATGACACTGTAAAAATATTGGTAATAAGCATTTGCTCAGAATTAGAAAATTCATCATCTGACATTTCCTGCACAATTTAAAACAAATGAACAAATGACTGTAGGAAACAAATATATTTTGATGTGACCAAAGTGAAATAATCAATAATGAAAGTAGCATCAAACGCTTGTACGACAATATGAAAATAACCGAATGGAAACTCTTTTCTTAAGTTATACAATGCCAAATATAATCAAATCAATAACTGCTTATTGTTGTACTACAAGCGCCTAAAGATCGAGTATCCATTCAAATTCAGCGTCTCGCCATCCATCTCAATGAAAATCGCCCTTTGATCGGCATCCGATAATGCTTTTGCGACTTTTTAGTTTTTTCTTCGACTCAAGATCCTTCATACTATATAACATCTTCATACATGCTTTCACCGAATAAGCTTCATTTTGTTGTGCTATATTTTTCTTCATTTCAACCATGCTCATTGATGCTCAAGAAGACGATCCATTGCAAGTACGCAATCATCACCGTGGCGCTTTTGCCCTTTAGGATTATCGGGCTCCACCTCCATTAGCATCAACGCACTTCATCTTTTTCTCTCCTAATTTTGGGGGTTTCTCAGTTCTCTGGGGATGAACAACAGGACTAACATGTTTTTCAGGTGAATCAATGTCGTGTACTTCAACATCCTCATTCAGATACAATGTTTTATATGACTTGACTACTATTCCTCGTTGATACAAGAACCTAACGAGTCCTATAAACTGATGACGATCAAAAAGGTGATGACCATTTGGGTACAATGTTTTATATGACTTGACTACTATTCTCGTTGATTTTTATATGGTTATTGATTATTATATTTTGTTTGTTCTTTTAGATTTAATCGCCTCGACAAACATCATGGTCGGACAATATTCAAAGAACTGCATAAAATGTTTTACAAGCATTCAACTTTTTAAGACCCTGTGGATTTATCGTAAGTTGTATATATCGCCTCACGTGTTCGAAGGAGTATGATGATTATTCATACAAAGTTGTGTAGTATTGGGAGGTCGTGACTATCATCCAATAGGATAAAGCTAGATCATGCCCAACTACACTACTAAATCAGATCTAGATTATAGACACCGTATGTATGTCGTCATGCAAGTAATGTATCTGGTTTGGCAGCATTTTGATATTACCTGTATACACTGCTGAACTGTATGATCTTCAATTTCTGTTTTCTATATATATTTTGGCTATATTCATGCTTACAACTGATGGCTTCAATTTTGGCTATATATCAAAGGTTGGCTGCATGGGTGCGGCCATATTGGTGTTTGACGACTCGCTAAGAACCCCTGCTTGGACCGCAGTGATCACGTGCTACTCTCAAGTTGGGATGGGTGTAGTTTCCTCGAGTTGTTTAAGAAGATGGGGATCGAGGGTGTCCAGCACGACAAGTTTGTGCTAGCAAGTGCTGCCAGTGCATGTTAGTCAGGTAAGCAGGATTGTATTTCAATAAATGCACACAGCAACAGCTCTGTTAGTCAGATTAGTTAACTGTTAATTTCATGTTCATCCATGCTTCTTTTGTAAACCTCACAGAATATATGTATTATACTGGAAGCAGCAGTTGAATGTTAAGATGTTAAACTTTCAGAATCTCGAGAATGGAAGCTCATTGGTGTTATGCATGTGAATAGCTTGCTCAACCGAAGTCGATATGCTTTGCACTCTCCTCGGTTGTAGATTTAATTGAAAAGAAACTAAAGAATATGATCAGTTGGAAGTAAGTGCCACTGCTTCGTAATGCTTTCCCCAATTATTTTAGCTTTTTACCGATGAAATAATTTCATTGAAAGGGGGTTTGACATGTCAAAGCCTAAGGAGATGGAACGCCATACTTCGTGTTGAAGGTACACTACATCGCCGAATCAGATCTAGATTATAGAGATGTATGTATGTATGTTGTCATGCAAGTAATGAATCTGGTTTGGCAAAGATTTTGATATTACCAGAGGCGATTGAAGAGCAAGAATGCATACAAGTCAATAAAGGGCACAAACTAACACGTCACGGATCACGGTAAGCGGCGCGCCTTCTCCCCGATCCAATGGATTAGTTAGGCAATACAATACGCAATTAGTGATGGCCTTCATTGCTTCTTATAACCATGTGTTAATTAATGTGTAAAGTGAGATTGGGAGAAGAACAGACTTACGCGGCGCAGGAGAACAAAGAACTCTAGATTTTTTATGACTTCTCCCTGATCTTAATGCTCTCTGAACTGAATGGATTATACGCTATTTGTTATGGGGCCTTCTGTTGATTCTTATTGAAAACTGAGATCGGGATAATAGAAGTTATGGCCTTCTATTGCTTATTGAAAAGTGAGATTGGGAGAATATAAGATACGTATACCGCGTAAAAGCATCGCCCGCAAAAAAAGCATCGCCGCAATCTTCTTTCACGCCCAAAGTTCATGCACAAAGACGTGGAGTTTGTTGGCGCTGAGAAAACTAGTTTTCACAAAAACGGACAGCCCTTGTTTTTAGTAAAACGTATAATATTGGATTTACAATAAACCGGTTTTGCTTATCTCAAGAGTTAGTTACCCAATCCAAACAGAGATTTCCTAAAACGATGCTAAAACCGGTTTTGGGAGAATCTGTTTTCACAAAACGAGAGATCCAAACAAGGTCTATAGGTTCACGTGCACTTGGACATGGCCTGAGTACTCCTACTCGTCCACTAATCGGTAGTGGCCCCTAGCAGGACATGCCGACTCCCGAGTATACGTAAAGATCACATCGGATGTACCTTTAACAAATCTCATATGTATTTCCCTTTGCCTCACAATATCGATCAAACTCAAGGTGAGTACATGCCATCCTTGTTGGTTAGCTCGACCACTCTTTCTCGATCATGTGACTCGAATTCCTCGACTATGGTTAACTCTTTAACCGCGAGTAGCATGGCCATGCATTTCTGGAATCCGATCACTTAAGAGGCCTAGAGATATCTCTCCTGTTGCATGGAGGGGTAAATCCTATCTTGATCGACCATGCCTCGACACATGTATCGTGACAAACCTGAAAGCTGCCTTTATAACTATCCAGTTATAGAGTAGCGTTTGGCAACCGCTAAGTAAGTCACTACACATCTTGAGTACATACGACGATCTCAAGTCTAAGGATATAGCATACGCATTGCAAATGAGACCAACTGATGACATATAAGAATACAATGTTCTCGCAGTGTCTCGTGGTGGGTCGATCCAACCCCACGTTAGCTAACATGTGTCCATATTATTGGTATGATATCTCCATATATATGATCCGTGAAACATGGTCATCAACCAATACATATGCTGGTCTATTCATATGTTTCCGACTAGGATCGCTTTAGAATAATCATCGCAAAGATAAATATAAAGTTTCACAATCAAGTCACATACTTGATAATAAATATTAACAATATTATTCTTGGAACAAGATAACATATTATCCAATAAATTATGAACATAACAAAATATAATGATCTCTATGATTGCCTCTAGGGCATATTTCCAATCTATGGCATATTTCCAAAAGTCTCCCACTTGCACTAGAGTCAATCATTTAAGTATCTAATACCAATAGCTCTTGTGTGCGCCTCATCATTTGGCTGTGTAAGAGGCTTTGTCAACTAATCAACAACATTTAAATCCGTGTGTACTTTGCATATCTTTACATCTCCTCTATGCACAATATCGTGAATAAGATGATACCGTCTGAGTATATGCTTGGACTTCTGATGGGATCTAGGCTCCTTAGCATGCGCAATGGCTCTATTATTATCACAATAGAGATCTATTGGGCTTGAGGCACTCGGGACCATACCCAATTCAGCAATAAAATTTCTTATCCAAACACCTTCCTTCGTAGCTTCAGAAGTCGCAATGTACTCGGCCTCCGTCGTAGAATCAGCAATCGTCTCTTGCTTGGAACTTTTCCAACTCACTGCACCGCCATTCAAATGAATACAAACCCAGATTGCGAACGATAATCATCTTTGTCGGTTTGGAAGCTTGCATCGGTGTAACCATTTACAACAAGCTCTTCATCAACGCGATAAACTAGGAAGGCATCCTTAGTCCTTCTCAAGTACTTAAGAATGTTTTTCACAGCTATCTAGTGACCTTCACCGATCACTTAGGTATTTGCTTGTAACACTTAGAGCATATGATATATCCGTCGAGTACATATCATGGCGCATATGATAGATCCAATAAATTTCAAGCATATAGAATACCATTCATATGGTCTCGCTCTCATAAATAACCATCCAAGAAAGCATTTGATAGAACCTATCCAAAGGATTAGAATTCATACATGCTTAAGGTTGACAAAAGAAAGGTCAGAAGGGTTCAATTTTGCACGGTTTATACATCTTAGTCCTATACTTACTAAGTTTTGACAAAGCAATTTTATAAATCAATTTGGACTAAAACAAGAAGTAAAAGAGAATGTAATCATAAATAATGACAACAATAAAGTGGCTGTCCACTATTATCAACAACATTGCAAGAGTTCCTCTCATGTCGAAATAGTACCCATAACCAAGTGGTAATTCCAAAATCTATACAAAGATCTATTCAACTCAAGGATTGTCCATAACCGTGACACGGCTATTCAATAGTTTTAAACCCCGCGGGTGTACATCTTTACCCACATGACTTAGTTAGCCCGTAAGCCTCCTAATAATAGCACCTTGCATTTGGTATGCCGGCCGGGTAAACTAAGATTTGGTGTTTTTCAACAAGTTGACACTATTGAGCTGGAATACCCATGTGTGACTGATCCCGCTTAGTTCAAGTTACTAATAGAACCTGCCAACCGAGGGCCCACATGTTGTACCGGGAATGCCGATTCGAAAAATAGAAATTAAATGACAGAAAGTAGAGCTGTGCTAGCTGCACATATTAATTCGCAATCGGAGCCCTTAAGGTACGTACATGTGATGGAACGCATGTACGTCCTCACCCTCTTAAGAACATATGATATTGATATGAGATCAAACACTTATGTCCTTACTTTCCTGTTTTCCAACTCAATAGCATCTTTTACTTAACCAAACAGTGCCCATACACTGCGTGTGGAAGTATGTTGGGGCTTGAATTGTCCAGTCATTGTTCAGTCCTTAATCAATCCAGACAAGACAACCACATTTCCCAATCTCGTGCACTGAGGCACCATCACTAGCATCCACTTGTGCGGATTTAAAATTAGTGAAAACAAACAAAATTTGATTTCAAATCAGATTTAAATAGATTGAACAAAGAATCAAAATAAATGAAATTCATTTAGTGTTCCCAAGTTTGACAAGATAAGCTTGCCAAATACTAACGTTCTACAGACTGCATGGCTAAGCAATAACGGAAAACAAGTATTTAAGTATAGAAGCACTACCTTAAGTTTGAGTGTATGATCAGATTAAAGGTAAGCCTCAAGTGTTAGGTTGTAACTATCTAGTGACAGATCACAAATAATTTTTAGAAAATTAGCATGCAACAGTATCTCTGTATTTTGGAAATCTACAGTTCAAAAATTCTAGGATCAACATGGTGCAAAGAAGATGCTTGCCTTGTTAGAAGTCCACTTGTTCACTTTTGTAAGCGTAAATGTTCACTCCGTGCAATTTATAATCTCGAGAGAAAATACGATAGCGAATAAACACCGATAAAATCGAGAAATCCAAAATGCTCAAAAATACATGACAGTTACATATTAATGAGGTTATGATTCTATATATATTTAGATATAGATTTTAGTTTAATTAGAGTTCAATTTCTTATGGACTTGTTGAAATTAATTCAATTTCTAATGTAACCATAACAACTGACGATACCTAGAGTTTAGGTGATATTGCTTTCCTTAACAGGACACCTAGTACTCACAAACACTCTCTCTAGGCATTCTATGTATACATCCACGATGATCATACAGTCAAAATTAATCCTCTTATATGTTCTCCTCTCAATTAGTCTTTTAAAATCTTAACAAGTATTCAGAAGAATAGCTTATTTCATTATCTTACTAACTACTAAGACAATTATTCACATATAAAGAAAAGACAAACTGACTTCCTAAATTCCTTAATAATTATACCATTAATGTACTAAGTGAGATGATTATTTTATATGTATTTAGGTGAAAAGTTTAGTCCAATTGGAGTTCATTTCAATTAGTTAAGACTTTATGAAGTCTGAAATTATAGCAAAATAGTCTCTTTATTCTTGAAATTCACCTCTTGAGTTAAATGATATTAGCACTTGACAAGGGTCTAATAATCCTCATTTTATCTTTTATCTATAATTCTTATTATAAGTAAATATGACGTCATGTGGTCCCCGGTATACCCCTTAAATTTTCAGGGAGAAGCCTACTAGGTGGTCGTAAGTTCTTCGACGACCACCCCCATAGTCGTAAGTCTTGCTACGACTACCTTATGGTCGTAAGTTCTCGCTACGATCACTACCCGATCGTAAGATATTCTACGATTACCTCATAGTCGTAAGTCTTGCTACGACTATCTTATGGTCGTAAGTTCTTCTCTGACCGTGTCACCACGACCACCTTATGATCAATAAAACTTACGGACAAGTGGGTCCAATTGATTAAGGAATCCAAACAATCAATATCTGTTGTTATTATGCAAAATAATAACATGCAATACCCCATTATCTCTTACAAGTAACTGCCAGGCGGCGTGAAGGAGTTACCGGCCGATGATTATCGCAAACGTCGCTTTATTCTCGATTTGATGAGGCGTCTCTTCAAATAGGGAAAACGGCTATTCCTTCACGACTATATAAAGGCAACGGTCGAGAGGAAAAGGGGACAAGGGCGATCAAGGCGTACACACACGCTATCGAGGGCTATCAGGAAGACAAGTACTATCATCTGTAATAGTCTTAGTTTTTCTCCCCGATTGTTCGTAATACACTCAATACCATACACACAGACGAGTAGTGTTGTTATTCTCTCCGGAGAAGGCTCGAACTCAGATAAAAATATCCGTGTCAATCTCTCTGTGATTCTATTCTAGGAGACCCCGAATCAAACAATCTTTACGTAAGATCGGTTCTAAAACACCGATAGCTTGGCGCCGTCCGTGGGGACCTCCGGTAATCTCTTATCAACATACTCTCTTTTTTTCAAATCTCATGCACTCATGGCAGGAAAATGGAACGAGGAGAACTGGTTTGACTTGGCAGATTACACAGACGTCGACATGGATGCCGGTTTCGATTACGAGCCAAGTATCAACTCATTCGATGGTATTGCTGCCTCCGGGGATCTTCCCGCAGATCCAGGAGACAATGCCGCTGATGGAGTTGAGGAGGGATCCCTATCCCCCACAACAGTATGTCCGACGGAGGAATCAATCCTCTCAAAGGACAAGGGTCAATCCGACCAGGACTACACCCAGGCGGACTCACAACACGATGAGAGTTTTTCCTCCAAGTGTCCGAGTCCCCATAAGGCGGTCCGACTTGGTGAGACAAGTTCTGGAAGCCACAATTCCAGGACTTCACCAGCATCTGGTGATCCTCTGTCTCCGGATGACACCAGAGAGAGCGGGATCAAGCATGCTTTTCTTGCAAATTCGACCATCTCTCTGCAGATCACACCTGCGGATGGAGACAAGAGTAATCGAGAGTTCCCTACCTAGGGGATTGCTCCAAGTCGCTAGATGGTGTCTCGACTACTCCTCAGCAGGGGCGCCGAGCGCAAGTGAGAATCATCACGGAGGTCTTCGTCCTTCCTCGAGATCAAGGTCACTCTTCTAGAGACCGAGCTAGGGACACTCCCGAAGATCACACTCGCGCCTCCTCGTGACAATGGCAAGGGCACCATTGATGGCGACAGACCAACACATTCATGAACGCGAGGAAATCCTCGACATACTCGCACTCTATTGAGGCGCCTCAAGAGTCTGACATGGAAGATCTTGAGGCTATTCGACGAAAGAAGATTGCAGTCCAGAAGAATTTGCTTGGGTGCATCCAATATCAATCAGAGGAAGCTCAAGAACTCTAGCACATCAATGACTTGCTCGAGAATCCGACTCGAGAACTCGCCCAAGCGCCAGGATACGATCTCTTCAGAGAAGAGATCGCTCAAAGGCTTCGGTCCACGATGGCAAGATCGAAGCACCTCGCCGACATCATTCACGGTCGTAAGTAATCGACTTCTTCATTACTACCGATCAAACATATCACCACGGAGAAATCGACGAACAAGAAGTCGCATCGATCTCCTACTCGAGAAATGTCTTTCAAACGACCGATGATCAACAAACCCTTGGAGAGGTGACCGCCACCGCTCGGCAAGATGGAAACCCGCAGAAGTCAGATGAACTACGAGGAGTATTCCTCAGAGGACCGAGACCTATTACAGTCAGTCAACTCATTCTCGGGTATCGCCGAAAGTACGACCACCGATGATATCAACCCTTCTTTCCTGCGCAGGAGGCGCCAAGAAGTTATTATCGATGTCGGGCATTTTCGCCGATCTCCGAGTTGTTATTGCCACCTCGCTTTCGACCAAAGGAACATGGAAAAGTTCGATGGATCCCAAAATCCCATCGAATTCTTTCAAATCTATACAACACTATCCGGCGGCGCAGGAGGAGGAGAACATGTAATGGCAAATTACCTTCCAACGTGCTCGAAGTCCGCCGATCGATCGTGGTTATTAAACCAACCACTCGAGTCGATCTATTCTTAGTAACACCTCTGCGACCTTCTCTTGGCGAACTTTAAGGCACCTACAATGCCTCGAAGGAGGACGACTTGCACCGATGAGATGTAACGACAACGAGACCTTGCGCCAATTCATCAAGCGCTTTAGTCGTTCGTAATTCAATTCCAAGTTTCGACTCATCGTCATCGGGCTTTCAAGCAAGGAGTCCGTAGTAGAAGGATAACGAAGATATTGCTTTAAATCCTCCTACCACCGCCACCGAACTCTTTGAGATGGCCGATCGGTATCGTCGCCTCCGAGGCGGTCGAGTGGAACAACACAATCGATCGAGAAGACAATACCTCTCGAGAGCCAAAGCGACATTGGTAAGAAGAAAGATAAGAAAGCAAAAAGTCCAAGAACAAGGTGAAGGGTCAAAACTCCAAGCCAGCCGGTTCCAATGAGGTTTTGGTCAGAATGATAAAGAGCCACGCACCTCCAAGTCGCGACTTCGACCGAGGCAAAGGTAAGCGCCCCGATCGGAAAAATGACAAGCCTAGGTGGTGTCCTTTCCATAAAAAGGAAGGACATGACCTTCGCAACTACCGGGTTTTTCAACGAAAGCTTGAAGACTACTACAACGACAAAGGACTACTTCCCACTCTCGAGCAGGTAGGACAAACGAGTGGTCATAAGTCGTCAGACGACGATGAGGAGATGCCGTTCCAGGATCCGCAACATACCGTCGAACACATCTACGGCGGATCATCGGCATACGAATCAAAGCGACAGCTTAAAGCTGCCGAACGTGAGGTAAACTCCATAGATCCTCCTCTCGTTAATAAATTACCGGAGTGGTCGGAAGTCACCATCTCCTTTGAGAAGGGTGACTGCCTGATTCCTTCGACTCGACCAGGTCGGTATCCGATCGTGATCAAACCCACCATCAACAATTGTCGGGTCAATCGAGTTTTGGTTGATGGTGGCAGCTCGTTAAACATCTTGTTTATGAGTGCCCTGGACGAGATGCAAGTACCCAAAAATAAGGTAAGACCGGTACGATACTCTTTCCATGGATCGCATCGATCTTCAACCAAACCAATTGGCCAAGTCTCTTCCTTTAACATTTGGTTCACCAAGTAATTTCAGACGTAGAAAATCTCCTTTGATGTGGTCAATTTCGACACAAAGATATAACGCCATACTCGGACGACCAACTTTGGCAAAATTATTAATGGCTACTCATTACGGTATCAATGTATTAAGATGCCAGTGTCCCAAAGGAGTAATCACAATTCATTGTGACAAAAGATGGCGCACACTTGCGGCCGCCGATCCTCGAGATAGTTGGACAAATACCAACTCGAGAGAAAGTCACCTTCGACCAAAGAAATCGAAGCCTAAAGCTGCACCAAAGCCGAACGACAAGGTCAAAGAGGTTCCTCTGGACGCAGGGGAGCCCTCGAAGACTATTCGCATCGAGGATACTTCCGACCCCAAGTAGGAAACGCCCTCATCACTTTCCTCCGAGCTAACGCAAATGTCTTCGCGTGGCAAGCATCCGACATGCCCGGAGTCCCTAGGGAGGTGATCGAGCACAGGCTAGCTTTACGGCCTGACAAAGTACTCGTAAAACAAAAATTATGGAGATTTGCCCCTGATCGACGAGATGCTATCAAATCGAATTGGATAAGCTACTTAAAACAGCTTTATAAGAGAGGTCAACCACCCGTAATGGTTGGCTAATCCTCAGAATGGTTAGAAAGTCAAACGGCAAATGGCGATAAAGCGAGACTTTACCGATCTTAATAAAGCTTGTCCAAAAGACGATTTTCCTTTACCTCGTGATCGATCGCTTGGTTGATTCTACCGCAGTTGTGAAATGTTAAGTTTTTAGATGCATATTCGATACCACCGATCAATATGTGTCTAGACGATGAAGAGAAGACCGCATTTATTACACCATTTGGTATATTTTGCTATGTTAAAATGCCATTTGGTCTAAAAATGCCGCGCTTCTTTTCAACGCTTGATGCAATCGACTTTTCATCTCAACTAGGCCGAAATCTAGAGGCCTATGTTGATGATCTAGTCGTTAAAAGCATGAAGAGACTTAATCATATCAGCGACCTACAAGAAACATTCGACAACATCGAAAACATCGCTTAAAACTCAATCTTGAGAAGTGTGTGTTCGGAATCTCTTCAGAAAAATTGCTTGGATTCCTAGTATCTATACGAGGAATCAAGCAAATCCTCAAAAGATAAAGGATATTCTCCAAATGCGCTCCAACCACAAGGAAAGAAGTCCAAAACTCACAGGTGCATGGCGCTTTTAAGTCGTTTCATCGCATGACTAGGAGAAAAGGGACTACCTTTCTTTAAACTTCTAAGGAAACACGAAGATTTTGAGTGGTCGAAAGAGGCAAACGCCGCTTTTGAGGATGTCAAGAGGTACCTTATGAGTGCTCCTATTCGGTCTCTCCAAGGCGGAAGAAACGCCTTAATTTACCTAGGCGCCACGCCACAGCAAGAAGCGCGAGATCGTCATAGAACGTGAAAACGCATAACGACCGGTTTACTACGTAGTGAAGTTTTACATGTGCCTAAGGAGCGTTACCCTCGGGTCCAAAAGCTTCTATATGCCCTCCTTATGTCTTCGAGAAAATCGCGATATTATTTTCAGCGCAAAATAGCCGCGGTTGCCTGAATTTCCTTTGGGAGCGATTCTCCGTAATAGGAAAACAATGCGGGACACATGGCAAAATGGTCACGAACTTGGGGAGTTTGACATTCATTTCGTGTCCTTAACGCCATTAAATCCTCGATCTTGGCAGACTTTGTCGCCGAATGGACAAATCCTGAACCTGTTCAAGATCCCCAGTACGATTCCCACGATCAGTGGACGATGTACTTTGACGGGTCACTTACTTTAAGTGGCTCGGGGGCTAAGGTGGTCCTGGTATCTCCTACCGGAGAGACCTTAAAGTATGCCATACAATTAAACTTTCAAGTCACTAACAACGCAAGGCGTATAATCTGAAGGTTTGCTAGTCGGCATACGAAAGGCGAAAGCTCTCAATTCGCCGACTACTCGTGAGAGGAGACTCTCAACTAGTCGTGAATCAAGTCGGGAAAGAGTACCAGTGCTCTAACCCGACAATGTCTCGGTATTTATCGGAAGTGCGTAAGCTAGAAAAGCATTTTTTAGGTTTCAAGGCACAATTCATCCTCGAAGGATAATTTCTTCGCATCAAACCCGACTTGCTCGAATAGCTTCTTCCGATCTCGGTACCAAAAGGAGTCTTCTTGGAACAACTCGAGCTGCCTCTCGATCAAGAACCAGAGACACCTCCTATTGAGACGGCCTCTCTAGAATACGAGGATACCTGGATAGCTCCCATCTATGAGTATCTTCAGAAAGGTTCCAGACCAAGACGATCCCGAGGCGTATCGCTTATCCCGAAAAGCCAAAATGTATACTTTGGTTGAAGGAGTCCTTTATAAACGAGGTACTCAAGGGGTGCTCATGCGATGCATTCCGCAGAGCGAAGGATTAGCACTCATTCACGACATACACGGTGGCATTTGTGGAAATCATGCTTCCTATAGAACGCTGGTCGGTAAGGCCTTTCGACAAGGTTTTTATTATTACAACTGCGACGATGCTAAAGAGTTGGTTAAAAAGTATGTCCAATGCCAATTTCATAGCGAGCAAATACACCAACCAAATTCAGCATTACAAGCGATACCTCTATCTTAGCCTTTATGCACACAGGGTCTTGATATCCTAGGATCGCTCCTCAAAGCTCCGTGAGGTTTCGAGTTCCTTTTGTGGCTATTGATACGCTCACAAAATGGATTGAAGCCCATCGCTATCGAAGGACACCGACTCTTGCTAAGACTTATGCCATGTGACATAGGTAAGAATCCTTCTCCTCTCAAGGCATCCCAGCTCTTTTCACCTTAGTTTATTTCTTCATTATTTTTTAAAAAAATATTCTAAGCAGAGTGCGCATGTTGAACCGCTTTCAACACCTTGTCAACATAAGTACTTTGGCTTAATCCAATTAGCCTTCTCGATCTATCTCTATATATCTTTATCCCTAAAATATATGCTGCCTCTCCTAGGTCCTTCATAGAAAAACTATTTTTCAATGAGGTCTTAACGGATTCCAGCATAGGAATGTCATTCCCAATCAATAATATGTCATCCACATATAAGATTAGGGTTACAAGTGCGCTCCCATTAACCTTCATGTAAACACAAGGTTCTTCTTTGTTCTTGACGAAACCAAACCTTTTGACCTTCTCATCAAAACATATATTCCAACTCCGAGATGCTTGTTTCAAACCATAAATGGATTTCTGAAGTTTGTACACTTTACTAGCATTCTTTGGATCGACAAAACCATCAGGTTGTGTCATGTACACATCCTTACTTAGGTTTCCATTAAGAAAAACTGTTTTGATATCTATTTGTCATATCTCATAATCAAAATATGTAGCAATAGCTAGAATGATCCGTATAGATTTAAGCATCGCTACTAGCGAGAAAGTCTCATCGTAGTCAACCCCTTGAACTTATCGAAACCCTTTTGCTACAAGTCGAGCTTTATGAATGTGAATATTTCCATCCATGTCAATATTTTTCTTATAGACCCATTTGAACTCAATGGCTTTAACACCATCAGGCGGATCGACTAGGTTCCAAACCTGATTGTCTCACATGGAGTCTATCTTGGATTTCATGGCTCCAAGCCATTTCTCAGAGTTTGGGCCCATCATCGCTTCCTTATAAGTCACAATCTCATCATTGTCCAACAACAATATATCATGCGAATACTGAAAGCGTGTACTTTATGCTGTCCCGTCTGAACTCAGAGATTTGGTGCTTTCCCGACCAAGGTATCTCCGATTGCGGGTTCCCCAACCACATTTTACCTTATTGGGGTGTCTGCAGCCAGGTCCTCCCCAAGTGGAGTTTCTTGAACCTCTTCAAGTTGCACGTTTCTCCCACTTGCCCTTCTCGAGAGAAATTCTTTCTCTAGAAAGACACTATTTTGAGCAACAAATATTTTGCCCTCTTATCGGTTGTTGAAGTAATATCCTTTGGTTTCCCTAGGATATCCTATAAAGAAGCATTTATCTAACTTGAGTGTGAGTTTATCAGACGTCAAACGTTTAACATAGACATCACATCCCCAAATCTTTAGAAAAGACAAACTAGAACTCTTCCTAGTCCACATTTCATATGGTGTCTTATCCACCAATTTAGATTGTACCCTATTTAAAGTGGAAGTGGCAGTTTCTGGAGCGTAACCCCAAAAAGATAATGGCAGATCCGATTGGCTCATCATCGATCGGACCATGTCCAACAAGGTCCGATTACGCCGCTCAGACACTCCATTCCACTATGGAGTGCTCGGTGGTGTAAGCTGTAGGACAATTCCACATTGCTTCAAATGATCACCAAATTCATTGCTCAAATATTCACCTCCACGATCAGATCGTAAAAATTTGATTGTGTTGCTAAGTTGATTTTGTATCTCACTTTGGAACTCCTTGAACTTTTCAAATGATTCCAACTTATGCCTTATTAAGTAGATATATCCATATCTACTAAAGTCATCGGTGAAAGTAATGAAGTACTAAAAACCACCTCTAACTGTCGTACTCATTGGCCCACACACATTTGTATGTACGAGTGCCAGCAAGTCAGACGCCCTCTCAGTTCGTCCAGTGAAAGACGCCTTGGCCATCTTTCCAAGTAGACAAGATTTGCACATATCAAATGATTCCAAATCAAATGAGTTTAGAAGTCCATCACCATGGAGCCTCTTTATATGTTTTTCACTTATGTGATCTAAACAACAATGCCAAATAAAAGTAGAATTCATATCATTAGGCCGAAGCCTCTTCGCATTAATATTATAAATAGGTGCATCATCAAGATTTAAAATAAACAACCCATTCATAACAGGAGCATAGCCATAAAACATTTTATTCAAAAATATAGAACAATAATTGCCCTCAATAATGAACTTATAACTCTCTGCCAACAAACATGAGGAAGAGATAATGTTTCTACTCATGGCTGGAACACAATAACAATTATTTAATTCCATAATAAATCCTAAAGGCAAATGTAAGGGCAAGGTCTCGACGGCTAATGCAACAACCCTTACTTTATTGGGAAAATTAGTTCAGTAACATCACGTTCAGCCGTATTTAGAGGAATGACACTCCGTTCATCTCGGGCTGGAAAATAACATCGCGAACATCGCAAAATTAGACGAATGACATTCTGGCTTTTTCCAGAATTTTTTAAATATAGAAATTGAGCCCAAAAAATTATAAATTGTTTTGTGGAGTCTTCCAATACAGTTTAATTGCTTGTGTATTTTTTAAAAACTTTATACATTCTGATTTTGTCTCTAAAATTCATTTAAGTATACTATTTGTAGGAATTTTCTAATATAGAAAATGAGGTCCAAATATTATGAATTTTGTTTTTCAAGCTCCTTACATAGTGTACTTGATTGTGTAATTTTTCCAGAATTTTAAAAATTAATTAATACAATTTCATAATGTCCTTACATTATAAAATATTAGACTCTCACAGAGTGGACATTATGAAATTGCATTACTTAATTTTGTAAAATTCCAAACAAATTACACAATCAAGCCCACTATTTAAGGAGCCTAAAAAACAAAATTCATAATGTTTGGACCTCATTTTCTATATTAGGAAATTCCTACAAACAATATACTTAAATGAATTTTAGAGACAAAATCAGAACGTATAAAGTTTTGAAAAAAATTACACAAGCAATTAAACTATGTCGGGAGACTCCACAAAAAATTGATAGTTTTTTGAGCTAAGTTTCTATATTTAAAAAATTCTAGAAAAAGCCAGGATGTCATTCATCTAATTTTACGATGTTCGCGATGTTATTTTCCAGCCCGAGACGAACGGAGTGTCATTCCTCCGATTACGCTCTAACCCGATGTCACTGAGCTAATTGCCCCTACTTTATTCCCAACACGAAGATCCATCTCGCCTCTTGCAACGCTCCTACTCCTTGTTAGACTTTGCATCGAATTGCAAATATGAGCAACCGATCCGGTATCAAATACCCAAGAGTTAACGGAAGAATCGGCAAGAAAAATATCTATAACATTAATATCTAAAGTGGAAAGCTTAGTCCCACCATTCTTTTTTAGATCAGCCAAGTATTTCTTGCAGTTCCTCTTCCAATGGCCTCGCTTTTTGCAGTGAAAGCATTCATTCTCTGAAGTCGGGCCAGACTTAGTCTTGGGCTTAGGCTTGTTAATATGGATCTCATCCAAAGCTTTAGCCTTGTCCTTTCCTTTGACCCAAGTCTTAGCCTTCTTCTTGAAGCTTGTACACTTTTGCACCATCATCATATGACTGTTGTTTTTCTTAATGCTGTCCTCTGCAGTCTTGAGCATCATATGCAGCTCGGTGAGATTCTTGTCTAAGCCATTCATATGGAAGTTCAGAATGAATTGCCCATAGTTTGCAGGAAAGCGATGCAAGAATCAAGTCAGTAGCCAACTCTTGGCTAAGGGGAAAACAAAGTTTTTCCAAGCTCTGTGTGTAACCAACCATCTTGATCACATAAGGGCTCACCGGACTACCCTCAACTAGCTTACACCCAAATAAATTCTTCAAGATCTCATATCTCTCAGTTCTTGCTTGTGTCTCAAATATGCCTTTGAGCGCTATGATCATATCGTAGGCATCTATGTTCTCAAACTGCTTCTGAAGGTTTGAGTTCATGGCAGCAAGCATGAGACAGCTAATATCAAGAGACTCATCACATGCTTTTTATAGGCGTTTTTAAGAGTAGCAGTAGCATTTTCAGTAGACACTTCTGGAATTGGTTCCTCTAGAACATGTTCCTTTTTTTCTTGCCTAAGAACAATTCTTAGGTTGCGGGACCAATCCGCAAAATTTGTCTCATTCAGTTTTTCTTTATCAAGTATCGAACGTAAAACAAAACTAGAGGTAGGTACAACAATTGGTGCCATGATCTACAACATAAAATATGCAAAAACTAAGACATATGTTCAAGAAAAGTACTTCTATTAAACAATTTAATAAAAATACTCCCACTAAATTACATATCCCTCTTATGACATATAGTGATTCAAGACCCACAATCAGTTAATCTACTAGTGAGCTTTGGCATCACTGCTAGAAGATTAGTGAAATTGGTAAGCAACCCTTTGCTAATCATATCTCTATATAACTCTTGTTATTGAGCGGTAACCCTATGCCCCTGCCCAACCCTATGCCCTAATGTCTATAACCATTATAATGACATTGTCAAGTTTAACCAATGCTATGCGTGTAAGTGTCCAACACAAACTCATCTAGTCAAGGAAAGTTAATGACATTCTGCTTTAGCAAGACTTACCATTAAAATACATGACTTTGGATGGTGCAGCTAATTGGGAGGGTATCAATTTAGCTTAATATTATGTGAGGGAATTTTTACTTCTACCATGTTAAAAGCATTCGGAGTAACTAAATAACATGCATAGAAATAAACAGGAATATAAAGGCATTCACAGATAATCACATTGCATCGTGATATAGTATGGCCCTTTCACATGGTGATCTTCATTGTTGTGCTTCCTGTTCGTCATGTCTCTAAGTGGTCAATTCCTCCAAGTAGTACTCCCACTAAGTCATTACTCCTAATAGCACTAGTAATAAATTATAAGGAGTGAAGAAGCATCACAAGTCGACATGCAGGCCGTTATACAAATATAGACAACCTTGTGCTGCAATAAGCATGACACGCGGGTCATGAACATTATACACATATATGCATCTCATATATCATGGGTCATACTATTCACAAAATCCTTCAAAAATAAGTTAGGCATAGAATCACATTCTATCTAACGGATGGCATGAACTAGCAATACCAAGTTAAGATCCTAGTCCATAGGGGGGCAACCCGCACCAGAAGGGCAAAGCCCTCTCCAATCTACTGTTTCGTCCATGTAATTTGCATTGGATTAATCACATTAACCATTTCCAATCGCAACTCCGATTCAATCAATCAGATTGATCTTCACGTGCTCTATGGATTTACGATCACAGTCTGCCTCGATGGCAGAAACCGATCGATAGAGGCAAGTCGTGATTCGACCATGAAAACACGATCACAGAATAACGATCATGAGCCCATCTTGAGACAACCGCACATGGACGATCATATCGACCATCGCCAAAAACAATCTATCATATAGAACGACCAACAAAGACAATAATAGATCATATCTATGACTCCCATATATCACAATATGTATCTAATCCGAATCTAAAACTAGACGGGATGGCTCTGATACCACTGAAGAAACACGGGTAGGCTACACTAGCGCAATTTCAAAAATCTACCGTGCAACTAAGGAACCTCCGCTAGTAATAGATCACGGGATTACCACTAGACGCGCAGACTGGCAGCGGAAGAAGAGTCGATATAGCACGTTGGTACAGTTGTAGTTGTACTAGCCTCGTGCCTCCTCCAAGTGCTCCTCATGACCGTCACAAATTTGCGGATCGTCCTAGCGTTGAAGCCTCGCAGCAACGCCTCTAAGGTATCCACACATACGGGGCAGGGACACCACGCACCGGAGTGTTAGCGCTAGCTGCGCGGTTTTGGACGAGGGAGGTGTGGTGGCTAGGGTTTCGGGAATTCCAAAATCACATTAACCCTATGCCACCGCCCCTTTATATATAGTCATCTATGATGGGTCTCGAACTTTGAGGCCCATTAGGAACTCGTGCCCCATAAGAATTCGGATCACCATCCAAAACGTGTCCCAACCCTTTAAACGTGCGACCTATGGGTTCACATACACTTGGACATGACCCGAGTACTCCTACTTGTCCACTAATCGGTAGTGGCCCCTAGCAGGACACGCCGACTCTCGAGTATACGTAAAGATCACATCGGACGAACCTTTAACAAATCTCTTTCTCGATCACATGACTTGAATTCCCCGACTATGGCTAACTCTTTAACCGCGAGTAGCATGGTCATGCATTTCTTTAATCCGATCACTCGAGAGGTCTAAAGATATCTCTCCCGTTGCATGTAGGGGGAAATTTATCTTGATCGATCATGCCTCGACGCATGTATCATGACAAACCCAAAAGCTACCTTTATAACTACCCAATTATGGAGTAGCGTTTGGCAACCCTTAAGTAAGTCACTACACATCTCGAGTACGTGCGACGATCTCAAATCTAAGGATATAGCATACGCATTGTAAATGAGAACAACTGATGACATATAAGAATACAACGTTCTCGCAGTGTCTCGTAGTCGGTCGATCCAACCCAATGTTCGCTAACATGTGTTCATATTATTAGTTTGATATCTCCGTATCTATGATCCGTGAAACATAGTCATCAACCAATACATATGCTAGTCTATTCATATGTGTCCTCATATATTTCCGACTAGATATCGCTTTAGAATAATCACCGTAAAGATAAATATAGAGTTTTACAATCAAATCATATACTTGATAATAAATATTAACGATATTTTTCTTAGAACAAGATAACATATTATCTAATAGATTATAAACATAACAAAATATAGTCATCTTTATGGTTACCTCTAGAGTATATTTTCAACAGGAAGACGTTCCTGACCGGCCTGCTTGCTTTTGCCGCCGCAATGACCGGCTGGTTCCTTGTGGGCACTTACTGCATCAAGAGCCTTGTGCAGTTGTAATTGGAGTACATAGGACTTAAGAGTTTGGGGTCAACATGTGATCCAGGAGTAGGTATATTTTGTTGTGTACCTTCTTGTACGGTTGATTCTTGACGTGGTGTACCGTTGCCTTGTCAATTAAGTTTTGGTGTCTATTCTCAGAATGGGAGTGATTGTTCTTACACATCCATTTTGTACTGTTGGATGAATGTGCCATAGCAATAACAAGTGCATAATCCATATTTAGCTGCATATATGCCAAAGTGCATGTGCAATTATACATGGCAATCTTTAGGTGTTCTTCATAGACCTTGCCAAACGGACAGCATAGGCCCGGCTAGGCACTATCTATTTTGACATGATCTATTTTGGTCTGGCTACTATTCGTTCTGTGCTAGGCTGGTCTATGGGCCGGGGTGACGGCCCAGACACGGCCTGTCGGATATTCGTGTCGTGCCGGGCCGGTTCGAGTCCGTTTAGCCCGTCGGGCTAAGTGTGGCTCATTTAGCCCATTTGGCCCGTCACAACAAAAAAAATCCAGAAAAATTAGAAAAATGTGTAGAATTCAAAAGTAGACATGAACATTGAAAAAAAAATGAGACAATCATATTGAAAATGTAATAAAGAGCTTTATTAATATCCAACTGGCTGCCTCGTTAAAATCTTTGCCGAGTAAAAACTCAAAATAAGAAAACCTTGGCAAAGGAAAAAGAGTACAGCCTATAACTCTACAATTCTACATACATGATACATCCTTGTTCTATGTGTCGGTGTCATTGTCTAAGTACAGATTTTCGAACAACTCTGGATTTTCCACAGTGTAGTGTTCGTGAATCAGCTTATTCCCAGTCCTTCACAGTTAGAAGGATCTCCACCGTCTCACTTGTGAGATTTGTTCTTCTCTCCCCCAATATTCTTCCAGAAATACTGAAAGCACACTCGGAGGAAACCATAGAGACAGGAACAGTTAACACATCACGTGCAAATATGGATAGCACGTGATATGTTAACTTATGGGCTTGCCACCATTGCAAGATTTCAAAGCCTTTTGAGTTGAAAGCCACCGTATCGATGTCCAGATAGGTAGATAGTTCTTCGCTCCTTGTGGGTCTTGGCTGAGCAGGCGTTGGTGTAGAAGAAGAAGAAGACCTGGACGAGGACCTTGAGGGAGAGGCACTGAAGATCGCGCCCCACATATTTGTCTTCCCACTTGAGGTGGGGGCTACTGGAGGTCGTTGCGAGCGGACTCACCAAAACTTATTTTCATACCTTTGGTAAACCTCGTATAACCGAGAACGAATTTCTGCAAAATAGTCAGTATAGTCTAACTCTGTAGCATCACTAAGAAGATCAAGTACAGTACCAAATGCATCGATTTTAGCCCTAGGATCTAAAAGAAATGCAAATGCATATAGGTAAGGGATTTCTCTCCAATATTTAAGGTATTTTGATTTCATGGAAACAACAAAGATCGCAGAAAACTAAGTCATTTTCATACATTTTCAGTTGAGTAGCAATCCGTAAAATAGTATGCACAATGATAGAAGATGTTGGATAGTAGACAGCGGACAAAGCAACATTTGCCTCATAAAAATTTTCTAAAAACGACAGTATCTTCTCAGCAACGAACCAATGTTGCTCAGTTAATAGTACACTACCGTCAGTGCTATGATAGTACGTTTGAATAAAAACATAAAAAGTGCTCTTGTATGGTAAAAAATTCTTAAGCATAAGTTAAGTAGAGTTCCACCTTATCTCCATGTCCAAATTGAACTTTCTTGGACGTACACCCATCGCCCTGCTGAAGTTCTTATATTGTGATATTCTTACGTTAGAATTATTCAAGAAAGAAATCACATAGCGAAAAGCTTTAATATACGGACTCAACCTCTTCAAACCATATTTGACTATAAGGTTGATAATATGACAAGCACATCGTTGATGTAGCAAGAAGGAATCGGCATATGTACTCAACACTGGAGTAAGAATGTCCATGGCCCTAGAGTTTGAAGCGGCGTTATCTAAAACAATTGCGAATATTTTTTTCTGTAAGACCAAAGTCTTCCACGACTTTGATAATACAGTTCGCAATATTCTCCCCCGTGTGTGCTATATCAATTAATTCCAAAGCTATAATCCTTTTCTGCATTACCCAGTCGTCATTAATATAATGTGCAACTACACTAAAGTAATCCTTCCAAGCCCGACCACGCCATGTGTCCGAGGTCAGGGCCACTGAAAATGTGCACGTACTAAATAGTTCTTTTATTTTATTACGACGTTTATTATAGCATTTCACTAGATCTCTAGTTGTTGTCTATCTAGAAACGAAAGAAAATCTAGGATTATGCGTTGTCCTAATGTAATTTTGAAAAGAAGTAGACTCGCCAAAGCCTAACGGTAAATCCTCATAAGCAATTAAATGACAGAGAGATTGGCGGGCTACCTGAGGATCGTAGTCCCAGCTAGATACTGTATCGTCGAGGTTGTATTGCAACTGCGTCTGCCTCATCACCAATCCTTGCTTGGTTTGACATCTTGTAGTATGCCTAAGCAAGTGCCCCGTTCCACTTGTAGACTTTGCAGACAATTCATGGCGATAAATTTTACAAATAGCATATGGTACCTCATTTCTCACAGTGTCTTGCTTGGTTGTCCTATCAAAATTCTCTCACACTCCTGATGTAGACGGCCTCGACCTCTTTGCTCCAGTTGCTGTAGAGCCTGATGCTACTGTGGAGCCTGATGACGAAACTCCACCTTGCTCCTCCGGTGAAACCTCCGGTTGGTTTGAGGCAGCCGCAGCACCTCCATGGACGTAATTTCCTCTGGTGAAAGTCCGTAATCAGCAAAAGCAAAGTTGTCGTAAGGACTGTCCATAATGAAAACTACAAAATCGAAACTAACACTATTACTACTTTCATCTTAGCATAACAAGAACAAACAATAAAAGTATTACAAAAATAGTATTGTACCTCTTTCGCTGACTTGCTGCCGAAAATTGAAATTTCCAAATTTTGGCATAATTTTTTTGAATTTTGCCTAATTAGCTCAACACGGATTTGAATTTGCACAACACAATTTCAAAGAGAGAATGGAGAATGAAGGGGTGCTGAATGAGAGGGGGTATGGTGGCTATTTATAGAAAAAAAAGGATTTTGAATTTTTTTTTTTTGCTATTTTTTAAGACCCCAACTGATCAAAAAGGTAAAAAAAAAAGGGGCTAAAATCTCCTACAACCATTTTTTTGGGTCGTGCCCTGCCTAGGCATGGCCCACGAGCCCGCCACGACCCTGCTTCTCCCTCCACTGCCTGCCCCGATTCCTTCTTCTTTTCCCCATACCTCGCTTGCGCATGTCGTCTTGGCAGATCTTGCACTGACGGCCCGACGATCACCTCCTCGTCGCGTCGCCTCCTCGCCGCTTGCCTCCTCGCTCCTCGCTCCTCGCCTCCTCGCCTCGCCTCCTTGCCTCCGAGCCGTCGCCGATCAGCGTCAACATCGGGCTCCATGGACGGGTGGGTGGCTCCTCGCCTCCTTGTCCGCAACGCCGCCGCTCTCGCCGCCGCCGCTCGCCAGAGCCCCGCACTACCTCGCGGCCTCGCCTCGCGCGAACGACCGTTCTTCCCTCCCGACCCGTGCTGCGCGCGCCCGCCTCGACCTCTTCGCGCAAGGCGCCGCCGCCGTTCTTCCTCCGGTCCCCTGCCGCCCGCTTCTTCCTCCACACCGCAAGGCGCGCTCTGCCCATGTTGCGGCTGCACGACACGACGACATCGTTCTTGTT
Organism: Phyllostachys edulis; assembly: GCA_036346405.1. Classification (NCBI taxonomy): domain Eukaryota; kingdom Viridiplantae; phylum Streptophyta; class Magnoliopsida; order Poales; family Poaceae; genus Phyllostachys; species Phyllostachys edulis. Next base: position 7,121,892 of record CM070550.1, on the reverse strand, counting down.
GTGCCGAGGTGGCGGCTTAGGCACGGCCCGAGCTCTCGTGTCGAGCCGGCAAGCGGCCTATGAATAGTGTAAATCATGTCGTGCCTAGAACAAGCCTACATTGTCGTGCCTCGTACCGGCCTGATAGGTCCGACCCATTTGGTCAGCTCTAGTTCTTCACATTAGTTACTGGAAGGCTCATTAGCCACATAGCCACTGTTCCACTTCCCATACTCCCGATTCAGCTATCTCGCTGAGAGAGGGCCGAGGAGCAGCATTTTTGCCACACCGATGATTCAATTTGCGAAACAACTATAAACGTACTTGTAAGTTGGAACACATGAATTTTGTTAAAAAGAAAAATCGCCTCATAAAATTCCCACAAAATTCCGGCCGATGGTTTTAAAGAAAAGAAAATGTGGTCGGCAGTTGGTGTGTTCCAACCAGAAACCGTAAACTCCTGTCGGTAAAGTCCAACGACAGCACCATATCCTCCACCCAGCATCAGCATCCATCCAACTGTCCAAATCCGTACAACCCCTACCGAACCACCCAGAAGCTCGCTGGGCCACGGTAACCGACCGACGGCCGCGATGTGCCTCCTCGTCCTCCTATCCGACGGCGGAGGCCGCGCCAAACCACCCGCGAACTCCGTGGCGAACGACCGTGTCGCGTCGTGTCGTGGATTCGTGGTTCGGCCGTGCGGCCATGTTCGCATCCAAGGAGACCAAAAGAGGATGAAAGTGAGAGAAAACAAAGGAACTCCTTAACATTTTCGAACAGAAGAAAAAAAATTCACCTCCTCCTCTCGGCTTCTCCTCCTCGCCTACCAATCCATCCGTCGTCTCCCACCTGGCCGATGGCGAAGTCGCGACCGCCGAAGCGGATCCTGGAGTCGTACACCATCAAGGGCTCCGACAGGGTCATCAAGCGTGAGCCATCCCGGCCCCCTCTGATACTTTTTTTAAAAATGTTTTGGGATTTTTGGGTGTCTAGGTCGGTGGGCTCCAATTCTTGATGTTCTAGTGCTATTTTTTGGGGGGGCTATATTCACCTGTAGAATCTATAGTCTCGTGTAAACCCATAAAAAACTGATCTTTAACATTGTCCGGAAAGGCAAGCCCTTGTTGACTTGTACTCAGGCCCAGAAGTCACGGCTTGCGAGCACACTGAAACAGGCTTGAAACAGGCTTAGTTGTTAGTTTTGTACTTTCCTTTGCAGGCTTACTTGTTATGAATCTGAAATACCAGGTTCTTTGACTGTTTATTAAGCCTTTATTTCTTTTTTTTTTCCCGATTAAGCACAAGCACGCACACCACAACACAAGTTTTCATATGCTCTAAATCCTAAGTGAGCTTAACTTTACCACTGGCATTTTTACTCGAAGTACTGGGATAAGCTTGATTTGGGCTTTGGCTAGGATAATGTTGCGGTTTCTTGATATCAAATTAACACTTACTCATGATTATGCACGTAGAGTTAAGAACTTAATATAAGTTAATATCGTAATCTAGTTGTGTTAGCATAAGCTTCATGTCCGAAAAAGTGTTTGTTTGATTATAATCCAAGCCTTTTTGCTGGCCAAGTTAACATTTTGGTTGGGGGTTATCTAAAGATTAATGTTATGCTGTAGAATTGGCATTTTTATTGATACAATAAAATTCTTTAGTTCAGTTAATTGCCGACGAGATCACCGTGAAGTATCACCTTCCGCAATACCAATCCTGGACGCAGTTAACTCTTCCCTCCTAGTCTTGTCAGGAACATTTTCCAATATTAGCTTAACATTTTGAGTCCATGGTGTGGTGATTCTTCGTATGTTTCATTACAGCTGGGGACTCTGTGCTAATGAAGGCATTTGACTCATCGAAGCCACCATATGTGGCAAGGGTTGAGGCAATTGAGGCAGCAGGATCTCGGGGCACAAATGTGAGGGTGAGGGTGCGGTGGTACTACCGGCCAGAAGAGTCTATTGGTGGGCGGCGGCCATTCCATGGTGCAAAGGAGGTATTCCTCTCTGACCACTATGATGTGCAGAGTGCTGACACCATAGAGGGCATGTGTAATGTTTACAGCTTCCGGGACTATACCAAGCTTGATGCTGTCAATGCTGAGGACTACTTTTGCCGCTTTGAGTACAAATCAGCTACGGGCGGCTTTGTACCTGACCGTATAGCTGTGTAAGAATCCAATTGAACCTTTATTTTTTCCTGGGACATATGTTCGTACTTCATAGTTTCATCATTTTGCCAGCACCTTTAGAAAGCTCTTTTGACACTAAGGGTTAAGAAAAGTGTTCATCGGTTTTGGACTTTTGATCATGTTGAATGAGTCATGGTTCTTGTGGCTTTCTTTGGGAACTCCACCTATGATTTTTTTTTTCTGAAGACTTTTGGCTTTCTGCTTCCACGGTTGACGATGTAGTTTGTTCTCCCGTTATCATGAGTTTATAAGTGATCCTCTCGACTAACTTTTGACGTTGATTACACCATTCATGACTGCATGCAATATGTTGCCCTACCGACTGTAACCCTATTAGTCTTATTGGCAAACATAATTCACTATGTTTTGACTATATTGTGCTTTGCCAGATTGTACTCTGTATATGGTTTATCTGGTATTGTCCATTACTGTAACTCTGTAAGTCTTAATCAGGAGAGCCTTTATGAGATCTATCTTATACAGATTGTGGCCAAGTTATATGTTTGCCCTCTCCTGTACAGATTGTGGCCAAATTATATGTTTGCTCTCTCATAATGCTAGGTGATTAATGTGTATATTAGTTGAAGGGCTGTACTGAACATTTCTTTTACCCTTATAAATGTATGACTTTCATCCTTCAGTAGTGCACCATAGATGGTGTTTTTTTCAGGCAAATTCTTTATTTGTTTATGTAACTTAAGATGCTTCCCCTGTTTGCTAGTATGATACCGTGTTCAATTCTTGTTTGAAATAATTAACTGATTCTTCCATCTCTCCTTTAAACAATATAACAGGTTTTGCAAGTGTGAGATGCCATACAATCCTGACGACCTTATGATCCAATGTGAGGAATGCTCTGACTGGTGAGTTTCAGCTGATGCATTCGATTAGTTTCTCTATATTGGAATGGTAGTGAAGCCGAGAAAATCTTACATTTACAGCATTCAGTAAAGGCGAGATGTTGAATCTTACTGTCTTTATTAAAACATGTTTCTCACTAGCAGCGAAGCAGCTAAATTTCACTTGAGCAAACCATACAGGAAATCAAAAAGGATTTTAACAGGTTAAAAAAAAAATTACTCCACCACCAATCACTGTAATTGGTACAGTGCATTAAAAAAAAAAGCTCCTCATAAGTAATAATAATCCATTGTGGGCTGTGGTGTTGCATGTTCTAATTCACGTGTGGCTGTTTTACCTCATGCATGTGTATAAAATTGTAAAGACAAAGTGATATGAACAAAACTTCTCAGAATATATAGTGGTTCGATCATGTGACAACTATATCCACCTGAGAGACGAGTGGTTTGCCAGTGTGGCAGCGTCGTGCACTCCTTTGGGTTTTGCCCCCAAAGATAAGAAGTTCACTAGTCACTAGGGGTGAATAATCTATGGACTGGTTGCAAAGATCATAGGAGGAGAATTTACAGTTGCACACAGAGCACACCATATAAATTCTAGGGCAAGGCTGCGTAAGGAGCCTCTTGACATAGACATAAATTTAATGTCTGTAAGTAAAATGGCCTTACTCTTTCTTGATGGACATAAAGTGACTGGTAGCTTAATGCTGTTCCTAAAGTCCAATATGATAATGAATTGAAAACATTATAAATTCTTTCTTGACATACATTGGACAGTTTTATTGTTGTGGTGCGGGTTGGTTGGGTACGGGTCGAAGGACCGAGGGTAGAGCACTCACAATCATCTAACCGTTGGCAGGGCTCTTCCCTATCGAGGTAGCAAGGCTATGAGGCTTAGCTTAGTTGAACTCTTGATTTCTCATTATTTGATTGATAATGAATACATACTATCTCTTTTATAGGGACAACCCGACTTAACGCCTAAGAAATAATCTATAAAGAAACCTATCAATCAAATCTAATCTTTCCAACTATTAAAAATAACATTCTTAATAGATAAGATCCCTACAATAACTTCATAGATAAGAAATCCCAAAATAACCTGCCTAACAAAATATTTTTATCCTAGGAAACTCATCAATTGTGCACGGAAAACAACGATGTGCTACAGTACCAGCATGTACTGTTCACAGGTAGCTACAGTGTTGGTACTGTTTGCACACCGCTGGTATACCCACGGTACTGTTCGCACGCCTGTTAGAGTGCCTCGCGTCTTGCTCTGTAACATTACACCCTTGGCGGTAAGACAGCTCGTTCTCGTGATGCGATGGTGGCCACGGTTGAAGTTCTTAGTGGCCTCATGTTGACAAAAGTATTTAGTACCAGCATCAGTTCGCTTGAGAGCATATTAGCAACACTCCGGCCTATGGCGCTCAAGAAAGAAGCGTCTTAGCATGTCGTGGCGTTGAGGAAGACATCGACGGCATGGGCAACTGACACGGGGCAACTGTTACACCCTTATTGCTATGGATTGTGACGATGGCGGGAAGGACATGACAGCAGCGCTGGCCCTTCAGTCGCTGCGTCTGCATTGCCTGTGGCACAACATCGGCCAGTCGTGTTGAAAAGATCGCCGCTGGACAGCGGCATCCTTCCTTTGGCGGTGCCGCACCGGGGGTGCAACCAAGGGCAGCGATGCCCACTGGGGTGGCATTGGTGGCGTCGTTGAGGAAGGTGATGGTAGTGCCGCCATTGCAATGGTATGCGACGCCTCTTGCTCCTTCAACTTGACCATTAATGCCGATGTTTTTTGGAGAATGGCCATCATGTTGTCAATTGGGGCCGTAATCTTTTCTTTGGCAGCCTTCAACATGGCGAAGGGAGATAGTTCGGCACCGAAAGCCATAGTAGGTGGCTCTGATACCAAATGTTGTGGTGCGGGTTGGTTGGATACGGGTCCGAGGACCGAGGGTAGGGTACTCACCCACATCTAACCGTTGGCAGGGCTCTTCCCTGTCGAGGTATCAAGGCTCCGATGCTTAGTTGAACTCTTGATTTCTCATTGTTTGATTGATAATAGATACATGTTATCCTTTTTATAGGGATAACCCGACTTGATGCCTAAGAAATAATCTATAAAGAAATCTATCAATCCAATATAATCTTTTCAACTATTAAAAATAACATTCATAATAGATAAAATCATATCCCTAACAATAATTTGATAGATAAGGAATCTCAAAATAACATACCTAACCAAATATTCTTTATCCTAGGAAACTCATCAACCATGCATGGAAAATAATAGTGCTACAGTACTGTTGGAACCGGTAACAGCCCTTTACACGAAAGAACAATCACAACAAGCACACAAGAGACACAAGAATTTGTTTACGAGGTTCGGCAAAGCGTACGTCCCCGGGAGCCGAATCGCGGCGGCTCCGTCCGTATGAAGAGTTTCTTTCTTTTTTCCGATTAGGGTTACAAGAGGTCGGCGGTATATATTTATACCACGATTACATGTTCGACTCGGACTCAGAGTTCAGATCTTGGGGGCTTCGCCCGCACCCCAAATTAACCCACGCCAAGGCTTCCGCTTTCCGGACACAGTTTCTTTCTTTCACCTTGTTATATATGAGCCATACACAACAAATCTCCACCTTGGCGAATACACCACTTTGAAGAAAACACACACACAATATAACGCTTTAACACTCCTCGCATCCGTGGGCTGGGGGTTAACTCCTTACTCAGCAATTTGTGACTCCCAACAAGTCGAGGCAATGCTCAAACTTGTTGGCGGTGACGGACTTGGTCAACATATCCACAACATTATCATCAGTGTGCACCTTCATCAAATCAATCTCTCTAGAGTTGATCAACTCCCTGATCCTATGATACCTTGCATGAATGTTCTTCATCCTGGCATGATACACTTGATTCTTGGCTAAATAAATTGCACTCTGACTATCACAATGCACCTAAACTCCACCTTGCTAGTTCCTTCACTAATCTTGCAAGCCATAACGCTTCCTTTGCAGCTTCAGCTATAGCCATATACTCTGCCTCAGTTGTAGACAATGCTACAATAGACTGAATTGATGACTTCCAACATATAGACCCTCCACCTAGAGTAAAAACATACCATGTAGTAGACCTATTATCCAAATCACCGGCATAGTCTGAATCCACATATCCAACAACCAAAGGATTGCCTTGTTGTCTACCAAAAATAATACCATGACTTGTTGTACCTCTCAAGTACCTGAATATCCACTTGACTGTCTCCCAGTGTCGTTTTTCTAGTTTTGCAATAAACTTGCTGACTTGACTAACAGCATACGCCAAATCAGGCCTTCTACAAACCATAGCATACATTAAACAACCCACTGCACTAGCATATGGAACCTTCGCCATCTCATCAAATTATTTGTCTGATCCAGGACAAAATTCAAAAGAAAGTTTAAAGTGTTGTGCCAATGGAGTACTTACTGGTTGGGCCCTGCTCATATCAAATCGTTCTAAGACTTTCTCAACATACTCCTGCTAAGACAACCACAGTCTCCTTGAGCTTCTATCCCTGTGTATCTCTATACCCAAAATTTTCTTTGTTGCCCTTAAGTCTTTCATATCAAATTCTTGACTTAGCAAACCCTTCAAACTAATCACATCATACATTACATGTGCTTTGCAGGAATTAGCATATCATCCACATATAGTAGCAGAAAAATAAATAAACCATCATCAAGGTGTCGAACATAAACACAATAGTCATACTCACATCGATTGTAGCCAATCTGACACATGTAGAAGTCAAAACGTTTGTACCACTATCTTGGAGACTGTTTCAACCCATGCAATGACTTCTTTAACTTGCATACCAGGTGTTGATTTTCCAGTTCAGTAAACCCTTCGGGCTGCTCCATATAGATTTGCTCATCAAGATCACCATGCAAAAACGTCGTTTTCACATCCATTTGTTTCAAGTGCAAATCCCAACTAGCTACCAATGCAATAACTGTCCTAATAGAAGTATGCCTCACAACCGGGGATAATACCTCATCATAATCAATCACTTTCTTTTGTAAATACCATTTTGCAACTAATTGAGCCTTGAACTTTTCCCCTTCTTTTATGATACTGTAGGCTTTCTCTTGTAGACTCATTTGCACCTAATGACCTTATCCTCAGGAAGATGAACTAGCTCCCAAGTCTGATTCTTCTGTAAAGATTCCATTTCTTCTGTCATTGCAGTCATCCACCTATCTTTCTTCTGGCTTGTAATAGCCTCCTGAAAATTTGTTGGATCATCAGTATTAACAAGAAGAGCAAATGAAACCTTGTCTTCGTACTCGAATCTCTTTGGAGCTTTCACATTAGTGTGTCGTTGTTTATCTCTTGCCAATTGAAAATTCTGCAAATCCTCTGAAGTGAAATCTGAGGCAGTGTGTGTGAATCCTGAGTCCTTAAACTATGGTCTAACTTTACCTGCATCGTATCTGAACCTCCAATCTCCTGTGCCATCTCCTCTTTGTTTTGTTGTAACATTGATTTCTCATCAAAGACAACATCCCTGCTCATCACCACCTTCTTCGATGTCGAATCCCAAAGCTTGTACCATTTAACAAATTTCTTAAAGCCAGGAAAATGCACTCTGTTGATTTTGCATCAAGCTTCGACCTTTCATCAGTTGGTATATGCATATAGGCTGGGCAACTAAAAATTCTTAGATTAGTAAAAATCAACCAAATTACCAGTCCATACCTCCTCTGCAACCTTACCGCCCAAAGATGCATGTGGTGATGTGTTTATGAGATAGCACGCCTTGTTCACAGCTTCTGCCCAGAAACATTTAGGAAGCCCTACATTCAAGCTCAAGACCTTGCTCGTTCACAGATAGTCCCGTAGATACTTTACCTTCTTGCCTGTTTGGTTTTCCACCTCAGCTTTCCACAACTTGAACTTGGCAAACACTTCAAATTTCTATTTCATGAAATACAACCACACCTTGCGAAAAATCATCAATAAAAGTAACAAAATACTGAGCTCCACCCATTGGCGGTTTTCTAGTAGTCCCCCACACATCAGAGTGTACGTAATCAAGTATTCTTTCTGTTTCATGTTTGCCACTTGAGAAGCTAATCTTAGACTGTTTTATAAGAACACAAAACTTACAGAAACCTAACTCGCAATTTTTAATTCCTACCAATAGGTCTCTCTTATACAATTCCGCCATCCCACAAACACTAAGATGTCCCAACCACATATGCTAAAGTTTTGTCATATCATTATGTGACTGCACTGAACTGACTCCGCCTACAACAGTGCTCCCAAGCAATTCTTCTACCCTTCATCACGGTCAATGCGCCTTTACAAATTTTCATGGTTTCCTTATCGATATCAACTTTATAAGTAAGACCACTATTATATAAGGAGCCTAGAGAGATCAGATTCTTTTTCAACCCTGGTATGTCTAACATCATGCATTGTTCTAATAATACAATCATATATCTTAATTTCAACTTCACCTATCCCGACAATACTATAGCATGTATCATCACCAAGGTAAACAAAACAGAAATTACTTGACCTGTATGAAATGAACCACTCCCTGTTAGGCGTGATGTGATACGAGCACTCTGAATCAAGAATCCATGCATCTATCAACCGACCATTTGAAACTGAGAGAACATCTGCATCCTGGGATGCACGGGTACGTGATACCGGTACGCCGGTGTGGGTACGCCGGTACGGCGATACGACATCTCCAAAAAAACACTGGTACGTCGGTACAGTAGTATATATATATAATATAATATAAAATATAACTCATAAACTCATAAGACACACATAAATACTAGTACATAATTCCAAAGAGGTTTAGACTCGTCAACTATTTGTTGCACCTGGTGGGACGAAGAACTTCCTTGTAAACTTGTACCACTCATGGGTGTTGGGCTACTGGCCGGAGGGAACTAGTGAGATATTGCCAAATTGGGGAAGCACCGAAGCCAAGAAGTGAATTAGTGAACTGAAACAAGAAGGGAACAACCGAACAAGAGAAACCAAGAGAAGAGGTGAGAAACCAAACAAGGGAACAAGATCAATTTCGCTATTTCAGGAAATCGCCAAATCAGTGGGATGAAGAAGGTACCGGCCAGAGAAACAGGAAGAATCCCGAAGCCAAGAAGGGAATAAGAAGATGGGAGAAGAGGAAGTACCTCGTCGGAGCCTCGTCGAAGTTTCTTTAGTCCGAATCCAAGCCAAAGCACTCTGTTGCGATTGGCGGCTGGGGAGAGATGAGAATGCGAATGCCTTCTCTGCCGGCTAGGGTTACATGACTTCACAGTTCACACTCACAGCATCTTCATGGGCTGGGCTTCCTGTTCAGTTTCATTGGGCCATACTAACACCCGAGCTGTACCGAGCGGTACCCACTTTTATTTTGTTTTGTTTTAATTCGTAAAAATTCCGATACCTCTGGTGCCGCACTGAGCCGCGCCTGCCGTCTTCTGATCGCAAGTCTTGCACTAGGTGCCGCACGAGCCCCATGCATAGTCTCGCAAGCACATCACAGCTTGCATCATTTGCTATCCGAGTCATTTTTCCTAGCCACATTGACAGTCTTCTTATCACGTTTCCCACCATTCTGTGCTTTCAATTTTGGACAATTCTTATTCATATGCCCTATCTCCTTGTACTTGTAGCACTTGATATTCTTTCTGCTCATTGATTTTGATCTGGCTTTACGTCTTCCAGATCTCTCATTGGCTTGTTTCTTTCCACGATTACCCTTTGTATACAAACTATCACCTTGAGAGCTCTCCCTTGCGTTCAGCTTTCGTTGATTATGCGTCAACAGGGCCGCGATAATCTCATCAACCTTGATAGTATCTTTCCCGTATGTCAGAGTGGTGACCAAGTGTTTATAGGAAGGTGGCAATGAACACAACAAAATAATCGTTGTGTCTTCATTTGCTATCTTCACCTCCAGTCGCGCTAGATCAGTGATCACTTGATTGAAGGCATTCACATGCTATGCAAAATCAGAACCCTCCTGCATCTTCAGCCCGTACAACCTCTGCTTCAGATACAGCCTGTTCGTTAGGGATTTTGACATAAACTGAGTTTGCAACTTGTCCCAGATTTCTTTCGGCGAGGTCATATCCATCACATGATACATGACCTGCTCCAAAAGACACAGCCGTATGATCGCGGCTGCTTGCTCCTTCAACTCCTCCCAATCATCCTCCTTCATCGTCTTCAGCTTTGCTTCGTGCAACCCCTTGGAACAACCCTGCTGTGCCAATAGATCCTTCACCCTCGTCTGCCATAATCCGAAGTTACCAGTCCCGTCAAACTTTACCACTTCAAATCTAGCACCTGGCGTCGCCATCTCAACCTCGCTCTGATACCAATTGTTGGAACCGACGATAGCCCTTTGCGTGAGAGAACAATTACAGCAAGCACATAAGTGGCACGAGAATTTGTTACGAGGTTCGGCAAAGCCTACGTCCCCGGGAGCCGAATCACGGCGGCTCGGTCCGTATGAGGAGTTTCTTTCTTTTTTTCTAATTAGGGTTACAAGAGGTCGGTGATATATATTTATACCCCTATTACATGTTCGACTCGAACTCATTCTCCGTAACGCCCCGCGCACCCCTTAGCCCACAATATTTCGTAACCCCACGCTACGCTCCCGCTTTCCGAACACATTCCCTTCCTTTCACCTTGTTATGTATGAGCCATACACAAGTACCACGGGCAATGTTCATTCATCGCTGCCAGTGCCGCGGTACTGTTCGCACACCTCTTAGAGTGCCTCGTGTCTTGCTTCATGCTTTTCTGATCATTTTGTTGGGATCGAGCCCAAGAGAACATGGTGGACACACACTCTTTCACTTGTTTTTTCAGTTCACCGGAGTAGAAGACAGAACAAAACACGGAAAGAATTTGATGTTGCACTGCAGCGTTTTCTGTTTTCTCTCCTATATTGTTTTTCATCCCCTATGAAACAAACTAGTTACAATGTTTTTTATATGTACAATATGACATGTAACCTCCCCACTAATACATTCAAGTAGGCCACTACCTCCACTACATGCACTAGCTAATTACTCTATTAACTAATTAGCAGGCCACTAACTCCACTAACTCTACCATGCAACTGACATGCAAATTCAATTAACATGCAAAACACTTAGACAACAAGATTAATTTCTATCAATCACCCCCTTAATCTTGTTGCATCTCCTATGCTCGTCGGCTCATCTGCAGACATGAGTCTCTACATATGGTGCTGGAGTTCGCGGCGTCGGCGGTGGGGTCATGGGACCTGGGTCAGGCCAATCTCCATATGCAATACCTGCAGTAGTGTAGTTGTCTCATACAACAAAGTGAACACATAACCACTTATGTGTGCAGCTGCATTCTGGAGCACAGTGCAGCTGCATTAGCCTCCTGCTGACTCTGCATGCTCTTCACCTTACTCCACAGCTCTGTCTTCCTTCACACCATATTTTGCCAGGACAACCCGGCTAGGTGCGGCCCAGCTGAAGCAAGTACAGTCGATTACATGACGTATTTGCCTTGGCCAGCAATTTTCTCTCTTGATCATAAATGCTTAGAATGCCTTCTTCCAATACCGTTTTGTAGCCATGCTCATCGAGGTGCCCCAAACTGATTATATTACTCCTTAACTTAGGTATGTAATAAACATCAGCTAAGACTTTGTGCTCACTAGTTTGGCACTTGAACGACACCATGCCACGACCGTTGATTTCCACGTGAGATCCATCGCCAAATCTCACTGACCCTCGAACCGACATGTCTAGGTCGGAGAACATCTCACGGCACCCGGTCATGTGATTGGATGCGCCTGTGTCGAGGTACCAAACGGGACTCATCTCCCCGGCTCCCAACATAAGCTTGACGTTCTCCTGCTCCTTGCGCTTCCCTACCAGCGTCATCACGGCTGGCGTCGCTGCCGATGTTGCTGCACTCGGCGTCGCTTCCACTTGCACTGGTTAATTGAGCACTGTGAGCACCTCGCTTGAGTTGTACTCCTACCGAAGGCTCTGCAGTGCGCCGTCCTTGGCGATGACGTCATTAAGCCGGGCATTAGCGATCCCCAGCGGCTCCTTGATGCCCTCGTTGTAGATCACACACTGTGACTCCAGCAGCTTGGTGTTTTCCTGACGCGCCCGGTTCACCTCTTCCTCTGACGCGCCTATGCACTCGAGGAGTAACACGCATTCTTTGTCCTTGTCGACACATGCGGGCGCCGACTTCTCAATGTCCAGCCTGCACCAGTCATTATCGTCGAACACGACACGCAGCCTTGCCTCAGTAGCGGCCAATTCCCTGCGTAGCCGCTCGGCCTCGGCTTTTGCGGCCTCCAACTCGGCCTGTGCCTTGGAGGGCCAAAGATTGACCTGCTTTGCCCCCATGGGCACATTAGAGAGTGCGACAGATAGATCGTCCAGCGTCCTCCCGCTCTTCTCCTCCTTCAGCATGACGACGTCCGCGGCATGCTCTCATGCCACAGCCATTAGGAGAGTTGGCTCGTTGTCCTCTTGGGTGTTGGTGAGATATGCCCGTTCTTTATTTGGCTCATCACACTCGGACGTGAAATGGCCGAACTCCTGACAATTGAAGCACTGGATCTTTGACTTGTCGAACTGCCACGGTGCTTCTTCTTGTTGCTGTCTTGGCCACGGCCACAGCCACCACCGCGCCCGCCATTCTTCTTGGTGCCTGTGCCGGAGCCCTTATCGCTCCTCTTCTCTTCGGCGGCTTTGGCCTCCCACTCAGCGCACGTGAGCAGCAGGTGCTCTCCTTCTTCCTTGTCGCGCCGCCGCCCCTTCAAGCTCTCCTTATACGCCCTCAAGCGTCCGATGGCCTCTGATACCGACATCGCCAATACATCGCCCCATTGCTCAATGGTGCCGATAATGTGTAGGAATCTGTCAGGGACGGAGCGTAGGAGCTTCTCCACGACGGCGCTTTCCTCCACCTTGGTACCGAGAGCACGTATCTCGTTGACCATGGTGGTAAGCTTCAAGGCAAACTCAATGATTATCTCCGAGTCCCCCATGTAGATACGCTCAAACTCCTTCGAGAGTTTGAACACGCTCTTCGCCGACGTGCATCTCCTTGAGAGCGTCACAAGCCTCCTTTGCCGTCTCCTCGGATATGGCCATCGCAACGGCCTCCGTCACGGCTTGGACTATGGCGGCGAGAGTCATCTGGTCTTTCTTCTCATCGACCAATTCTTCGCCCTACACTGTTGCCCACACTCCTTGCGCACGTATGATGATTTTCATCTTCACCGCCCACACCCCGTAATTGCTCTCCGTGAGCATGGGGTATTGGAGGGTCACAACTCCCTCCCTCGCCGGCGCCCTCAACGTCGCACAGTCGTGGGTGATGCCGCGTCCCAGCGATTTCTCCGGCGACTTGTCCCGCGTCATGATCTTGGGCAATCAAAACCTAAGCTCTGATACCAATTGTTGGGATCGAGCTCAAGAGAACACGCAGAGAACACAGTGGACACACACTCTTTCACTTGTTTTTTCAGTTCACCGGAGTAGAAGACGAAGAACACAACATAGAAAGAGAATTTGATGCTTTACTGCAGCGTTTTCTTTTTCTCTCTATTGCTTTTGATCCCCTGTGAAACAAACTGGTTACAATGCTTTTTATAGCTACAATATGATACGTAATCTCCTTACTAACACATTCAAGTATGCCACTACCTCCACTACATGCATTAGCTAATTACTCTATTAACTAATTAGCAGGCTACTAGCTCCACTAAGTCTACTATACAACTGACATGCAAATTCAATTAACATGCAACTAACTCTATTTTTCTCTTGCTCATTGGAAACCAACTTTCTCCAGTAATTTCAGAATATCTTGTTGAAGTTCTAAAACATTTCCCCCAGGTTTCACCCTTCTTGTATTGGAATGACCATCAAGGAAGCAAAGAGACTTGAGCATTTTTTCTGTGAAGTTTGTGGTCCTGAAAATGGAAAGAAGATTGGAAATTCCGATGAAGCTACAGGCCAATCAGAAGAAAAGGTAAACTGTTCTGTGGTCTCACTAGTTTGATACTTTCACTAAATGTTGCCGCGTGGATTCTTACGTTTTTTTCCGTCACCAGCAATACTAATGATTCATGCGATCATCTAATTTTAGTCGAAGTTGGCATAGACGACCTTACATTTGCCGACAGTCCGCAATTATATCATATCAATGTCTGTCTGAACATTGCTGTAGCAGAAGAGGACTGGTGAACTCTAAATATGTTGAGAACTCGACAGAGTTGATAACAAATAGAAAATTGGTTTGTGCGTGCGTGCTTGCAAGTCCTAGATCGACTGTGGATATGCTGTGTTGCTCATTCTGTGAAGGGAAAATTTGATATATGCCATTGCAGAGTTCATAGATCCAAATGTGCCACTAAAAAATTTATAATTCTGAAAATACCACTCTCTAGTGTAAAATTTTACACTAGGGAGTGATATTTTTAGAAGAAAAAACTTTTCAGTAGCATATTTGTGAAACATCACCTTTGCAGTGGTATATATCAATTAAATCCTTCTGTGAATGGTCACTAACCCATCCGCACTGATATGTTCAGCAGGTGCAGTCGAAACGACGACGAAGGTGATGGCTTGGGGGCAGAGTTTTACATATATCCACGTGGATGCGCAGTGCTGTTTCGAGTCTGATGTGTGCAACCTTTATCGCCTATGACAATCTCTGCTCCAAATAGTCTCTTCCAGTGCCAGACTACCAGGCACTCTGCCGGTGTACATAACTTGCGTCTTGTAATGGTTGCATTAGGAGATCGATAGGGTTTGCATGGTGGCAGTGCTGCACTGATCGATAGAGTATGTAGTAGAGTGAGCAGTGAGCTCAACTGGGTATCAACAGCTCAAGCTCCCTCTGGGTATGCCATAAACGACAGTACCGGGGGATCCATCAATTGTGCCTCGCCGCGGCAGCGTCTTGCTGCGTGCTTCGTGTCTTACTTGTGTTTGTTCTGTGAATCGACCCTTTTCGTGTTGGACTCTCGTGGTTTCAACGCACGAATCAGACAGCTAACGGAAGTCAAGACTCAGAACTCCTTGCGGAGCTTAGCTGCTGGGCCGGCGGTCGTGGACGTCCAAATTAATCGCACGGCCCGTGAGCAGCGAACAGATGAGACAAATTAATCGCGCGCGCTGCTTCTCCCTCTCCAACTCTCATAGTTTCTTCCTTCCGTAGCGTCCAGCGTGTAAAACCCCACACGCAGCTGCTCCTGCTCACCTGCTGCGATCATGGAGATCGACGGCGGCAAGGGTTCCGCTTCCTCCTCGGTTGATTGAATCCTTTTGTGTTGTGGCCGAGGACTTGAGATTTGGTACGCGTCCGTCTATTCTAATTAGCTGCTTAGGTCGCTTGAGCAACCAAAATACCAAACACTCTCATGCGCATGATTAATGGTTGATATGCGATACGAAAGGAGAAATTTTGTAGCATCTATCTCTTCGATGGCGGTGGTAATTTGCGAGTATTTACGTTGTTATTATGTATTATAATCTCTACCTTATATTTTTTCTCGGTCCGCCATCGCTGTCGAGATCTGGGTTCAGACCTGAAATCGTGAAGAACTCACTGTATTTTTGGGAATTTTTGGAAAGAAGGTTAAAAGTCCGGACTAGGGTTACGCTAGTGACAGCTAGGGTTTGTATTGATCGAAAACGATAGCCAGTTTAGCTCAATTACATGGCTTTTATACAACTGGGTTCAGTTAAACAAGAATGACAAGAGCTTAACGTAAATAGTAGCGACAATTACTACAGTTCGTCCGCTAAGACGCGGTAAATAAAGGTAATTGAACAGCCTCCGTTGGATGACGATTGGGCGGTCGGTCCTCAAGTTGGCGCGCGCGCTGGCTTGATGCGAAGTCGGCACCGAAACTCATCTCCCCGCGACACCGTTAGATCTTCGTAATGGCCTCCGCAATCATCCTGACCATTGAGGTAGATACCGGTTCGTTTGAATTAAGAAGAGCTTCAGTTCTTGACACCTGCTAGATGCGCACTTCTTCACCGAGTATTGGCGCTCTGCTCCGTGTCCGGACACGGCTATCTTCCCCTCCGGCGACGACCTCACCGCCGAGGAGGGTGAGTACCGAGTGTCCGGTCCCTCCCTTAAATTTCCCTAACCCTCTTCTTACTTGTGCCTGTGTCTGGTAGCATCGATCCACCAATTTTTTATTCTCGCCCTTTTTCTTCCCTCTCTTTGAGAAAACCTATCTTATTATTGTTTTTGGTAAGGAAACAAATAGAACAAAACGGACGTCTTTTCTTCTTCTCCCCTTAGGGGTTTGTTTGGATACATTGTGATCCGACTCAATCCCTTTGGATTGACAGAGAATCCCTTCCAATCCGAAAGGATTGGATCCATATGATAGTTGGATTTTTGGTTTGAATTGTTTAAGTAGAGTGACCAAGGGCTAAAGCAAGGTGAGCTGAAAACAATATTGTTTGGGCACACTCATTGTTGAACATAATTGTTGCTTCTCTAAACTCTCTTTGCCTATTACCAAACTAAGCAATTTGATCACAGTTTTGGCATTTATCTAGGAGAAAATTCACAATATGCCACTCAGTAACTATATGATTCACAATATGTCATTTATTGTGAGGTTGACATGTAGGCATAGAGTCTATATGTCAGTGAAACACCAGTAACATACTGTGAAGATCCGAAGTTATTTAGTAACATATAGCGAATTGCCCCTTTATCTAAACACATGGTTGCGAGCACCATGTCAGCTTAACTCCATTTGTCTTTGCATTGATAATGGTCTAGCTCTCCCATGCATCCATCACTTCACTGGAGAACAGCCTTGCTCAGCCCAGGTTAGTGGTAGCAGCAGCAGCAGCAAGCGCGGTAAGAAGAAAGGTGGCCTTCAACGTTGCTGCATATAAGCGTGTGTTCTACGTTTGTTGGTTTCAGACGTGTTTGTGACATACAGAAAATCTGAAACTATCACGGGCGCACAATTGGTGTCCCGGCCGCTGCTGCAGACAGTGAGCTGATCATGATCATGTATGGTCGTGATTATTTATTTACACGATGAGCGGATGTTGGTGCAGGGATGTAATTGTAGAGTTTTTGGCTGTTATATCACTGCTGGTGGAGGAATTAACAAAAACGGCTCGCTCCAGTCCGTAATATCAAAAATAACATAATGGACACGCCAACCATCGACACGTATCTAAATTCAGCTCCCAGATAACTGAACTAGATCTTTATTGTATCCGGGAGGGCCAAATGACCCTGCTGCACCACGTCGCCTACATTGGTTCCCTAGAGGCTGAACTAGATCTCCACCATACCACAGCGATGGACAGACAGTCCCGCCACGCCACGTCGGCTATAGGGCCGGACCGAGGTCAATGCCCTGGGGGCACGGAAAAAAATTTTATGGGGGAGGGCCTTAGGGAGGCCCCTCCCCCATCTCCATCCATCTTCCCCACCCCCCACCTCCCCCCCCCCGAGTTCAACGGCTCGGATGGCCCAGAGGGAGGGCCTCACCCCCAGAAAATTTATTTCCCTGGGGGCACGATCTTGTCGGATGCGGTGCCACTGGGGAGGGTCCTCTCCCGAGTGATTTACCGCTCACGAGTACATCGAGTTCGTACACTCATGTATGCACGTATTTGACAACTTTAACGCTGCGGTTCAATGGCACAACTTTAACGCTGCGGTTCAATGACTTATGATCAGTTCAATTTCATGTGTATGAGGTCCCCATCAAAGTATTTTTAAATGAGCGCAACTGTGTACTGCAAATAGGAACGTTTAAACCTCAAACAAATTAAATAGTGTTGCCTAATCATTGTTGGTTGGTTGAAATTTAGATGTCATTTGATTGGTGAACAGCAATGATACATTAGATGATTAATTCTGATCCAAGGTTGGCCAACGAATGTTGATATATAATTGGCCAATCTCTACTGTCTGCCAATGCCATGCATGCATGCCAATTAAGCAAGACGAGTACAAGTTAAGCCGATCACACGATACCACGTGCATGATCGATCGGCTTTGGATGCAGACCGTGCATTTGAAGTCTGCACATCGATCACATCTAGTAAAGTCCGATCAACAACTCGATTGGTCGCTGCAAATTAAACTTAGTTACCTTATCGGAAAGTTTTTTTCCTTTAATTTTTTTTTCTTTTGTTTACCTTGCACTTCGACCTGGGCAAATACATCAAAACGGGCCCACGAATCGAGTGATCATATCAGACAAAACCAAAACTCCTAGATAGTAATAATATGATTAGTACTACTCGGAGTACGAAGAAAAATAGTATTTGTACCCGAAATCAACCGGGGTGTAGAAGAAATCGTACCCTGACTTCACAGCAACATTTTGATACGGTTTTTATCTTCTCTTTATGGAGACTGCAATCAGAATAGAGTAAAGGTGAATTAAAAAAAGAAGAAGTATTTTTGTATTCTTAACCACAAAACCATTCACCCACTTACCACAATATTCCGATAAGGTTTTCTAGAAAACATGAATATTTTTCTCTCTCCCACATTCTCATTAAATGTCTAGCATGATTGCACCTGAAAAAATCTTTTTGATGCACGTTTCAGTTAAGAAAGACTTAAGTAAATATTATCACATGTACTAAAAAATTATTCCACAAATTTTTTTCACGTGGTTAGCCGCTTGGCCCGCCCCTGCTGATCAGATCAAACTTTCGTTATCGCGTACTGGCACTGCTACAGAAAAGGTCTTCACAGACGGTTCAAAAATGTCATTATAGACGGTTTCGTGAGCCGTCTGAGTTTATGGGTCAGTAATGAAATGAGGTCATCACAGATGGTTTTTGAACCGTCTGCAATGCATACTATCACAGACGGTTATTAACTCAAAATCGTCTGTGATAGTCTACTATCACAGACGGTTTGTAGATAAAATCATCTGTGATACATCAGCTATCACAGACGGTTTGTAGATGAAACTGTCTGTGATACAATGTATCACAGACGATTTCATCTACAAACTCTCTGTGATATTCTTTTGTATTGCTAAATCTAATTCTGTTTATTGGCTAGCTTTAGGAAATGCTAGCCATGCCCTCTGAAACTAGCTGAAATACAACAAATAAATGTATACATCCAATTCACATTCGTTTCAGAAACAAGCATATCCGATTCACATTCATTTCAGAAACAAGCACATCCAATTCACAAATCAATTAACTAAAATTAACCATTCATGTACATTTACACACATGTACCATTAAGTTCAATCTACATTGTGGAACTTCCCATCTGGATTTATAACCTCACGGTTCAAGAATGACGCAAACTGTCCTCAAATATTTATGAGCTGGCCCTGTTCCAACGCATTTGTAGCGATGCTCGCAACCTGCCGCTAGGAAGATTAAATTCGTGCTTATATAAATGGGTAAGTATGAAATAATTACTGCAAGATTGACAAACCTGAGGATCATTAGTTATCACGGAACCGACGAGTAGTTCCATGTTGTGGCAAACATAGTATCCACAGAGGTTGCGAGGCCGGTAATTTCTTTGGTAACCTTGCAAAAATAGAATTGGTTAGTTCGAGAGGCATTACTACGAAGTGTTATATAGGATTAATGTGGACTAGTGAATACCACGAATTTTAGATCGTGTCACAGGATCCCTCCCTTGCATATCCTTCCTTTTGCAAAGTATGTCTTGAACGACCTACGTGATTCCAAGAACTTAGCCTTAGCCATTGTAAAGGAAGGAAAGACTGTACAATAGAGTTATCTATGGAGGAAATGTGTTTACCCGTCGATTAATTATCGGACAATTGTGAAGTCATGTGTGGCCCTCTTTAGGGAATCTAGGTATATTACCTTGCTCCATTTTTGTATAATTACAATTAGAATTCAGTGGAACCTACACAGGTATGTTGCTATGGTCATTAAACCTAAGTTTGTGTTGCTTATAAAGTACAAATCAACAAGTATAGCCACTAGTGCAGCACATACTCTTGGTTGTAGGGCAAAAGTATGAATTTCATGTCGCGGTGAGCCAGCAATGACTCCATCATGTAATCCTCGACGAATTTTGCATTCTCCATGATGGTTTGCTAGGAGACCAAGTGTGGGTCGAGGAAACCTATCGGTGAATTCCATACTTCAGCTTCAGAAATCATGTATCTATACACACACACACACAAAAGCAAGGAGTTATACATAACATTTATCGGTATTACACGAACGTTGACTGTGATTGTACATACTTACAGTGTCCAGCATCGCATGAGTAAGACGTCGAGGGCATCGAGGTTGAAGAGAAAGAACAAGTCTTCGAAGGTCACCGTGAAGACACAGTCTTGATGGTCGTGTTTAAGATGATCCTTCTTGAACTTGACGGTGACACCCGAGCGCCGTTGTTCATCCGTCTTGTTGGCTTGTTCCATGTACTATGTATGCAATCTCGTGCAAGCCATTCCTAGGGTAGGGGGCGCTCTACATTCTCGACCAACGGTTCGCCTAACACGAATTTCTGGGCCAACGGCAAGAAGGGATATCGAGCGAGTCGGCCGCCTTGATTTGCCCTTCTCGCCTCGCGTTTTAGAGGTCGACTTCATGAGAGTCGACCGAGCACGATGTGTAGACGCATGTGACGCACCAGGCCCTTGCCACTTCAGTGCAGGTAGCTCCTGTGGACTTGACACCGTTGCGGGACATTCCCGTGAAGTTGACACCGGAGCAAGTAGCTCCAGGCAGATGTCCCTCTTGGGCTACTGGATGAATGTTCTAATGGCTTGCCCTGGAGTCATTACCTCGTCATCTGGGGGAATCTACAGCGGGACGATCACAAAATTATCATAAACATCGTCCACATTCACTTTTGCGAAACCCGGCGTTAGATTTACACTGTGCAACAAAGCCCTGACATCGGATTGATACACTTGGCCCCAAGCAGCATCTAGGGCAACGGAGGCATATCTCACTTGGAGCTTGCACTTCATCGCCACCTACATAACGATACAAAATTAGCTACTCCAACAAGCCTATCAATGGATCGAGCATTCCAGAGATAACAATTATTACCAGGATGTCATCGACAGGAAATCTGGCGTCGCCTTTTGGGGTAGGGTTAGGGTTGGACGAGCAGCTACTCGGAAGTTTGGGGGCTATCTAGTACAGTAAGGGCAGGAGCTTGCAACTGATTTTCCCTAAGCCTTTCATCAAGACTCTCCATCTGCCGCTGCGTCTTAGCTCTGACGCGATCATCGATCCCATCTCTGATGGATTCAGTGATCTCATCTCTGAGGGATTCACGAATCTCCTCTGGTAACTTTGCATCACGCTCGGCTTTGGCTCTCTTCCTACTCTGGTATGCCCTAGAGTCCTGTGCGAACCTATATTTCCATGGAACATAAAGACTAAGGCCTCTCGAGCGACCCGGATGCTCCTTATTTCCTAGGGATTCAGAGAGCATATCTCTCTCCCTGACTGCCTGGAATGAGTCTTGGGAAGATTGTGCACTCAGCATTCCCTGCAATAGCCCGACATGTCATTTCACTTCCTATGAAGTTAAGGAGTAATTACAAACTAGGTAGTTTGATATCTTACCAGGCGCTGGGTCACTTCCTCATCTGCGGGGTTTGGAAAGGAGATGGTCTCCAAGGACACGGTAGCTAACCTCGCTCTTAGCTAGTTTAGCGATATCAGAAAATGATGGGGAGGCATTCGAAAGGTTTGCCTGCTGGTCCTGATCCCTCCATTCCGGGATTTTACCCACATACCCAGCGGTGCTGAGTCTGTGGGTGTGCGTGTTTTTTGTCTAGAGGGTCGTGTGCGTCGCACTTTCACTCCTAAAATCATCTATCGTCTTCTTCGCCACAAAGTCTTCCCAGTACTCTTCCAAGAACGGATACTTGTGGAAGAGCCTCAGATCCTTCTCCACGTAGTTCTTGACAAGCATGCTCTTGAAGTTCTTCTACGCTTTGCACGCCTGTAGCAACGCGTGTCATCGCATGGAGTCCCAGTGTTGTTCTGGGATCTCAAACGATTTGAAAATATCCACCAGCAGCTCACCTTTCTAAGCTTTGGTCAACTCCTTCCATGAATCGTAGGTGATGTTCACCCGTTCCCGTGCAACTATTCCGACCGTTCTCTGGAATGCGGACGCTCCTCGGCGAGAATTGATAGGGTTTCCAGACTCATCGACCTCTGTGATGGTAAATTGGCCCCCAGGCCTTTTCGATATTCCTCTACCGTGCTTGGATATTCTAGAGGACGGCGTATCAGACACATGAGGCGACGATGACGAAGAATGAGCGGAAGACATCTTCACAAGAAATAGAAGTTCTGACACGCATGAACATATTATCATAAGATTCGATCTCTATGTGTATGGGTATACACACCAATTAATAAATAATTGGGATATGTAGGGAAGAAATTAAGACCAATACAACGACATAATTGACATATAAACATGTAAATCCTCCAAGTCAATTAAAAGGAATAATATGCTCAACACAAACATCATGTGGATGAATGAAATCAGCATAAAGCTAAGATTTAACATTTTTATATTGCTCTCAGAGGTATAGTAAGCATTCCAATTAGAGCTCAAGTTCAAACTCGATTATCAAAACAATTTCAGCACAAGACTATTATCATCACAGAGCATTCATCTCAAGCCCACCACACCACATTGTAATATATTCCAGTACTTAGCAGTATCAAAATAAATACCATATGAATCGCTGACTAGAACAAATACAAATTCCTAAAACAAGTACAACACCTTATACTACTCAGTGTTTGAACCAGATACCAGCGCAATTATCATGAGTCCATGAGGACCATGACAACATGACATATTATTGATAGAAAGAGTGAGGGAAAGGGGCGTCGGGGTTAGCAACTCGGCATCAGTTACCTTTGGGCGTCGAGGAGAAGGATGAGCAGGGAGTAGTACTGGAGTAGTAGGGCGGCATCGAAGGAGAGGCACAGCGGGCACGCGGGAGGAGGAGGTGATGTGTGCTCGGGGAGGAGGCAGCGGGCACGGGGGAGGAGGCGTGCCGGGCTCGAGGAGGAGGCGGCGTCGAGGAAGATGACGACGGGCTCGGGGGAGTATGGAGAGTTGAGAAACTTAATCATTTAAGTGGGGGAAGCGGGCAAACCCTAGAGTCCAAATATAAATAGGGTTGGACATCACAGACAGTTCTAAAGTAGAACCGTCTATGATAAATAATATCACGGACGGTTCTAAAATAGAACCATCTGTGATGGATGATAATATCACAAACGGTTCTAATAAATAACCGTATGTGATAGATTGTGTATTACAGACGGTTCCAATAAATAATTGTCTGTGATAGATTGTGTATTACAGACGGTTCCAATAAATAACTGTCTGTGATGGATTATGTATCACAGACGGTTTGTAGATGAAACCATCTGTAATATATTATCACAGACGGTTTGTAGGTGAAATTGGCTGTGATATTCTTTTGTATTGGTAAATTTAGTTCTGTTTATTGGCTAGCCTTAGGAAATGCTAGCCACGCCCTCTAAAATAAGCAGAAACACAACAAGTACATGTATACATCCAATTCACATTCATTTTAGAAACAAGCACATCCATTTCACGGTACAAATCAATTAACTCAAATGAACTAAAATTAAACATTCAGAACACATATACACACATTTGTTCAATCTTTAAAAATTAGCCCTTCATGATGATCGACGCGTATGTAGCTAGTTTCGTCACGTTGTTCTTCCTTGACCCTTATGCTATTTTTGAAATGAGGCAACTTATCAAATTGATTGTATTCTTCCTCGTCCACTACATTCTTAACTCCGACAATCCTTCTTTTTTCCATAAAGAACTACGTGGTGCTTCTTATTTGCCTGGTCGGTTATATAGAAGACTTGAACAACTTGGTTAACAAGTACGAATGGTTCATCTTTGTATCTGACACGTTCGAGATCCACGGTAGTGACACCTTACTTGTCGACCTTTACCTGTGGAAGATGAACCCAACGACACTAAAACAGGGGGATCTTGAAAAGTACGTAGTCGAGCTCCCATATCTCCTTTACAAGCCCATAGTAGGAGCTCCTCAACCCATCGGTATTGAACGCATCTATGCGGACACTGCTGTTCTGGTTAGTGCTCTTTATATCCTAAGTTTGCGTATAGAATGTGTACCCATTTATGTCATATCCTCACCATGTCACAACTGTAAATGTTGGCCCTTTTGCCAACCATGTCAGCATCTCACTTGACGAGCTCCTAGCGAGTCGCTTCTTCAACCATTGGTTGAACCGACTGTTGTGTTGTCTCGTGATCCAAATATCCGGTTGCTCTGGATTTTGTTGCCGAAGCACGTCCTTGTGCTGGTCGATATACGGGGACACTTCAGTCATGTGTTGCAAGACCATGAAATGGGCTTGAGCATATGCATCCATATCTGGAGTGATTGCTTTCCTTCCAATGATCCCGGTACCCTTGAGCCTCCCCTCATAGCGAGATCGAGGTACACCTATCGGTTCGACCTCAACCATGTAATCGACGTAGAACTCAATGACCTCTTCGGTTGCATAACCTTCGATGATGTTGCCCTCCGGCCGAGATCGATTCCGTATATAGGACTTGAGAATTCCCATAAACCTCTCGAATGGGTACATGCTACGTAGGAATACGGACCCGCACATCTTTATCTTCCTCACAATATGAACAAAGAGATGCTCCTCCGAGTGCTGATGCAGCAGTTTTGCATCCTTTGGGTTCGCAAAAAACCGGTTCAAACGGGGAATTACAGGAAGATACCACGCCACCTTAGCAGGAGGTCCTTTCTTCACCTCGATTCCCTCGCTGTCATCTGATTGATTCTTATGCTTGTATCGGGATGTGTTGTACACCGAACATACATGCATGTTTGCATGCTCGTTACGGTAGAGGATACAGTCATTCAAACATGCATGTATTCTTTCTACTTCCATTCCCAATGAACAAACAACCTTCTTGGCTTTGTAGGTGGTTTTGGGCAACTCGTTTTCCTCCGGAAGCATGTCCGCTAGGAGACTTAACATGGCCGTGAAACTCTTGTCGCACCAACTGTTGCTTGCCTTCAATTTCAACAGTTCAAGCACGGATGACAACCTTGTATGTTCCGCCTTGCAGCCCGGGAACAAAGGTTTCTTTGAGTCCTTCATCAAGCCCCGGAATTTAACATACTCCCTCTCATCATAGTTCTCTTCTGCATCGCGAAGCATCTGATCTAGATTATCATCGTGCAGCCTATCCGAATCAGAACCACAATCGACATCATCCGGCGGCATATCGTTGACTTCGTCAGCAATATCGTTATTACTACCTTCTTCAATTCTCTCTTTACCGATCTAAACCTTCTTCAATTCCCTCTTTCCCAAGCTAGATCTAGAATATAATGCAAGGAATAAATTAATTACGTACTAACCATTGATAGTCAAGAACAAATTATCAAATCCGCACGGTCTCCTTTCACCAAATCGCCTCAAGCCCCACCTCCAACAGCATCAGCGAGAACAGAGCAGGAATTTAAGACATATTGATCTGTGAGGGCAAATCGCCTCAAAGCCCCACCTCCAGCAGCAGCAGCGAGAACAGAGCAGGAATTTAAGACATATTGATCTGTGAGGGCAAATCGCCTCAAAGCCCCACCTCCAGCAACAGCAGCGAGAACAGAGCAGAAATT
Source organism: Phyllostachys edulis (assembly GCA_036346405.1). Classification (NCBI taxonomy): domain Eukaryota; kingdom Viridiplantae; phylum Streptophyta; class Magnoliopsida; order Poales; family Poaceae; genus Phyllostachys; species Phyllostachys edulis. The sequence goes on along the minus strand of CM070550.1, from coordinate 7,096,064 downwards.
TAAGACAGATCGATCTGTGAGGGTCGGGTCTGCAATAAATGAGATTATTACAAATGGTTTTTTAATACAAACCGTCTGTGAAGAGGGCGGGAAGTTAGACGGTTCACATTAAAAACCGTCTGTGATATTCGGTAATATCACAGATGGTTCTTGTTCAGAACCGTTTGTGATAGTCTGTGAACTATCACAGACGGTTTTCAAAATGAACTGTCTATGATATTACCTGTTCACAGACGATTTTTAGCGCAAAAAGTAACACAGACGGTCGCTAACCAAAACCATCTGTGATTGTGTTTAATACATATGGTTTTGATCAACCGTCTGTGACGAGGCGTCCAGTATTAGCCTTTTTGTAGTAGTGTGGCCAAGATGTCACAAAATCATTCAAACAAATTTTTTCACATAAAATCACATAATTTCATTCAAAAAATGTATTGTCATATGTATAAAAAATTCATAACTTTTTAAACATGAAATCAAAGCGTAACATAGCCAGGGTTGGGGGTATTATCACATGTACTCCGATCAAATAGGACATCATTTGTTAATTTATCGGTTTAATGGATGTCATTCTTTAATATTGTATTGTACCACAGGCTTATCTGTACCAACTAAAGAAATGATTGACATACAAATCATATAATATTGTATCATAGCTTTTGACTCGTGTGCGATTGTATAAGAGTGAGACTGTGACGCTGACTTGAGCAAGTAGGCGGCAACCTAACTCTAGTAGCTAGAGGCGGCAATGGCAACGATTGACACCCAAATTTGAAGTTGCGAGTGCGAGGTAAAAAACAACAAAGAAGAAAAAATTCATAGAAAAAATGCTATGGGCTGAAAATTTTAAAACAGAGAAATAGTGTTGTGAATAGTATTTGCAAATAGGGTTAAATAGTATTTGCAAATAATGTTAAATAGTGCTGCAAATATGATAAATAATGTTTCAAATAGTATCGAATAGTGACAAAATATTGTTCATTCGGTTTCACCACCTTCCTACTTAATTTGCGCGTCTAAGCATGCATGTATTTTTCTCTTCGCATGTGCTCATGACTAGGCAACACTATTTAACTAGTTTGAGGTTTAAACATTCCTATCTGCAGGTACAGACGTATAGTGGCGCTCATTTAAAAATACTTTGATGGGGACCTCATACACATGAAACTAAACTGATCATGGGTCATTGAACCGCAGAGTCAAAGTTGTCGAATACGTGCATGCATGAGTGTACGAACTCGATGTACTTGTGAACATGCGCGACAAATCACTCGGCAGATGACCGTTCCCCAGGGCACTATATCTGCCCCAAGGGCACTGACCTCGGTAGACATGCCTGTTCTTGGGACCGATGTAGGCGACGTGACGCAACAGGGCTGTCCGGCGCTTCTGGGCATGGTAGAGATCTAGTCCAGTCTCCTGGGGATGGATTTGGTCGACGGTCGGTGTGTCCGTTGTGCTATTTTTGGCATTACAGCCAGGAACGAGTTGTTTTTGATAATCCCTCCACCAACAGTGATATAACAGCCAAAAACGTTGTAATTGTAAGATAGACTGTTTATTTTTGAAAAGGAAATTGGCAATAAAGCTGCTTGTTTTTAAAACTAGGATGAAAGGAACTAAGTAGTTCAAGGTTCAGGTTACACTTACTCGAGGATAAGTTAGCATAATTACCATGAAATGTATGGTTGCCGAATATGAGTTGATCTAGATGAATGGTGGCTTTTGGTAAAGATGCCCCCCTGTTAGACCTGTCCAAACGTCGGGCTTTGGCTGGGCCTGAAATGTCTGGCCTCGAACGGGCAGACCTTGTTGGAACACAACCGCACAGGATCAATTTCGAACGCAATGACGTCTCTCTGAAAAGCGAAGCTCTAAACTTTCTAAACTTTCAAAAAACAGAGAACAACGAAATTAGAGAAACAAAATCGAGTTTTCCAATTTGCGCCACATCTGAATTGATGTGAGTTTTCTGTTTTTTCACCTTTTTATAGATTTTCATAAAGAGTTACAATCCGAGTTTCAATCTGGTTCTAAACTGTTTCTGAAACTCAGTTCGACACCAACTCTGATTTGCTACAGTACCAGAAACGAGAATAGAACTTTGAAACTGAAATGTACAAAATTCAGAAACTGAATTGAACAAAGTTTAGAACTGAAAAACAATCCTAAAACAAAAATACTATTAACAAATTTAAAACTAACAAATCACCCCCCTAAACTTGTTATCCTGACCTCACATCTTTGGTGCCTAATTTTTGTCTCATCCCCAAGAACTTTATGTGACCGAGAGCCTTCATTAGTAGATCAGCCAATTGATCATCGGTATTGACATAATCCACTTCAACCTTCCCACTCTCAATACATTCACGAATAAAGTGATACCTTGTGTCGATATGCTTACTTCAATCATGATAAACTAGGTTCCTACAAAGTGCAATTGCAGATTTGTTGTCCATCAACAAATTGAACTTCTCCGGTGTCTTCTGCTTGAGATCTCCAAGAAGTCGACTTAACCACACCCCTTAACATGCTACTGTAGTTGTCGCTATATACTCAGCCTCACATGAAGAGAGAGCTACTATCTTCTATTTTTGTGAAGCCCAAGTAATCAAACTTTGACCAAGGAAAAATACCGAAGCCATGGTGCTCTTACGATCATCGACATCACCTGCTAGGTCACTATCACAATAGCCTACTAGCTTTTGTTCCAGTTCATCACCCCTTTCATAAGAACACCCAAAACCTTTTGTACCACTTATATATCTCAAGATGTGCTTGACCGCAATCATGTGTTCAGCAGTTGGTGCTTCCATGTATCGATTCACGATACCCACAGCATATGAAATATCTAGCCTTGTATTTACTAAGTATCTTAAGCTCCCAACTATTCGTCTATACTCATTTTTATCCACAGGAGATCCACCACTTTGTTTACTCAATTTTAGACGATGTTCCATGGGAGTCTGACATGAGTTGCAATCAGTCATGCCAGATAAGGATAATATCTTAGTGGCATATCCTTCTTGACATATTGAGATGAAACCAACTCCTTGTTTGACCTCAATTCCTATATAGTAGCTCAAAGGTCCAAGATCACTCATACTGAATAGTTTTCTCATCTGACCTTTGAAATCAGTTATGTCTTTGATGTTTGATCCAGTTATGATCAAATCGTCAACATATACACCAACTACCAAGATTTTGTCATCAACGATTCTTTTGTACACAACATGCTCAATAAGACTTTTCTCAAATCCCAGTGTCACAAGAGATCGATCTAGCCTAAAATTCTAAGCTCGAGGTGCTTGTCGAAGCCCATACAGTGCTTTCTTGAGCCTCAACACCTGCTGTTCACAACCTTGTTTGACATACCCCGGTGGTTGATGAACATATACTTTGTCGGCTAGCTCTCCATTGAGAAACGCCGACTTAACATCTATATGATGAATTTTCCAACCATTATGAGCTGCTAGTGCTATGAGTAATATAACAGTCTCTAACCTGGCCACTGGTGTAAAGACTTCTTCAAAATCAATTCCTTGCCTTTGAGCATAACCCTTTGCCACCAAACGAGCTTTATGTTTGATGATTTTCCCTTTGTTATCCTTCTTGAATTTGAAAATCCACTTCAAACCGATAGCACTTTGGTCAGCAGGTAACTCCACCAATTCCCAAGTTTCATTATCCCGAATAGACCTCATCTCTTCCTCAATTGTGATTCTCCAATTCTTTTTTCTCACAGTGGCTCCTCTAGTGCCAGTAAATAGAGAACAGAAACTTCAGTTTCAAAAAGTTCTATATCATCATAAATATCCTTCATGTGTTCTGAATCGTAGTGGTCTTTCTGAAGATGAGTCCAGTTCTGAAGAAGAAACCAAATCTACTGCTGTGTAGGTGAAAAACCCGGTATTTCATATACTTGTGACTGTGGAGTACTTGGACTGCTGATCTGAGGATCTGGCAACTTAGAGTTTTCTTTAGTGGCTTCAGTTATGTCCCTGTCCGATACTTCAACAAGCTCTGCTACAGTAAAAAGTTTCGGAAACACTCACCGGTGCTTTTCCTTGTACTGAAACTATACTGAAACTATATATCAATTCCAATGTCTTTCCTCTTCAAAGGCTATATCTCGGCTGATATGCAATCTTCGCGTACTTGGATCATAACACCTATATGCTTTAGAACCCCGTTCATATCCAACAAAAAACCATCACAGTACTTTGGTCTTCCAATTTCGATAGATGCGGATGCATTGTCTTCACATGAGCAATACAACCGAAGGTTCGTAGATGATGCCCGCTTGGTTTCCTTTTGTGCCAAACTTCGTAAGGTGTTTTGACGACAATACTCTTCATGGGAGAACGATTCAACAGGTAAACCGCAATCATTACTGCCTCCCCCCAGAAGATCGCCGGTACTTTCAGCAGACTTAGCGCCATAGCCACGACCGTTTGATTACATCTCTCGACTACCCCGTTTTGCTGAGGGGAATATGGCGCTATGGTAAACCATCTTACTCCTTGGTTTTCACAATACAACTCAAATTCTTTTGAATTGAATTCTCCCCCACGATCTGTTCTGAAAGCTTTTAGTTTGAGGTCAGTTTCCACCTCTGTTCTCGACTTGATTTTCTTGAATGCATCAAAAGCTTGACTCTTTTCCTTGAGCAGCACCACCCACATATATCTTGAGCAATCGTCGACCAACAACAAGAAATATTGATTGCCTGATAGTGTCTCTGGTGTATTCGGTCCACAAAAGTCCCCATGAACCAATTAAAGTATGCCTTCTGCCCGATACAAAGACCTTTGAGGAAAAGGCTTCCTTTGCTGCTTCCCGACCAAACAACCCTCACATATTTGCTCAAGATGATCAATTGGTGGTAGTCCTGTTACCATCTCTTGTTGAGACAAGCTTCGTAGAGCTCTGAAATTCAGATGTCCAAACCTTTTGTGCCAACGCCAGGCCATACTTGCCCCTTTCGTCAACAGACAAACAGGTTCAGTAGGGTGTAAGTCCAGAACATACAACCTATTCCCAGATCTTTGTACCTTTGCCAATCTATTCACTGTCAAGTATTGTCAGGTTCTCGTCATCAATCACAATCTTGCAGACGTATTCATCAAGTTGCCCAAGACTCAAGATACTACTTCTCAACCGAGGTATGTAGTATACATCCGTGAGCAACTTGTGTTCTAGATTCTTGCACTATAAAATCAGGTTTCCCCGCCTGTAGATGTCAACTACTGAACCATCGCCGAACCTGACCGTTCCTCCGACAGACTCATCGAGTTCAACGAAAACTTCTCTAACTCTAGTCATGTGATTGTTCACCCCCGTATCTAGATACCAGGCGCAATCCCTTTTCTTCTTGTCGAAGCCAAGATTTGGCCACACCTTTTCTTCATTGAGAAAAACTTGTTATGAAGGAACTTTGCTGCTTTGCCGAATTTCACAAATTTCAGTCATAAGCAAAGTTGGATCATCCTCACTTGATTTCTCGATGAAATTTGCACGTTCTCTTTTCGGTTGTCAACATTCTGAGGCATAACAACCATAGACATCACAATTGAAGCACTTGATTTTTGATTTGCCAACCTTCTTGTATTGTCGTTTTTCAGTATTTTCACCATGGCCATCACCTTGCCATCAGTCTCGACCTTGACCTCGTCAGTTGTTCTCCTTCCAACCTTGACTAGAACCCTCACCGGCCTTCTTTTCTTTTGTGGCCATAGATTCCCATTGATCCCTGGTGAGCATCAGTTGATCACCAATTTTCTTAGTTTTCCATTGAGCCCTGGTGAGCATCAGTTGATCATTAATTTTCTCAGTTTTCACTATACACCTCCCTTTCGTGCTTTCTTCAAACGCCCTAAGTTTTCCAATTGCCTCTGACATGGACATTATAGAGACATTGCCCCACTGCTCAATTGTCCTGACAATCGCAAGAAAATGACTAGGAACCGCACCAAATAGTTTTTCGACAGCTGCACTGTCCATTACTTCAGTACCGAGAGAGCGAATTTCCCTAATTACTGCAGAAAGCTTCTGAGAGAACACACTGATTGTCTCAGAGTCCTCCATGATCATACGATCAAATTGTCTCTTCAGTACCTTCACTCTTGCTTTCTTGACGCGATCTTCACCCATATGAATCTCATTGATCGCATCCCATGCTGCCATGGCCGTTTCTTTCTCCGCAATGGCCATTATCACCGCGTTCGACACAACTTGGTAGATTGCTACTAAAGCGCCCTAGTCTTTTTCTTCCTCAACCAATGCATCACCTTCTACTGCAGCCCATACACTAAGGGATTGTAGGATGATCTTCATTTTTACTGCCCACAGGCCGTAATTCGTCTCTGTCAACATCGGATACTGGATCAGAACCCCTCTCATCAGCGATCTTCCTGTCATCGACGTTTCGACGACGTTTATCGTCGGTAGCGCCGCCTCCTTCTTCTGCGACTTATCGCCAGACATTGCTCTCAACGATCCTAGCTCTGATACCAAGTGTTGGAACACAACCGCACAGGATCAATTTCGAACACAATGACGTTTCTCTGAAAAGCGAAGCTCTGAACTTTCGGAAAATAGAGAACAACGGAATCAGAGGAACGAAATCGAGTTTTCTAATTTGCGTCACATCTGAATTGATGTGACTTTTCTATTTTTTCACCTTTTTATATATTTTCATAAAGAGTTACAATCCGAGTTTCAATCTGGTTCTAAACCGTTTCTGAAACTCAGTTTGACACCGACTCTTATTTGCTCTGATACCAAAAATGAGACGAGAACTCTGGCTCAAGCGTCTGAATTGAAATGAAGTGAACAAAGTTCAGAACTGAAAAACAATCCTAAAACAGAAATACTATTAACAAGTTTAAAACTAACAAGCCTGAGCCCAGCCCAGCTTGAAAAATGTTTTCCCCAATAAAAATATTATTTAATTTTTTGGAATAAAAAATAATATTTAATTCATTTCGAGTATTGAAAAAATAGGTTTTATTATTTTATTGCATTTAGCGAGCTTTCGGGAGCTTGGGCTGGGCCATCCATGAATAGGTCTACCCCTATCCTCTGCCTTCATTCCCAAAAAAATCCTCAGAACTCATATGCGTGCGTTTGAAGAAGATAATGGTGTTAAAAATCTAGATTGAGCATATGGAAGAAAATAATGTGAGTAAAGTAAAAAAAATACTCTTCTAAGTAGTGTACTCGCATAACTCATTTTTAAATGTAGTATTCCCTCTAGTCATGAATACATATTGTTTTGGACATCGACATAATCCACAAAATGTAACTTTAACTACTAATTTACTATGTAACATATTTATAATACCCAATAAAATTATAATGTTATGAAAGTACATTTCAAAACAAATATATACATATGATTTTCATGTATCCAATCTAAATTTTTAAAAAGATATCGATACTCAAAGTTTTAAAATTTTAACTACACACATATCAAAACAACATATATTTGTTACCAGAGCGAGTACCATCTAATGTACAAAGTCGCACATTGTTGGCTTGAGATGTCCAAAACCTTGTTATTTGTTACTACCATTTCGCTCAAGTTGCCGCCGGTCCCATGAGCGGACCCTCTTGGGGTCATGGGTGTACAGCCGAACAACCATTTTTTCTTCAAAATATCTAGTATATAATAGGTATATTTGTAGGACCGGAAAGGCGACTAGAGGGGGGGTGAATAGACGCTTTCTCTATTTTTCTCCTCGATCGAACTCAACACTACTTTCACTCCAATAGCTATAAAAGCTATGAAGATCTGTATATAGGCACAGCGGATGACCTATGTTGAATCCGATCAAATCCCGAACTAAAAGACTACAAACAATTCAAGATCGCACACACACGCACAGCAAACAAAGATTCAGGCGAATCAAGATGGAAGTGAAATAAAAAGCTCCAACATTATGTCTGGCTACAAGCTGTCATTGCGCCTCGAGGTTTCTCTGAGCGCCTGGCGAGGCTGCACACAAGATCAAGCGGACAAGCCGAGGCGCTCGGATCGCACTGAGATCGCCGCTTGCACACCAACACAACCAAATAAAACCACACCGCCCGGTTTCTTTGTGCCAACCGATTTGAGCAAGAACAACGGCCGCCAGACTCCTAATTCTGCGAGATGCACAAGTCGCGACCACCGCTTTTCTCTAGGGGACAGCCAAGATAAAAAAACTAAACTAAAAGCGCAAATCACTTGGAGATAAAACAACACTCGCATCGGCATCAAGCAAACATGCAGAGAACTTCTTGTTTCTTCACGGCGCACACCTCTGAGGAAGCGGCCGACCAGATTTTGAGGGAACAGAGCCGCTACATAGACTCAAATTCTCTGAGCTTCTCTGAGGCGCTCCTTTGCCAAGGTCTAGTTTCTTAGGCGCTAGATTTTCCGGGAGGAGCAGCCGCACAAAAGATCAACGAAGAATAGACTAGGCGCATCAACGCATACACAGAAAAGAATTCGGTGCACCAATCGATGAGACACGCATTTACAAGAAAAAGCTACAGCCGCTGCTTGATTTACAAAACCGATTCAAATCAATACTCAGAGAAAAACGGCCATCACTACTGGAACAGCACCGATCCGACAAGCACGCAGCAACAGCCGCTGCCAAGAGCAATCGACTCACAAAGAAATCTGCAGTCAATAAAAATCGATCAAAAGCACTCTGTCTGCAGGAGACTACAGGCAGCCGCCTAAGCATTAATCTCTCAGGGAAACAGGCCAGTAAAAAAGAAATCCAAAACAGCCAGCAGAAAGAAAAGGAATCAACACTTCAAAGCATAAAATGGCAGCCAATTAGCAGGATCTTGCAACAGCAAACCACCAGATCTCGATCGATTCAAAGGATTAATAAAACACTTTACTCATGCACAGAACAAAAAGGACGGCAATAAATTAGACATCACAATCGGCTGCTCTGTCTACCGAAGAAAACTGCATTCAAGGCAATGAGATAACTTTCGGTCAAAGAGCAATCAAAATCAAAAACGGCCGCCGCCACAGATTCGGTTTCTTGCGGGTGCTCATGTCTACACAGCGGTCGCCGCCACACCTCAATTCTTTTTCAGGGCTATAGGCACGCCAACCCCAATGACATGCCAGGCTCTACCGGCTTCTCTGGTATGCACACAGTACAGCCACTCTCTCCAAAAGCGCGCCCCTTTTTTCTCTTAGCAGCCCCACTCCAGATGCCCAACTCAATCCTTATATAGGGCAGCCTCTAACCTTAGAAACCTTCTAGAAGATTTACCCTAATGGGCTTCCGTTAAGGTCCAACATCAACGAAACACACACGCACGCATCTCAAAGCGCCGTCTTCATCGTCGATTGATCTAAACCGCTTCACCGTGCGCCGACCCGCGCTGCGGCTTAGTCAAAAGGTCACCAAGGCGGTATTTGGTGAAATTACCAAAATACCCCTTCTCGATCTTTCTCCAAAAGACCGAGTCCACAGATTGTGAAGCAATCCCATGCTTTGCCACGTGTAGGTTGATCAACGGCTCCATGTCGTCAAGTCTCTCCCGTCCGAATCCCACCGGCACCACTGAGCACTTGCAACGACTCCCGCCGCTGATCAATCGATCGCCAATCGCCTTCGGTCATCCATGTCCATTCTGCGCCATGCTTGAATTCATTGACCTCACCCGGCATCCATGATCGTTCTGGACCTCAGCTCTCCAAGCTTAGTCCCGATCCTCCTCGCCGTTGACCGTCGTTGACCTTCAAGCCACCTGCACAGCAATAGACAAGCAAACACGAATCCGGGAACAAGTTCTTCACAACTTGACCCACGTTAGTGAAAACATGCAATATGCAACACATATGCATTAACAAATATGGATATGACCTATCCCAAAATCAATTCACCACTTAGATCAACATTCAGCACAAAAGCCGGTCAAACCGCCGCTGACCTGACAGATCTGAAACTTTGCCGAAAACGCGTGAAACTTCAAACCAAAAGCACCATTGCCAATTGTTTCATCATCCTAAGATCATGGGCATATCCCCATGATAACCACAATATTAGCGGTATATGTTATTAGTTAAGTTAAATTATATATTTTGTGTCCGCAAATGAATTCAACTTGCACTCCTCATGTAACACATTAGGCCCATTTTATTTCCTACTTTAGCCCACCAAACCCTAACGTTTATTCTCTTTCTCATCCCGTGGTACATGCAGGGGGGTTGTGCAGCTTCAAGTAGCGAACAAGCGGAGGCGCGAGCTACGAAGGTGAGTGATAGTCGGTGGACACGACGCTACGATGCAAGCAGGCGCAAGGCAGCGCAGGGCGAGCGTGCGACAGCGCACCTACACGGACAAAACAGAGATGCGACACGAGCAAGTGGGTGGTAGAGCGACAAACAGGGAGGAATGGAGCGGACGAAACCAAGGGAGCAATACGGTGGTCGGGAGGGAGCGTGGCGGCGGGAAGGGAGCAGCATATCCAGCTCACCGTCATCGTCCTCTCTTCAGATTTAGGTGTGTTATGCGCACTCCACTTCTTCTCCCTAGCTTTGCTCCGCTCCAGCTCCGGTTCTTTCTGGAGTCTAACCTCTTCATCTGCTTTCTTGGTTTTTTTCCAATGGGTATTGTACAAAAATACAATCTTTGCCTTGGGCAATGAACAGATAGTTGGGCCCTTGTTACATATGTTTACAGGCTAATTTTTGCCCTATGGAAGGAACATTCTTAGATGGGGTTCTTACTGATGGAAAAAAACAAAAAAGATCAGGATCAGTAAGGTATGCATCTGTCATTTTTTGTTTTGAAAAAGAAGGCAGGAGCTCTACCGATCACTATTAGAGGAAGAAAAATAAGTTTTAGCAGTCCAGCTACTATAACCTAGAACAGAAAAAAGTGAGAAACCAGCAACGACCAAGACCAAGTACAAGTTTCTTTTTTTAAAAAGAAGACATGGCATCTACCGATCACTATTAGAGAAAGAAAAAAAAGATCTAGTAGTATAACTGGTACAGCCCAGAACAGATAAATAGATAAAACAACAACGGTCAAGCACCAAGCACAAGTCTTGGTCGTATGCTGTAACAACAACATAACTTAGCAAAACAAGAAGCCTAGAGTAAAAATAGCTTTATTCCTAATTTCTACTTCCTCAACTGTATTTGATATCTATAATTTCTTGTTTAATTCATGCCATTATGCTTGCCTTATATCGTCCAATTCTCATATGAAATTATTAATTTCTATATTTTTGTATTTTATTATATATACATGTATCATCGTATCAATATTTTGAGGAGGAAATGACATCTTACAGTATCGACATATCTGAACAACCTAGTTTCAATGTCCGAACATCCATCTTAAAAATACTGAGTCCGCCACTAGCCGGTCCGTCGGGAAGCCGGCGGCCGACAGACATCGCGCGGCACAGCAGCCAGCCAGCCGTCGGCGCAAATGGGCGTCGTGCAGTGCAACCAACACCAGGAAGGCACAAACCAGCAGCCGCGCGCTTGCGGCCACGGCCGGTGTGAGCTTCGGACGCGAGGCCCTATACTGGCCAGGAAAAAGCCCAAACAATTAACCGCGCGAGGCAAGCAGCAGGCGCGCGGCAACTTGGCCCAGTCCGCGTCCGCCACAATAGGCCGAACGCATGGGCCGCACCTCGTGATCGGCCACTAAACCCCCACCCCAGCAGCTCCGCGGCTTATCCCCACTCGGCCACTGCCCCCGCACGCGGCGAAGTGATGCCACACGGCCACCACCACCATGCCAACGCTTCTCCTCCACCCTCGCCTCCTCTCCCACGCGGCCAACCACCACCACGCCGTCTTCTCCGGTGGCTCGCACCCGCTTCCCCTCCTCGACCTTCTTGGCAGCAATCTGCGCGCCGCAAGGAAGCACAGGCCGATCGCCGTCGCGTGCCGCGCGACCAGGGCCAAGGAGACCCCGAGCACGGGCACCGCGCCGCCGGCGGCGGCGCTGGCCAAGGAGGCGCATAAGTACTTCGACCACGCCGTCGTCACTGTCCGCGCGGGCGACGGCGGCCACGGCGCCGTCCTCGCCATGCCGCCCGCCCCCTCGACGGACGCCCCCAAATCCCGCGGCAGGTTCGACAAGAGCAAGAGGAATAGCAGCAGCAAGAAAGTGTCGTACAAGAGGAACTACGACGGGTCTGTGGCGCTGCCGATGGGCGGGCACGGAGGGGACGTGGTGGTGTACGCCGACGAGGCGGAGGAGACGCTGCTGCTGTTTCACGAGAAGGCCCGGTACTGCGCCAAGAGGGGAGGGAACGTGGGGGCCACCGGCACCCTCAGCTCGCGGATGCACAACGGCTTCGCGGGCGAGACGCTCAGGATACCCGTGCCTGTAGGTTTGTAGATTTGGTGTTGTAAACGCGGATCATTTTTGCTTTGTGAGGATATGTCTTTAATACCTGCGCATCGAATTGCAGGTACTGTTGTGAAACGCAAGAAAGGGCCTGTTCTTGCTGACTTAGTTCATCCCGGTGACGAAGTGCTGGTTGCGAGGGGTGGACAGGGCGGGGTGAGTTACTACTTATTGACTATTCTATTATGCTGATGCAAGAGGAAGTGCGGATTCCTAGCCCCAAATGCGCACGGTGCTTAGGGAACATTTCAACCACCATGTTTAGAGTTGTATTGTACTCAAGCAATAGCGGAACAAAGTTTTTCCTTTCGACAGCCCAAATTCTATGGAGCTTAGTAAACATTTCACTGCCATGCTCGGATTTATGTTACTTTCAGAAATAATGTGTTAAGTTCGAGGTAAGAATCGTAGTCATCCCATTTTTACATTCTGAGATGCACTTGTATAGCTTCAACTCGTTTAAATTAAATTACCCTACCCCTGGAAACTTGTATGCAATATGATAGTCAAAGGGCACACTGAGCGCTGTATCAAAGGCTATAACTTGATTGTTGCCAGGCAAGATTGTGTTACAAATGGGTGGCAGACTTGTATTGTATATGACCTTAGGTGGGTTTGAAAAAAATATATGCAATTTTCTATTGGTGCAGCTAATTGAAGCGATGGTAACCATGCCAGTTCCTTTGAATACGGACTTCATAGTATAACTGATCTAAAACCTATACAGCTGCCTAGCTTTGTTAAAACGGCTCCTTTTATGTATCCTTGTACTGTGGACTTTTTCATCGTTCCATATGTTATTCTCCTTTTATTTGATATGATAAATATGCTTGATAATATTATTACGGTGTTACAGGTTTAGTTTACTTTTGCAGATCAGCTTGATAGATGTGCCTGAGTACAGGAGGAGGAGAGCTATGGCTTTATCACCTAATATTATGCGTGATGCTAGTGATAAGGTAAGTTGTCACCTATCGTCTTTGGAATCATGGATTTGGTAATAGCTTCAATGTTGTTTTTACCAATAGGTTGTCTTTGTTGGATCTTTTAAGTTGGGGGAAGGATTGATTGGAGAAAATGTTTCTGTGTTTCTAATAATTCACTGCTTGTTTAGTGCTTAGGTAACTATAATTCCACATAGATAATTTGTACAATCAATCCATCAGAGAGCATAGTGCAATCTAGTTGACTGCCTCCTCTCCAGGTCATCGCACTTAAATCTCCAGCTGCTGCATGTCTGCAATGTCTTTTTTTTCTAAACAAGGGAACTCCTATTTTCCATTATTAGACGGAAAAGCATTACAGGAGGTTGTTACAAGACTAGGGAGGCGACATCTAGTTCAGACCAGATACACTTTTTGTTGTTGATGTTGTGATCTTTGGTTGGGTATGGGTCCGGGGACTGAGGGTAGGGCATTCGCCCTCATCTAACCGCTGGCAGAGTGCTTCCCCGTCGAGGTAGCAAGGCTCAATTAGCCAGGGAGGCGAAGGATCGCTGTCTAAGCTCGTCCGGGACTCTTCTCGATGAACAAAGAGGCTCCGATATTTAGCCTACCGGTTAGGGACTAACTTTGTTTATTTCTTGCTTGATTGATAATGGATACATGCTATCTCTCTTATAGGAGTGACCCGACTTGACTCCTAAGAAATAATCTATCATGAAACTTATCTCTAACGATCCAATCTAATAATAACATGCCTGACTAATAGATAATACCGAACATCTAATAGATAGATTCTTAAATAATAAAGCATTACTAATACCCAACGGGCATTACTGTTCACGCGGCGCTACAGTACCACATTGATACAGTGCAGTGATATTGTGCCTCGCTGGAATCTTTGTCCATACCAGTTGAGTTGTACCAAACAACCAGCAAATAAAGCATATCTAAAAGGGTCTTCAATGTCATATTAAGCCTGTGCACAAATTGATCAAGACTTCCACAAGACCACAACATGTGGTTTACTGGTTAATGAGTGATAATGAGAACAAGACATTAACAGATGCTCAAGCGTTAATACCAACAAATACCTACAAATTCTTGAACAGTACTGTACACTGAACCAATAGTATTCATTGTTGCATGATTGTATCAGCATAATGATTTGGATAATTCAAATATTTCAAATGACCACATGCATTCGATTTTGTTGGCTATTATTCTCCATTTTCACTTTTTTTTGTGATATTGTTACCTCTCCTTTTCTTGTAGGTATTAACTCATGGTCAGCCTGGTGAGGGAGTAAGCTTGGAGTTAATCTTAAGGGTAGTTGCAGATGTTGGTCTTGTGGTAAGTGCGTTTCGGTAATGGCTAATCTATACATCTCTTATGGATTTGCTCTTGTTTTTGGTTTCGGTACTAAGAAAGTGTTTAGATCATCTAGTTTATATATCATACACAAGAGTCAAGATATCAGATGAATTTGGTCGAGAAGGGTTGCAATTGCAAATAAATTCTCCTGTTTCTTTTTAGGGTTCAGATGTTTGATTATCCGGTTTTTAAGGCTTGCTTTAGAGCTATTTCATTGGCATGTCGCCGTGTTAGTATGATTGTCTTCATTGCATTTTTAGGGACTTCCAAATGCTGGAAAGTCAACACTTCTATCAGCTATAACACTTGCAAGACCAGACATTGCTGATTATCCATTCACTACATTAATGCCAAATCTTGGCCGGCTTGGTGGAGATCCCGCTTTAGGGGCATTGCAGTTTTCCTCGCAAGCAACATTGGCAGACTTGCCAGGTCTAATTGAGGGTGCTCATCTGGGCAAGGTACCGTTTTACTTTTATGCTGTTTTCTTGGTTCCTACACAAAATTACTTTGGAAGTGTCATGTTGTTGGTTCCCCTCGTTATGTTCTGTGGATTCATCACGTGAGTTAATTACACTGCAGGGTCTTGGTCGCAATTTCTTGAGACATTTAAGGAGAACTAGAGTAATTGTCCATGTTGTTGATGCTGCTGCTGATGACCCTGTGAATGATTACAAGATTGTCAGAGAAGTAATTCCTAATTGCTTTCATCCTTCCCATGTTGCTGTTTTGTTTTTAATATTCGCTATGTATCTGGTCCATAGTTATATCCTTGAAGCTGTTACACTAGCATCAGTGGTGAGATAGTTTGATAAGGTTTTTTTTCTATGTAGTCGGGGGCTGAATCTTATTGCTCACCAGTATATGGGAAGTTTTAATCAGTAGAATTAAAGGGAAGGGAGAGTCTAATGAGAGCAAAGTGTCATGATGGAAACTTGCCCCCAACAAATCTTTTGGCTGTTACAGGAAAGAAAGAGAGGTCCAACTAAGAGTAGAGCATTAGGATCTAGCCAGTTGGCAGAAATATAGGATCTGTAGAATAACAGTTGTTTTTCGTAAGGGGATGTAAAATTCAATTGGGGACAAAAGGCTTATGAAAACTGAATCATATCTCTATGTTTTGTATCTCAAGTCAAGATGCAGTGTTGAACAGTGATCTGACAAGTATCTATTTACAGGAATTAAGGATGTATAACCCCCAATACCTGGAGCGACCTTATGTTGTGGTTCTGAACAAGATTGATCTTCCTAAGGTGCAATTTCATACCTTAATTTGAGTCAAACTATGGTCTTCCACATTTGCAGCCTGTGATTTTCTATTTCAACTTATCTCGTGAAAATTTGACCTCTTACTTGGTCTGGTCGGTGCTCTAACTATTTGTGCATTGCCTTTTCCCCTTGTAGGCCCAAGATAAATTATCTTCACTGGCATTTGAAATATCATCAATAGGATGTGAAGAATGCCATGATGAAAATGCCAGCAAAGAAAAACTAAATGGAAACATGAGTGAAGATCAGGTCTCAGAAGGTGGTGATAAGGAACTTGGGGACTATCCAAGACCTCAAGCTGTAATTGGTGCAAGCGTATTGTAAGTCTCCTTACCTGACCAAACTAACCCTTACCTGACCAAACTAAATGCGTGTTTTTAGTGTTTTCATTTAAACAGTTCATAAATTTTGTTGTTCTGTTGATCAATGCGATAGTATGGCCTTGCTTTTACCACTTCATTACCTCTAGGCTGCTTAATATTGTACGATTTGATCCTTCCTATCTCAGGAAGAAATAATGTTCTAGTTTGATGTTTGCTTAAAATAATGTTGTGTTGTTCGTACCGTGATTTTCTACAACACTGCTCTGAAGTCTGAATGTCTTCCTGTTCTGCTGATTGAATACTTATCCCTTTCATCTCTACGCGACACAATAAACTGTTTTTATGCCTTGCCTCGAACTTATTATTTGCTTCACTTCCGTCGACCTCATTTTCATTGTTTTGCCTGCGCTTGCAGAAGGATTATTGGGATCGACGAGATGCTAAAAGAGATAAGGGCAGCCCTGAGAAACTGCTTTGATCACAAATTACCAGAACCGTGAATAGAAGAAAGTCTAGCATACCAGAGCCTAATGCTACCATAGTACAGTAGCAGAAAGGGATCGAACCGGATTGGCTTCTCCCTGGCACATGCTGTATAATCTTCAAAGACGGCAAGGTGCTCCTGGTTTGTAACAATGTTGACGATTCCTGAAGGATGAAGCCACCCATCCGAAAGTCTGATATGGAGCGTGCCAGTCTGCCATGCGTTAGCGTAAGAGAAGTCATGGCTATTTGCATACGCGTCTGTGCTGATGCTGGATTCACTCGCTACGTACGCCCGTTTGTAGACGACAAATGTGAATAGAATAGTTTCGAGTAAGTGAATGTTATTTGTGTACTGGGCTTCTAATTTGCACAAGAGCTAAGCAGCTTTGCTGCATGTGATTTTCGGCGCTCAAATCTGTTGTGCACATAGGCAAGTGAAGCGAGCAACTCTCTGTATTCAATCTTGGGACCGTGCCCTCAACTTACCGCTCATAAGCAAGTGAAACTTCACGCTCCCTTCTCCAGTTTTCTGGACCTCTTCTGTTGTTCCGCGGGACGCACTCCACCCATGTTGCCATTGCCGCGGGCGGCGGGGAGCGTTGCAAACGGCAAACCGGCGATGTGCCTACGCAGCGGCACCGCGTTGAAACTGAGGGCACGCACGGCGCCGCGCAGTTCCCTCCGTCTTGCCGTGCCGCGGTTCGTGCTGCGACCCGACCGGACCCCGTTCTGCCGGGCGGGGCGTGGGCCTGGTGATAAGCTGCCTGTGCATGTGCCAAAACGCGAGGCCGGCACGGCCGATCGCGCGGAGAACGTGATGTCGCTGCACGAATCGCGGTGTCCAAAATGGGCGGCCCGGTACGGCCCGACCGGGCACAGCACACTCGGCCTAGTTAAGTAATTGGGCCGTGGGCTCGGCCGTTAGCCAGCACGCCAAGCGCACAGGCCGTGAAACATTGAAAAAAAAGTTGGAAAAAATCATAGAATATATGTATAGTTTTTAAAAAATCAAAATAAATTTATATATACTTATAAAATAAACTATATATAATTTAAAAACTACAAAATAAAACCATTTAAGTATTAAAAATGAATATAAAATCACATAAATATTAAGATATATATATATTAAAAAAATAAACGGACCTAATATATATATATTAAAAATAAACGGACCTAATGGACCGAGCTGGGGTGACGATCCCAAGCTCGTTAAGCTATGCCAGCCCGGCCTATCTACACTGTGGGCCGGGTCAACCGTTCCGTGCTTTGGACTGGCCGGGAGTCACGGCCCATGGCCATAGTGCGTGTGCGCCTGCGCGGGCGCGCGGCCGACCTGAGAATATCCCGCCGTCCCAAACGGACACTCTGCAACGATTCCGTCGCCGCCCATGCCGACCGATTCCTCCAACGGGCAGCCGTCCGTCTCCTAGAAAACCAAGCACCAAAGCAGACAGAACCCG
This sequence comes from Phyllostachys edulis, assembly GCA_036346405.1. Taxonomy (NCBI): domain Eukaryota; kingdom Viridiplantae; phylum Streptophyta; class Magnoliopsida; order Poales; family Poaceae; genus Phyllostachys; species Phyllostachys edulis. Next base: position 7,077,813 of record CM070550.1, on the reverse strand, counting down.
AGAAGCCCGCATGCCACCGCAACAGCGGCAGCTGGTTCCCATGGCGGGCGACGGCGGCGAGGCATCCTCGGCGGTCGGGAAGGTGACCTGCGCGGCGTGGATAAGGCGGCGGGACGACAGGCTGGCTCGCCTCCTTGTGGCGTACGGCCGCGGCGCCACGGCCTCGTCCCCGCCGCTCCTCGACCTCCTCGCGTTCGACGCCAAGGCCTCCGCCCTCGCCCCCGAGCCCCTGGTGAGCGGTTCCGTGCGCGCTCGGGGTCCCGGTGGCTGCTCTTTACACTCTACTACAGTCGGTCTGATCATGAGTTGGGCTGGTGCGCGCTTGCTTGCTTGTGGTTTTTCAGGTGAGAGTCGTGATGGGTGAGGAGGGAGGCGACGCGCCGCGCGCGATCGCCGTGCACCCCAGCGGTGACGAGTTCGTCTGCGCCACCGCAAAAGGGTGCAGGTTGGTGTTCGTCGTTTTGTTGCGCCGAATTGCTCGTGCTAGTTCAGTTTCAGTATGTTATTTGAAAAATCTGAATATCTAACAAGTCTCCTAGAAATAAATTTGCTTGATGACCAGCTTGATTTGTACCTTTTTGTCAGAGTTTTTTCCTTGTAGATGCTGTCGGTGCAAGGTTTCGGACTTGCTGATAAATGCTTTTGTTTTTTTACTATCACATTACTTGAAATTCGATATACGTATCAATGTTTCATCTTGTTGATGTTCTTGTACATGCTTGCCTTCCTGCATGCACTTTACTGCAAATTAATTTGAAGTTGTGTTTCACTATACTGAGGGAACAATCAGTAGGCAAGCATATACATGCTTCAGGCTTGTCATATCAGAAACAAAACCCTTTCTTATTTTTCTATTTCACTTAAATTTGCGTCTTTTATACTCTTTAGTTTATTGAAGTGTAAAAGGACTACAGGCAAGTAACACTGTATCCTGTCACACTTGTAGGTTATTCAAGCTGGTGTATGAAGATTTCAGTATTCACCTAGTTTCGAGAGATGCTCCACCTCTCCAATCTGTTGGGCCTCAGAAATGTTTGGCATTCAGCACTGATGGTGCTAAGTTTGCCATTGGTGGTGAGGTATCGTGTCATTCCATCTTGTCTTTATTCTACTGTGCACTTCCCTTTTGTTTTCTGTGTGCATTTATCGTATAAATGATATGACTTCTATTTTTTCTTTCTTGAAGCATTGATCTATTATCTGTTGCTAGTTTGTGTGAGTCTTTTTTGCTCAAAAGTTATATAACTTCAACAATGAGTTACGACATTTTTTAGTGCTGAACAGTAAATGGTCATTAGATTATGAACTTTAGATTCTGCCATTACAATTTGATATCTTATCCCAAGTTTCTTATTTTTATTCCGCCACGACAGGATGGGCATCTCAGAATATTTCATTGGCCAAGTCTCAATGTGCTTCTGGACGAACCTAAAGCTCATAAATCCTTCCGAGACATGGACATTAGGTGAAGGAAGGCATTATGCATTTTATCTGACAAAAAAAATAACTTGCATTAATCGACAGATGCATCATTACCTGATATTGTCTATTACCTGCATAGTCAGATTAATGGCATTCAATAATCAATATGTCGCACTGCGCATATCAAAGCTACTAGTTAGTACCTTGATAGCGTTAATATAGCCCTTCCCTAATAGTTCCCCGTTTGGAATTAAAAACAATTGTTACACATTCATTACTTACAAAGATTTTTCGAAACTACCATTACTTTACAAAGTAAACTCATGTTGGTAGCATTGGATCCTGATATAGTGTTTCTTCCCTTTCTCATGTAGCTTGGACTCTGAGTTTTTAGTCTCGACATCACTGATGGTTCTGCAAGAATATGGAAGATAAATGAGGGAGGCCCACTAGTCAATTTGACTCGATTTTCGGTATAGTACAATAAGCTTCTGTATTTTTTCCCTTACGATAGTTCAAACTAAATCGTTTATTTGACCTTTTTTCCGTTTGTTCCCCACTTTACAGGATGAGAAGATTGAGTGTTGCTGCTTTTCTAGGGATGGAACTAAACCTTTCCTGTTTTGCACACTTGTGAAAGGTAATCTGTTTAATAAAATTAAGAAGTGCACCAGCAACCATTTTAATTAAATCTTTATGCTGGAATAGGTAATAATGTTGTGACTGTGGTTTTGGACATAAGTAATTGGAAGAGAATCGGATACAAAACACTTTTAGGAAAGCCTGTTTCCACACTTTCGGTTAGCTTGGATGGGAAGTACCTCGCACTGTAAGTGGATCAGATATTGCCTCCTATGTCATTTTGGTTGCGGTAATACTGTCATATTTGGCATTTTTAGGAACACCCGTTTGCCAAGTTTGGGACAATTTGTCTTTTCAAGAGTTCAACTAACTTCTCGATCTTTCTTTCTCGAGTTTCTCATTAGTCATTTGTTAACTTGCTATGTTGTATACTTTTTTTTAGCTAATTTCATTCTTCTTGTTAGACAAATTTACATATATTTTGATATAATGTGTCCGATAAGATCTGTTTAGTTTCATATTTCTAGAAAAATATGAAAAATGTAGCATTTTGCATATATATAATAGTAGCTGCAACACCTGAAGTGTGTCCAATTGACTGAAGAACATATTGGCTCGCCACCTAATATTGGTTCTGTTATTACCAAGCTCTGAAGAAATTAATATATTATATAATAAAAGTTCATGACAAGTGTTTTATAGCTGTTAAGAAAAAAGAGAAATATGCTAGAAATTGTCACAAAAAAGCAAAACATCTAGCCTTTAATTTGGTGGACCCTAATTAAGTGGAACTACATCAGCCGTTGACGTTATTACTTAGAGATATCTTACTTTCTAATTCAAAAATCTCACATTAGATGGCTCACCTAATTTCAAGTCTTGCAAAAAAAGAAAAGGAAAACGTGTGTTGGAAAAAAGGAACTAAACTTTTGCATGAGTCTGCGGAGCTTACTCGACAAGCATGTTGCCTCTTTTTTTTTTAATCTTTCTCCACTATTTTCCAATTATTGTTTTAATAGGCTATGTGAAACTACGAATGATTTAAGTGTCATGATAAAATTGGCAAGATTGAAGCTTGAAAGCCTTGACCCAAGTTCAATCCCAACAATATGCAAATCAGCATCCTTCTGAGAAGATTCCTATTCTCTACCAGAACTCGCTACAAAATATAAAGCTGATCCATGAGATACCATATCAAAGTAGGCACACATGGACTATGAAGTTCTAGATTAGCTTATATCTTATATACGTTTATGTTAACAAATCTTACTTAGATATATTTTACTTTCTAATTTAAAAATCACGTGTTAGATAGGCCACCTATTTTCAAGGCTTTGCAAAAAAGAAAAAAAAGTGAGTTGGAAAAAAGGAACAAAACCTTCTTGTGCATGAGTCTACATGTACTTGAGCCTACTCTACATGCATGATGCCTCTTATTTTTTTTATCTTTCTCCACTAATTTCCAATTATTTTGTTTTTTAATAGGCTATATAAATTTACTAATGATTTAAGTGTATGATAAAATTGGCTAGATTGAAGCTTTAAAGCCTTGACTCAAGTTCAGTCCAAACAAGATACAAAGCAGCACCATGAATAGTCTGAGAAGAATTCCTATTCTCTACCACAACTCGCTACAAAATACAAAGCTGATACATGAGATACCATATCAAAGCAGGCATGCATGGACTATGAAGTTCTAGATGAGCTTATATCTTATATACGTTCATGTCGTGTGCCATCATTTGCACCAAAATCTAAGTATTAAAAAATAGTATGGCTATAATAAATTATTATAAAAATATGTTTGGAGTAACATAATATTTTTCACCATAGTCAATGTAAAATTACCTAAGACACAAGTTTGACAATTAGTTTTTTTTTTGCATAATATAATGACGAAAAATATTTACTAGAAATATAAATGCGAAAAGTAGAGGCAAAGAAATAACCAAATGATGACAACTAAATAAGACAATCTGAATTTACTAGAAATATAAATGCGAAAAGTAGAGGCAAAGAAATAACCAAATGATGACTCGCTATGTTTTTTCGTGGTATCGAAGACTTGCCGGTCTTCACTAGTCCACATTGAAGAAAGCCCAAACAACTTGGACCGGCTCCACGAATTAAGCTTTACTCCTCAATTTCACTAGTGGTTGTTTTGCCTCCGCTCCGGAGATGGCAAACACTGAACCACTCACAATTTGGCTCCAAGACTCTTCACAATCTCCTTGAAGAGATCACCGCGCTAACTCCCACCAAGCCGTCTAGGTGTTGTCAAACACCAAAAGTAAAGTACCACAATCTTCGCTTGACGTCAATCAAGTGCTAAGGATCAATCTAGAATGAATGCACTTGAATTTTGCTCAACAATCTCACAATGAATACAACAAGTGTATATGAGGTGTAGAGAGTATGCTTTTAGCTCAAGGATGTTAAATGAGGTCTCCCTATTTGTCCTTGATGTCATGGGCGGTACTGTTCACGCGCATGGACAGTACACGTGTTACTGTAGTGGAGTGTACTGTTCATGGTGGGCTCACGGATGCATTAGTGGTTGGAAATAGAGATAAGAATAGTTAGTTTCCTTGTTAGTTGGGTTTACTTCCTTAGAGATATATTCCATCTAATAGAGATAGTTTCCTTAGAAATAGAGATTGTTTCTTAGAGGTCAAGTCGGGTCGTCCCTATAAAAGGGATATCATGTATCAATTATCAAGCAAGCAAGAAAGATGAATTAATCTAGTCTCCCTCCCAAGGTTTTATCATCCAAGTCTATAGTCTAATCTCTCATCCCACCAAACCGACGCCGTTCGGCCTTCTTCCTAGCGGTGTTTACCCCGTTATGAACTAATGTTCATGACAACTTGGTATCAGAGCAGTCGATCCCTTCCCATGGCTTCTGCTACCATGGTTATGGCGACAGATCAGACCATCAGACCTGTCGTCGAGTCGTTGGCTATGATAAAGGTTAACGCCAACAAGATGGCCATGAGTACTAACGACAACGACAAGAAGATCGCGGCCATCTTCCTCGACATGCATGCCACTTTGGAGAAGATGATTGTGGATCAGAAGGAAAAGAAGGCACAACAAGAGGCGGCAACGTTTCCAGCAACCGCATTGCCACTGTCGGAACTTGCCGCGCCACTACCGCATCCTGTCATGCCAAGGTTGTTGTCATGCCTGCTGCAGTAACCGGTGAGTTTGCCGCAACCGCGTGTGGAGGCAATGATCTTCAAGGACTCATGTCGTCATCACAACCTCTCGTCAACATAGGGTTTCGTAGGGCTTCAGCCATGGCTGCCACCACAGCTCGAGGACGAGCTATCGCGAAAGGAGGGGAGTAGTGTCATGGGCGGTACTGTTCACGTGCGTGAACAGTACACGTGTTACTGTAGTGGCGTGTACTGTTCATGGCGGGCTCACGGATGCATTAGTGGTTGGAAATAGAGATAAGAATAGTTAGTTTCCTTGTTAGTTGGGTTTACTTCCTTAGAGATATATTCCATCTAATAGAGATAGTTTCCTTAGAAATAGAGATTGTTTCTTAGGGGTCAAGTCGGGTCGTCCCTATAAAAGGGATAGCATATATCAATTATCAATCAAGTAAGAAAGATGAATTAATCTAGTCTCCCTCCCAAGGTTCTATCATCCCAGTCTATAGTCTAATCTCTCATCCCACCAAACCGACGCCGTCTGGCCTTCTTCCTAGCGATGTTTACCTCGTTATGAACTAAGGTTCATGACACTTGAACTGGTGGAGGGGCATTTATATCCCCCACAAACAAATTCAACCGTTGAAGATAAAACCCGGAAGTTTTCAAAGACGAGTGGTAGTCTTCTTTGTTCATCGATTAGGTACTACCGCACTTCTTCCAAGCAAGACGATGCTGGCTAGCGCAGGCGTAATTAATGCCTCTGATCTAGCTGTGGAAAATGCGGCATGGTACTACCGCCGTTCAAAATGCTGTAGTTCCACTCTCCGGTACTTCCGATCACAAGTGTGGTACGACCGCTTCCCTTCGAGGTCCATAACACTATAACAGGCCCTGTCTGAAAATAACGTACCGTCGACTAGTTATCGGAAACACTGGGTTGTGGTAGTTCCGCTTAGGATTTGCGGTTATACCGAAACTGATTGGACCACACGATCGGACAAAACATTCGGTCCGAACGTTCAGCGGTAGTTCCACCAAATGAACTCTGGTACTACTGCCTTCCAGGGGAGCAAACATGCACGTTGTTTAGACGAAATCCCAATCTCTTGGCGTTGACATGCACGATGTTTGATTTTTTTTTTTAAAAAAATAATCTTTATTTTATTCTAAAATACAATACAGTAATACACCAGCCTTTTTTTATTGTACAGAAATAATACTCCGTCGTTATACGATTGGGCGACTTGGCCCTAGCCGCCCAACCATTAGTCGACTGGTTCTAGTCGCCCAACCGTAGAGCAGCACGTGGCGTAGTCGCTCTACGGTAGATAGTCGCTCAATGGTTGGACGACTACAAAATTTGTCGCTCGACGGCTGGGCGATTTTATGTAATAACATTATTATCTTATTAATCCGATGCAAATAATTGTGGGGTAATAGGTTGTTAATTTTTTTGGAAATAAAAGGATGATGACAAGGTTGGTTGGTCCGTTTATGATTTTCGTAGAATCTCAAGGGTACGGAATCTGTTAGACCCGCAATAACATTTTATGATCATCGTATGTTGTTGTAGTCGGTAAATTTTTGACGAATTTTGTGAGTATGATTGAGGCAACAATGAGTCGTAAGTAGGAATGTAAGTGATATTGCGATGCTCTAGGGAATTCATACACGTTGGACCACTATTTCGTCCAATGGTTGAGCGACGGAGGCAGGAACGATTGATAAGTACTAAGGTAAGTTATATCACAATGTACGAGGGAATGCATACACAACCATGTCATAGTAACTACGAAGTAAAATACGTATTCAACGAATATAAGTACACAAAGCACACCAAAGACCCCCTACTGGCCACCTGCTGCACCTCCTGCGTCGTCGCCACGTCCCACCCTCGGTCCGTGCCCGCTCGTATGGCCCCGCTTGGGCTTCCTCAGCAGGGGTGCCTGTGCCAGGTCCCAACAGGAGGCGGTCAGAACCTGTGACCCATGGTCCCAAGGGTCGAAGTCGACTCCACAGGTGCCTGCGTGCCCATTGGGGCACCGCTGAGCTGCGACCCAGAAAGAACATCGATGGATGCGGGCTCAGGTGCTCCCCTGACCTCCCCCAGGCCTTCCGCGAAGTAGACGTCCACGTCCTGCGGGAAGTCCTCGTGCGGGGAGAGCTGAACTCCCGGCTGGAGCGCGTAACTTGCAGGATAAATATTGTTTATTCGTGCAATATATCGACGCGAACAAACATGAAGAGAGGAAACATACCCTCGGTGTGGTCCATGGCGCGCGTCGAAGTGTCGTACCTGCCCTGTCTGAATAGGTCGTAGGGGTCCAGGAACGATGGCGGTGGGGGTGACGGTGCGTAGCCATGTGCCTACATCGACCCTCCGGCCTGGCCCGACGGCGACGGGGGTGGGGCACGTGCCCATGCTGACCCTCCGGCCTGGCCCGGCGATGGCGGGGGTGGAGCACGTGCCCACACTGACCCTCCAGGATGGTCAGGCGCTGACGGGGCACATGCACGTGGCCCTCCGAGGCCTCCTGGCTGGATTGCAGGACACATCGGCCTCAGCGTATGTGTCGATGTGGCCACCTCCTGGACCATCCTGCAGCATGTGAGGGTCACGACACGCCTCATCCCACTGTAGACCCGACGGGCAAGCTGTAGCAACTCATCGTGTGTCACCTACGCACCGTGGGCGACCTTGTCCAGGATCGACCCGGCGTCCCTCGCTAACCTGACGGCAATGTCCATCTGCGAGGAGTACATGAAAGCGTCAAACTTGTAATTGTGGCAAACGTACTCAGACATTTCGAAACACGAGAGTACGTTCCGCGAGGTGCACGTTCCGTGCGAAGCGTACAAGGTACTCGTCGGTCAGTGCTAGAATGCGAGCAGTGGGAGGGTCGACGACATGCACCAGCCTGGTGTGTGTCTGCGGAGCATACTAGTATAGGTACTCGTCATACGCGCTGGGGTCGTACGGGGCACCCTCCTACACGTATTCCTCGCGGGTGTCCACCCACTCCGCTAGCCACGGCGCCATCTTCGTCACCCAGGTCGTCCTGCTGACACCCCTCCTACTATGCCCGCAAAACATACCACTGCATTTAGAAGCCATCGTAGCAGAACAGGGGGAAAAATATAGGGACATATGTTCTGTGTTACTCATACGTGGTCCGAGTCGGGTACCCGACGCCCGACTGGGACTGGAACAACCTGGCGGAGGCCGAACTAGCGCATCACCCTATGCACCACGTAGTCCTCGATGAACACGTCGAAGACGACCTTCCTCAGTGTCATCCAGTACGCCTAGTCGTGCCAGCACAGGGAGGACAGCCCGGTGGGAGCACGGTGTTCCATCTCCTGAGCAGAGTACGGATACCAGCACAAGTGCTCGACAGTTGAGCTGCTTGACAAAGTGCTCGTAGACACGTGTGACCTGCACGTGCGCAACTGTGGCTACGAGCCGGAACAGTGGTTACAAAGGATGACTCGTAATACAACTAAAGTAAACATACAAGAGAGTACGTACTCGTCTACGGTACCAAAGGGACCCTGTGGTCGGCCGGTCCACCGCGTCCCCATGGTACATGTCCTCGCGGTATGAACTGGTGTCAAGCAGCACAGACCGTCCAAGAGGGAAGCGCTCGAACGACCACAACTACAACAGGAGGGGGCAACCTGTGAGGATAGAGGTCGGCCTCGTCCTGCAGCACGCCTCGCACATGCCACAGTACGTCGCGGCAAGTACGACTGATCCTCAGTTGATCCGCACCTCCTCCCTATCGGCGATGGCCCTCGCGTACCTCAGGAGGCGGGCGTCGACAGAGTCACTGTGGTTGCTGGTAAATAGTACCCAACCGAATAGCCATAGCAAGTACGCCTCGAGATGTCGCGACACCTGGTACTCGGTAGGCTCCGGGACCATCCACTCGACCTACGCACAAACGAATAATTAGTAAACTTGTCATATGGCCAGGATATTGCATCGCTAAACAGGAAAAACGGATAGCATACGTACCCGGAACTGCGAAAGTCACCACAGAGGCAGGCCATGCTTCTGTCACGCCGAGATGACTAGTAAGGTGTCGCGGCCTCAGCTGGAAGAACCCCCTCAAATAGGCCCAGCAGGTCGTCGCGCTAGTTGGCAGGTGCATCCGGCGGGGAGGCAGTGGATCCCACGATAGGCAGGCTGAGCAGCACCGTGATGTCCTCCAGAGTGGGGGCCATCTCCCCGAATAGGAGGTGGAAGGTGTGCGTCTCGGGCCGCCACCGGTCCACCTGAGCTGTCAGCAGTGACTGGTCGAATGGGAACCGTCGTGACCGCTCTAAGCCAGCCAGGACCTCCCCGTTGTCCTCAACAGGAGCGCTGTCCTCGTCAGTGGCCTCCACCATCCGCGTGAGATGTAGAAGGCCGGCATCGCTAAGCCTGCAAAGCACGAAGAAATAAGTACATAGCATGTGCATATGATAAAAAGAAGTGCCACAGTTTGCAGACAAACCTGTCTATCCATCATGGGTCCAGTGCCCCAAGTCCGTCGGGGTGTTCGTGTACGGACCACCCCAACGCAGTCGCCTCGTCCCCCCGAGATCTGAGATCTGACGACTAGCGCGGTCTTTGTCGCGTCGATCTTGCAGGTCTAGCAGGTCGAAAGGCCAGTCGGAACCACCAAGGTCACAAGCTATACCTACAAATCAATTTCAAGTTAGTAATTACTACAAAATTAGTGGTTTACTTATTTATAGCGTAGCTCCAGAAATTCTGAAAATTTAGTTGCATTCTTGCATAAAACGCATAATCCTCAACATATATCACTATAGCCACATTTCGGTTTTAGGGTTTGCAGTTTCGCGATTTAGGGGTTAGGGTTAGGGTCAGGGTATGGGCTTAAGATGTTAGGGTTCGGGTTAGGGTATATCCACAGCCGTATTACGGCTATTAACAATTAAATTTGTGTTAGTTCTACGACTACGCTATTTACAACTATTAACAATGTGCGACGTACATACCGTGATTTTAGTTGCTGATCTACGACTACACTATTTTCCTTTATTAACAAAACGCCACTACACATCTAATGCTTTTAGTTGCTAACCTACCGTGATTTTAGTTGCTAACCTACACTATTTACGACTACACTACATGCTAACCTAATTACGACTACACTATTTGCTAACATACACTATTTACGACTACACTATATGCTAACCTATTTGTTAGCATAATTACGACTATACTATTTGCTAACATACACTACATGCTAACCTATTTACAACTACACCATTTGCTAACATACACTATTTACGACTACACTATATGCTAACATATTTGTGACTATACTATTTGCTAGCCTACCATAGTTTTGAAAGTAAATATACAAAGAGGTGCAGGAAACTCACCGTCGGAGATGCGTAGCTCTCTCCTCCTCTCTTTCCCTCCCTCTCCTCTCCTCTCCTCTCTTTCCCTCTCTTCTCCTCTCTCTTTCTCTTCCTTTCTCTTCTCTTTTCCTCCTCGCTTTTGGTTCTGCCCGACGAACGCAAATGACAAAAATAGCGACGGGGGCGCACGCGCGTGGCATAGCTCCTAGTCGCTCAATGGTTGAGCGACTAGGAGCTACTAGTCGCTTAACGCTTCAGCGACTAAGAACCCAAGCGACAGTCGCTTCACCGTAGAGCGACTATGCCACATGCCGCTCTACGGTTGGGCGACTAGGTCCAAGTCACCCAACCGTACAGCGACAGAGTATTGTTTCTGTAAAATAAAAAAAAGACATGTATATTACTGTACTTTGGAATAAAATAAGGATTATTTTTTAAAAAAAGAATCCATGATGTTTGGTGGTACACGAAACGCGCACAATGAGTTCCTTTCTCAACTAGTACGGACTATCGTAGCGATAGACGGCTCGGGAGTCAAAGGACAAAGGCAGGGGCGGACCCGAGGGGCAGCGGGGGGCTAACGTCTCCCTACCGTTGACCGACTCATAGTGTACCCTCTAGCACCCCCAGTCCAGCCGCGCTCAGACAGACTACCGCTGGTCGGCAACTTGATATTCGGCAAGCCGCAAACAAGTGAGCAAGTTCGTTAGCACCCCTTAAATTTTGGTCCTACATTGTCACTACATAGAGGTGCATGCGCAAATGTGTAAGCATGCTAGAGCAACAATAATAATTTTGATGGTGACCGTGCATGGCAACTTGGCGATAGTGTTTTAGTTTCCACGCAAGTAATAGTTCGAGATTATGTTAATTGAAGGGAATCGCTCCAATGCTCATAGTTCTTCCAAAAGTGATTGTTTTTTAAAACCATTCCAAAAAGTGATTAAAAATCACTATTAATGAATTTGATCCCAAAGGTATTGTTGAGTTTGACATATGAGAACTTAGAATTTTCCATAGAGATTTGGTTATGGATGCGTCGTGACTCATGAGTTGGTAAAAAAAAACAAAAAAAAAACAGTTTCCCGGGTTTCCCAGCTGCAGATGTGCAATGTGCAAGCATGACTAGCCAGACTCAAGACATGGTACTAGTTTTCACAGCTCGTACGCGCGCGTAAATCAAGCAGGAGTTGGCGTCGTCTGAACAAAATAAACGTAAACATTTCGTTGTATCGGTCGCCTCCAACTCGATCGGTCTGCGCTGTCCTTAATTAGCACGTACGCCATTGTTTTCTATGTGCATGCCTGGTCAAGAAACGGATTTTATTATTGTTGTTAGGATTAGTATCCTGTGCAGACAAAGGTTAGTGTAACCGGTTGCCAATGCCAGTAGACCAGTGTATAAACACAAGTTGCATTATAAATTGGGAGCGACTACGCTCCTCTCTATCGTCGGATCTAACTTGAAATATTCGATCTCAGCCATTCGATTCAGCACAACAAAAATCGGTGAAACCTATAACAGATCCTTATCCGATGCAACAAAAAAAAAAAGGCTTGTGCGGTAAATGCAACAACAGCAGTCTGAGATAGTCAAACAAAAAATATAGGTACTCAACAAAACAAACCCTTCGATGTAACAAAACATCCAACAATATGATGCAACAAATGAAAATCTTTGTTGCAACATCTGATGACACCTACAACAATGAAAAAGAAAAATCGGGTGAAACAAATCAGCATATCTGTGCAACACCTCAACTCTTACCACAACAAATTAAAAAAAGCATTGCAACAACAAAAAATTCTTGATGCAACAAACACCAACCTCGCCGATGCTGCTGCTTGCCGAAACTCCAGAGACACAAGCCCAACTCTCATGGCAGTGGGGCGGCCCCAAGATTCTTCACACAACAACGGTACGTCGTCAGCCCTAGCCGAGATGTGTAGGGGATGAGCCTTGGTGGTCACCAGAGATCAAGCCTAGTGGCGACGAAGCTCGGTTGGCCATGGTGGCACTCGTGAAGGTTGTGGCTGGCCACGATGAATCTCACCACCTCCAGAGCACATCCGATGAGTTTCTTGGGATCTCCTCATCGCCCCATGCACTGCCTACCTCATCTTCGGCACTGCCGGTGAGGACGGAGGCGGATATCTATAGCTGATGCATTTGGAGGAATTAGTAGTGGTGGGCAGCCGCCATCGGAGTGTCACTAATGGGCTTGACGTGGCTGGAGTTGGAGAGAGGTTGGAGGCACCAGAGCTAGGGATAAATTTTGAGGAGAGAAAATGAGAAGCTTGGGGAGATCTGGAAGAATAAAAGTAGGAGAGAAGGTGAATGGGTAGGAGGTTGTCCTGCATGCAAAGGAGAATGGAGGTGGGTGGTTGGAGACGAGACTGGAGTGGAGTTGATTAGATCTGGTTGAGTGGATAAAGATCGGATGAGTAAATAAAGACAAGTCACATAGTGTTCGGAGTGACTACTAATTCAAATGGTAGCTAAAATTCACAGTAGTAGAGGAGAGAAGAACAATTCTTGGATGTCTCGTTCGAAACTGGAGAGCGCTGGGCGAAACCCTAGCCCAGAATCGTTTTGTGCACGCTGGCGCCTCGAGCGCGGCCTCTCGCCGGGGCTGGCCCACGCCGGCACTAGGATCACGGCCTCCGCCTCGGTCCATTTTCTGGGAGAGTCCACCTCGGCCCACTCCGCGGAAGCTTCTCGACGAAGCTTTGCTAGCGGTCCGCTCCGCCATTCATCTCCGCTAGGCGCCCACGCGTCAAGGCGGAGGGATGGCGATGGCGAGCGCGTGGTGGGCAATCCCACCAAAGCTTCTCGGCGAAGCACATCTGGCGAGGCGATCCTCTGTTCGTTTCACCAGGGTGAGCACGTGTCGTCTCGAGATGAAGATGGCATTCGGCTCAAGGAAGGGTTCGCTGGTTCGACCCGCAGACATGGTACCACTCTCGCCGATCTCTTCGCCCATTCCTGGCGTAAAATCCTGATTTCTGTGTGGCAGTGGATTCCAAAGAGAGCGTGTGTGGGAGATCTAGGGTTTGTCGTAAGAGATAGCGAAGTTCACCGGTGGGGATCGGGAGCTAGATCTGCGCAACGGATTCCAGATCCACCGCCTCTCACCAGATCTTACGCAGAAGTCGTGAGTGGGGAGGCGATGGAGCGGGGTCGGGGAAGATTTCCTCGGTGGTTCGGAGGGGGCGGTCGTAGTTGGGTCGGAGGAAAGCGTAGCGCGTCTGATGTGTGGATGGAAGCTGATGATCTATTGATGGAAACAGATCTACGCACGAAACTCCTACGGGAGCAAGACCAAAAGTGGTAGAACCAGGAGCTTCCTCATGGGGGTGATCCGAGATCCGGTATGCCTTCTGATGCTCATGGTTCTGATCGTGTTCGTTTTGCGTCGAATGTTCATGGGGGTGCTCCTAGAGAAAAAATTTCAAAAGATAAGGGGTGGATTAATGAATCTCGTCGTGAAAACTTGAATCGAGAAGGAGGTTCTCGCTGGGATGATTCCCAGAGAGGGAGTTCTAGGGGTGGTTATGGAGGATGAGGAGGTAACCTCAGAGATGATAACAGTAGATCTCAATTGAAATGGGATCCTCCTGTAGCTGCTGATAAAGGTGATGAATTGAAAAAAAGTTGGGGTGATATTGGACCGAACACCGGGGTGCTTAGATCTGAGGATCGAGGCACTTGCTTTCGATGTTTGTAGTCAGGGCACCATCAAGCTCGTTGTACTAACCCTCCCCCCCTGTATGTTACAAGTGTAAAAAAACGAGACACTGGACTTTTGGCTGTCCTGAGGATAAGAAAAATCTCGGCCTGAAGCTTTGTGGTTTTGGTATTACAGGACAAGGTTTTTACAGTTTGCAAGTGGCTAGGTTGCAATTGTCAGAATAGTTAGCAGCATCAGGTGTTGTTCATATTAAGGAGGGGATAACTTCGGTGAACAAAATTGAGGCAGAATTGAAACACTTGATTAAATCTGATTGGGATTGGAAAGTTAGAAAGCTCTCTGAAAAAGAGTATGCAGTGGTCTTTCCTTCTAAGCAAATGCTGGATACCTGGTCTAAAGCAAGAGGGGTGGAACTGGATATACATTCTATCAAAGCCAAAATTGATAAATCTAATTTAGACTCTGAAGCATCTTCGGTCCTTACTGCAGCTTGGATCAAGGTTACAGGGATTCCAGGTCCAGCTAAGTCTGAGGATATAGTTAAAGAAATAGCTAGCACTATGGGGGAGCCTATAGAAGTTGATGAAATAAGCTTGTTGAGAGCAGATCCTGTTAGAGTAAAAGTACTTAGCAGAGACCCTTCTAGCATAAATTGCTTTGTTGAAATTTTCATCAACTCTATGGGGTATGAAATTAAATTTGAAGCTGAAGAGGGTGTAGCAGGAAAGAAGAAATGGGGGGAGAAAAACAGTCCTCTAACCATAAAAGTGGAGATGGGAATTCCAAGTACAAAGGTAAACAGCAGAAAAATTCTGAGAAGGATGCTATGTGTTCTGACATGGTGGTTTTTCAACCTTGTAATCAAGGGGAGAATGAGTTGAATGTTAATGTTACTACAGAACCTTTCAAGGTAGAAGGAGATAGTTTGGGTGATAATGTGGGAGATGTTCAAGATGAGGAACTCCCTGATGTTCTTCATATTATTCCTTTGGCTTTTAGGTATCCAAGTGATACCAGAAGGGAGGTTGACTTGAAAAAAGAAGAAGATGATAAGGAATCTTTGGATTCACATGGTGCTTGTGGTCTCCTAGCAAACCAAGTTGAATTGAGCAATCCAACTGATTCTACTTCTATGAATGCTTCTCAAGGAGAGATTGTGGTTCATACTGAAGGTGGCCCTGTTGTGTTATCTGCATCTTTATGGCCCTGTTTACAGACACCTACAGATAAAAGAAATGTTGATAAGTCCTCAGGGGTTTCCTCAATGTCTCAAGGCAGTGTTAAGCTTACTGGAAAAAGATGTATGAGCTCAGAAACTTTTGTTGATTTGGACAAACCTTTCACTGGTAAGACAGAAGCTGTTAGTGATTTGACTCATTTAGGAGAGGATACTGATCCAAGGGGCAGCTCTGTTATTGAGGGGGTGTCCGAAGTGTGGGTGTCTCCTAAAAATAAAGGTAGGAAACACAAAATTCTGGAACCTCAACAAGCAATTCGAAAGAGTTCCAGGATCCAGGATCAAGGGATCCCTATGGAGAAGAAGGCTTCTAACTTGAAGTCTATCCAGAACTTGGAGCATCAAGGTAAACCTGTTAATTCCTTTAATGTTCTTAATAATGCTTCTATTGATTATTTAGATAATGTTGCTATTTCCTATGGCATTGTTTTGGGAAATCATTCTCAGAATAGCAAAGAAGTGATCTCAGCCATGCAAGCTCAGGAGCTTGTTAGAGCTGTTGTAGCTAAAGCTGAGAAAGAAAATTTGAACAAGAAGGATAAGGAAATTTAAGTTTTTGATGCAACAAAATCTGAAGGGGGTGCTGGTTTGTGCAAAATTGTTACTGAGTCAAGGGGTGCTTCAGATATCATTGCATATCAGAAGATGAGTGATAAGCCGAAAAGAAGGGGTGCTGGTCAGAAAGGATCGTTGACATGAAATTTTTATTTTGGAACATTAGAGGTTTAGGGAAGGCTGCTCGAAGGAGACAGTTTAAAGAGATCGTTATTCAAGAAAATCTAGATGTTGTGGGGGTGCAAGAAACTATTAAGAAGAATTTTTATGAGAAAGAACTTAGGAATCTGGTGGGTAATCTCCCTTTTAAATGGCATTGGATTCCGTCAGAAGGGCATTCTGGAGGCATACTATTGGGGGTTAAAGAAGAACTCCTTGAAGTAGAAAGTTGTGACTCTGGGAAGTTTTTTGTTAGTATGGGGATCAGGTGCAGGTTAAGCAACTACAGATGGGAGCTGATAGTGGTATATGGGCTTGCTCACCATGATTTGTCTCACAGTTTTTTGAATGAATCGGATAGTAAGTGTAAAAGTATTGCACTTCCCATGGTTTTGGGAGGTCACTACAATCTGATTAGAGAAGCAGGAGACAAAAATTCCAGCAATCTGAATTATTATCTTATGA
The DNA here is from genome assembly GCA_036346405.1 of Phyllostachys edulis. Taxonomy (NCBI): domain Eukaryota; kingdom Viridiplantae; phylum Streptophyta; class Magnoliopsida; order Poales; family Poaceae; genus Phyllostachys; species Phyllostachys edulis. The sequence continues at coordinate 7,061,164 of CM070550.1, read as the reverse complement.
GACTTTTCAATGATTTCATTTCTGCTAATCATTTGCTTGAGATAAAAAATGGGGGTGCAAAATATACTTGGACTAATAAACAATACCGTCCCATTATGGTAAATCTAGATAGGATTTTGGTTTCTACTGACTAGGAAGCTCATTTTCCTTTGTGCTATGTTCAAAGTCTTACTAGGGTTGGCTCTGATCACAATCCTATTCTTCTAAACTCCGGAGAGGATGATTTGGTTAAGACTAGCAGATTCTACTTTGAAAAAAAAAGTGGACCTATCTTGAGTCTTTCCAAGGTGTGTTACATCAAAAGTGGTTGGAGTTTGACAGAAAAGCCAATGATAAGGTTTATTCTCTTGACAAATGGAACAGTTGCATAGCTCTGTTGAGGAGTTTTCTGAGAGGATGGGGTGTCAACCTTAATGGTGATTACAAGAGAAAGAAAAAGGTTCTTCTTGATCAGCTCAGGTGTTTAGACTCTTTGGCAGATTTGCAAGGGTTGAATTCTGATGAGTGGTCTCAGAGGTATACTATTGAAGCTGAACTGGAACAGACTTATGCTATGGAAGAAAACCATTGGTATCAAAGAAGTGGTTTAGATAAGATTACTAAGGGGGATGCTAACACTAGTTATTTTCACAGTTGTGCTAATGGGAGGAGAAGGAAGAATTATATTTTCAGCCTAGATCATGAGGGTGTTCTAATTAATAACAAAGATGAGATTAGAAGACACATCTATAATTTTTACAAAAATCTTTTTGGTGATGGGGGAAGTCACAAAGTGGGTTTGAATAATGAGACATGGAGTAGAAGATTGAGAGTTTCTGAGGCAGATAATCTCATGCTGGTTCAAGACTTTACTGAAAAGGAAATTTTGCAAGTGATTAAAGAGCTGCTAGTCAATTCAGCTCTTGGTCCTGATGGCTTTCCAACTTTCTTTTATAAAGAGTTTTGGGGGTTGATTAAGCAGCAGTTCTTGGATATGGTTAAAGACTTTGCTGGATGTAATCTGGATATGAAAAGACTTAACTATGGGGTGATCTCTTTACTTCCTAAGATTAGAGAGGCAAACAACATAAAGCATTTCAGGCCAATCTGTCTTTTGAATGTTAGTTTTAAGATTCTGACAAAGCTTCTTGCAAACCGATTGGGTCAGATTGCTGATAAGGTGGTTAATGATTGTTAATTTGCTTTTATCAAAGGCAGATATATTTTGGATGGGGTTATTGCTTTGCATGAGATAACTCATAAGATCAGAATAAATAAGAGGAAAAGGGTGATTTTGAAACTTAATTTTGAAAAAACTTATGATAAGATTCAGTGGAGTTTTTTTTGGAGGAAGTCATGAGGAGAAAAGGTTTCTCCAATCTTTGGATTGATCAGATCATGGGGACTGTTAGAGAAGGTAAAGTCAGTATTAATATCAATGGAAAGATTGGTCCTTACTTTAAGACTTATAGAGGTTTGAGAGAAGGAGATCATTTATCTCCTTCCTTTTCAACTTGGCTGCAGATGCCTTAGCAGAAATTATTAAATTAGCTCAAGAAATTAACCTGATCAAAGGGGTGATTTCTCATTTGGTTCCTGGTTGGGTTCCTATATTGCAGTATGCAGATGATACTGTTCTAATGTTGGAATATGATGAGGCCTATTTTTTGAACCTGAAGTTTCTCCTCTATTATTTTGAATGGATGTTTGGTTTGAAAATAAACTACCACAAAAGTGAAGTGTTTGTCTTTGGGGGGTCTAATGAGAGTCATTAGAGCGACAAATGTTTTTGATTGCAAGTTGGCTTCTCTGCCTATGACTTATCTTGGTATCTTGATTGGAGATAGACATATTGGGGTGAGGGCAGCAGATAATGTGATCAACAAATTGAATAATAAGCTGGACAACTGGAAAAACAATCTGTTATCTTCTGGGGGCAGATTAATTTTGGTGAACAGCAGTTTGGGCAGTCTTCCTACTTATACTATGGGTTTTTACAGATTTAATGAGGAGGCTCACAAACAAATGGACACCATTAGGTCTAGATTCTTCTGGAGAGGGGCAAATAACAGCTTTAAGTATCACATGATGAAATGGGATGTTGTGTGCAGACCTAAAGACTTTGGGGGGTTAGGGGTGATTAATACAAGGGTTATGAATGATTGTTTGATAACTAAATGGATTTGGCGCATTAATTCTTCTGACAAAGAGCTTTGGTTCATAATTCTTAAAGCTCAATACTTTCCCAGAAGCACTTTCAGAGAAGCGATTAACTCTCACCGAGGCTCTCAATTCTGGAAGCAGTTGATTAAAGTTAAATCTTGCTTCGACAGGGGTGTTAAGTATAAGCTTGGGAGTGGTCTTAATGTATCTTTTTGGGGTGATGTCTGGAATGGTGACTGCCCTTTTAAGGTCAAATTTAATAGCCTTTATAATATTTGTCACTTTCCTTAAATGAGTGTAGCAGAAGGTTTGACTGATAACAATTGGAATATTCCTTTTAAGAGATGTCTTGGGCTGAGGAAACCATTCAGTGGGAGAGTTTGAAAAATATTCTAGTTGAAGTAGATCTTAACAACAATGTTGATATGGATGTCTGGTGTTTGGAAAATTCTGGGTTGTTCTAAGTCAAATCTTTATATAGACAACTTCTCTTTGGGGGTGTTGTTTGCAGGAAACTGCAAAAGCTTTGGAATTGCAAAATCCTTTTGAAAGTTAAAATCTTTGTGTGGCAATGTTATCATAATAAGGTCCAGACTTTGGATCAAATAAGCAAAAAGGGGTGGAAAGGGGATCTGAATTGCAGTCTTTGTGGCTGTATTGAGAACATTGATCATATTCTGTTCAATTATATCATTGCTAAGTTTTTCTGGCTTTGTATCAAAGAATCTCTTAACTGGGACCATGCTCCAGTTTCTGTCGATGATTTCCAGTTGAATTGGCTAGATAGGAGGGGGGCTAATGATTACAATGTTATTTTGTTTGGTTTTGCAGCTTCCGCTTGGATTCTCTGAAATGTTAGAAACAGGGTGACATTTGAGGGGGTTTATCTTCGCCAACCTATGGATGTGATGTACAAATTTCTATCTTGTTTGCAGCGTTGGCGAACCCTCATCACCGGAGCTGATCGTACTAAACTGGACAACTTCATGAAGGCTGTCAAAGATTGGTCTACGGACTTTTGTAGCTCGAACAATCATGTCTGTGAAAATCTGTAATCTTTTAGTTCGATTGTCCTTCTTTCGTCTCTGCTTGTAGCGCAATCTAGTATTCCCAAAAACTTGTTTCAACTTTTGTAAGACTGTTATATGCTTTATAAAAACTGGGCTTTTACCCTTTAAAAAAAACATAGTATCTGGAGTGAGCGATTCAATCGGACGTCAAGGTCCAAACAATCTCCTTTTAAATTTACAAGCTACAAGCTTTGGTATGCTTGCAAGTGTGAGAATTAAGAACAGCATCCGAGCCATCCCATCGAAGCAATGGACGGCTCGTATTAAAGAAACAGCTGGTGCGAGATGGCTTGCTGATAAGCTGTAGTCCAAGATTTTTGTTGCTTGCCTGCATCTGTAACGAGGTCGCAGTTGCTTCAAGAACAGGGCACCAGGATGCGCACCGTTGACTCTCTCACACTGTGTCAGTCAACCGGGACAGGAACGATTCAATGTGAGATTCAGATATCTCACGTTGCAAAGAAAATAGTAGAAAGCAATAGTATCACGATATTACAATGATCTGAGTTGTCCGATCCAGAAAGAACATACTAACTGCTATGGCATCGTTACAGTGCCAACTACAGTACTTTTGCTGTAGTGTTTTCACTACCTTAAAAGTGTCGCGCACAATCTTGACCTTCGCTTTTGATTCACCGGCTATGAACCAATATCCATCGGCTACGAACTAATACCATGATACTGTAGCATGTAACGTTGTTGTACAGTGTGAGAGGATGCGCGTCCTTAAATGTGGACAGTTCCTTCTTGATGCGGATGATTGGAACTTATGAGAAGACAAAACCGCCTATTTGGTAGAATTTCGCGGGTGATCATTCAATTCCCATAGGAATGGAGGATCCCGCGTTCCAAACGACCCATCGTCGTTTATACTGGTCAACTACGTGCTGCCTCGGGTGCTCTTGTGGTGACACTTCAAAATTAGTTATTCTTAATCAGTACTGCGCATAGTGATAACTCCCTTGTGATTTTCACAAAATATTAGCATGTTTATAGAGTCAGTCAACAGCTAGCTAGATCATTTGACTTGTCCAGATCTTTTGGGATGCTCTCGCGTCCCAAAAGACGATAGTACTAGTACCATGTGGAATGCCCTTGGTTGAAGGATAAACCCATAAAAACGCTAGAATTGGTCTCCTATGCCTGTCAAATTCTTTTTAAGAGAATCACAAGGATATAGAGAACATGGAAAGAGGCGGCCATGGCAGTTTCCTAACCATAAGAGAACACACTGCCACTTTATTCAGTTATTGTTGCTTAGTTTACGCCCTATTCTTTAATCTTTAGTTAATAAAATCGAACATGGAGTTAACCATTAGAGTACACACGGCCACTTTAGTTAAACACAAGATCAGTACACATCTCTGACTTCTTATTTCTCCCCACGTGGCGCAGTTGTTCTCGTTGGACCCGCTTAATTAAATCACCATTGTTTTTTGGAGTAGGAGCGGTTATATGACCGCTATATATCTGAGCACTTAATTAGAAATAGCACGTTTGCGATATTTTATTACGTAAGTAGTGGCGTCACAATGAAATAGTAAATCTGAAGCGTCATTCGCATGGTCACCGACCGGATGCGATGTTCACGCGACACGTCACCTCGTCCGGCCGGTCACGGGCCGGACGCCGCTCCACGTCCCTTGTCTAGCCGGATGCCTGTCCACATCCCTCGTCTGGCCGGTCACAGGCCGGACGCCGCTCCACGTCGCCTCCACCAGTAACCGTAAGCCGCATCCGGCCTGTGGCTGGCTGGAGGCAAATTAATTAGCACTTGCAAAAATTTGGTGAGCAGTGAGCACTTAAGAATTTGGTGATGAAGTATTTTTTGCTGGTTCTTGTGGCGCTATCTTAACTGATTCAGTGGGTCATAGAATAGGACCTGCTGTAAGTTATGCAAATAGACATGAAAACATAATGCCGCAAAAATTAATCTGGATTAGGCACGTGAGATGTTAGCGAATTAAATAGCTAACAAGTTAAATAGTTTGCAACCACAAATTACATTAAATAGTTAGCAACCGCAAATTACATTAAATAGTTAGCAACCGTGAATTAAATAGTCATGTAACCTCATTCTCTAGCTCGAGATAAAGAGTAAAGATAGATAGAGACATATTAATTAATATATAATCTAGCATGTGGTGGAATACAGTGTTAAAGAATATGATCCACTTTAAACTGATAAATTAACAAAGATTTTCTTGTTTGATCGGGGTACACGGGATGCAATATGGCTCACTCGTCTGAGCCACTACTCTCTGCTCGTTGCGTCTGTGTCTTTGTTTTGTGTCGAGCAAAGCCCGTGGAATACGTCAGTTAGTCCGGAGAGCGTCTGTTGGATCGGAGGGGGTACGGAGACCGTTGAGTGAGTGGAGGTGCACCAGCAAGCTGAGTCGGAGGAAGCTGAGTCTGGTAAGCGTCGATGTCGTCCTACTGAGACATGCCAAACTGGGGGCCACCTGCAATAAAGTCATGAACAAGGGACTGAATAAATCCACTCCCAAATTGTCTGTCCCCAAGGTACGATATCTGCAACTCCGGTCGTGCCGAGGAGCTCTGTCCTTGAACATCCGGTGTGCCAGCGAACCCGGAGGAGCTCTGTCCTGCGTATGCTCCAAACCCATCAGACTGTCCAAACCCCATGTACGCTCCAAATCCTGTGTGCTGCCGCCTTATAGGAGTTGGGAGTCTTGTATCCTCATCACTAGATGGATGACCGTCACCCCCATGGTCAATCGAAGGCTGCAAGACGGAACGATGTTAGTCAAAATAAATAGCATGGACATAAACTGAGAATCTCGTACCTCCCGGATGTGTAGTGCAGATGATCGAGGGTGAGCGCTAGTCTATGTACAGGGTGCGGACAACAGAAGTGTTGCATCCTGACGGACCTGTGATGGGAGAACGATATGATGTTAGCGGAACATAAGGCATAACCAAAAAAACAGAACGTAAATTTCGCTGATCTAGCTCACGGATGACCAACGTGGAGAGCTACGACACCAACTGATCTCTCTGGGTTGTGATGACCTGGCAGGTGAGAACAGTCCCCCCACTTGCTGTCTGGTGCGCAGGACATCGCCCGTCGAATGACTGCAGCTCATGTTCTTTATTACGTTCTTCGACTCGGCGAAGATGTACTTCAATGTTTTCAACAGCCTTGGTGTTGTGTCTAGGCTACAGATGGTGTTCTCCGATGCGCTGTGCCCGCTCCAACTGAAGTGAGAGACAAAACAGGTTCGGTAACGAAGAGTACACATATCATCAATGAAATGACCGGAGGTTGTAAGTGTCTCACGGTGTCGACGTGTCGTCATGTCGCGAAGCATTGTATCGATCATATGAGTGGTTGAGGCTTTCCTAGTGCGTCACATGCTCCAGAGGCTCTGGTGGAGTACAGGTGAGTCTGGTGCGCGACCGTGGTACGTACCACTGCATGTACTCACAGCATGTCCATACGTCGTACAGTCGCTGCTCCAGCAAGATCTTGACGTGTGCGATCTTCGTCTAGGCCATAATCCACTCGTGCTGGAATGCTCGCTAGTCCTCAGCATATCGGCTCGACCTCGATTGTCTGCATTCCTAAAGGATTGATGTTAGAACAGAGGATATAGGTATGAAATGTAAACATTACTCGGACGGGAGTTGAACTCACAAGTGGACGACTCGCTGCAGCATCCTACCATCAAGAGGGGGCACAACCTGGTACAAATCGAACTACCATATTATGCGCTGTGACGCGTAAGGCTCTACCATATGTGTAAACACCAGGTGGTATGTCATCGCCCAAAGTCCGGCGTCCGGCGTACATTGCAAGGACAGCTCGTGTGGCGCTACCGAGGCCACGAAGTCTGGGGTCCATGGAGCCTAGATGATATCGTTGTCGTGCAACGACTCGAACTCGTTGTAGAACGAGTAGCACCTCGCCGGTCTATCCTTCGTCCAGCGTAGGACAGCGACAGTCCACCGGTAGCCCATGGTGGGTCCGTCCATCGGGTCCTGCAACGCGGGGTACAGGTGGACTACTCTGTGGAAGGACGTCCGCGCCAACAGGGAAGTGCTTCCAACTCCACAGTTGCAGGAGCACGTAGCAACAGGCAAGGCTAGGTTTGACATCGATGTCGGGCCTCGAAGCGTCACACAACCCCCTGCATGTGGCACAGAGGATGGTGATCCCGGTATCTTGAGGCATCGCCCGACCTCGCGTCGACCAAAGACTTCGGCGATCTTGACGAAGCTAGGGTACACTCAATCGCCCTGTGACGTGGGAAACATGACCGAGCCAAAAAGATATAGAAGGTAAGCGATGAAGTGTGTCCGAACAACGTCGTCGGGTGAATCCTCTGGACACTGGCTGAAAATTACAACTAAAGTATTAACGACTAATTAATGACTGCTAATTTATTAATACTTAATTCCGACTAACTATTTCGGACTAATGAATGGAGTAAAACATTGTACTACGACTAATTAATTAATTGGTAACTAATTAACTACGCCTAAAAATTACAACTAATAAATTAAGTAAGATTAATTTCACTATGAATAATTTAGTAACCACAAAATTAAAAAATAAATAACGTACGAGGAGAGACATACATGCTAAAATGACTGCTAATGATGGCGGCAAATAATAATAAGTTACCAGAAAACCGAAACTGAAAGAACGAGAGAGCGAGAGAGCGAAGTAAAATCACACTCTGATGTGATTAAATATACATCGAGATGGTGCTGCGGAGGGAATTAGATTCCCTCCCGCGCCAATCTCTTGCATGCATGCACATGCATATAGACAAAGATGCGATGGAAGTGACGGATTAGAGGTGAGGGCGGGCGTGTCTTTGCGGTCGAAGCGTGGCGTCGTCAAACCGACCGGGTCGAACGCTGCTAAATTTCTGCGCTAATTAGCGCGTTAATTACGGGCGTCATCCGACCGGTGAGGGGACGGTGGAGGAAACGTGGAGGGGTCCAGCCCGTGATCGGCTGGATGAGGGACGTGGAGGGACGTCCGGCCCGTAACTCACCGGACGAAACGACGTATCGTGTGAACATCGCGTCCGGTCGATGACCGTGCGGACGACGCTTCAGATTTGTTATTTCGTTGGACTAACTAACAGTGAGCTCTCGCTATGCACTTTCGTCTTCATTCACCAGGCGAAGAATGAATATACGACGACTCACTAACAAGTGGGACCCAAGGTTCAGATAAGCTAGAGCTCCACTTGCGAGCAGCCAGCCGGATGAGCAAGAATTACTGCACACATGACTTGCTCGCCATGGTCAGCAGGTATCACTTTCCATCGTCCTCAAGAATCCTTGGCAGTAGACTCCCAAGTCAAAGTCGCAAGCCAATACCACACCATCATACTACGTTTGCAATTAATCATGGTTAATCTGACCAAAACAAGGAATAACGATCGCATAATCTCAGCAAAAGAAAATTTCTGAACCGTATGCGTTGCAGCTAGAACTTTTTTTTTATTAATTAATTCTTTTTTAAATTTTATTTTAAAGTTAACCCCTGCAAACTTTATTTCCAATTCTGACCTCTTTGATCACGCTACGGGTGGCGTGATAAAATAATATTGTCACGCCATAGGATAAGTCCGCTAAATAGTACTTTTTGTCACACCACTGGTAGTGGTGTGACCAAACAACACTGTCACGCTACGAGTGGTGGCGTGACAAGAGTTCTTGAATCTGGTGACGCGTGGCATGTTGTTTTGTCATGTAGGTGGTTCGTGTGACCAAAAGAGTTAGAATTGAAAATAAAGTTTGCGAGAGGTTAACTTTAAAACAAAATAAAAAATGTCATATGTGGTGGCGTGACTAAAGCAGTCAGAATTGGAAATAAAGTTTGTGAAGGTTAACTTTAAAATAAAATAAAATAAAATAAGGTTAATTAAAAAATTATTGCAGCTAGTCTCTGGAATCGTGGCTTCCGCAGAGCCACCCATCTCTGCGCAAACAAGTACTCCATTCCTAAAGACTATGGCTTGTTTGGTTTAGGGTCTGAGAGTCGTCTTTTGAGAAAAAGTGATCTGCAGTGTAGCGCGAAAGTAGATGGTTTTTCTTTTATCGAGATAAGTCCAAGATTTAGTGTTTGGTTGATGATACATGCCTGAAGATAGAATTCAAATATGAACAGTCGATTTCATCGATTATCTAAATATTTTTTATATAAGTTTCAGTTTTTTAGCATGACATTAAAAAAAAGAAATAAAAAAAACTAAAGAATTGAATCTGTCCGGACCGGGCGTTGGTTTTGAGCGCCTGGTCCTCATGCTACTGCCTGGCCAAAAAGCTTCTCAGACTTTCAACCAAGCAAAATACTGGCAGCACTCCGGCAGAGCTCCCGGCCAGGCGGACGTGGGCAGGCACGCAACCAAGCAGACCCATATGTACACTGCGAGTGACAACTCTCTCTCTCTCTTTCTCTCCCTTCGGCGGAATATATTTGCCGATCTATATATGCACATACACGCGTGTGCTCTCTCTGACACACGCACACTCGCCACCGGACAAAGCGCGCGCGACCACAGATACAGGGGCAGAGCGTGCAGGAGGAGGCGCCCGGCCGGCCGGGAAAACCAAGGGCACGTACGTTCTTGGCAGTCGGTAGCCATGGTGTTCGCGTCCGGTGGAGGCGGGGTGGCGATGCGGGAGGTGCTGACGGCGCGGTTCGCGCGGCAGGTGGTGCTGGGGAGGTGGTTCATGGTGTTCGCGTGCCTGCTGATCCTGTCGGCGTCGGGGGCGACCTACATCTTCGGCATCTACTCCAAGGTGCTCAAGTCGTCGCTGGGGTACGACCAGCGCACGCTCAACACGCTCTCCTTCTTCAAGGACCTCGGCGCCAACGTCGGCGTCATCTCGGGGCTCATCAACGAGGTCACGCCGCCGTGGGTCGTGCTCGCCATGGGCGCCGCCATGAACCTGGTCGGGTACCTCATGATCTACCTCGCCATCGACGGGCGCACCGCGCGTCCGCCAGTCTGGCTCATGTGCATCTACATCTGCGTCGGCGCCAACTCGCAGTCCTTCGCCAACACCGGCGCGCTCGTCACCTGCGTCAAGAACTTCCCGGAGAGCCGTGGCATCGTGCTCGGCCTGCTCAAGGGATTCGTCGGCCTCAGCGGCGCCATCTTCACACAGCTCTACCTCGCCATCTACGGCGACGACGCCAAGTCGCTCGTGCTGCTCATCGCCTGGCTCCCCGCTGCCGTCTCCATCCTCTTCGTCCACACCGTCCGCATCATGCCGTACCTCCCGAGCCGCCGCGGCAGCAGCTCGGCCGCTACCAGCAACGACGCTTTCTTCTGCTTCCTCTACATCTCCATCGCGCTCGCCACGTACCTGCTCGTCATGATCGTCGTGCAGAACCAAACCAACTTCTCTCACGCCGCCTACACCGTGTCGGCCACCGCGCTCCTCCTCGTCTTCTTCCTCCCCCTCGTCGTCGTCATCAAGCAGGAGTACCGGATCAAAAGGGAACTCGAGGAGTCTCTCCGCGAGCTCCCCACGGTCACCGTCGAGAAACCAACCGCTCTACAAATGGCAGAGCCGGCAACGGCGAGCACCAGCAAAACAGAGGAGGAGGAATCAAAGCCGCCATCTTCGTCTTCTTGCCTCGGCTCGTGCTTGAAGCACATGTTCAACCCGCCGGCGCAGGGGGAGGACTACTCCATCCTGCAGGCTCTGGTGAGCGTCGACATGCTGGTGCTGTTCTTGGCCACCATCTGCGGCGTCGGAGGCACGCTGACGGCTATCGACAACATGGGGCAGATCGGGCAGTCGCTGGGGTACCCGGCGAAGAGCATCAAGACCTTCATCTCCCTCATCAGCATCTGGAACTACGCCGGCCGCGTCACGTCCGGGTTCGCGTCGGAGATCGTCCTGGCGCGGTACAAGTTCCCGCGGCCGCTGACGCTGACGCTGGTGCTCCTCCTCGCCTGCGTCGGCCACCTCCTCATCGCCTTCGGCGTGCCGCAGTCGCTGTACGCGGCGTCCGTCATCATCGGCTTCTGCTTCGGCGCGCAGTGGCCGCTGCTCTTCGCCATCATCTCCGAGGTGTTCGGGCTCAAGTACTACTCCACGCTCTACAACTTCGGCTCCGTGGCCAGCCCCATCGGCGCCTACGTGCTCAACGTGCGCGTCGCGGGATACCTCTACGACGTCGAGGCCGCGAAGCAGCACGGCGGGACCCTGGCCGGCGGGGACAAGACGTGCATCGGCGTGCAGTGCTTCAGGAAGTCGTTCCTCATCATCACGGCCGCCACGGTGGTCGGTGCGCTCGTCTCGCTGGTGCTGGTGTGGAGGACGAGGAACTTCTATAAGGGCGACATCTACGCCAAGTTCAGGGACACCGCCGCCAAGCAGCTACCCAACGGTGATTCGGCGCCGGAGCACCGGCCGAAGGAGGCGGAGTCAACTGCGGTCAACGGGAGCAAGGGGTAGTGGCGTAGTGCCCCAATCCGGGGCGAGTGCTTGGGTTGACTTGGTCAAAGCTACCATATACTGTGAGCTAACACTTGGGTCCAAAAGCCCAAATGATTTCATGCTGCTGGCAAAGAGAGCTCAAGGAAGCAGCAAAATGGCAATGGAGCATGCAGCTACTGGTTACTGCAGGTGCTTGGCTAGAGTCTGTAACTTTTAGTAGCAGAAAAGTAGTATACAAAGTGCTTAATTTTGCTGTTTTGTGGACACATGTTTTGCACTCCTATCCTATATAATTGGAGGCGAAAGGATTGAAACTGGAGCTCCTACTTCCTTTTTCTGAACTCCAAGTCGAGCAATGTAAACGCAAGTGAAGTGATTGGATCTGCTTTACTAGTAGGACTAGCTACAGTCAAGATGGCGACAGTCTCTGCAGGAAGTTGAGTGACACTGCTTCGAAGAGTTAAGGGCGATGATACGAGGACGTACGATTTGAGCGTTCCGTTCGTACGTTCCGCGTCCACCGACACCTGAGAAAAAACAGACGCTTTATCTGCTTTGTCCTCATCCATTCATTATTCTATAACTTCCCATGTCTGCCTCCTCCTTATCCAGCTTTTGCCCCGGCATCAATCGCTCTCTCTAGTCACCTAAAGCCGAACCTCTTGAGCGCACGGCCTCCCCAATCCTCCAGTGGCGAGCGCAAGGACTTGGAGCAGCGCTCCCTCGACGGCCTCGTCGCCTTGCTCACCTGCCTCTTCCCCTACCTCGCTGACTGGGAGGCTATGCGCTAACTGATCCTTGTCGACGCCGACCTCCTCACCGCCACCTACCTATCCTTACCTGTAGATGCCATGGCGCCACGTTTGCTTATCGATTCCATCCCACCAACGTGTTGTATCGACACTCCCCGTCCCCGAAGCGAGTGCTTTGACACCATCCACGCCTTCTACCTATGAGCGCTTGCCCGGCTACCAACCAGTGAGTTGCGCTCTCACTACCACAGCATGCTCCAAGCGGGCCACTGCTATGGGCCTGACGAGGACGTCGTTGGACTTTGGCCGCATCGTTGAGGCCACGCTGGAGGCGGTCCTCCACCTGACCACACCGCCCGTGGGCAGTTGCTTGCCCGGGGTGGTGATGTGGTCGACATGTGCACGCTGGGGAGCGGCCACTGCCGCATCAACGTGTACGCGGGTGCGGGGGGGCCGTATATCGATGATGGCGGCGAGCAGTTGTGGTGACTTATTTGGGTACGGTGCATTTGTATAGTTTGTTGTAACAGATGGTTTGAAATGTTGTATAAAGTGTTTTTTATTGTTGTGATGTTGTTACATTAAATGTTATGGTAAGAGATTTTTTTTGTTACAATGGTGTTTTTGATTTGTTGCTTAAGAGTAAATTTTTGTTGCGGTAAGGATGTCTATTGTTGCACCAAGGAATGGGAAAATCAGTCTATCCGGATGATGGTTTGTTGCAGCCCTTTCAAAAATGTTGCAGCAATTATTTTTAGATGTTGTCACTATTATTTTCGAATGTTGTAATATTGTAACATCGAAATTTGTTTGATCAGAGTATTTGAACTACTTTTAAAGCTCGGCTAGGTCCTAACAAGAATCAGCAGTTGTAGCAATTGAGAACCTCAACAACTATCCGTTTGGTGACAAGCAACTGTATGCTTCTTTCTTTCATAATATAATATGACTTCCTTAATCTTAACTAACTGTGTCTTACTCTGATTTTGTTGGTTGTTTACATTGAAAGTGACACAATTTCTCTTAAACAATAATGCCAACCTTCTTTTGTAGGTACTAGCTAGGCACCCGCGCGTTACCACGAGCGTGAATGAAGAACATAGTTTGCCTCTGCAGGATAGTTACCACCGGCGTCAATGAACAACAAAAGTACACACCAATCATCCTTGTAAGAAGGTTGAACCTTCAATTCAGCACAATCATGTATTTTATATGTATTATTTTGCCTCTGCCTAGATCATATCATCTCTAGTTGAAAAGCATTTTACATATTACAAAGCAAAGAGTATAACTCAGAAAAGATGATCCATGGTGTACTCATCTGCTAATACAACTTTGCTAGCACTTTTTCCTAGAAATTAGTAACTTATAAGGATATTCTTGTTCAGCATAGTTGGGCCCTCACGCATTGCTGCGGGACTGCAACATAGCAAAGATAATTTTAAGAAAGAACAATTCGCTCAAAATGAAACAGAAGAAAATTGCTACCTTGTGAAGCACAATCCTCTGCTGAGTTTTGCTCCTTCTATTGCAGCAGGTACTGGAAATACAAATCGAGACATCTGACATCATTTTTTTTGTTCACCTATATCGAAACCAAGAGAAGCAACTAACAGTGCAGGAACTCAGGGTGATTAGATGTAGCTAATGAAGGGGGCAAGAAGATCTAACCAAAGTTCTTTCCCAAGGAGCCAATCCTGCAATGACGTGCATATCTATCTCTGGACAAAGACAACACCAAATCACCAAGTTATATGCGGAACTCAAGAAAATAGACATGATGCATAAATGTAAAACGAAATTATGATCGGGCAATAAGAACAATGAAAGACTGAATTATGCACCATAAACTGGGGTTATTACGAATTTCTTGCCATCACAACCATTTACAGGAACATAATAGATTAAGATCATTATTCTATACAAACATGTACCGATACAAAGTGATTTGGATAAGTAATTTCTTACCTGCATCATTGAGCTAAGAAAACTTCGATTCTGAACATGCATAATCGTCATCGGTGTCCTTGTTTCCAACTCGAAATGGTAATGCCTTTGTATTAAGATTATATATTCTCTACCAATAGGTATTGATACAAAGTAAATTGGAGAAGGAATTCCTTACCTGCATCATTGAGGTGAGAAAATAGCGAATCTGATGTGTCGTGAGTCCTCGTTTCCCAACTCGAGCCGGTAATGCACTTGTACACGAATAGGTCAAAATTTCCATTTCCAATGAGAATCTCACTGAACTCTGATAGAAACGTATCAATAAGAAACAGCAAGTGCAAACCATGTTATAGGTAACTTTGTTTCTAACTCGAGCTGCTAATGCACTTCACATGAATAGATCAAAATTGCCATTTCCAAGGAAAACCTCACTGAACTATGACGGCAATGATGTATCAATAAGAAACAACAAATGCAAACCATGTTATAGGCATTATTTGTTTCTAACTCAAGATGGTAATCTGCTATACATGGCCAAGCGAATAGATTAAAAATTCTACTTTCAATGGAAATCTTACTGAATTCTTATAGAAATGGATATCAAGGAAAATACTGCTTTGTCCAGGACATCATTGTAAATTGGAAACTGGATGTGAAGGCAAGCTATAATTTGGGACATAAAGCAAAGGATAGACAACATAGCAAATAGGCATTTCTAGTCACTAAATAACAATAATACTCAGCTATAAATAACATCTTTTAAAATTATTGTTTTTTAGTTGCTACAACTAAAAAGTAGACCTAATAAAGGGAGCACAGATCTGCCTACTTGTGCAAGAAACAGAATATAGCCAAACAGGAAGTGTTTAATTGACAAATAAATATATCATTATGTGACAAATCAATCAGGTATGTTTAGAATGCTATACCATAGAACAGAGATAGAATCGTCATTAACCAAAAGGATGCAAAGATGGATATCCTGGAATTTAGGTTTCTTACCTAGATTTAGAATAAGTTTGTTTTCTCATAAAGTAACATAGAAAGAATCAACATTGACCAAATGGATGTAAAGATGGGTATTCGTGAATGCATGGTTCTAAGTTGGATCTAAATGTCTCATTAAGTAACACAAAAAGAATCAGCATTGACCAAATGGATGTAGAGATGGTTATTCCTAAATGCATGGTTCTAAGTTGGGTCTAAATGGCAATCTTTGAAGAAACAATGTATAGTTGTCATGAACTATTCAGCCAATATGATGTTCAGGCTTGGGAGTCTAGTTCTATGGAGCAATTACTGCAAAGGTACATTGCATGACCTCAGTACAGACAGTAACAGGAAGACTATTGTACTTGCATATGCTAACTTGTAATCATCTACCATGGACACCATGAGCAACACCTGAGAAACGACAGATAGGATAGCTCAGAGAATTGGAAAGGCATCTGCAAAGAGCTACTTGGTTATCTCCATTTTCCTCTCAACTCATTATTATCCAAGTAACAAGCCAACTAAGCCAATTAATTTGGCAAATATACAAACATAACAGTTCGGTCACACGGTACCGTAGTACACTAATCGAGTTGCCAATTGCCATTCCTAGCAGCATGATCTGAACCTATAGCATATTTTACTCATCTTAGACTAGAAATTACAGCAGAAGGATCTGCACATAGTAACCCATGTAGCACATTTAGAATAGCAGTAAGCCAAGGTCATAGTACCGGTTCGCCAAATTGAACTCTTATTCAACCAAACATGACAATGTTTCTGCCATCTATTTTCAGTTCTAGCAAATAAAAGCTCATTTCCATAGAATAAATCTATGGGACCACAGTTCGCCAGTACTAATAACCTAACTAAGCTAATTCGCATCTGCCGGCGGTTCAATTACATGGCGGATGTGCCTAATTTGCACCCCACTATCTACTCGACAAGAAATCCACCCAATTCACCTCATCCGAACCCCTTTTCATAGTTACAGCTCATGAAATTCATGGGATTTCAACGATGCGGCATCAAACAACCCGAAAATTCCCCAAAACTGCGAATCAAAAAGAAGCAAAAGGAGTTGCATAAAGTTGGTGTTTGGGAGGGCTCATGGGCGATGGGTTTTGGGAAGATGGCGATCTTGGTTGGAGTAGATGGCGTTCTGCACGTAGGCCGACGGCGAACGCGTCACCGCCGCGGCCTCCACCACAGCAAGGAGGAGGAAGGCAGAAACCGCTAGTCTGATCTGAGCCATCTCCCTGCCGGCCCGCTGGTGTGCTCACCCGACTTGCTTGCCTCCACTCGCACGGTCGCTCGCGCGCCCGTGCTTCCACCTCGGCCCACCCAGCTATGGCTCTGCCGCCCGTGGGAAGGGGAGGAGCAGCGACAGAGAAAGCGAGGGGGGAGTGGATGGGGTCGCGCGATTACGTGAACACACGCTGAAGAACAGGGAACCGAAGCGCGGAGCATAGATCAGACGCAGGGACACGGGGTAAGGTGGACGGGATGGGGGCAGGGGCGATGGCGGTGGCCGAGGGAGGGGTAGGCGGCGGACTGGGAGGGAGGACTGGAGGCGAAAGGGAAAAGGGGCGAGGGTAGGCGCCGAGGCAGCTGACGGAGAGGGAGATCGAGGGGTGAGCGGGGGAAGAAGAGGGAGGGAACGGCGGCGGCTATGGAGGAGGGAGGTGGAGGAGGGAGGGAGCGGCGATGCTGTCGAAGGAGGGCTGTGGAGGATGAAGAGAAAGGGGACCAGAAGCAAAGGGCAAACGGAGCAAGGCGAGGAGCAGCGTTGAGTGATACCGGCCGACTGGAGGCGGAGGGGAAAAGTGGCGAGGGTAGGCGGCGGACTGAGAGGGAGATCGAGGGGTCGGCGGGGGAAGAAGAGGGAGGGAGAGGTAAGGGCGCTGGGTGGAGAGTGTGGGGAACGGGAGGCGGGGAGGGAGAGAGGCGCGGCCGTGCGACATCGGGGCAGGACCTGCGGCGGAGGAAGGAAGGGGAAAAGGAGAGTGCCTGGAAGTCTCGACGGAGAGAAGCAGCAAGAAGACTAGAGAAGAGAGACACGGGGATAAGGGCGAAGGAATGACACAAGAGGGGCTAAGGCCACGCAACGTGTCCCTAGCGCAGGCGCTCATCTCCATGCCATCCTGGCCGCCCGGTGTGCATCCGACGGGAGGAATTTTATCTGGTGACGTGGCCAGGCCGGAGTGCTCCCTTTTTGCCTCCTTTTATATATAAAGATGTTGCTCCTTTTATTAAGAAGAATGAACGATTTGTCAATAACGATGAAAAATATACTAACTTGTATATGAAAAATCTAGATGATAATGTAACAGAGAAACTTATTAAGATGAAGTTCTCTCAGTTTGGTTCAATAGTTAGTGTGAAGATAACAAGGAGAGATGATGGGAAATCTAGGGGCTTTGGATTTGTCAGCTTCAAAAGCGAAAGTGCCAAGAGCGAAAGAGGGTATGAATGTGATGCCACTTGGTAAGTTCACTAGTATAATATTAAGGGGCAATTTGCTCGGTAACACTATACAGATACCACAAGTTAAAAAATAACATCATTATATCACTAACATGTAGCCTCATGACCCACCTTTCATCCTCATATTGGATGTTATTTTCCAATTTATACATTATTGCAATGTTACTAAGTAAATTTTTCCAAATATTAAATAAGGAAACAATGAGCATTTTTTATTTCACAAAGAGACCACATTGGTCTATGAACTGTAATTTTGCAGTATTATTTACCTCGTTTATTAGGATCAATCACTTTGTACGTGACAAGGGCTCAGAATAACGATGAAAGGAAACATTATTTGCAACGTTGAGCACCAACGCCTAGCAGGATTGTTAAAATCATTGGAAATACCTGAATGGGAATAGGAGGATATCTGTATGGACTTTACAACAGTCCTTTCCCTAACAGTAAAAAAGAAAGATGCAATCTGGGTAATAGTGGACCGCTTTACCAAATCAGCCCACTTCATTGCCACCAACCAGAAGTATTCAATTAGTAAACTAGTTGAACTCTATGTGGAAAGAATAGTCACTCTGCACGGGGTACCAAAGACTATCACGTCCGATAGAGGATCAGTATTTACTTCAAGTTTTTGGAAGAGCTTACACACTGCCTTGGGCACCAACCTTAACTTCAGCACATCCTATCACCCACAAACTGATGGCCAGACCGAAAGGGTAAATCAAATCATAAAATACATGCTACGAGCCTGTGTGCTGAACTTTGGAGACTCATGGGAAAAACATGTAGCTTTGGCAGAGTTCGCACACAACAATAGTTATCAGTCCAGTATTCAGATGGCACCGTACGAAGCTCTCTACAGCAGGAAGTGTAGATCGCCCATCTGTTGGTATGAAGTTGTAGAAAGACCATTACTGGGCCCTGAACTTGTGAGAGAGAATGACGAGAAAATACAGCTAATTCGAGAGCGTCTCAAGATTGCTCAAAGTAGGCAAAAGAGCTACGCAAACCAACATAGAAGAGACCTACAGTTCGAAGTTAGGAATTATGTGTATCTAAAGGTATCACCTGATTCGGATTGAAAGGAAAACTAAGTCAATATGTGTCGGACCATTCTAGATCCTAGAGCGTAAAGGCACCCTAGCGTATCAATTGGAATTACCGAGTCAGTTATCAAGAATTCACGACATATTCCATGTCTCCCAGCTTAGAAAATGCCTTAGGGAGCCCTCACAACATTTAACTAATCTCGACATACCACTACAAAACGATTTAACCTACGGAGAACATCCAGTAAAATTCCTTGAGACAGAAAACAGACAGTTAAGAAACCGGACCATACGTTCTTGCAAAGTGCAGTGGAAGAACCACTCCATCAGTGAAGCTACATGGGAGAAAGAAGAGGAACTATGCGAAGCCTACCCCAACCTGTTCAAGTGAGGATCGGATTTGGGGACGAAATTTTCTTGAGGAGGGGGGGAGGGAGGAGGATGTGAAAACCCTAACAATTAAGCTCATCTAAACAATAATTGGCAGTAAATTAAATTCATCTCAACAGAAATTGCAGACAAATAAGACACGTGACAACTTAATAATATGCAACATCTCATTATCAAAAGTTTACAGCAGATTTTATAAAAATATAACATTGTTACAATCTCATAGTCAATTACAAAATTTCATTACCAGAAAAGTAATACAAGAATCCATCTCCAGAAATTACAATATGAACTTTAGCATAATAATACAACATTGCTACACCCTTAAATTAATTACAAAGAATTCAAAAGAAAGATTACAACTTAGAGCTAATTACAATGATCCATTACAAGTAAGAAAAATAAAAAGATTACAACAGACGACTTTGCATGCTTGGTAGCCTTGAGCATCTGCATCCTTGTCTGTTTATCGCCAGCAAGTAAAGACTTTCCTTGGCCAAAGCAAAACCCTGCCCACATTTGCATTGTCCGCAGCACAGCCAAAAGACCAGTAGCCAACCAAAAGCTATGAATTAAAGTTAGAAGTAAACAAGGGCTGCCGTCAGATCACATGAAGCTCGGCGAGGTTCCCAGGCCGTCCAGGGCCAGTTGGCATCCTCTCACTTCGGTTGATTTCATCACCCAACAGTTATAAAAATTCGATGCCCATTTTTTCGACTTATCTCAATCACAGAAAATCCCACAAATAGTACCTTATGGACTATTGGTCCATGCTTATTACCCACCCGAATAGGATTCACAGAAAGGGCAAGAGATAAGGTAAGGGCAAATGGGGCAAGGTACAGTAGAGGGGACGAGAAGCCCAGCCAAGAGAAGCCACAGCCAAGCCTCAAATAAAACCTCAGCCGTCATAGCCAAGCCATAATTTGCCTCACTCCCCAACCAAGAGCCACATAACCAAGAGCAAGAAGCCCCTAGCCAGCACCACGGCCAACCCAAGGCAAGCACCAGAAGGCAAGCCAAATTAACCACCTCAACACAACACAACCCCCACACAAGGGAGGACAAAGAAGGAAGCATGAGGCAACAGATGGGAAGATAGAGCACGGTAACCGGGGACAAACGCGACAAACCAAAAGCTCCAGAACCAACTTGTCAATACTCCCGACCATCTCCCTTCAAGTGAGCCCACCTTGCAGCCAACCCCATTTCATCCCTCTTATCAGCAACACACAACACTACACACCAGCACAGCCGACAAGGCATCGTGGTGTAAGGACTGGACCTCCCCGAGAGGTCTCCCAGGACCACCGGGTGGTCCTGAGACCTAACAGGAGGTCCCAAGTCCTGTCAGGCGGCACGAGCTAGTCCTAAGGATCAACGGCTAGCTCACACAGTAACAAATGTGGTAACAACCATCAACACAACTTTATTAATTAACAACAGAGTTGTTTACAAGAACGGCTTAAGAGCCAACCAAAACAAACATAGCGAAAAACAAAAGCGAGTAGGCCACTCGATTCGCCACAGGCAATCGACTGGAGGGCACAGCCTAAACGTCCTAGTCCTCGAGCTCCTCGTAGACGTCCTCTCCTGCTCAAATAAATCAAGCAATCGTGAGCACAACCACCGTGCTCACAAGTCACATCCGTCAAGTAACAGAATGCAATGCATACAAGGATATCTCAAAGGAAAACTTATAGAGTTGATTTACGTAAAGCCATGTTTGTTTCCAAATACATGTACTAAGTTCCAAAGCAGATATACAATAACTAAAATTCACTTTCTAAATCTCAGTTTTATAGTTGGATAACATTCATCAAGTGGTGAAGGATACCCTCCTATCACAAGGCTCCCTGCCCGAATTCCCATTTGGATAGACATCCAAAACCAATTTGAAGAGGTCTTTTGAAAACAAAACCAAAAATCTAACTTGGAATAACTTTGCCAGCATGTCCATGACCGTGGACACGGCTATTCGAATAGTTTTACACTTCGCAGAGGTGTACAGCTTTACCCACATGACACGACCGCTCTAGTTTGTTTGGCATCCGTCGATACCACCGCTCACAACCGAAGGTAAGCAGTCTAGAGCACGTAACAGGGCCTTTACAATGCACCATTCCACCACAGTCCCCCCTCGCTAAGGTTTCACCCCCTTTGGACTAACCATCCGCCGGATTCAGGCTCCCTATTGCGCCAGGTGGGAATGCATAAAAGTAGGTCATCAAGACATCAACACAACCAGATGGAACAACCACAGTGGAACGTTGCAAATTAGTTGACCAGGTTCTGCCCATTCAGAACATGTGGTTGCGAGATGGGGCTAGCAAGATGCGGCTCAAAGACCGATCCTTAACTGACTTATGTGACTTCCAACAGAACCCTAGGCCTCGATCATAGAAATGACTCAATCTCGTGTATAAACATGCATCCATCCAAACAACCAATTTGCCCAAGTCCAAACCAATTTTTCTTTTTGCTTTGCTTTTCAAAAACATTTGTAAACTTCCACGACAACCCAATGTCATGGTTAAACATTTAGACAATATTGGTTTTTTGGCAGTAAGACTCCCAAATCAAGATTTTTAGGTCTAAGCTTCGACTAAGCATAGAGTTTTGAAAAGTGCTAGCTCATACTAATGTACCAACTAGCTATTTACTATGGTGACAAGGGGTGGTCGAATCAATAATCAAATTTGGGTATACAAAGGAATCAGGAATAACTATAAAGTTAAGACAGGATTTAAAATACTTGAATTCAACTAAGCATGCAATAATAATTTGAAACAGAAATTAAATAATTTGAGATACTGGGATTGATATGATCAATGGTGTAACTTGCCTTGCTCGAAAGCTTGAGGGTCTTCTTCGAAGTATTCGGACTCTCCTAAGTCGTCAAAATCTACACGTGAGAACGAAGCAAAATCAAATAAAGAACAAATAAGAAATCCAAATGAACTCCAAAACAAACCAAATTAAAACCAATCAACAAGGAACTGAATTAAAAACAGGCTCTCGGGAGGAGGCTCGACTAGTTGGGAGGAGATCCAACTGGTCGGGAGGAGATCCAACTAAGAGGGAGGTCGAGGGAGGTCGAGAGTGGTCCTGAGGAGGAGGTCCTGAGGAAGTTCTGAGGAGGTCAATGAAGGGTACAGCTACTCAACGTGGTCGTACGAAGAAAACGCAAAGATACGACTATGCAACGCAGTCGTAAGAACAAGGGAAGATGACAGGGCACAGAGAAGCTCACCAAGGCCGAGAGAGCAAGACTGAAGGAGGAGGGAGAGACGAAGGACAGCGGCGACAAAGACAGTGTGGGCGCTCTGGCGAACTTCTTCGGCAGCGAGGTAGTTGAAGACGGCGAAGCTCCAGCAGACTCCTTGGCGACGAAACTTGAAGCACGGAGGAACTGGGCGAGAGCACGAGAAAATTGGGTACGGAAAAAGGTGATGGAAGAGGACTGCTCAAGCTTTTATAGCCAGGGAAGCCAGAGAGAGTCACGGAAAGACTCGGAGGTACACACGAGGTCAAAGGTAGGTGAAGGAGGAGATGGGGGCAGGTAGAGAAGGAGACAAGGGAGGGAACGGGGTAATGCTGAAGCAACAACATTTAATGCGGCACAACAACATTTAATGCACGAAGACAATTGCGTCAGCAGGGACATGGCTGGAGAAAGGAGAAGGTGAGCAGGATTGACAGGTGGGGCCTAATCAACACTCGGAATGGTGGTCCAACCAAGGGGGGGTTATGACCAAAGAGGAAGTCGTGACCAGTCTTCAGGATCACCTGAAGGTCTCACAGACCACCCGAAAGGTCTTCCAAGACCACCCGGAGGTCTTGGGCGTAGAGGGAGGTCCAGACAAAAGGGAGCTCTGGATAGAGGGAGGTCCACATGAAAGAGAGGTCTGGATAGAGGGAGGTTCAAACGAAAGGGAGGTCCGGACAGAGGGAGGTCTGAGCCGAGGGAAACACGGAGCGAACAGAGAAAGAGAAAACAACACCAGAGAACTTCAACGAACCAGAACAAACCAAAATTTTGATTTAGTCATTTTAAAACACCTTTAATTCTATCACCATCATTCACCAAGGCCGAAGCCACCAAACCCACCATACCAAGCATCATCAGCACAAAAACCCCACCATGCACCCCATGTCCAGAGACCAGAGCCATCACCAGAACCATCACCAGAAACATCACCCGAAACACCACCAGGCCACTACCAAAGAAACCGAAGCAACAACCAAAACCGCCATGCTCAAGAAACCCTGAAACTAGAACCAAGCACACCATGCCGAACCTCACCAGCACCAAGCCACCACCACAATCCAGGAAACCATGCCTAAGGAAACTAAGCCACAACCCACACCAAAAGTTACAGCACCTCGCCGTACCACCACCTTGCCATTGCCCCCATTCCACAGAACCCTCACCAAAGCGCAAGCAACCATCATCACCATCAGAAATACATCACAACCGAAGCCCACCGTCACGAATCCATCACTGCCGAAAAGCCCCCAACACCCACCACTAATTTCACCAAGAAATCCCCAAATCAATTGGGGACAAATTGGCATAAATCGACATAAATTGGCAAATAAGCAACAAGAAAATGTAATACGGTTGAGAAGAAAGGGGAAAATCGCAAGTGTAGAGCAGCCGTAGTCACCGAGAGCCGACGGGGGAGGGAGAAGCCACCCGGAAGCAACCAAGATGGCGGGGAGCTTGTGGGGAGCATCGACGAAGGAAACAACCACAAGAACTCCACTAGCAGGCGCAAGCACCAGGCAGCACAAATCCAGAGCAAAGGCGGAAGAGGGAGTTATAGGAGGATCACAGCCCGCCGGGCTGCGCCAGATCAAAGAGGAAGGGGAAGAAATCACCATGAGGGAGCAAGAGGAGGGGAGAGGAAAAGGCGTCGAGAAAGAGGGAGAGAGATGGGGAGTGTCGGAGCAGGGGTGAAGAGGTGGTGTTGTGTGGGTGTGCTGTGTAGTGCAGTGTAGTGCAGTGTGTGTAGAGTGTGTTGTGTGTGTGTTTGTGGTGTGTGTGTGTGCAGTGTTAGGTGTGTGTTTGCTGTTGTGTGTCTAGTGTTTTTGGATTAAGTAAGTGAGTGCAGTGCAAGTACGTGTAGTCTTTCTTCGTGTTATAAAGTGTGAGATTACGTAACCAACCATTCCAGACTAATAGGCTGTAGAACAACCGTCGTTAGGGAGTGTTAACCTAACAGGGATCCGAAAAGTTTATTAAATTAGAATATGCTGAAAAAGAAGATCAACTGATTATTGTGCACATATTATCACCAAAAGCAACTAAGTATTTTTTTAATTCTCGTTAGCTATATAATTGCAGAAGACAAACCGGCTCAGGCAGGAGTAGCTGATCCAGCATTAGTTGACACCGATCTGTACTATGAATACAAAGGCAAGCATATCTCTTGAACATCAACCTAGTTATATTAAATGTAAAAGTTACTTTGATGTACCATATACATATGTGCATTAAAATTATCTCTCAAAATCAATTCTGATAAAAGAAAGAAGAGAAAATAAAAGAAATGAATATGAGAAAAGAGTAGTCCAGCTGAGAGGAGCAATTGGGCTATAAGAGCAAATACTAAGGCTGGTAAAGGGGGCCCTTGGTAGGAAAGAGAAGAGTGAAGAGGTGGGACCCTTTACATATGGATAATATATAAGGACCAACAAAACTCTCATTCAAATAAGGGACTGTATTTAAGTACCAACCATTTATCTGTTTCGGTGGGCAGAAAATGCTACCTTGTTACGGGGCTATACTCTAGACATCGGGTAAGTAATATCGCGTGAGTTATGGAGGAACCCAGGATCGGTAGGAAGAGAGCGAAAGTGGGGGATCCAAGGCGCTATAGTAGCGCAAGGTGGAGTGTTGGGTGCGGGGATGACCGGCCCAACCAACATTATGGAAACTTGGTGGAGGACTGGGTGAGCGCCCTAGGACACCGACGAAAAATAATGAGTGGAGAATTAATTACGTAACATGGAAAATGTTTCGTACTCTGAACTTGACACCGCATTAAAGGAAATGCGGAAGACCTAGCTTAAGAGAGCTCAGAGTAGCTATGGGTAAAGTGGTACAAGCCTGCGCAGTGCTAAATATCAAGCCTTGAATTCATGCATGTCTCCTAGATTGGAGTTTACGGTGACCGCTAAGGGTTTATCTTCTTACCGAGTGATAAGTAGTCTTTTTATAATTAAAACTTGCCACTTAAATCTTGGTAAATTATTTTCCAGAGAAAAATATGAATTAGAAAATACAATAATCAACAGAGATGAGTCATACAGTGCATCATTACTAATAAATGCTTGCTGAGTACACTAGTACTCACTCTTGCTATTATCTTCCTTTGTTAGATCCTAGTCCGACCGGGAACTATCTCGCGTGGGATGAAGGATACGCAGGTGTGACGCCCCGGGTAAACCACCCTGAGACTTACTGTGCAGACCGAGCTAGTCCCACGATCAGTCGCTAGCTCGCACAGTTCAACAACGATGTGATCACAGCCATACAACCAAACTATAGAAGAAGCAGACAAATTAACAATAATACCAACAAAGGACCTTATGGTCAAGCTTTTTACAGAGGTCTTGCCACGCAGGGCTAACCACAAAAGGGGTCACAACGGAAACAAAAGAAACACGTGGCGGTCATTCGACATGCCCATAGGCAATCGAGTGGAGGACGTCCTAGCACAGGAGGTCTTCAAAGACCTCCTCTTCGAAGAGGTCGGAGCTCCCAGGGAGGTCTTTATCAACTGCTGATCAACCAGAGGGCACAAGCCATGAGTACTTTGAATGTACTCAGCAAGCCGTAGAGAATTGAATGCAGATAATATTTATGCAAGGCTCAACAAGGTTAGCTTTATGGTTACTTTGCAGGAAGCAATATTGACATGAAATACAATAAGTAGATTGCAAGGCACATGTTGAAAGATTAGCACATAAGCAACAAGTTCTCTTTTAAAAATGGCACAGGACCACCCTGGTCGCTGCCCAGACCACCCGTGACCACCCTGGTCACGGTCGAGACCACTCACGACCACCC
The DNA here is from genome assembly GCA_036346405.1 of Phyllostachys edulis. Taxonomy (NCBI): domain Eukaryota; kingdom Viridiplantae; phylum Streptophyta; class Magnoliopsida; order Poales; family Poaceae; genus Phyllostachys; species Phyllostachys edulis. Next base: position 7,034,814 of record CM070550.1, on the reverse strand, counting down.
TGGTCGTGAGCCAAACCACTCGAAACCAGCCACGACCAAAAAGTTTTAAAAAGATCTAACCCTTGCGTGAAATCACCAGGCATGTCCATAACCGGGGACACAGCTATTCGAATAGATTCTTTCCTCTGCAGAGGTGCATAGCTTTACCCACAAGACACGAGTTCTCTAGTTTGTTTGGCACCCGTCGATGCCACTGCTCACTACCTTAGGTAAGCAGTCTAGAGCACGTGACAAGGCCTTTACAAAGCTCCGTTATAACTTGGTTCTGCCCGCTAAGGTTTCGCCATTCTGGACCCCCTCTTGCGCCATGTGATTCCATCCGATAACTCGGAGATCACACCACCATGACAGAACCAAAGCCAAACTTCTGCTAATTAGTTAGCCAGGTCCACCCCACCCTGGACATGTGGTTGCACGGTATGGCCTAGATTGAACTCTTACAAGGTTAAGTCCTTAGTGGGTGCTCAAGTGAGACCTCCTCATCCCAATGTGCTTCTTGCCCAAGCAAAACATTTTGGGTTCAACCTGACCAAATGACCACCCTGGTCATGGCGCAACAGATTTTATTAGCTGCCACACAGGCCAGCGACAACGCTTACAAGACAACACATGCCAAGACAAATACGTGCCACAATTCCATAATTCTTAGTCAAATTTAACATCTTGAGAGAGGTGATCGAGACAATGCATAACTAAGCAGGTCTAAGCAAGATACGCACCCATGTTGGTTATCACAAAGAGGTCCAACTAAGGTTACACAACCTATGGTGGTCCAAAGAGTACATGTCAACATGTATAACACAAGTATTCAAGGGGTCATACCGCCAAGTGGGTGATTAGCTAACTCTCAAACTATTTTTATACAAATAGCCATGCATGTTGATATAAAACAAAGTAATTTTGCAAAACTAGGTTCAACATGATCAAAGGTCTACAACTTGCCTTCGATGAAGAGCTAGGGGTCTTCTGTAGAGGTCGCCGGGTCCACGAACTCTTCAGCGGAGCCGGAATCTACACGTGCGAAAAAGAGCCAAATAAATACAACGAATTCAAATAAAACCAAAACTACCAAACTAGAACAAAAAATAAACACTGAAATAGAAACGGACTCTCGGGAGGAGGTCTAAAAGAGGAACACAACTATGCAGCGGAGAAGTTGATATTTTTGAAGAAGTCGATCGGATCTGGCGTTGTTAGGTGTCCTAAAATGTGCTCCGCGCCATGCCCGATTAGATTATCGTTCTTAGATTCCATTCAACGATTCACGGCCATTTATCCGTTTATTTGACTACCTTGGATTCTCTGGGTATCGGTCTTTGAACGGACTACTGGTTGGCCTTGTATTCGGTTGCACATAGGGCGATTGGTTTTAATGTGCCGATCAAGTATACGTGTAAAGGTGACTGCCATTTCCTAATCTTCTTCTTTGTCGGGATAAAGCAAAAAGAAAAGGCAAAACTTTCTTTTGCCTTATAGCCCAGACCGAACTCCACCGTGTATACGCTCTTTCTTGGCATCTCCATCTTCTCCTCAAACTTTCTCTCACTTCTCACCCAAAATCACGAAGCTCGAGATCGGCCCGCTGCCTGGCCGCGCCCTACCCGCTCCGTCTTGGCCCTTGTGCCACCGCCTGCCACCCGGACCTCCATCGCCGATTCCTTTGCCTCGCCCATGACAGTCTGCTGACCTGCTTGCTTTCGGCCCGTTCCGCTCGCGTTCGTGCATATTCTGCTGTCGATCCGTCGTCGGACGCGCTTACCTCGACGCATGACGTCTCGGCCGGCGCCGCTGCTTCGGCCCGTTCAGCTTCTGCGTAGCCACGGCGCCCGGTCCCGCCAGCCTGGCCGCCAGACTCAACCACGCCGCCAGAAAAGTCCTGGTCCGACTCGGCTGGTCGGTTGGTCCGGCCGGTTCCCGCTGCCCGCCACCACGGGCGCCGGCGCCCGCCGCCACGGACCCTCCGGCTCTGCAACTCCTCCACGGCCCGCCTTGGTACCCAGCGCCGCCGTGTGCTTCCACTACATGGCATTGCGACATGGTCCTGTTCCGGTATTTGTGGGCGGAGGACGAGATCGTGATCCCCGCGCCATCTCAAGATCATCGTTAGTGGGAGGATGGCTGGCGAACGCGTCGAAGGTGGCTGACTTCCGAGCGCCCCCGTCGCGGTAGCGCCTCGCCGTGCTTTCGTCGTCCCCGCTGACGACGCGCGACGCCAAGCGATCGTGGATGTGCTCGGCCTCGACCAGCGTAGCGGCAGTGTTGCTAACCGGAGTGGCTCGAACTTGAAGATGCTTATGCACCTTTAGCAGCGGTGATGAAACGATGCTAAGGCGGTGGTGCTAACTTATTTGCTAGTAGAGTGGATTTTCCCTCAAACTACTAAGGCAAAGTATTCATTCAGCGGCAGGACTTATTCTGTTGTGAGGTTTGTCTTGGTACATGTGTACTCATGTGCACAACATAGTGATTGAGTATACAAGTGATGAGAGGCATAGCATATAGGAAGTGTATATAAACTGGGTGTAATGTTTGCGGGCGCTTAAGAGCAGCAGGCGGCGAGGGGTAGCTTGGCGCCGCGGCGCTGAGGTGTGTGGAAGCGTCACGAGGCCAGGGCACCACAAGGGCTCGAGGCCCCAAGGCACGAAGGCACCTGGTATGCCATGAGGGCGCGAGGCCCCGAGGGCGCGGGCATGTGGCGTCTGAGGCCTCGATGCCTCGAGGCCCAGAGGGCGTGGGCGCGAGGCCCAGGGGCCGAGGCCTCGAGGTCTTGAGGCCCCGAGAGCCACGAGGCGCGAGGCCTCGAGGTCTGAGCCTCGAGGGTCCCGGGGCATGAAGGCCTGAGGCCCCGAGCCCCGAGGATATGAGGCTTCAAGGGTCCCGAGGCCCCGAGGCTCCGATATGCACGAGGGCACACGAGGTCTGAGCCGAGGGTCTTGAGGCCCAGGCCTCGAGGGCATGAGACCCAGAGGGGACGTCTGTGAGCAGTGAGGCCACCGCTGCGTTCGACTCTTGCGGGGAGATCAGAGATGGGGCATGGTGTGCTTGGCAGATGAGATTACAATGTTGAGAGTCCCGCCGGTTTGTCTCTCTTTGAAATGGGATGAAGCGCCCTTATGACATGCATTGGTTCCTTTCTTTGAACATTTGAACTATTGTTTGTTGAGAAATTTCCAAGTGCCCATAAGTATCTGTGTTTGCTTGTTGATGATAAACAATAAGGCTCGAGCACGAGGGCACTGGCATGAGAGAACACTGCGAGCGTCGCGCACGCATATCGGGCGCGAGGTCGCCACGAGATCATCGCGGGCGAGGCATCGCGAGGCGCAGGTGGTAGGGGCGAGCGCATGGGCGCAAGGCCGCCGAGACCATCGCGAAGCGAGGGCACCAGCGGTCTGTGGTCGCCGCCGAGATCGCCACGAGAAGCGAGGGCATGGCGCAAGCGGGCCTAACGCCGTGAGGCCACCGCGAGGGCCTCTCCATGAGTATCTTCTTTGACTCTCTCTCTGTCTCGTCAGGTTCGGCTTGTCCATGAGCATGCCCTTGAGTTATTGTGTAGGTGTCTCTGATGCACATACGGTGCCGACCATCGGCTTCTCAGAGATTTGAGCAAGGAGTGCGCCTATGTAGTTGGCCATGACCCTTGAAGATAGAGAGCATATGTAGATATCCTTTGGTCCTCCACGATCACCCAAAGCCTCTCGTATGGACATGATCGAGAGCCTCTGTAGGATGTACATCGGCGCTCAAAATTAGCCTTTGAACCACGGACCCTTGGGGACAAACACTTGCTCAATCATCGCCCGAAGATCAAGAGTGATTTTCCCAAGTCCGAGTTGTCCGTGGGGGCTGGCGCAAGTGCCCCGAGGGCTCGGCGGAGGTGAGTGGCCCGATGTTGATGAAGGCACTGGTGGCCCTCGTGGTACGCAGAAGTCATCATAAGGTCATTTGGACATGACCGTGAAGGTGCCCTAAGCGGGACCTCGGGCCTCGGCGAGGCGAGCCAGGCGATTTCGAGGCGAGCGCCACCTGGTTACGCGAAGGTCATTGACGGACTGCTGACGAGGTGCCTTGAGGCTATCTCGTTGTGAATATGCTTGGCGAAAGACTTGGCCAAATTCAGCTCGGCGGAATCTGACGCGTAATATTTTGCCAAATCGACTCGGTCATGAGGCACGAGAGTCGAGGAATATCTTAAGGGCACTGCGACTTAGCCAATTTTGGCTTGGTGGGCACGTGGGTGCCCAAAGACTTATCTTATTTTGTACTCCATATCGGGTGAGTGCTCCACGCAAAAGTCGTACCAAATTGCCGCTTCTCGTTGGTCCTTCGTGGGGTGGTTTTGTTGCTCCATCCACTGAAGGCCTGAGTCTTGAATCTTGAGGCACCCCATCGGCACAACCCTCGGGCGGGGATGCGTCCGAACAAGCTTCTGTAGGCGAAGTCATGGACGCGAGGTCGCCCATCAAGCCCGTGGCTTCTGACCTTCTAGGCGGCGGCGTATGAAGCTTGTGTAGATGAAGTCATGGGCCTTGAGCCACCTGTCGAGGATAGCCTTGAGGTGATAGCCTTATCTCGAGCATGATGGTCCTTGATCAATATTCGAGCCAAGTTGGCGGTACATGATTCGAGCTACCAATGAGGCTGAGTCATGGACATATCAAAGGGGTGGCCACGAGACTAAGTCGTGGGGCACCGAATGGCCCATAGGGGTGGTAGCCCCCCAGTGGACTTAGAGGCACCTATGAGGCTAACTCATGTGCATCTTGAAGGTGTGCCCACAACACTAAATCATAGGCACATCGGAGGGGCGTCCACGAGACTAAGTCGTGGGGCACCGAATGGCCACTAGGGATGGTAGCCCCCCAGTGGACTTGGAGGTGCCCATGAGGCTAACTTATGGGCACCTTAGACGTGTACCCCTGACAGTAAGTCACGGGCACATCTGCGGCTGGCCCACGAGACTAAGTCGTAGGGCCTTGAATGGCCACTAGGGTGGTAGCCCCGGTGGACTTGGGAGGTGCCCATGAGGCTAACTCATGGGCACCACGGGCGTGTGCCCTTGACACACACCGGTGGCGCCACGAGGCTAAGTCGTGAGGCACCGAATTATGAGGGCAATGAAGCCCTTTTACCCCGTATGTGGGTTTTTGTTATGATCGGGAATGCATGAGAGTGGTTAACCCTTGAAGCAATGAAGCTAGGTGTCTTGGGACTCGAGAGGTCGTTCGTGGCGTGGCACAGAGTCTAAGGGGACGAGTCCTCAAAGACATCCATCAACTTGTCTTGGACCAAAGTTATCGCTCATGCCCTAGGTCTAGTAGGACACGAGCCGCCATGGTGGAGGCGACGGACGCCCAAGCCATTATGGACTTTTGCTAGGGGAGACCGTAGAGGTCATCGCCCTCGCACCACGAGGTGGTCGCTCATGCCCAGGCGATGGGACATGAGCCACCATGGTGGGCGCGGCGGGCGCCAAGCCACCATGGACTTTTGTTAGGGAGACCGCGGAGGTCGACGCCCTCGCACCACGAGGGTGGTCGCTCATGCCCTAGGGCGATGGGACCTGAGCCGCTATGGTGGAGGCGACGGACGCCCAAGCCACTATGGACTTTTGCTAGGGGAGACCATGGAGGTCGTACACCCTATGCACCACGGAGGTGACATCCTTCGCAGGGGAAGGGTTAGCGAGAGCTTGTGTGAGGCAAGCGAGACTTGTAGGACAGTGCGCTTCCTAACAAAGAAGTGTTAGCAAACCTATCTTATCGCCGCGTGTCGAAAAGCAAACCTCTCAATCGTCAATGAGCACAAAATTGAGAAGACATTCAAAAGCAGTCAACCCCTTAACAACAGCGTGTTAAGGGACTACCCTCGATCCACGTTATAATTGCATAAATGGTGCGATCATGCAGGAACTTCACGTCTTCATTGCATTAAGTAAGATGGTGTTTACATCTCGATAGGTGCCACAGGGGGCATACAGTAGAGTCTTAAGCATAAAAACTTGCGGATTTCCTTCGCAAAGTCCGCCCTCTCACTTGCGGTTGTCCTCGTTTTGAGCGAATTGGGCAGGTAGTGGTGCTGAGAGCATTTCCGATTGGAGAGAGCGGTGACGGATCTGGCCAGGGAGGATAGCTTGACCCGTGCAGTGAGAACGGGGTCGTTCCAGTGGAGCAGCTAGGGGTCGTGCGCAGGCCCCATAGGATGCCGAGGAGCTCCTCTACACGGGTTCCCTGGCAGAGTGCACTTGTTTCAAGGTGGTGGCGTATTCCTTGCGAGGACTAGCCCATTGGTTCTTCCCACCAGTTGGTTTTGACGAGCCACCGTATCAAAGCGAAGGGTGGTCCCGATGGAATTACTGAAATCTCTGAAGGTGGGCGTCGAATTTGGTATCGTTATCCACCGTGAGTTCCTAGGAACAACGGAAGCGACGACGATATTCTTCCAAAGGAATTTCATCATGGTGCGAGGCGTGATGGAGGCTAAGGCTCCACCTCTACCCATTCGGTGATGTAATTCAACGATGCTACCACTATCGCCAGCCCCTTGCCCGGTGGGGATGGCGAGCGAGTCCATTCCCCACGGCAAAAAGGCAGTGATTGGTATGGTGCGTGGGGATTAGCATGATCGATCGCGATTGTCGCCATCTTTTGGCATCCTCGCTTCTGAGCATGCCGAGGGCATCTGCACCATTGTGAGCCGATAGAAGCCTTGGCGAAGTGTTTTCTTTGTGATTTCCCTTGGCGCGATATGAGAGGTGCAGAGGCCCCCATGAGCGTCCAAAAGGAGTGTCATGTTTGGCGGTGTCCAGCGAATATGCGGTGTTGGACTTTAAGAACTCCATTAGCTCCTTCTCCATCCTTCACAGGATAACGACCCGATTCTAAGAGACCGCGGGTCACCCCGGTCAAGAGTCGTACTTCTGCGAGGTCCCCCTCCGAGCGAGGCTTAAGGGAGCACCTCATTGGAGGGTACATCCTTGGTGTGCCTTGGTGAGAGGCGAGCATGTCCTCCTTTGACTCCTTGGGTTCGAGAAAGTTGATGTCATGGGAGTTAGGCGCCGCTTTGTGAGTACAGACGGCGAGCTAAGTCTTGATCACCCTCACGGAGATGACGCCGCCAGGGCTCGTATCTTTAAGCACATGTAGTTTTGATGTACTGCCGCACAAAAGCGGTTGAGAGTTGCCCTTCCCATGATGGCATTGAATGGGGACTCGATGTCAACAACATCGAACTGGCGGCTTCCGTGCGGTGATTCTCTGTGATTGAGCGTCATGAGGAGTTCGATCCTCCCAAGGGGTGGATGGATTTTCTGACGGCCGGCGAGAGGCGTCGAGATGGCGATGGGATGCCGGATGATAGCCCCGTGACTCCATAGTTCCTTGGCGCCTTGCAGTAGAGTATATCTGCGAGCTTCCTCCGTCGACAAGGATGCGGGAGATCTCGCAATTGGATATTGTGGCGATTACTAAGAGGCGTCATCATGAGGAACCTTAAGCCTTGTGCATCATCACCGTGTGAAGCTAAGAGAAATGCTTGCCCATTTGGGAGGGGCGCTTTGAGAGCCACCCCACGACGTTGATTTCTCGGGCGTACTTCCTTAGTTAGCGTTTTGATGCATGATGGGAGGCCGAGCCCCTATTATGACATTTACTCGTCTTTGCGGTGCTTGGAAAGGAGTTCATGCTCAACATCGTGCAAGCCGCAGGGGTAGATCACGAGGGCTCGGCAGGGGAGGTGGAATTACTGAAGGGCATCGCCTCTGTGCGTGGGGCGGGCGGCGGCTTCGTCTGCCAGGGGCCGTGTTCGAGGAGCCGCTATTTCAATGCAAGATATCTTGACGGCATTCATTCAGATCATGCCGTGACATCTTATGGTAGGCACACCAGTCAGTCTCCTTGATTTGGGTTGCCCTCCTTTCATTGCGGCCTTCGTCGGGGCGTCCCTTCGATGGGCTTTTGGCCTCGATTCCTTCTTGGGTCCTCTGGTGGAGTTGCTCCGCTCCTGCGAAGGAGTGTCGATTCACGACAAGAATCTTGGAGTCACGCTCCTGCCAGAGTGATCCCTCCCGTCATGCCCTTCCTCCTAGGGGAGCTTTTGACTTCTTCCGGAGGAGATGCTTTCGCCTGCGGAAGAAATCCCTTCTTAGCAGTCGTCTTCTTCTCCTCGGGCATATTTTTCCCACGACCTCAAAGAGCTCATGGGTCGTCCTTGGGGATCTCTCCCAAAGCGACGATTGAGTTCTCCGGGAGCACCCTTCTTTGCACGCATTGATGATGTGGAGTCAGGCATCTCCACACAACCGCACTTTAGAAAAGCGCTTAAGAAATTCTCTTGTGGATTCACCCATACATTTTAACAAGAAAGAGTGGTTGGGGAGCATGGGCGCTTATAGCTTCCTTGGAAATTTATTTGAACTCTTCCTCACCGGTCCCAAGAATAGATGGAGCCTTTCTTTTGGTTGAAGAACCGAGGCGCGCCCGTTGCCCTGAGAGCAGTGGGAGGCGATTGCACATCTCTACTTCTCCACCTCCCCACCCGAATCGCCGTGGAGTATACTTCTAGGAATTGTATGGGGTTAGAGTCCCCATCGTAAGGCCCGAGATTGGTGGCGGAACTTTGGTTGAAAGGAGACTTTGAAGATGTCTCGGCGAGAGGTTCGATCTCGGATGATGCCCTGTCCTTCGCCAGGTAGGTGATGGTGATCAGCGGTGCGGCACGACGGCGATAGCGGGCTCTCTGAGTGGAAGAGCTAGATGCCCACCGATGGCGGCGATGGTCGCGAAAGCATTGGCGAGTTGAGCGCCCATGCCGACTTGCAACTTGATCCGGCGGAGATTAGTGATTGACATCCTCTTCTTCGTGGCCGTGGTGACCGTGGTTAGAAGAAATACAACCACGCAACGTGGTCGTGAGGGCAAAAAGAGAACAAGGCACAGAGGAACTCACCCACGCACACACACACACACACACACACACACACGAGGAGGGGAGGATGGCTCGTCCCACGGACGAATGTTAACGTGTAAACCGAACAGTGCTCTGGCGAACTCTTCAATGAGGACACTCGAGGTGGTCAAAGGCGACGCAGTTCCAGCAAACTCCTTGGCGACGAGGAGGGCTCCAGTGAACTCCTTAGTGAAACTTCAAGCACGGAAACTGGGTGAGAGTAAGAGAGAGTTGAGAGCTGGGTGAGGAAAAAGGTGATGAAGAAGGGTCCTTAGCTCAAGCACGGAGCTTTTATAGCCGGGAGAACAGAAGAGCAAAGCAATAAAAACTCTAAAGCACACGAGATCAAGGGTAGGTGGCGACAGGACAGGACATGGCATGAACGTGCGCAAACAGCTGCCCGAGGACAACGGGAACTGTGGAGGCGGTAGCATTTAATGCGTTATAGCGGCATTTAATGCGCGAGGCCTCCGGTGAGAGCAGTGAGGTCTCCGCGCGAGAGCAGCGCCGCGATGAGCGGGAGGAGAAGGTGAGCAAGGTTGAAGGTGGGGCTGGTCAAAAGGGGGTCACGGTCAAAGGGGAGGTCGTGACCCAAAGAGCGCATGTGACCAAGGGGTGCACGTGACCAAGAGGAGGTCGTGACCCAAAGGGTGGTCGCGGACCAAGAGGGTGGTCTTTGCAAAAAAAACTCAGAGGGTGGTATTTGCAAAAAGACCGAGAGGGTGGTCTTTGCAAAAAGACCAGAGGGTGGTCGCGGCTTAAGGGGAGGTCGCGGCACAAAGGGGTGGTTGCAGCCCAAAAGGTGGTTGCGGCCCAAAAGGGTGGTATTTGCAAAAAGACAAAGAGGGTGATCTTTGCAAAAAGACCCAAGAGTGGTCGCGGTCCAAGGGGAGGTCACGGCACAAAGGGGTGGTCGCGGCCCAAGAGGTTGGTCTTTGCAAAAAGACTAAGACGGTGGTCTTTGCAAAAAGACCAGAGGGTAGTCGCGGCCCCAAGGGGACGTCGCGGCACAAAGGGGTGGTCGCAGCTCAAACGGGTGGTCTTTGCAAAAAAGACCATCTCCAGGACCACCGGGGAGGTCAAGACCAAAAGGGAGATCCAACGAGAAGGGGATCAAAGAAAGGCGCGGCGAAGCGGGGCCGTCCAATTTTGATGGGCGGTTCAAAAAGAGGTGAACATTCGGACCGATTGAACGCACTAACAAGATCGGGCCGCTTAACACAAATTGGATGATCCACAGCGCGTGGGACGTTCGGACTGGCCGAAACGCCCACGAGATCGGGCCGTTCGACACAGATCAGATGGTTCAAAATGAAGGGGACGTTCGGACTAGCCGAACGTCCAATAGGATCGGGCCGTCCAGCACAGATCGGACGATCCGCAAAGAAAGGAGGCGCGGAGCTGGGCTGCGCGGGGAGAATGGAACGAATAGAGAAGGGGAAAACAACACTAGAGAACTCTAACAACTCCAAAGGAACCAAACTCAAATTAATTGAAGTTCGATTTATTCATATTAAACACCTTAAATTCCAAAATCTTCATGTTAAGCTTTAGAACTTCAACAAGACCGAATGATTCTTTTATTTTTGAAAACTCAGAAACTCAGGAAGAACTTGGGACGTTACAGCAGGTGCCGAGGAGACCGCAAGAGGCGAGGGCGCTTACTACGAGGACCAGGATGAGGTGGACACCCTATTCGACAAGTGGAACGAGTAGACGTCCGGTGGAGCAGGGCAGGCAAGTGAGGGGAGTTCTTTATCGTTGTAATTAAATACTTGTATTAAAGACCGTAGCCTTGGGTGGCTACTTACTGTAATAAAGTACAGTTTCTATCTTATTGTTCTGTTGCGTTAACTTTAGTAGGACTTATTATTCGTTGGAGCAGTGTTCTATCGGATAGACTAATAATAATCCGTATGCTTAAGTGTGAATATCTTTCGGGGTAATGACACATGCCGCCACATCTATTTTGTATATTTACATATTTGCGCTACATCTTTCCATTTACAATTTTGTACGTATTTTTCACAGGGGTCAAATGTCTATATAAAAAATATTGATGATAAAGTTGATGACAATGCTCTCCGTGAACAGTTTAGTGAATTTGGTAACATCACGTCAACAAAGATTATGTGTGATGAGAAGGGCCTTAGTAAAAGATTTGGATTCATATGTTACAACACTCCAGAGGAAGCAAAGCGTGCTGTGAGCAACATGCGTGGTAATCTCATGTTGTTTTCCACTAACCCACAAATCACTATTGCCAAAATGCTAACCATGTTATTTTATTTGGATTAAGCATGTGTTATGTTTTTTTATAAACCTTTGTATGCCTCTATTGCTCAAAAGAAAGTGGAGAGACATGCCAGATTTCATGAACATCTTACTAAATTTGTTGCAATGCTAGGAGACGCAAAATCTGTAATGCCCACCAAATATCCTCATGTGTCATGTGTGCTTCACCGCATCTTGAGGCTCATCTCCCACAAGGTCCTTCTAAACAGGGACTTATGTATCCATACATGGGGCTCGAACAAGAATGGAGGCCAAATATGTTCCCTTCACAACCAGATCTCGAATAAACACATTCACCAGTTATATGTTGTTACCTTCATTAACCCAAATTGCATATGTTTTAAGAGATCAACTGATAAAATCTTCTTTACCTTCTCCATAGATGCCATACACCCCAAGGAAAATATATAGACAACATAGGGACGATGAATGGGAATATAATGCCTCTTCCACGTACTGTTAACCATGTGCCACATACAAAACCAATTAAAGATTTTATGTCCATATCCCAACAGGTATGCTTTGGGATGGTTGACTACTTTATGGTGATATTTAGTATTGCAAAACAATGCCATACATCCATTAGTCTCCCACTATATTAGTACCACTTTTATGGCCATTGCAAAATACTTCTTTGTTGCATGTTCTTCTTCTATGAAGGGGCTCCGAGGTGTCGTCCGTAGTTGTACACATTGATATGATGTTTTTATAGTGACTGAATTGTATTTGCAAAAATAAGATGTTACTACTGTCAGATCGATTATAGGCATTTAGGTGTTTCTTTGTGATAGTCTTCATGTTAATCTACTACTATCATGTGATGCATTACTACTAATTGACATGTGTATTTAACTTTGTATATTAATTTTACTTATTCTTTTGTTCTTGAAAGTTTGGCTTGCAACCTTTTGAGATTATGCAACAATTCAGTCATGCAAATTTCATCTCGAATGGTGTTATTTTTTTAGATAATGGAAGAGAAAATCTCTCCCGGCCTTTGCATCAAGAATGCACACAGCCAAATCTCAAATGATGTTATGATCAACGACCTGGCTATTCATCATGGTGACTTTGTTTCATATTAGCTAATGATGTTATCAACAACTCATTGACTACTGCTCGACCTGACCAACAAAAGACAAAACTCAAGAATCAGCTATATCCACTGGTTGAGAGACATCAGGTGATTCCTTGGCTTCATCTATGTTACCTCAAGATTCCCAAGGGACCTATTCTTAACTTGGTATTATTTGCCCATTGCTGCCTAATATTGCCAACAAAATCACTAAAGTGTTAATGGATAACTCTGATGCGGCCATGCTTCTTTACTCGTCGGACATGTCTACCAAAGTCGACCAGTGTATCCAACTTATCTGAGTGACAAAATCTAAACCCGAGGATTAAGAGGCTTTGCACCTAGGTTTCCTATTGGACTCTGATGGTTTGAACGCATTCTAAAAGTTCAATACCAACACAACCAAGCTTTTGACTATGCCAAGAACATTCATGTTTGTGTTTAGGGTGGCAATTGGCTAGCTGCTCTTTCTTCTTGTTAAATTAAACTTAAGAAAATTTCAGTCGACTTAGAAATAGCAAATCCGTTCAATATATTCATTTCTCTTGTTTTCGGCTCCTCCATTGATTGGTCATCTCATGGCAAAGGATATTCGCTAACTACTATCTAGTTTTGTAGCTACGACACCATGCTTTAGCGTGAAACACAATCACCAAACTTTGGGGCTGTTTGGTTTGGTGCCCATGGGAACCAAAGTATCACAAGCCAAATTTTGGTAACGTTGACTAGATTTGGCCTCCGTTTAGTTTGATGCCAAATTTTTGGTAAGATTCTGTTCACATTGGTTCTCTAGTTTATTTCTAGTGCCAAAATTTGCCAAAATACGGACAGTGATTTGGCCAACCCCGGTTTTGGTAGCTCCAAATTTTGGCTTGGCTTTTCATGTACAATTTTGGACCTCAAACCAAACAAGCCCTTTGTTTGTAATTCTGGTTGTAACCTTTCCAAAATTGGTTGCCAAATTTTGGCATGGCAGGAAGCAATAAGAAGCAGCTGAGTGACATATGTGGCAGAAGCTGGTTGGGTGTGGCTAGTGGCATTATTGCATGTTTAGTTTGATTCAGGGCCTTAAAATGATAATATTTCCTAAACCGAGTATCCGATTTTTGATCCGTTTAAACCGTTGTGTTTCTTGTCATTTAATCAACAAAACAAGACCTATGTTGGCATATTTGGGTGCAAAAAAATAGATGTCATGTGGAACCCACGTGCCATACGCATTTTTGGCAAATTTTGACATGGTTGCAATCTAAACATATCAATTTTGGCATTATCCGTAAATTGGTATGGCTACAATCCAAACCCTATTTTTTCCCCCAGTTTTTGGCATTGCCAATAGTTTGATATGGCTAACTGGGTTCAGAAACCAAACAAGCCCAAAGAATCTCCTTAGAACGACCAGGTTTTGCTTATACGATGATTATTCAAGAAAGTCGTGAGAAAGCAAGTCCTTCAATGATGTCTTGTACTAGAATTTTTTTTATTAATTAACCTTTTATTAATTTATTTTTATTATTAACCCCCCGCAAGCTTTATTTCTAATTCAGACTTCTTTGGCCACATCAGCCCGTATCTTGTCAAGCTCAAAAAAGTTCCTTACACTATCCAATTGCATTGAAATTCCCACTATAAATACAATGTGTGGCTTGGATATCACAACTCCAATTTGTTAAGGGTTTGTCTACACAGAATTCACATGTTTTCTTCTTAAAAAACTGTCACATTCTGAAAGTTCATTTACAACTCTATTATACATATATTACAGCAAAATATTTATGTAAATTTGGTTCTTGGTCACTGTAATTATTCTTGAAAGTCTTAATAACTCATATTTCCATAACATGATTCAAAATCTCACATGTATTTTGAGAGGTTGAGCAAAAACAAAGACAAAAAAATTACAACTCCATTATACATAAATTATAGTAAATTATTTATGTAATTTTGGTTCTTGGTTGCTATAATTATTCTTAAAAATCTTAATAACTCATATTTCCATCACATGATTCAAAATCTCATATGTACTTTGAGAGGTTAAGCAAAAACAAAGACAGAAAAAAATTATATACCAACAAAATACGGTAATGTGGTGAACCCGTTATATTCTTCACATGTACTTTGAGAGGTTGAGTAAAAACAAAGACAAAAAAATAAAATTATATGCCAACAAAATACGGCAATGTGGTGAACCCATTATATTCTTCACATGTACTTTGAGAGGTTGAGCAAAAACAAAGACAAAAAATAAAATTATATATAAACAAAATACGGCAATATGGTGAACCCGTTATGTTTTATGGTGAGGGAGCTCGACGCCGAGCCGCCGACCACCTGGACCTGGACGCGGCCAAGGTCTCCCTCGGCGTCATCTCTTGTGTACGAACGTACGAGCTACAAAAATGCCTTTACACTTCGTACTCGTTAGTCGATACGGTTGTACCTTACAACTCGTTGCTTTAGATTCATCCATCCATCGATCCATGCGTGCATATATATACTGTGAAATATTAAGATGAATAAATAACACATCAATAATATGAATCTTATAGCACATCTAACGAACAGAAAAGTGACAGCGAAAGTAGCAATTCCCATTTGTTAATCCATATTGCCTACTATTTCGACCCCACGACTCTGCGCCGCCTTCCCTCCCATCGCCGACATGCCTAAGAGGGAGCGCGACAGCGAGGGCCGACGGAGCTCGTCGCGGCGCCGCCGCCGCAGCCCATCCCCGTCCGACTCGGGTGATGCCTCTGAATCCAGCGGCTCGCCACACCGGGGCCGTAGCCGCCACCGCCGCAGAAGCCGCCGGAGGGACACCCCGTCCTCCTCCAGCGATGGGAGCGAATCTCAGGCGTCGGACTCCGGTGACCGCCGCCGGAGAAGGAGCGGCAGCAGGAGGCAGGGGGACATCACTGAGGAGCAGATCGTGGAGTACATGGCTAAGAAGGCGCAGAAGAAGGTATTGCGCAGTGGAGATTGGGGGTTTCCGTTTGGCTGGCTCTTGGGTTCCGGTTAGGGTTTTGATTGCTAACTTGTTATTGGTGGTGGTTGTGTAGGCTGAGAAGGTGGCGAAGAAGATGAAGGCAAATGAGGTGTCGGGGTACTCCAACGATTCAAACCCTTTTGGCGATCCCAACCTGGCAGAGAAGTATGGGATTTCGTTTCCCTCTTCTGCTACATTATGCATTGCATTAGTGATTCTGCTTTTGCTACAGTAGATATTTGGGTTGAAATTTGTTTGGAGGGTGTCGTGGGTGACAAAAAAAAGGAGGCTAAAATTTGCTATCATCTTCCCAGAAAAAAAGGGGAAACCTGGAGAAGGTTCCGGTTGATGCTAGTGAGCTATTATTCCTTTGATGTGCAAGAATTGAGATAACTCTACAGATCCATGCACCCAGTAGATCCATGCACCCAGTGGTGCAGCTATTACTTTGAATCTTTGATAACTGTTTAATGTTTGGGCTTCTTTGGTGATAACTTGTTCTTTATTTAAGAATAAAAAATAAAAACTAGCTCGATCGTTAACACATATAAAGACATCCATATCTTGTCTGAAATAAGAAAACATTATTGGTTAGTGCAGTCCAGTCAGATTTTCCAAATGCATGTTGCGTCTAAGCTTGATATGATTGTATTTGGGGAAGGTATCGAGGTGGTCTATTTTTTGCATCTCTACTATATAACCACTTGATGTGGGGTGGTACTCATCTCTTATGAAGTTGATAAGTTATCTTAATGTAGCTAGTAGCTTAGGGGTAAAATTGATGCAATGGTTAATTAGGTCTTGTATTGGACAAATGTATGAAGAATTGAATATTTAGTTTAGTGATGCACCGAATTTTATGTAGTGATGCACCGAATTTTATGTATTGTCAGCGATACTGCCATGAACACTTCTCTTGAACTACTAAATAAGTCGATCAAATTTATGTGATCAGTTAACGATAGACATTTTTCTGATGCAGTCATGATTATGTTGTTGATTCCATAGGGGCCAGGGCCATTGAGCTTTTTCATAATAATTGCGGAAAATCCGAAAGTTGAATGCACAACTTGCTTAGTCATTTGGTGCACTCCCTAAGATGGATTGTCAATAGTTGCTACCGTGAGAAATGTTTTATAAGAGTATTTTGCATATTTGAAAGCAATGTTCCCCTAGGCAGTTGCCCAGCCCAGCTAGACTATGCCTAGGCGCTAGGCGCCACCCTCCTGCTTAGCCCACCTAATCGGCAATTAGGCGCTAGGCGTCGGTCTGCCGTCCGACTACCGCCTAATGCCTAGGTGAACACTGTTTGAAAGTTGACAAATTTGTGTTCTCAGAAGACAAATTTCTGATCTGATCATGAAAAATTGACAATTGTGATGATTCACATGTCTAATTTAGTTGTTCAAACTTATTCATACGATTTTGGACACACCTTGTGATTAATGGTGTTATTTATGTGAGTGTACCAGTAATTTTCCTTTTATGTGCTATAGTCTCACTGCTCTATAAGATGTTGGGGATGTCGGGCCTCACATTCTGGTATAGTTTTGCATATTATTTTAATATTTTTAAACTATTGAAGATGCTAATTCGCTTTCAAGTTAACATTTCTGATGCTTATCTTTATTATTGAATAGTATGAAAATGTTCGTGTCTGCATTGCAGATCATAGATTGTTTGCCTCCTAGTTGTTGCATTGCCACAATGACGTTTCTCTGAACAGTTGCTTTAGTCTTTGACAATACCTAAAGAAGGATGCTCTCAAGTCTCAACCTTATCTCTTTACAGTTTTGTTTGGCGAAAGAAGATTGAGCGCGATGTATCTCAAGGACAAAAGGTGGACATTTCTGTGAAAGCTGAAAAGAAGAAGCAGAGAGAGAGAATGGTAATATAAACTGTAAATTTCACTAGCACTAATATTCTATTTCTGTAGATTATGAATTTGAACTTTAGAGCCTATATATGAGTATCAGTGATGTACTTCCTGAAATTGGAGAGGGACCTTCATAGTGTTAGATTATTAGAGAGAAGAGTGAAATAGGGACTGAATGCTTGAATGTATTGCAAGAGCCCAAAGGGCAATATATAGTGTACAAGTGAAACCCTAGAGACTAGAAACCGTAATCTAGACTACAATTACATAACTACCCTTACATGACTATTACACTAACATGACTATTACACTACTACCTTTAACACCCCCACTCAAACTCAATGCGTATGCAATAGCATTGAGTTTGAAGAGGTCAAACACTAAAAAAAAAGAAATAAATCCAAAGTCCGGGCTTGAAGATGTCGTCGAAGCATGCAACTCTTGAACAAAAATTGTCCTTCGGCTCTTCACACACGAAGAGCTTGATTTGGAGATATTGAAACCGACAGGAATAGAGAGATATGTCAAATCAAGCCGATGAAGAGAGAGATAGAGACGAAGACGAGAACCAGATCCGCCCACCTAAGAGTGAGGTGATGGTGTCGAATCTGGCGCTCGACGAAGGCAAAGACAACGGACCAGATCCGCCCACCCAAGATGTGAGGTGACGGTGTCGAATCTGGCGCCCGACGAAGGAGAGACAGTTGATGATAACGACAAAGAAGGCCATTGGTCAAGAGTCGCAATGATGCGAAGATGTGTAGCAAGATGGCTACAAGAGAGGACCAAGAGGGCAAGGTCGCATCAACAACGATGATGGGGTGACCGCACTCGATCCAATGGACGGACCGCAGCAACCCGAAAAAGGAAAAAGCAATCGGCTGATCGACAAAGGATATGATGAACTGACACGACTTTGACGAACTCAAAGAGATGTAGTGGACTTGGATGGACTCGATGGAATTCAAAGGAAATAGACTAAAGATACTATCGTGACAACATATATTAGCAGCTGGATACTTGTAGCAGATACAAGCATTAGCATTGATGACACAAGCACCAACAAAGAAGATAGCTAAAGACACTCGGCTGAAAGCAATTGATCAGAGGCAAGCAATCAACAGAGCGGTCACGCTTGGTATTGAAGAGCGAAGGAAGCGAAGCAGGTTGGGAGTTGCGGTTAGTACCGAGGATCAAGCAATACCAAACAAAACCCACGAGCAAGCGAGCAAAGTCTCTGGCAATGGGCATTCTCCAGTGACGTCGGCGCAAGAACCGGAGGAGGCAAGGCGATCCGGGCAGATGGGCTGAGGAGAGGACCTGTGGCACGGAAGCGAGTGACCCGAGGTCGGCGTGGGCGAGCTCCGTCGGCCAAGAGGAGGAGGCCGTGGCGCCCGCCGAGGCGAGAGCAACTCAGCGACGGCGGCCCGATCTAGATGACCCGACGAAGGAGTTGCGAGCCGGTGGCGGCGGCCCAATGATGAGGTGCGAGAGTTGGTGATGGAGGAGCTTGGGGACGACGTAGACAATGAAGAAGCTCGTCGGGAAGACGATCCGAGCCGGATCCGTGGAGAAGACTTGAGACACGGTGCAGACCAAATCCGAGCGGATCTGAGCCAGGGAAAGCCCATCGACGGCGGAGGCGACGGGGCCGCGGCCTCGCCTAAGTGCCTCCGCCTGAGGTCGCATCGAAGGCTCCCCTGCCAGATCCGAGCAGGCCTTGACCGCCACCACCATCCTCTCCCGCCAGACGAGCACGAGGTGGCACTGCTACACGGATCTGGAGGAGGACATCGCCAGACGAACTCGAGGAGGTGCAGCGGCGTGGATCCTCAAACCGGCGGCGAAGATCCGGAGCTCGAGGAGACGTACGGCGCGGATCCGCGAGCCGGCGAAGCAGAGGAGTCGATGAAGACGAGGCGGTGGAGGAGCGACGCCGGATCTCGCGCTCGCGCTTGTGAATCCGGACGGAGGAGCTCCGGATCCCGCCGGATCCGGTGAAGTCAAGGCGAGGCGACGAGGATCCGGAGGAGGAGGAAACGCGGGCGATCTCCAGGCGTCGGATCCGTGAGGGACGCTAGGTGAGCTCCAGTCCGAGGACTACAACCAAAGGAACGAGAAGAGTAGTCGGGCTCGTGGAGCGCCTGAACAGTTAAAGACGCCGCTGGGTGTTGCTACTTTGGGACATGAGATGGCCGCCCCCGGGAGTGAGATTGTTTCTCCCGGGGGCAACGGTAGCGGGAAGATGATGGAAGCTAGATCGTGGATCTAGGCTCTGATACCATGTTAGATTATTAGAGAGAAGAGTGAAATAGGGACTGAATGCTTGAATGTATTGCAAGAGCCCAAAGGGCAATATATAGTGTACAAGTGAAACCCTAGAGACTAGAAACCCTAATCTAGACTACAATTACATAACTACCCTTACATGACTATTACACTACTACCTTTAACACATAGCATCAACAGGATGTAGATTTTAGACTTTCAATGTGCTTAACTTTCTACTATTTCCTTTATTTGTAGGAATGGACAAACTTTGTCTTGTGGTTGTTTACCATATCTGAATTATGTTCCTGTCATCTTATCATGGAAGGGATGTGGCCTACTGTTCATTATGACTTGTTGGGGGTCAAAAATACCTATGATATTAAATAATGCATTAAAAAACTGATTAGGAACTAACATAAGCACAACTGCAAAAATACCCTCCCAAAAAATAAAGCCTAGAAAGTTTAAACATGTGACTTTACATTCATAGAGATTATATGGGTTGATCTGTTCCCTGCAAGAATATCCCTTGCTTTATTCCTTTTACGAGTTGTTTATGGTTGATGGCTATAAATACATATCCTGAATAGGTCACTAGTGTACAACCTTAATTCTCTTTTTTTCTTCTAAAAGAATGTTGAAGTCTATGCTTTTCTTCTAGTGCCTAATCCCTGTCCATGCACTGTCAAATATAGGCTGAAATAGAGAAGGTTAAGAAAAGAAGGGAGGAAAGAGCAATTGAAAAGGCACAGCATGAGGAGGAAATGGTATGTATATATCTCTGGTTATCATAGATCGTATCTTAGTTTCAAGTAATATTGCTTGTGGAACTAGATGCCTATTTTTGTATTCTGTAGGACTTGTTAGCCAGAGAAAGAGCACGTGCTGAATTTCAAGATTGGGAGAAGAAAGAGGAAGAGGTTTGTATTTTACAACCTGACAAACAACATGTAATTATTGTTGAATTAACATGGATCCATTATTAATCTAACAGTTTTCATGTTGGAATGCAGTTTCATTTTGATCAAAGCAAAGTTAGGTCTGAGATCAGGTTACGGGAGGGACGCACAAAACCTATTGATGTTCTCCTGAAGAATCTTAATTTCACAGAAGAATTTGATGTTGACTTGAATGAGCCCTACTTAGTGTTCAAGGTATATGTCACTTCTTTTAGCCCTGTTCAATAAAATTAATCGAAGAGTGGTTTTATGTTTGCACTTAACAGAAACCTCAAAATAGGTTTCATTGAAACCGCACTGATACTTCCTGTAGTGCCTGTGCTCCTTAGGCTTTTGGAAGTTTCTTAGTTTGGACAAACGAATTTGTTATTTTCTCTTCATGAAGTTGCATATTCCCATCTCAGTATGCTCCTTAGGAGAAGATGTACTGCTAAACTTAATTAAGCAGTATATCCTCTTCTCTGAAATTTCCCCATCATAGAAGTCTTGCTTTACTCCCATGTACTTGATTCATAGGTATCTTATCAAGCTCTACAACTAAAAGTTCATTCATACATGTCTTGTTTCTCCTTATTCTCACCCACATAATCTTCAGTCATTTATAAGTTAGTTTTCAAGCCAGACTTGTTCTCGTACAAATGCATTCCAAGTTTGCACCCTTCTTAACATTCTCTTTCAGAAGGATGGCACCCTAGCTGCATATGACAGATTTAGGACCTCATTTGTCACCAAGTGTGAGTTTGTCCTTATACAAATTCCAGCTTCATTTGCCTTAAGCATTAGTAACAACCCATCAGTAATTGGTTTGGAAATTAGCGAAAAGGGATCTCCCTGTGTAGTTCTCTCAATGGATTTTAAAAATAAGCATACCATCTGTTCCCACTACCTCCATTCGACTAGCCCACGTTTGAATGAGATCTGTTTTCCTTTAACACTTACTGAAGCATATGTAATTTGCTAAATTGCAGGGATTAACAGTGAAGGAAATGGAAGAGCTACGTGATGACATTAAGATGCATCTCGATCTGGACAGAGAAAGCCAAATAAACGTCAAGTATTGGGAGGTACATGTCTTATATCTTACCCT
Organism: Phyllostachys edulis; assembly: GCA_036346405.1. Taxonomy (NCBI): domain Eukaryota; kingdom Viridiplantae; phylum Streptophyta; class Magnoliopsida; order Poales; family Poaceae; genus Phyllostachys; species Phyllostachys edulis. The sequence continues at coordinate 7,013,319 of CM070550.1, read as the reverse complement.
CCTTTAATATTACCCTTTCCCTGGATAATCATGAGTGTGATGTGTATGAGAATGATACTCACCATATTGCTGCTGAATGAGCTTAATACCGAAACAGTATAATCCTAAATAGTAACCGGCAGGATCTTCAGCTGACAGTATTTTGATATTTGATCTGTTAGATTCTATTTGACAAAAATATTGTGTGGTGTAGTATGTCAGGACATATTCTTTAGTTTGTTATATACAATTTGTCATAGTTGCTCACTGAAACTAAATCAAGTTTGAGAGCAAGTTCCTGATATGACAGGAGGCACTAATATGTTAAGTTTATTTGATTTCATGTTGCTCTGTTCATCTACTTGGCAAGATTCAAGAATGTTCATACTTCATACCTGTTGACCCTATTTAATTTCAAATCCATCAGGCACTCATGGTGGTATGTGACTGGGAGCTAGGCGAGGCTCGGAAAAGAGATGCCTTGGACCGGGCTAGGGTGCGTGGTGAGGAACCACCTCCTGATGTTCTTTCGGAAGAGAGAGGCTTACATGCAAGTATCGAGGGGGATGTAAAAGGTCTCTTGGAGGGTAAGAGTTCCAATGAGCTAGAAGAGATGCAAAATCAAATTGAGTCCCAAATGCGCTCTGGAACAGCAAAAGTTGTTGAATACTGGGAGGCCATTTTGAAACGCCTTCATATTTACAAAGCAAAGGTATGTCAGTCATGCTTGTAGATACTGTGATAATGGTTCTTATATTTGACTGTAGCAAATGTGATTCCAGTCATACCGTTATAGATTTTTTTTTTGTATCAACTATTAAGCAAGTAAAAGGGCCACTAGCTTCTTTTAGTTAAAGCATATATTCTTCAAAGCCACATGATCGAGTCTGGTTCAAGCTGTGAGCAACTGAGCATGCCTGTGGAGCTGCTTTGTCCAACTTTCTGAATTTGCAATTGATCTGATTGCACAGTTGATCAATAGCATATCTTAGAAAAAAGGTTTATTTCTTATTTGCGCTGCACTGCAGGCTTGCCTGAGGGAAATCCATGCTTCTCTCTTACGGAAGCATCTACATCGTCTAGAGCATCCTGGCGCTGTTGAACAGGATGTGGATGCTGAGGAAGAATTTGACACTAAAGAGGAGGATGTGGTGCATGATGCCGATGAAGGTTTAGATTTACTTCTGGTCATTCAACAAACCCTTTTTCTGAGATAACTCTAGCAATTTCTAATACCTGCTCTATGTGTAGATGATAAACGATATTCACCGGAACCTATAGCTGAGCAAACAGAGAGCCATGTGGACGAAGAAGCTGGCTCCTTCTCTCCTGAGCTAATGCACGGCAATGAAGATGAAGATGCAATTGATCCTGAAGAGGACCAGGCAGAACTGGTAGAGTCCTGTTTCCTGCTATATTTTGCTTTACAATAATAAATGCTGACCAGAATAGTAATAGTTATTTTTCTTTAGTAGCAGCTAGCTGGTTAATTAGAGTATCAAATATGACTTGATAGTAACTGGGCACCATGCTGTGCAACAAGAGAAGTCAATCAACAGCCCTACGATTGATACACTTGCAATAGGACAACGTTCCAGTGAGATCTTTTCTTAGGATGACCTTTTAAGCATTTGCAGGACTTCATGCATGTTTACCCTAAAAGAGGCCTTAAGTTTCAGTTAGACGTAACTTTTGATGATAATGCACCCAAGGCCCAAGGGCATTTGTCCTTGTCTAAGGTGCTTTTAATTGGCTCATTGGAGTCTATATGCAAACAAAATGGGGGAAAAATGTTTTCTCAATTTGGTATTACATCAGTAGGGTGCATTTCATGGGTTGATCGCACTTTTGAAATGAGGTTGGCAAGTCACAGATGTGCTCTGTGCTTTGAATTAATCTCCAGGATCGAAAACGTGAAGCTGTAGTTATCGAGCATCAAAGGAAAGTTAAGGAGGCCATGGCAGCTAAGGCACGAGTACCCGATGAGATGGAGATGAAAGCAATGAAAGTGATGGGAGCTATGGAGGAAGGGGATGCAACATTTGGTGCAGGTGCTGAAGTGAACCTGGATTCACAGGTTTGTCTCATTTGCCTTTTGGACACAAACAATACTGTGATTTTTTATTATCTAAGGAATATAGGAATGATGTCATTATCTTGCTTTCTAAACATAACAGTAGCTTCGTACCCACATTGTCCAATATTCTGTTCGTATGCTGGATTCGCTTGTGATCAGGATTACATGTTCATTTATCTGGAGTTGTGGACTCATTAATATTCTCTAAAGTTATATTTGATACTTTGGATGATGACCTACTTTTACATACTAGAAGCTTAATTTATCAACTTTGGTGCATTGAACTACTGTCAGTGAACCTCCATTCACTCTCTCAGCTGGTTGCTCATGGAAATATGCCTGCTTAATGTGCTCATAGGTGTACTGGTGGCATGACAAGTACCGACCAAGAAAACCAAAGTACTTCAATAGGGTGCATACTGGATATGAGTGGAACAAATACAACCAGACTCATTATGACCACGACAACCCACCGCCTAAAATTGTCCAAGGCTACAAGTTCAATATATTTTACCCTGATCTTGTGGATAAATCAAAAGCGCCAACGTACACTATAGAGAAAGACGGAAGCAGTGGGGAGACATGCCTTATAAGATTTCATGCTGGCCCTCCGTATGAGGATATTGTAAGTCCTTTGCCTCGTAGCTATAATTTAGCTGTAGTTTCATGGACATTTCACTTAGTTACTTGTTTCTCCTTGCTAGTCTTTTCGTATTGTCAACAAGGAGTGGGAGTACTCACATAAGAAGGGCTTCAAGTGCACATTCGAACGTGGCATTCTCCACCTATATTTCAACTTCAAGCGACACCGCTACAGGCGATAAATACCACGCAAAGGAAAGAAGTTGATCATTGGGCTATTAGAAGTTGGGATATGCGTTTCTTGCATAGCGTGTGCAAGCAGGCCTGTACAGATAGTAGGCTGGAGTCAAGTATACATCCTCTAATTAGGTCCTTACCTTGTATTGGAATACAAATTCAAACTATACATCGTATGCCTTTTTTTGTGGGATTTTCTTCAAGCTAACAAAAGAAACAGACGATATCTTCTGTGTTGCCTGTTAGGTTTGTGATCAGTTTTGCTCCAACTATTATTTAAGTATTGCCCTGGTAAGCTCTATGCCTGTATGGACACTGTCCGTAAAATTATGCCAACAAAACATAAACACAAGACCAAAAGCTGCGGTCACGACACCAATAAAGCTTCTGTTTTCTTGGAATGCATTGGGAAAGGAAAATGCACAATCTGGTGGTTTTGCCTCCATGAAAATTCCTGTTTTGTTAGCACGTGGAGTTGTAAACAGATGCAAAGTTGCAATGTGCAAAGATCCATTTGGTTCTGGACTCTAGGTGACCATTTTGGATCTGGACAATACATAGCCCAAGCCCTAAGCCACTTTGAAGACAAGTGGCTTCTGTTTGGACCTGATCACCAAATGTCCAGGACCTATTTGCCGAAAATTCATCCAAGAGTTGAACTTTTCAGGGAAGAAAAACATTTTGCACTGAAAACAAAAGATCAAAATAGCAGAGAACAAAAGAGCAACTAGCAAGCCATATGAGAACTTAAAATACTTGTATTGGTTTCAAACAGAGTTAAAGGCCTTATAGGCCAACAAGCTCAGTCACAATCTGGCTACTTCAAATGAGAAGAAACCACGAGCAACCAGCTCCAAATCAAGGGCACAAGTCATCGACAAAAAAAACTTGCAGAATCATCCTCAGTCTCTCATCAACATCTCATCATCCAGCAAAAAAGAAAGCATGTAGATCGAACATGACATCCTTAACGTTATCCTTGATCTTTGGAAGTCGGCGCACCTCCACAGGCCCCTCTCGGGCTACAGCTGCCTGCCCGCTGCTGCCGGGGGTTGAGCCACCGTCTGAACTTTCTCCTTCCACATTGTAGCGCACGCGGCCGGTGGGACTGCACAGAACGGAACACACCATTGGTGGTGACTGGTTAACCAATTTAGCTTCTAGAAGCACATGGCGCAAGATGTAAAGAAAATATCTCAGTTCCTCATTTACTAGATCCAGAAAGTAACATGATATCTATCAAGCAAATGGTACTGCATGAATCCAATGGATAAAAATCAACCAAGAGGAAAAGATCTTTTTCTTTCAGTTCACTGCAAATGCAGATCACATGAAGCAGACAGGCAGGAACAGGCTCTGAATGTGTTCATCTATTTTTTTAGTGCCCATTTCTGGCTGCTTTAAAGAAGAAACAGCGAACACGCGCTCCGAGCAGCCTCGAACGTGAGCGGGCGGGCCTGATGTCCCCCTTGCCAACTGAGCCGTTCTTAGTTCTCAATGTGTTCATCTATGAATTGACGTACATTGCAACAAACTAATCCACACGGTTGAACGCGAGCGGGCCGACATCCTCCTTGCCAACTGAGTTGCGCTATATGTTCATCTATGAATTGACGTACATTGCAACAAACTAATCCACATGGCCTCCTCCCCCTTGACGTACATTGCAACAAACTAATCCACACGGTCTCCTCCCCCTTGTGTTTGTTAGAGCTACACATCCGCAGTCCATTCAGCCCACGATCCGCGTTCCTCCGAATCTCACGGATCGCGCTTTCTAGGGTTTTCCTTTCTTCATCCGGTTGCGAGTGTCATTGGGAAGCGGCCGCACCCCTTTCCCTTCCTCCTCTTCCATCTATCAATCCACGCAATAGCTGATCGCATCTCCGTCCATCTTCTTCCGTGTCTCCACCAAGCTTCGCCTCCGGCCATGGCGAGGCCTTCCTGGGTCGTGCTTAGGCACTACGTTCCACTCTTCTCCGACGACGAGAAGGAGCAAGAATATGCGATCATGGGCCGCGCAAGCAAAGAACCTCTGGTCGGTGACGCCGGCGGCTACGACGAAGTCGCGTCCTGGATACTGAAAGCCGTCACGCTCGACGCCCGCCCACCTCCTCTATCCCCCGGAGATCTCCACCTTGTCCCTGCGGGTGAGGGAAGACAAGCTGGAAGCCACCATTCACTGCAACGTCGAGAACGAGCACAAGAACCTCCTCGTCATCGCGGTGCAACCCATGGTGTCCACAGGAATAAAACGCCCTGAGTACTTCCTCATCTACGATGCCGCCAAGAACTCGCTCGGCGTGGTTCCCCATGCCCGTAACTCCAGCTTCGACACCCATGCCTTGATGCCTACCAGTATGCACAAGGCCCTCTCGATTTTGCCTGCCGCCCTGTCGTCCTGCCACTCGGCAAGGGCTCCTACGGCCTGGCCGACTTGGCGTTTGAACCTGGTGGCGTAGTGTTGCCGCCGTCAGGTGTTCTCTTTCTGTGGTCATCGTCGAGCCCTGGCATGTGGACGCCCAAGGTGTCGCGCTTCAACCGGCGGATGCTCCCGCCGTTTGGCCTCGAGTATCGCCAGTACTTCCTCACAGGCTCACAGACGTGAACTTCACTTTCCAAGGCAAGGCTTTCTGGGTCGACCTCCTGCTCGGTGCGGTGGTCTGCGACGTGCCCTCCAGCGACGGTGATTGTGAGGAATTGCGCTTCGTCAATCTGCCCCCGGAGTGCTGATGCAGAGACTTCAGGAGGGACGACCCGAAGGTCTACCGTACCATGGGCCGAGTCAGGGACTCTGTCAAGTTCGTCTCCCTAGTCCCTCCACGTTGTCAACGGTGACAGACTCGATGAGGACACGCACCCTAGCGACATGGCCGTGAGGAGCTGGACTCTGGCGCTTGATCGACTTGAGTGGGTGAGAGACAATGACGTGACACTCCCTTTGACACGCCTCTTTGAGTCGCGGGTCTTCAAGGAGAGGTTGCCGCAGTGTGTGCCGATAAGACCTGTTCTAAGCGTTTATGAAGATGGCAACCAGAAAGTAAGAAAAATTTTAAGCTATATTAAAATCAGAGTTTAAGGAAAATTTCAAATCACAGATGATTTTTAATACAAACCGTCTATGATAAAATATATATCACAGACGGTTCTTAATACGAACCGTCTGTGATATGTCGTCACAGACGGTTTTTGTATGAAACCATCTGTGATTCGCAGCGCGGGAGTACAAAAAATTTTGAACGCGCGCGCGGGAGGCAAAATGTTTTAGCGTTGTCCTTATATATTATAGCCACCCCAGCCTTATTTTACATTAGTCTCTCCCTCTTCCCTCCTCACACCGAGCTCCGGCGACCACCCTCGATTCCCCGTCGCGGTTCAGCGAGGAGACACAGCCGACGACGACGATGAGGAGGGATGCGGTCATGCGGAGGAGCTCCTTATCTGCTGCAGAAGGTAGATTGCCAGAAGGTACGTGTACATCCCCATAACATACACAATTTGTTGGCTGTTTGTTGTAATGAATATTATCTTAATTTTGTGTTACCTAAGGTCGGAGCGCCGCTGGAGGTTTTCAGTCGTCTCTCCTTGTCGACGAGCTTGAGTCGAACTCGACGACATGCAAGAACATCTTGTGATATGCTGGTGAGGTATAGAGAGGAGCTCACAAGACCAATCCAAGAAGTCGATGAGTTCTTCAGGAGCTTGGAGGCATATATGGTTTCTAGCTAGTTTAACTTTGTAACTTTATTCTTTTTTCCCATTCGGATGGGACATTGTGAAATATTTTGGTTTCCCTTTCCTGTAATGTGTTTGCCATCATAATTTTAATTGGATTTTAGTTGTCTTGCTAGAGGTTGCATATGGAAACTACTATCTAGCAATTGATTGGCTTGATTTTTTTTTTTGCAATAGAAAAAATTATCACAGACGGCTCTGAATAAGAACCATCTGTGATAATTACTTATCACTGACGGTTCTTGTTCGTAATCGCTGCGTGAAAATAGACTATCGCTGCATTTGGTTACAACAAGAACCGCTTCTCGACTCATAAACTCAGACGGCTCACGAAACCGTCTGTGATGACGTTTTTGAACCGTCTGTGAAGGTCTTTTCTATATTAGTGTCAACAGTTTAGCGACTAGTCCCTTTGGCTACTAGTCGCAAAACGGTTGAGCGACTTAGCCCCTAGTCGCTCAACCGTTGGGCGATTAGGGCTTATGAGCGCCATCATCATTTCCTACCTCCCTCGTGTATTGTAATATAACTTACCTTACTACTCACCAATCATTCCTACCTCCGTCGCTCAACCGTTGGACGGCCTGGCAGCAAGTAGTGGTCCAACGGTTAAGTGACTAGTCAAGGTGTTGCTCAACCATTGAGCCAGTACTTACTGCCAAGTCGTCCAACGGTTGTGCGACTAGATGGTTGTATAGAAAGGCACACTCGGCTTCCTCACGGTCTCTTTCGTCATTTCTCTCGGGAGAGAACGAGAGGAGCTGGGGAGAGGAGAAAAGGAGAGGGAGAGAAGGAGAGGGAAAGCGAAGAGGGGGGAGAAGGTCGGGAGAGGGGGGAGAAGGTCGGGAGAGGGGGGAGAAGGAGAGGAGAAGAGAGAACGACGGGGGGAGAGGGAGAGGGAGAGAAGGAGAGGAGAGGAGCTCGGGAGGTAAGATAGAAAGAAGAAGGAAGCTCGTTGATAAGGAGAGAAGGTCTTCGCGTGGAGGTAATAGTCTCATCCGTTCTTGTTCTCATCCAAATGTAGGCAACGTGTCGCTACTTATTGGTTTAGCCCGTATTCCGTGAATGTATGTTGACAAATGGCTAGTTGCAATGTTTGAAATATTTGTAGTAAGAAATCAGTCATGTTGGAGCTCACAAGATTAAAATTGCATTACGGTATTGGTACGATTCATGAAGGTTCATATCGACCACTAACCTTGTGGATGTGTACAACTGGGTTCTTAGGGGCCTCCATCCTCAGCCCCTCGTCGCCATCGTGGAAGGCGTTCTACACGGTACAATCGGATATTTCAAGAAAAGGCATGCAAATGTGGCACTTCATACAGCCAACCCACATACACTGTATTGCTCGAAGATTACAGCATACATGCAGGCTAAGACCGAGAAGGGTCAGTCGCACACGATCTTCGTGATGGGCAATACGGAGCATCGTTTCGACGTGCTCCTTCGGGACAGAGCTAGATTTGGGACGGCTCACTCTCTTGTGACCAACGAGATGTGCCTTGGAGATCATGTGAATGAACCTAGCTGCACATGCAACAAGTCAAAGTTCCTTCACAAGCCATGCTCTTATGTCCTCGCCACATGAAAGACTATCAACATGGACCCATCAAACTTCATGTCAGAGTACTTCATGAAGGATAGGGTGCTGCAGGCGTGGTGCGGCAAGCTAAGAGGCGTTAGGGTTGTAGAAAACTTCTCCACGTTGGATATGGCATATAGGACTTTGATTATGGATCTTAACCTGTTGAAGGGTGGGAAGGACCATCGGCAGAGTCGTCGCATTAGGAACAATATGGATGAAGGGAAAGCTAGAGCGGCGGGTAGACGTTGCGGCCGCTGTGGCCAAGAAGGCCACACTGCAAGAAGTTGAAAGGCGCCTGCTGACAAGTAGGAACACTGGCATGAAGTGTAGTGCCACTTCTTGTTGTGTGTGTAGTGTTACTAAAATTATAAATGTTAGTATGTTGTAACTTGTACTTCAATTAGTACTTTGTTTGTTGTACGAAGTGTGAAACTAACTGTATCGTGATTGCAAACTTTAACTTCATTTGCAGTGTCAATCTGTCGTCGTTACCTATCTCTGCAAAGTAGGGCGTGATCTCGCTCTGCAAAGCAGGATGTGACCACTCTCTACAAAGCAAGACATGACTTCTCTTTGCAAAGCAGGATATGGCCTCGCTTTGCAAAGCACAAAGATACCACTCGACTGCCGCAAGCTTCCTCCTCGAAGGGCACGGTGCACAGACACGAAACACATCCGTGCCTCATCGCAATGGAGCCACTACAGCTGCGCCCGCTCCCGCTATAAATATAATGCTACTCGGCCAAGAACTCCGCACCAACAACACTACCTAGATAACATGGACAAGGAGAAGGAATGGAAGCACATCCGCGAGCTTTTGAAGGATGGAGGCTCCTCAAAGATACCGTCGCCACCACAGTATTTAGTCGTGACCTTACACACACCACCCCCTCCTCAATAGCCACCTCTGGAGCTCGTCGATCTTAGGAGGCTTCCTCGCAGTACGCCCAATGATTCCGAGTCGAGCTGTGCCCCCCTCCTATGTCCATTGAACGCCCTCCCGAAGAGCCCCCGACGGGGGTGGCGCCACCCCCTTTGCTGGTGTCAGGACGTCTGCAAGTGCGTCAAATCAACCGACGAGTGGACCATTAGGCAGCGCTATTGGTGCTGCCCAAACTTCTGCGCAGACTACCCCAACCGCAGGTTTGACACGCCGAGCCACAGGCAGCCGGTAATGAAATGGCATTTCAGTGCACACCACTATTTTGCTTCCCGTTACGCTGTAACCACATCTCTCTTCCCACCGCAGTCTTCGTCGCGCCTATGCGACTTCAGCCAGTGGATCACCGACAAGATCCACCCCTACGACATGTGGATGCTGCTGTCACGGAAGAGGTGGGTCAGGGAGGACTGTGAGGGCTGTGAAAGGCGCCTCGAAGAGCTGCAGCCTGAGATGGAGGAGAAGAAGAGGTGGGAGGGGCTGCACGAGGAGCAGGAGTGCGAGCATATCAGGCGACGTGAGACCGAGATGGCGCGAAAGAGGGCCATCACGGCGAAAGCTAAGGCGCGAAGCGAGGAGTACAACTCCGAGCTGGACCGCAAGGGCAAATGGCCACGTTCCGCGCAGTAATTCGACCATCTTCGACCATATGTCCCATGTATTTATAATTCCCTAAAGGCATGCGCGTACCGTCCTTGGTTCATCTATATTATTATTTTAAATCGTTCAACCGGTGCGCGACTTGTCGATGTGTCACTCAACCGTTGAGTGACTAGTACAAGTCGCTCAACTGCTAGGCGACTTGTACACTTGTCGCTCAACCGTTAGGCAATTTCTACAATCGCCCAACGGTGGAGCGACAAAGGATTATTTCTGTAAAATAAAAAAAATAAGGTATATTACTGTATTTTGGAATAAAAAATAGATTATTTAAAAAATTCAGGGAGGAAAAACCCACCGATGGCACCTTCTAGTCTAGCATATGACACGACAAAAAAAACTTTCAAACATGATGTAACATGATATTTCACCGGGACACATTTTTATTGTCTTCTAAGAAACCCTATTAAAAAGTATTGCGCAATCAGGCACGTCTTCACTGCACCTCTAATAAACCAGATATATAGTATGGGCAATTGGCTAATATATACTGTAGGCCTGAAGCTCGCAAAGAACTAATCAGTTCAAATCGAGAATGCTTACCCCCAAAAAACTACGTACTTGTTGTCCACCCAATCACATTCTGTGCGCATAATGACAAACTGCAAGCATAGGATCAATACTTTAACCGAAAGATTAAGGGAAATAGAAGTTGGCATGAACAAGAAGACAGAATCCAGAACCGTACCAAAGTATTTAATAAGATTGAACAAAATTTAATGGAAAACACATTCATAGTGATGCAGGAAGCCTTTCAAGCAGTAAATGGAAAGAGGAAACTACCTTGGATCCATTATTTCCTCTAGCCGCCTGCAAAGAACGGGAGGACAACTATTAGAGCATATATAATGGGTTTATATCAGTCATTTATAGTCGTTGCCATGTAAGATTTTTGCTAATGTGGATGAAAGAAAATGAAGAGAGAGAAAGATGATGTCTACAATCCTGTAGTCGACTGTATAATGAGAAACAAGAAAAGCATTAAAAGATTGTGTGTTCTATAAAGACAATTAAAAAGACAGCAGCTGTCAGTACCATTGTACGAGCTATCTTTAGTGTTGTCTACAGGTGATATAGAGACTTACTATAGACAGCAGCTGTCTGTACCATTGTACATACTCTTAACATCTAAAAGGTAGAAGCTAATCATGTATTGTTGGAACATAATAATGAAAATTCATTATACTGTGCAGAAAAACTTGCACATCAAACATGCTGAAAGATGGAAACAAAACAGCAGCAGTCCCAGTAAATACTGAAACAGGAGCATTTAAGAGCAATGTCTACAATACTGAAAAGGAGCAATTCAGAGTGTGGAACCTTGTGGTTGTATTTTTGTCGTATCTTCGCTGTTGCTCACTTCCATATACATACACATTACATAGGCCATATGGGCTGGCATATAGCCCATATACTCAATACTCTCTTTCAAGATGGGAGATAGATATCTATCATCTCCATTTTTTCACATGCCGACAAACACTCCTTAGTTCCCAATCTCTTTATTAGACAATCGGCTATTTGTTCTCCGGAGGTCACATGACTCAACTTGAAGGTACTCACATCAAGTCTGTCTTTGATGAAGAACCGATCCATCTCCACATGTTTTGTTCAGTCGTGCTGAACTAGATTATTTACAATGTTGATTGCGGACTTGTTGTCACACCAAAGCTTTAATGGTCCACCTGTTAGTAACCTCAACTCCGATAGGAGACCTCTCATCCATATCATCTCACACAAGCACATTGCCATGGATCTATATTCTACCTCGGCTGTTGATCGGGACACCACCGATTGCTTCTTACTCCTCCAAGATACTAAATTTCCTCCCACAAAGACACAATACCCCGATGTTGATTTCCTATCATCAAGGCAGTTAGCCCAATCAGCATCACAATAGCCATCAACGTCCAGATGATCACTCCTTTAGAACCATAGACCTTTTCCAGGACTTCTCTTTAAATATCGTAGGATTCGATGAGCTGCTTCCAAATGTCTACTCCTAGGGTCAAGCATATAGCGGCTCACAACACTCACTGCATAGGAGATGCCGGCCTTATGCGACACAAGTAAATGAGACGACCAACAAGCCTTTGGTAGCTCTCCTTATCAACTGAATCTCCTGACTGAGCACACAGTTTATGGTCTTAATCAACTAGGGTCATTGCAACTCGGCATCCAAGCATTCTTGTATCACTGAGAATATCCAAGACATACTTTCGCTGTGAGAGAACTATCCCTTTGGGGGACCTCGTAATTTCAATGCCCAAGAAATACCTCGGCTGGCCTAGATTCTTAACCTCAAACTCCTTGCTCCATCTTTGCTTCAGTTGTGACATCTCAACAGTATCATCTCCTGTAATGATGATGTCATTCACATATATCGCAAGGATTGTGGTGTGACCCTCTGAGTGACGATAGAACAAAGAGTGATCCCCATTACACTGTCTGTAGCCCATACCACACATAGCACAATAAAAGCAATCAAACCATGCTCTTAGAGATTGTTTAAGCCCATACAATAACTTCCTTAACCTACAAACCTTCCCCTTAGTCTAAGGTGTACCATAACTAGGTGGAATCTCCATGTAAATATCCTCCTAAATATCACCATGTAAGAATGCATTCTTCACATCAAGTTGATATAAAGACCAGTTACGATTTGCTGCACAGGATATCAACGTTCTCACTGTACTTATTTTTGCCACCGGTGCAAAGGTCTCATCATCCTCAATCCCATAGGTCTGGCTATAACCCTTCGCAACAAGCCTAGCCTTATATCTTTCAATCTTCCTATTTGGGTCTTGCTTCACAGTGTAGACCCACTTGCAATTAACCACATTCTTCCCTATTGGGAGAGGTACAAGCTCACAAGTCTTATTCTTCTCTAAAGCTACCAATTCCTCCAACATAGCCTCGTGCCACTTGGGGTCTTGCTTCGCGGCTCCCAATCTGTTGGAACTGCTATAAACTGTAGTGAAGCAATAAAGGCTTTGTACTCCGGTGACAGTGATTCATATGATACATAGTTCGTTATATCATGCTCGAAGCCATACCTTAGAGGAGGTTTCCCTGCCCCAGCTCGTGGTTCCTTCCTCAAGGAAATAGACAGATCCATCGAATCATCTGTAGCATATGGCTCATCATCAGATAAGTTAGCACCTTTGACGAGGATTGCCGACGCATGCAGGCCGACGGATGGATGAAGATGCGCCACCACTGGGTGGCGCAATCAGAGAACCGCCCGTTCACCGACTTCCGAATGCCAGGATCTTTCAAGCCCGTCTTCTCGACCGTCGCCAAACAGTGAAGAAATTTCAGCTCCATCACCCGAAAACTCTATACCATTGATGAAATCATGGTCGAAAGATACTCTCCTTCGCCGCAATTCCAGAGTCAACCGTCACCGTAATCGGTGTCGATGAAACCTCCACCGGTCGAGGCCATGCGGGATGATCACACTCAAGATACGATCGGCGGTTCGTCGGATCAGCCGAGAGGACCTCAGAAGTGCTCATCTCCGACCGATCTCCATCGTGGAAGATTCTCGCGGCGCCGACAAGCTCTCCATTAGTTATGATGGAAGCTCATCGGAAGATCAATGCCGGAAGCACGAGGTCAACGCGATCGGAGATGAAGATCAAGATGCCTCGCACGGTCCTACACTCTCTACCACGCCATCACGTGTTGTTAGAGATGATCCGCCGCCAAGCACCAACTTCCGGAGGCAACGGAACTAATCGACGCTAATCGCTTAACTCGCCGCATCGCCCCACCCAGAGTGACCGACAGATCAACAAACCGAAGGTCGGGGAAGGTTCAGACGCGTACACCTACGACCAAGATGAACCACCCGAGACCTTCAGAATCGCGTACAAAACTTGCGACGATTCAAAACATGTTAAATAATTCGATCCGCTCTAGCAGAACGCCTAGTTTTGTATAACTCGTAGGTCGTATCCAAATTCTCCAATGCAGACTATGCAAATAACGGAAGCGACGAGAACAGAGGGGTTCAGAAGTCGACTAGGACTTCGCCCCAACGCCTCTCCTCAAGAGGGATAGCACGGTCATACCGTAGAGCGATCGATACCAAGACCTCCTCGACGATTCTTACCAAGGAGTCACGAGGGAGAAGGCTATTTCAAGAGGGTACTCCCACGCTGCCGAGAAGAACCACCACCACTTGAACCCATAAGGTTTCTACGCCGCTTGAACTGAGCGGGCGGTCGGACATCATATCAATGTCCACGATCGATCGCATACCGGAGTTCCAAATTGCCCATCTTAGGGATCGGTCTCCGATCGACATAATCCGCACCTTCCTGCAGAAGACGCCATGAACCTAACAGCTGTGGAACCTCTCATTGGCTCCAAGTCGTATGTTGGCCTCAGCTTGCCCGATCGCTAACTTGGACAAATTCAATGGAACTCAAAACCCATTGAATTTCTCCAAATATATACCACCGCTATCGTGGTCATTGTAGCGATGAGAATGTAATGGCCAACTATTTACCCACCGCGTGCTCGAAGGGTCCGCCTTGGCCGTGGTTGTTAAACTTACGGCCGGATCCATATATACTTGGGAACAACACTTTGAACCTCGCCATTGCCAACTTCTGTGGTACGACGATCGCCTCGAAGGAGGATGATCTCCACGTAATCCGGCAGGATCCGATGAGACTTTACGCCAATATATCAAGAGGTTCACCAGTTCGTAACTCTATACCCAAGTCGCAGAGTCCTCTCGTTATTCAAAGCTTTTAAAACAGTTCTAAGGAATCGGCGCTTTCACGGAGGACATAGCAATGAACCCTCCAAGAACAACCGCTGAGCTTTTTGATATGGCGACAAATATGCCATCGCTAGTGAAGCAATCGAGTGGTGTGAAGCCATCGATCGAAGACAAGATTCCCCACCGGCCTCGACAAACAGAGAAAAGAACAAGAAGTCTCTCAAGAAGAAAAAGAACCGCAGACCGACGACAAAGAAGTCCTCGCTGCCCAAACAAGATTAGGAAGGGCAAGAAGGACTATGCCTCGGCAAAGCAAAAGTTCCGACCAAGGATTCCTGCATTTAATAAGAAGTGGTGTCCACTTCACCAAAGACAGTGGCATGATCTCAAGACTGCCGTGGTTCGCGTAAGAAACGGAGGATTATTATGTAAAGGACCATTTCAGAATACAGAACATGGAGAAACGAGCTCCAAAAGGACAAGGATGGCGACGAGAGATGGAGTACCGTGATCCCCAACACACACCAACATGATTTGTTGGAACTTCTTCTACGAAGTCCACGCCATCTCAAGGCCATGCAGGGGAGGTCAACCTCGTCAATCTCCAATCTGTAATCAAGCACTGTTTCACCGGAAAAGCGCTTGGTTTCCTAGTTTGGCTAGAGGTATTGAAGCTAATCCGGCAAAAATTGCGACCATCGACCGAGATCGCCCTCAGACCCTCAAGTCCTTGAAACGAGGAATCATCGGGACGAATAGCCAAATGGGCGGTCGAGCTAGAGGCGTTCGATCTCCATTTTATTTCACGACGACAATAAAGTCGAGCAATAGCGTATTCATTGCGATGGACAAACCTGAACCCACCCAAGGACCCGATCGAACACCACGACAGTGGACAATGTATTCAGCGGTTCCTTGATGTTACAAGGATCGAAGTGGAGTGGTCTTGTTGCTCCCACTGCAATACATCAAATCGCCATCGGTTAAATTTGCTGCCCACCATACTGTGTGCGAGAATATGAAGGTTCTTGGCGGGACTCGGCGGCTCGTTAAGCTCGGG
Organism: Phyllostachys edulis; assembly: GCA_036346405.1. Lineage (NCBI taxonomy): Eukaryota > Viridiplantae > Streptophyta > Magnoliopsida > Poales > Poaceae > Phyllostachys > Phyllostachys edulis. The sequence continues at coordinate 6,997,726 of CM070550.1, read as the reverse complement.
ATAAAAAATATCAATGCTCTAGTACCAAGATGTCATCTTATCTGGCGCTAATCACGAAAACTTGAAAAGCACTTCTTGGTTTTCAGATCAACATATTCCTAGAAAGGAAAACTTTCTGGCGAACCGGTTAGCGCGGATGGCCTCCACGAGGTTGGCCGAATCCCTTGGGAGTTTTCTCGAGCAACTCAATTCACCCTCGGTAGTTGAGCCTTGAGAACATACATGATTCTTTGCAAGTTGAACAAACTAATCAAGGAACATGGATGCTCCACGTGTAGATTGACGGTTGGCATCACGATCAAGGTAGAGATGGATGACATCGATCTACAATTATCTTGACATGACACAATTCGAGAAGATGATGTAGAGGCCGATCGTGCAACAAATTTGGAACACTTGTGGAACTTCTTCTTCTTCCATTGCTCCCCATTTCAATTTCATTAAATTCATTAATTAATTAAGAAGTGCAACTTTGCTTATATATATACACCTACATTACGTTTATTATTGTTAGTGCAGTGGAGAAGACATTTTTCTCTCCGATATCCTTTTTAAGGATCTCTCGATACTCTATGGTCCTAGTCGTGAGCATTTTTCTTCAAATGTTCCCTCGGAATCAGGTTTCCTCAACCACTGGTGCCTACTTTGTTGCTAGAACTCTTGCCTCCTTGAATACACCCTTAGATTTTCCTCCTCATTGACCCTTCTCCACCTATCTCCACCCATAGGACATGAATTGAACCAACCACAACCCTTGGTTGCTCACCTTCCCCAATCCTTGAAGCTTCAAACTCCCCCTCTCGACTAGCATCACCCATGCTAGGAGAGTCGAGGTCAAACAAAGAACTCAAATCAATTATCTCTCCATAGAAGGGCTCTGACTCCCTGAAAGTCACATCCATACTCACAAACGTGTGTTGTTCAGAAGGGCTCCAACACTTATATCCTTCTGTCCAGAAGAGTATCCCAAGAAGATACACTTAACAGCCTGAGGATCTAGCTTTCCCACCGAGGGTCTGTGATCTCGAACGAAGCATGTACATCCAAATACTTTTGGAGGGTCGCTGAACTCATTTTTTCCCTTTCAACATCTCACATGGAGTCATCATTCCAAGTATTCTTGATGGCATACGATTGATGAGATATGTTGCAGTCATAACTGCTTCACTCCATAGAAATTTAGGCACATTCATAGTATACATGAGTGACCGGGTTACCTCCAAGAGATGACGATTTTTCCTTTTAGCCAGTACATTCTGAAGGGGTGTATCTGGACATGAGGTTTGATGTAAAATTCCTTCGGCTGGTAAGAAGGTATTGAACTCCTTATTCGCATACTCTATTCCATTATCTGTTCTTATAATCTGGACATGGGTATTGAATTGATTCTTGACATATGTATAGAAGTCTTGGAAGCATTTTAGCACCTCTTTTTTGTGTCTCATAAGATAAATCTAAGTCATACGAGTGTGGCAATCAATAAAGGTAACAAAATATTTCATGCCACTAACAGAGTGTGAGAACCCTAAAACTTATATTAATCTAAATGACAATAAACAATAATAAGAAATAATAATACATAGTAAATACAAATTAATAATGAACACATCGCCAAACCAATTCATATAAGATGATATTTTCAAGAGTCAATCAACAGAATTTATAACATGAATTATTACAACAAAAATAAAAACATCGATACAATCTTAGAGTCATCTATAAGAATTCGATACATTACATCAAAATAGAATTTACAACACTATTTAAATTACAAACTAAATCATCGCATGCTTGGTAGCCTGGAGCCCTAGCTTTTCCTCTGCCCGTGCATTGCTAGTAGATCGAACACTCAATCGTCGATCCAAGAACCTGCAACCACTCTATCTCATTATTAGCAAAAGCCAAAAAGACCACAATTAAACCGATACCAATAAGAAGGGGGTTAGAAGTAAAGAAGGATTGCTGTCAGATCATGTGAAGCTCACTGAGGTTCCCAGACTGACGAGGTCAGTCGGCATCCTCTCACTTCGATGGGTTTCATCACTCAACATTTACCAAAAACCCAACACCCATAGCTTAAACCACAGAAAATCCGACTAATAGTGATCTATGGACCAATGGTCCAAAAGTTTTATCGAACCAAACAGCCTTCACAGAGAGGGCAAGAGATAACGTAAGGGCAATTTAGGCAAGGCACAGGAAGCAGCAGAGCAAGCAGCCATCCACAAAGCCACAGCCAAAGCCCCCCCAAATAAAACACATTGCCCACAACCAAGCCACCCACTTTGCTCCTCTCCAAGCAACCAGCCACACCAACCGTAAGGAGCAAACCAGCCCCACTGTCACCAGAAGCAAGCATGCCAAAGCCAAGGCAACCCCATCAAGCAACCACAACCAACAAGAGGAAGGTCAAGGAGTCAAGGAGCCAGAAGGTAGAGGGAGTCAACCAGTGATCGACCATGATACCAGTGGACGACCACGATAACCATTCCCTGACCATCACCCTTCAGGTAAGCCCACCATGTTAGCCCTCCCATTCCATCCCTCTGAGCCTCATCAGCACACACAACACTCATTGCACAATGCCGACGGCAAAACCGTAAGAGCCATTGCGCACCCTCGGAGCGAGGATGAGCTCCCCGACACAACACCCCCACCCCGAGTCCCGTAAATGGCACCCTAACTAGGCCTAACCCCAAGCATGCATGAATCAATATAGTAAAGTAAAGTAAGAAGCTAAACTAAAAGAAGAATTACAACATATTAAAATGAAATCATCCGGGCTAAGGTCTGGAGCCAAAACCAAAGCCAACCATACCAACCAAAGCCATCACCAAAGGCCCCCATGTCTAGAAACCCAAACCATCACCATGCCACCACAAACCCTAACATTTCAGAAAACCACCGGAGCCGAGCTCACCTCTAGGACCTCACAGAACCACCACCATCCCCATGCCAAGAACCCACTAGAACCACCACCGTGCCCCATCATGCATCACCAAGTCCCCACCAAAACCCACCAATCACCACCAACATTTCTCCCCAGCATTCCCCAATAGTATACCCCAAATCACATGAGGATAAATAGGCATAAACCATAAATAAAAGGTAATGTGAGTAGAGATAGAGGGGAAAACCACCAAAGTAGCCGATTGAGGAACGACCGAGGCGACTAAAAGCCCATGAGCAGTCACCTAGGCCAGGCGGTGCAAGCCCGGTAAAGGACCAACACAAGGGGAGCGACGAGGCGGCGGCGAAAACCCAGGGAGGAAGGCGGCCAAGAGTCCACGAGAAATCACCTGGTCCAGGCAGCACAAACCCGACGACGGACCAGCGATGGAGGAGCGAGGGGAGCCCGGCCAAGCCCAGGGGAAGACAGATCTGGAGGGGGGGAGAAATTGTCAGGGGGACCAAAGAGAGGAGGTGAAGCAGAGAGAGAGAGAGAGAGGATTGTAATATCCCGTTTTAACAAAGAGAGAAAGGCGTTTGGAGAGGAGGATTGACAGAAGTTGTTTTAGAAAGAATCTCGGGAGGGATTTTGATTAATTGAGAGAACTTGGACCATGGGCTGTTGGCCCACGGTGCTTGGCCCATGAAAGGGGCAGCCAGCCAAGGGAGAGGGGCATCAAACCCTAACCCCTCCCCAACCCCTTGTGCCTAACCCCTCCCTCTCCCGGATGAGCAACCCCCCCTTTTTTCTTCTCCTGGCCGCCGCTCCCAGCGCTTTTCCTGGCGCCGCCACTCCCTAGGGTGTCGCCGCTCAAGGCCCCCGGCCCGGCCCTACCACCTGTGGCTCCTACCCGACCGCCTCCTCCTGTCGCTTCCTCCTCCGAATCGGCCGCCGCTCCTTGGAGCCGCCGCCCCTCCCCCCCCATTAGCACCACCTCCCTATGGCGCAGCTGTCGGCCTTGCGCCCAGCCCTGCGCGCTCCCTCTCCGTCGGCCACGAGCCAGCGTCGTGGCCATCTTGGGCACTCGCCCACCGCCACTGCCCGTGCCCTCCTGCTGGCTCATGCGCCACCTGCCAACTCCGCCGTTCTCCTCCGGCTCCCATGGTGCCTACGGTGCTTCTTGCTCGCTCCTTGCCGTCGCCTCTCGTTGGCCGCTGCACCTCCTCCTGGCTCTTGGCGCCGAAGCCTCCCTAGGCTCAACCGCGACTTGCCGCCGCCGGCTCGCCCGCGACTAGCGCCTCCCTCTGCTTGTCCGCGTGATTCGAGGTAGGGTGAGCTTGTAAGTTTGGCTCACGAATTTGTATCTCATGAATGGGAGTTTGACTTTTGGATGATCAAAATGTCGTCATATTGATTTGTTTTGCTTAATCGATATGGGAGCTAATTGGTGCATAGCTGCAAAGGAGAGGCCTCAGCCATGTGTGTTAATTGTTCGGGCTGCACACCATGTGCTCGACGATTTGCCTAAACGACTGGTACAGAGCAAGTTCCTGCTCAAGGATCTCCACCTCGACGTCAACACGGCCGATGGTTTGACACCTCTAATATTTGCACTATATGGTAGTGGATCTACAGCCGTTGTAAGGCTTTGTCTTGATCGTGGTACTGATCTAAACAAAGCAGACATAATTGGGCTTACTGCGCTCCATACTGCAACATTTCAAGATAACTGTGAAATAGCAGAGTTATTATTGTCTAGAAGAGCTTTTGTTGACCTTGTATTTGAAAAAGGAGCACCACTACACGTTGTTGCTAAAGATGGAAATGGGAGAATGCTGGAGTTATTGTTTCGACATCAGGCGGATGTGGTGGTGAACCCCGGTGCGAGAGCGTTCCGCTTTTGTCTTCTGTCTCACAGTTAAGGCAAGTGCAAATAGTATTAATGAGTGGTTATATTTCATTATTGATGATGATTGCTGCTTGATAATGTTGATGAGCCTGAATACCATAATTGATTGATGATGCTTACTGTTTGGTAATGTTGCTGAGCTTGAATGCCATAGGTTAATGGCGATGTTTACTACTTGGAAATGTTTACATGATGCTGCATGCTAATGGTCACATGATGATACATACATATTACTGTTTATATGGTGATGCTTGCATGATAATAGTTATATGTTGATGGCAAGAATGATGGGACAAGGTGAGCAATGAGGCTACCTTGTTAATGATGAATCATGATAATGATAATGAACATGCGCATTTACATTTTTGCACGTTCATTTCTGAACCTTGGGCTACGTGGTAGCCAAGAGCTATTTCCTTGAGATCCCCGTCCTGCATTGGATGGGCTTGGTCCCCACACTCGTGGAGTGTGGGCTTTGGATCCCTGTGTCTAGAGGGCACAAGCTTAGGGTATGTATTGACGGATACATACTCGGCATTACCGGTAATTGCTAAGAAGTGAAGTATTTTGCATTCATGGCAGATTCATTGCATTTATGCATAAGAGATGGGTTTGTGGTATATAATGTTGTGTTCATGATGGGAGTGTTTGGTCCCTTGACTGCTTATGATGCTATCATAAGAGATGGATTTGTGGTATATGGGATTGTTTGTTCCCTTTGACTGTTTATGATGCTGTGTTTGATTTACTATTGCACTTTGCTGAGTCGTGGACTCACACTTGCTGTGTTGTGCTTGCTAGGTACCTCTCGAGGCAGCGACATGCATAGGAAGGGGTAGACATGGTGCACGACACATAAAACACAAACCGCAATGAATAATCAAACCCAATTATCCACAGTTCATATTCTTGTTAATTACTTTAGTTTCGATTATGTGACCACCCTTCGTGGTGGATGTTTTGTTTGTGATCATGGATGATCCCTTTATGTTCTTATTCATTCGTTGATTGAGTTCATTTAACCCTCGTAGATATGCTGATCATTGATGCATTAGTTGATTAGCATATTTTGGATGTCCTTTGATGATTCGTTTATATTGGAGGATTTGATTGTGATTGATGCTATATTAAACTACCTCCGGTATAGCCATCTATACAAAGGAGGTTCTGCTGGATTTTAGAAAATTGTCTTAGTTTTTATTGGTTAGAACGTTAGTTTAGTAGCAGACCAGGCTCATGTTGAGTTTGATTGTTAGCATTAGGTCATTCATGAATTAAAAGCTTGGTTGATGGTTAATATTATCAACCTTCATGATATGGTTGGATTAGCAATGGGTTAGTGAACTGCGTATAGACTCTTGATAGTATTATCGTAATCGACTCAATCTGATTAGATGTGTGAGATTGAATTGTTGACGAATTATGATTCAATTCTTGTATCCATTCTTCTATATACTGATCTTTTTAGGTTACTATTTGAAAGTTGGTTGAAATTATTCCGTAGTGTTGTTATATGTTAGTCTTTTAGTAACATTTTGGCTTCTGCATAGCCAGGGTGTTACAAGGATGGAGTGAGTGTGTGTAGGGGCGTGTTGTGTTTAGTGCATGTGTGCTTGTGCGGTCTCTGTGTGTGTGTGTGTGTGTGTGTGCAGTGCGGCTGTGTGTTGTGCTGTTTTGTTTGGTGTTGTGTGTGTAGAGGTGTTGTAGGGTGTGTTAGTGTGTGTGTTTGGTGTTATGTTTAAGAGTTTTGTGTGTGTAGGTGTAGGAGTGGTTGAGTGTGTTTAGTGTTTTAGGTTATTGAGTGATTATGTCCACGCGAGTGCATTTAGTATTTGCGGATGGTAGAATGCGAAAGCAGGCAACCGACAATTCGAGAGCAGATAAACCATAGAACAACCATAGTTGGGAAGTGTTGACCTAGCAAGGATCCAAAAAAAATTATTAAATTAAAATTGGCTGACAAAGAAGAGCAACGGATTAATGTACGCATATTAGTACCAAAAGCAACTGAGTATTTATGTTATTATTCTTGTTTGCCGTATAATTACAGAAGATGAACCGACACAGGCAGGAGTAGCTGATCCAGAATTCGCTGACGCAGCTCATTACTATGAATACGAAGGCAAGCCTATCTCTTGAACATCAACCTAGTTATATTAAATGTAAAAGGTACTTTCTTGTACCATATATGTATGTGCATTAAAATTATCTCTCAAAATCAAAACGAATAAAAGAAAGAAGAGAAAATAAAAGAGATGAATATGAGAAAAGAGCAATACAGCTGAGAGGAGCAGCTGGGCTGTAAGAGTAAATACTAAGGCTGGTAAAGGGGGCCCTTAGTAAGAAAGAGAAGAGGGAAGAGGTGGGACCCTTTACATATGGATAATATATAAGGACTAACAAAACTCTCATTTTCCCATTTCGGCGGGCAAAAAATGCTACCTTGTTACAAAATTATACTCTCCACAACAGGTAAGTAATATAACGAGTGAGTTATGGAGGAACCCAGGACCAGTAGCAAGAGTCCGAAAGTGGGGGATACAAGGCGCTATGTAGCGCAAGGTGGAGTGTTGGGTGCGGGATTGACCGGGCCAACCAACATTATGGGAACTCGGTGGAGGACTGGGTGAGCGCCCCAGGACACTGACGAAAAATAATGGGTGGAGACTTAATCACGTAACTTGGAAAACGTTTCGTACTCTGAACTTGATACTGCATCAAAGGAAATGCAGGAAACCTAGCTTAAGAGAGCTTAGAGTAGTTATAGGTAAAATGGTACAAGCCTGCGTAGTGCTATATAAAATCATGAATTCATGTCTATCTCTTGGATTGGAGTTTACGGTGACCGCTAGGAGTCTATCTTCTCACCAAGTGATAAGTAGTCTTTTCATAAATAAAACTTGTCACTTAATTTGGTAAAGTATTTTCCAGAAAAAGAGATGAGCTAGAAAATGAGATAATTGAATATAGAAGAGTCATACAGTGCATCTTTGCTATTAATGCTTGCTGGGTACTTTGTTACTCATCCTTGCTATTATCTTCCTTTATTAGATCATAGTCCGGCCGAGAACTATTCCAAGTGGGATGAAGGATATGCAGGTACTAAGGAGGCCGCAGGAGGCGAGGGCGCTTACTACGAGGGCCAGGGCGAGGTGGGCACCTTATTCGGTGAGTGGGACGAGTAGATGACCGGTGGAGCAGGGCAGGCAAGCGAAGGGATTTCTTTTCCCGTTGTAGTTAAATACTTGTATTAAAAACCATAGCCTTGCATGGCTACCTACGGTAATAAAGTACAGTTTCTATCTTATTATTCTACTGCGTTAACTTTAGTAAAGCTTATTATTCGTTGGAGCGGTGTTCTACTGGGTAGACGAATAATAATTTGTATGCTTAAGTGTGATTACCTTTCGGGATAATCACACGGGGCACCGCACACAGACAATAAGAGATGTAGATATACCCCATTAGTATTTAGTGTTGTTTGCAATTCAACAATTTATTTAGTATTGTTTTGAGTCATTATTGGTGAATGAATCGCGTCTTTTGTGAAATGTAGATCGTAGAGCTGTGAAAAATAAAAAAGAAGTATGTAGATTTGAAATCTTTGTGAGATAGAGCTGGAAAGACACGAAGAGAGCTTCCACCTCGACACTAAAACCAATATCTATCGAAAGCAGCCAATCCATTAAACAATATTTTATTAACCCTGAATATCCATCCTGAAAATACTGAGCTCACCTTTGGGCGAGTGGCAGATGGAGGAGTTGTTCTACCCCCGAAGAGATGCCGACTGGTTTCAAGGCCGATGTCGCCTTCTCGTTCAAAGATCGGGCTTTCTTGGCCGACCTCATGCGCGACGTCCTAGTCTGCAATGTTGGAATTGTTCCTCGTCTTTTGCTCTGTTTACTAGTTCATTCACAATAAAATAAATCGCTTGACTTGCTTCGCTCGATTTTGGCTGTGGGACCCACTTGCTGTTTGATGGAACGTCCACGCAAGGAGTAGCGCTCGTGGGACCCGCTGGTCCCCACGATGTGACTTTCTTGAATCAGTTTGTTGTAGCGTCTCTGCTTCTTCTTGCTTCACATGATGCTTCGGCAAAAAAAACTGCGCCCACTGGTCCTTCCTTCCTTCTGGAGATAAAAACTGCCGAAACAAAACAAGATTGCAGAACTAAAACAAAATCACAGAGAACGTAGTCTTTTGTTTCAGGAGCACCTGCCCCTCCTTTTGGTATTTTCCTTATTTCTTCTCAACTCAAATTACAAGAATGGACTGTGCCTTATAAAGGCTGGGACTCAACATCCAATTCGGTGTCTACAAATAGAAACGGACTCGGAAACAAAACAAAAAAACCTACTCCGACTTGTAAACAAAAAACTACTAGAAACAAGATTAATTCCATCAATCACCCCCCTTAATCTTGTTTCTTCACTTTGGTCACACCGATCTTCTCTCTCATTTCCAAGAACTTGATCTGCCATGAATGCTCATCATGCTTTGACATCTCCTGATGTTTTCTTCTTGGTTTGTCATCTTCTGATACCTCCTTCCCTCTTCTTCTTGGTTTGTCATCTTCTGATATTGATTAATCTTGTCTGTGGTCTTTCTTCTTATGCCTCTTACTCTTTGAATTTTGATGGTGATGCTTCTTGTGCTTTCTCTTCTCTTTCTTTTCTTCCTTTTGTTTTTTCTCAGCTTCCACTGATTTGTTTATCTCGGCCATCTTGATTGGATTTTTTTAATCCTTGCAATGGCATCTTGTTCCATAACCTTTGAGTTGATCTCTTCCTCCTTTGAAGTTGCCCCCTGACCTCCAATGATATCCTACTGCATAGGCTGACGAGCGCTCACTTTTTCACGCTCAACCTCCTGCAGTCGCTGTTGCAAAGCAAGGAGTTCTTGCTGCTGAAGAGACGCACCAATTGTTGCTCCTTTCAATCCTCCTCTCCCAGTTGGCCCTTGCTGAGGAATTGGAGAAATCATCTTTGCGCTTCTCTGCGCTACCAGTATGCACGCAAGGCGGCGGCGCTACCAGCGCCCGAGTCCAACGCGTCTTCGTGTGTGACGTTGCTTTGTGCGTCTGGTGCATGCGCTTGGAGTTGTTGCTGAACCTCCCATGTCGTTGTCTCCTGCACCTGCATGCGCAAGGCGCTTGCTGCATCCAGCTGCGTGTACGGTGTGCCCTTCATGTGTGTGGGACTCGTCATCCCCTGCAGCATCCTATGTGCCTTGCTGCGCGCTGTTTGGACCTCCCAAGGCTCCACCTGCTGCCCCTCCTGCGCCAACTGCGTGTCACCTCTGGGTCCCGCCATGTCCTTGGCCAGTGAGATCAATAACGCCCGAGACCTCCTGTCCAACGGAAGAGATAGGTTCGTCGAGAGAACCAACTGCGTCTGCACCTTCGCCTAAAACTTGAAAAAGAACCAATTTTGTTTGCATTGTTTCATACCTGACTCGATTCCTTAGTTTCACTCTGGCTCCTCCAGACTATCCTTTAGACAAACCGGCTTACAAGTTTTCAGGGAAACTTTGTACAATCGGTTCAGAGATTTTTTCACCTTCATCAACAGATCTTTGTTTTTGTCATAGACACGCAAGACCTCATCCTGCAGCACCACCCTGCACCCTTCTTCCGCCAACCGCTCGAGACTGAGTATGTTGTTGCACAAACTCGGTATAAAGTAAATTTCAGGCATCATCTTCTGATCGTCGTTCTTGCATTGCATTAGTATTGTTCTTTTACCTTTTATCTGCACCGTGGAGCCGTCGCCAAACTTGACTTTCCCCTCAATCTTCTCATCAAGCTCATGGAATATGGAGCGATCTCTCATCATGTTATTGCTTTCTCCATTGTCCAAGTACCACAAATCAGTGTGATCGTGGTTGCCTCCCTCTGTGCGTAGTTTAGGAACTACGTTCTCCTCATTCAACATCACCATGACCGACGCCTCTTTGACACATAAGGAGACAAGTAGTGTCGGCTCGTCATCTTCACTAACTTAGATGAGGTTTACCTCCACGTTCTTCTTCATGTTTCGTTAATCCGAAGCGTAGTGCTCACACTTGTCGCGGTTGAAACACTTTATGTGGCTGCGGTACTCCGACGCGTAGTGACCGAATTTTTCACATTCAAAACACTTACATGTGACTTATCACGTGATCTATCATGACTGCCTTGCCTAGCCTAGTCTCCTTTGTTGTATCTTCAGTGATTACTCTACCAACTCCTCTTCTTGGTAGTAATGTTAAACTATCACATGTCTTCTTGCTTTGTGTTGATAGTGCCTCCCATTAAGAACGAGATAGCATCAACTGCTCTCCATCTTTCGGGTCACCGAAACTGCTGCGTATTCTTTCATCATATGCCTTATATCGTCTAGCCAAGTCTTCGACAGAGAGAGTTTTCAAGTCAGCGCATTGCTCAATTGAAATTACTAGTTGCATGTACCTTGCCGAAGCTACTCGGAGAAAGCGTCAGACGACTTCAATTTCATCCAATACTTTTTCTCCGAGTTCACGTATGCCACTAACCAATGAAGAGAGTTGGCTGGCAAAGTCTTCTACGGGTTCATCTTCCTGCATCTTTAGTCCCTCAAAGTCTCTTTTGAGTGTTTGTAGCTTAGCCTCTCGGACATGCTTGTGTCCAAGATTCGCCGTTGCAATCGTCGTCTATGCTGATTTTGCCGAGTCCTTTCCGGCCAAAGTGGACATGAGGCTCTCCATAATTGCTTGATAGATCGCTGTCAAAGCCATATGGTCTTTCCGGTACTCAGCGACGCCTTTCTTGTATGCTTCATTGCATGGATCCACAGCCTCCCAAACCTCTTGTGATTGCATAACCACGCGTATTTTCATTGCCCAGATGGTGTGATTGTTTCTTGTGAGTTGTGGGTATGCCATCGGTACAAAGCTTCCTTTATTCGCCCCTGACGCTTCTCCACCTCCTGACAAGGACCCTCCACCAGCCATGAGTATTCTCTGTTAGTTCCTTTGCGAAGATGTCTTCTGCTACACCTTGCAAAGGACTCCTAGAGCTCTGATACCAAATGTTGGAATTGTTCCTTATCTTTTGCTCTATTTACTGGTTCATTCACGAGAAAAGAAATCACTCGACTTGCTTTGCTTGGTTTTGGCCGTGGGACCCGCTTGCTGTTTGATGGAATGTTCACGCAAGGAGCAGCGCACATCTCTGCCTTCAGTTCTGCCTTTGGTTGTTCTTCAACACCTCTCGTGGGACCCACTGGTCCCCATGATGTGACTTGCTTGAATCAGTTTTGTTGTAGCGTCTCTGCTTCTTCTTGCTTCACGTGATGCTTCAGCAAAAAAACTGCACCCCCGTCCTTGCTTTTTGCTGGAGATAAAAACTGCCGAGACAAAATGAGATCGCATAACTAAAACGAAATCACACAGAACGTAGTCTTTTGTTTTGTGAGCACCTACTCCTCTTTTTGGTCTTTTCTTTATTGCTTCTCAACTCAAATTACAAAATTGGACTGTGCCTTATAAAGGGCTTTTGTTTTGGGAGCACCTGCTCCGCTTTTTGGTCTTTTCTTTAGGGAGTGTCTATATCACGTTCGATTGAAATTTTCTAGCAAATCAATCAGATTTTGGACCGTTGGATGAAAACCAAGTTAGGCTGGATTGCTTCTACGTTGCCAAACAAAATATCATGGCATAAGTTCACTGAGCCCATAAAACATAACGGGTCCAGGAATTCTTAACGGGCTGAGATAATTGGGCCAATCGTCTTAATTTTTTTTTTATAATGGGTCCTTTCATTTTAATTTTTGATATTAACAAAGCCCAATCGTCTTTATGCCAGCCCAAAAGGGGAAAAAGCCCAGAAGAACAAGAACTGGTAGAACAGATGGAAAGATAGAAACCTTCTGCCAGCCCAAAAGAGGGAAAAGCCCAGAAGAACCAAAGAACAGATGGAAAGATAGAAACCTCAGGAAGATATAGAAACCTCAGATGATCAATCGGACAAAAACCTAAAAAAGAACAACTGGAAGACAATGACAGAAGTGAACAAAAAAGAAGACAATGGGAGAAGACAAACATCTGGAAGACAGATGGAAACCTCCGGTCAATGGATCGAGGAAAACCAAAACAAAATCATCTGGAAGAGCACGGCAGAAGAAAACAAAAAAGAAGAGAGGGATAGCAGCAAAAACATGAAAGATAGCAAAGGTATGGATTAAATACCTAGAATTCGCTCAAATTTCTTTTTCATGGCAATGCAACCGCTGTTGTCAATTCTCCTACGTTGGACTTTGTTGTCTTCATGCAAAATCATATTTGTTACTCCAACAAAACAACTTTTTCTGTGGTTCTTGGTTCTTGAAGAATTTACCACTAGAACAATTAATTTCTTCTCTTCCTTCCAACAACAAAAGCATGTACTCAGAATATCTTATTACAGACAATACAGTCAAATCTCAGAACATGAATTACAATGAGTCTAGTTCGTTGATCTCTTCTTTTCCTTGATTATATGTCCTCAAGTTCGTTGCCTCTGTATACATAAGTCTGATCTCAGAACTGAATGAAATTCGGGACTTGTTAAAGTCCCCGGACTTGAACTCATATGTTCACTTTTGTGATCTTGGTACGAGTGGGAGTCTTTGAAATGCAAACACCAAGGGATCTGTTCTTTGTTTGAGAATACTTGATCATATTTAGACCAGTTGCTATCCTTCCCGATTGGTGCAATCTTCACAAAGATTTGACATCAATGAAGGTGGCATTGCAATGGGACTCATTCCATTTCCAGTTGGTGACTAGTTGAATGCTTGTAACAAATTGTTATCTACCGACTACCATATTGAGCCCATGCCCTGCCAGATGTAATATTCCTTAGTTGTAAACAAATGATGGAAAGAAAAATAGATGAGGACAGGATAACAAGACCGAACTAGATCTAGTACAAGTACCAGGAGGAGAGTTAGCAATAGATGAACCAACGTGAGGATGCCTATAGCTTCGGGTTCATCTTGGTCAAGCTCATGACCAAGCAAACAGATCATGCTAAATCGAGAAAACAAGAGAAAATGAATCGATCGATTGTCGTTATATTGCATTAGAAACATTCCGTCAATGCTAATTGGTTCACATGGAAGACAAATAACTATAAAAGCGTGATGTCCAAAACTCAAGGAACATCTCTAGTGGAGCAAATGGGCATATCTACATCTTTTCCAATATATCATTAAGGAATTAGTAAACCACCCATTAGAAATTGGAAGCATAACAATTCAAATGCAGAATCAAAGAAGATAAATTAGTAAATAAAGATGAGATAACAAAATTACCCAAAAAAACTGACAAGGGGCCCTCCAGATAGGGCAACAGCAAAGTATCCCCCTTCTTTAACAGAAATATATCAGTCTCATATTCATGCAACTACAGAGACAAGCAGCAGCTCCAAAACGACCAAAGAAGTAGGCAAACTAAAATCTACGAAACTGTCACTGTGAATCAATCAACTGAAACACTTAGAGAATGATTGTGTAAAAACAAATAAAATTATATGTAAATACAGAATCATAATGATGAACAAAACCAACTCTAATGAGATTTAAGCCATACATTAGAGAATGATTAAAAAAATTGCAATCAAGATCAAGTACTAATACTACCTATTCTCATGATGCAGAACAATAACATTTGATGGAGTTCAGAATGATCATCTGTACATAAGATTGTACTCAGAACAAGAATATGACAAAATTTACATTCCCAATAGTTATAAATTACATCAACAATAATTGTGTAAAAACATGTAATTTTACATGTAAATACAGAATCATGCAACTACAGAGACAAGCAGCAGCTCCAAAACTAAAGACCAAAGAAGTAGGCAAACTAAAATCTACGAAACTGTCACTTTGAATCAATCAACTGAAACACTTAGAGAATGATTGTGTAAAAACAAATAAAATTACATGAAAATACAGAATTATAATGATGAACCAAACCAACTGTAATGAGATTTAAGCCATACATTAGAGAATGATTAAAAAAATTGCAATCAAGATCAAGTACTAATACTACCAATTCTCATGATGCTAAACAATGACATCTGATGAGTTCAGAATGATCATCTGTACATGAGATTGTACTCAGAACAAAAATATGACAAAATTTACATTCCCAGTAGTTATAAATTACATCAATAATAATTGTGTAAAAACATATAATTTTACATGTAAATACAGAATCATAATGATGAACCAAACCCACTCTAATGAGAAGTTAGCCATACATTACACATTGAAATAAAAAAGGCAATCATGATCATGTACTAACACTCCAAATTTTCAGGATGCAGAGCAATGTCATTTGATGAGTTCAGAATGATGAATGATGATCCAAGAACAGCAAGTTCCATAATTTAATGACATTGAGCATTTCTTTGTACATTCACAAGAAAAGCATTAAAGAAGTGCATATAACTGGTTCCCTTAAATTGTTGACAGGAAAGCATGAGCTATTATTTCAAGAATCAGGTACAAAATCAAGGTGATTGGAGTTCAGATGACACAGATAACACCTTACTGGCAGGCAGTGTAGGTGTTTGTTAAGTGTATGAAAAATCAACATTTAACAGGAACACCAAAAAAAAGATAGAAACAACAAGATACTATTTTCTCGTAGGCAAGAGAGAGTACCTACACAAATCTGTTGCAACGAATCATTAACTACAATGATACAAACCTCAAAGAATACCAGGTACATATTTCTTAAACTTCAAAACTAAAGCATTTCAAGAACATAATGTTATCTGACTAACTTTAAATTTTGGTTGACATCATGGAATCACAAGCTACACAGGTCTTTTGAATACTTCACCTAGTTTTGAGGTAAAAAAAAAGAGATGAAATATTGTTAGGTCCAACTTCATTGGATCAACGATTTACTTGAATTACCAATACATGCAGAACTCAATGATATTGACAACAAGCAGAACAAGGGAAGAGTATACACATAATTCAAGGTTGGTTGTTGAGGTATATTTCTTGGAAACTGGAATTACATAATGGTAAGTACTTTATTACAACAAAATAATACATGCAACTTTGGTGAAAATTAAATGTAAGTAGAACTGGTCTACAGAACAAAGACCAACTTAGAATATTTTGCTTATGTAACATTCGTGTATATTGATGTAAACAAATTATTAATCAATCACATGAGTTAGGTAATTGTTGACAAAAATTAACAGCTGTGCAGTCATGATATTACCATTCTAGTGTAAATTTTAAAAAATGTTTTCACAAACTCATTAGTAAAATAGAGCACCTAGTACTGTACAGGGCTCTGGCAATACTTTAACTGAAGACATAGCACTAAAAATAACAGGGAAGTGATGGAAAACCTTCTTGTAAAAAATAATATGCAAACTATTTGATGTAGACTTTGACACACTTAATTGTCAGATTCCCACTAAAAATGTCAAACAACCTAGAAGAATCCTAGCGATTGATTATTCTTCTTAACAGAATTAATCCTGATGATTGCAAAATTTTAAAACAACTAATGCAGTAGAAATAATAACACTAGTACGACTATGTAAAAAATTGACAACTAAGACTTTCAACACACTGTACATTGCATATATATATAACATTACTACATAACTCAAAAACATAAGTTGGGGGTTGGGGGTTGGGGGGGGGGAGGAGAACACAAACTGTAACTATGTTATGGTGAACAAAACTAACATTCAACTAAAAACTGAATGAAGAATAAAAATCTATCAAAATACATTAGGTACCGGTGAGAGTCCAATAAAATCCTACAAAATTATGGATAAGACATAAAAAAAATTTAACTGTTATATCAATAAAATTTAAGCTCAAGAAAACACAACAAAAACATGGCTTTGAATACATGAAGTACTAAGTACTAGTCGAACATTGACAAAACAATGAAACTAAGAAGTAATAAAATTTACATTTCAACAAAATACATACTCAAGTTAATAAAATTTTATAAAAACAAAATAATTTACATGTAAAAAAATTACTACAAGATCAACAACCCTATAATGTTAATTTTAAGCAGCCAAATATATTGTAGCAATATCTTCGTTTAGTTTGTGGGGTTGCAACAATATCTTTCTTTTACAGCCTTACTACAAATAAAAAAGGAATGAAATAAGACTTAGGATGCATATGTTTTCTCAAACTCATCAGTAAAACTTTAAATATGAATTTAAGCAAAAAAAAAGGGAAAAAAGATATGCTTAAATGAACTAATAAACTGCCTTTATTATGCAGGTAAGCGATGGCAGGCAAATTAAGTCAAATTATCAAGAGCCATGCGAAAATGATGACACAACAACTATGCAAAAACAGGTAAGAAGTATGCATATTATTGAAAATTTTAATTCCAATGATTGACAAAATGTAATTTTCAAATAAAGAATACCAGGTTGTTGAAGATTTTAGAGGAATGGTTATGCAATAATGAACCATGAGATAGACATGAGGATTACATTTGTATACTTACTACAAATCAAAAAGGAATGAAAAGACTTAAGATGCATATGTTTTCTCAAACTCATCAGTAAAACTTTAAATATGAATTTAAGCAAAAAAAGGGAGAAAAAAGACATGCTTAAATGAACTAATAAACTATCTTTATTATGTAGGTAAGCGATGGCAGGCAAATTAAGTCAAATTATCAAGAGCCATACGAAAATGATGAGGCAACAACTATGCAAGAACAGGTAAGAAGCATGCATATTATTGAAAATTTTAATTCCAATGATTGACATAATGTAATTTTCAAATAAAGAATACCAGGATGTTGAAGATTTTAGAGGAATGGTTATGCAATAATGAACCACGAAATAGACATGAGGATTACATAAATCACGATATGTAGTTACAATTTTAAAAAAAGGAACAAATTTGTTGCCAAGAATACTAAGAATCTGTTGCAACCCAAATGAGTATACAAACAACAGTAATACAGTTTTACCAAGTCAATTGCAGGTAAGTACAATATATAACTGCCAAAAAAAAGAATATTGTAAAACAACCAAGGATAGAAACAAATATAAAAACATAGAATTTAAGCTATTACCGGTGAATTTTGCAGATGAAATCCTTGGACCAGTCAAGGAGTGCAATTGAAGAGGACGATAATGCAACCCACTGGGGCCTGGATATGTTCAGATGCATAGAACAAGACGAGGTTAGTTGAGGCATGGATGTAAAGAGTTAATTTTTTTTAATAAAACATTACTTTTATGGAACTTTACACACTATAAAAAATGGAACATTGCAGGATGATGTTGGAGAAAATGCAGCAGATAGTCACACAACAATTTCAGAGGGTTGTAGAACAGAAAACGAAACTGAGAATGAGAATATGGCAGGAAATCAAGGACAGGGAAATGAAGCAATAAATGAGGAAGACCTAGAAATTTTCTTCGAGAATGAGGAAATAGCAGCAAGCCAAGGAAATGATGTGACCATAGACAACAAACACATGCCGCAGATGGGGATGGATTTCAGAAGTTCAAAAGAAGCTCATGATTTCTTTAATTTTTATGCATATTTATCAGGGTTCTCAATTGTTATTGCCCACAATTATCACACAACCAGCAAGAAAAAGAATAACGAGGTGACAAGAGTGACATTTAAATGCAACAGATATGGCAAATCAGCAGAAGAAGGTGAACCAAGTGCTACAAATGAAGAAAATTCAGAAAGAGAAACAAGCATTTTGGTTAAGATAGAATGTGAGTGGGTAATGGTTGTTACAGAGAAGAGAGGGATATGGTACATAACAAGGCTGGATTTGACTCACAACCATTGCCTTCGCCCAAATTCAGAGACTAGATTCTATAGGTCTCACAAGTACATGTCCAATGAGGAAAAGACATTGATAAGAACACTCAAGGAAGCCAACATACCGACAAGAAAAATACAAGTACATGTCCAATGAGGAAAAGACATTGATAAGAACACTCAAGGAAGCCAACATACCGACAAGAAAAATGATTACAGTCCTTTCAGTGCTCAGGGGAGGAATGGCAGCATTAACATACACAAAAAAAGGATGTAAGTAATATCAGAACATTAATGAACAGAGAAACAACAGCTAATGACATGATGCAAGTTTTCCAATACTTCACCAAAAGACAAGCTAAAGATCCTAGGTTTTATTAGACATTTGACTTGGATGAAAATAACAAAGTAAAGAGCATGTTTTGGGCAGACGCAAGGTCAAGGGACATGTATGCTATGTATGGTGATTGTGTTAGCTTTGACACGACATATTTGACAAATAGATATAATTTGCCTTTTGCACCTATCATTGAGATCACGGGGCATGGAAACACTTGCATATTTGGGTGTGCTTTCATAGTTGATGAAACAATCACAACGTTCAAGTGGGTTTTCAGTAGATTTCTAGATGCAATGGAAGGTAAAGCTCCAGAAACAATAATTACAGACCAAGATGGAGCTATGAAGTCAGCTATATCTCATATCTACCCAGCTACAAATCATAGGAATTGCTTTTTCCATATAAAGAAAAAGGCTTACAAAAGGGAAGCAGAGCATTTCATAGTAAAAGCGGACTACAGGAGGAATTTGAGGACACACTAAACAACTCATCAATAATAAATGAGTTTGAGGAACTATGGCAGCAAATGATTCAAAAGCATGAGGTTCAGAACATCAAATATTTTCAAACAATGTGGGATACAAGGCAAAGATTTGTACCTGTGTACTTCAAGAACCACTTCTACCCTTTTCTTCAGAGCACTGCGAGGAGTGAAGGGACAAATGCAAGATTTAAAAGGAATGTTGGGGCAACATATAGCGTAACAAGCTTCCTAAATGAACAAGAAAGAGTGATGGATACAATTTACACAACAGAAGAGAAAGATGATCATGAGTCAAGAACAACAAGACCAAAAAAGCTATGGTCAGAGTACTACATAGAAGAGCAAGCAATTGAGATGTACAACAGGAAAATTTTCAAGAAGTTTCAGTGGGAACTAAAGTGTACAACAAGGCTCCAAATAAAAGAAATAGAAGTGGATAAGACATATGAGGTGTTCCAAGCATTGAACCACAAGAAGAAGGAATTTAGGGCAAGAAAATATATTGTGATAACAGACTTACCAAAGGAAGAGTTCAGGTGCATTTGTGCTAATTTTCAGAAGGATGGTATCTTGTGTTCGCATATTCTCAAGACTATGCTGACTCTGGAAATTGGCAAAATACCTGATAAGTACATCATAGAAAGGTGGAGAAAAAAATGAAAAGAAACTAGTTCATAATATCAAAATCAATGGACAGAATAATGACTCAACTCTTAGATTCAATGTGTTGTCCAGAAGATTAGCTGGAATGGCATCAAGAGCATCTAAATCAACTGAGAGCTATGAATTCATGATGCAAGAGATTGAAAGAATAGAAAGACAACTGCCAGCAATTATTCAAGGACAAGATACATCTCAAGCTCAGAGCAACACAGATATGAATCCAAATGCAGAAAGTGAAGATATTTCTAAGAAAAATTCAGAGATACAACTTGAAGATCCTAATATAGCATTGACAAAAGTGAGACCTAGAATGAAAACAATGGCTGAGAAAGCAAAAAAAGCAACAATTTACCATTGCAATCACTGTGGATCTACACAACATAATTTTGCAAAGTGTGAATTCAAACATCTCCAGTTTGATCTCCCAAAGAGAAAGAGAGTTCGAAAAAACAAAGACGACAAAAAAGGTACAATGCCCTCAAAAACAAACAACAACTTCAATTAGAAGAGGAATGCTACAAGCATATAGCAAATTAATATACTTTCAAATCATGCAGATTCTGCATCGGGCAACAACTACAAGAAGAAAAAGGAACAATAACACTATTATGACTACAAGAAGAAAAAGGAACAAGCATCGAAGAAGTGAGGCGATGAGAAAACAACATAAAGGAAGACAACAGAATATCAAGCTCATAGGATTAGAATGCAAAATTGTAATACATCATATGAAATAGATATTAAATTGAGTATGGACAAATAGAATATGTAATGATACATCTGACTATATGAAAGGACTTTTGTTATTTATGTAAGTACTATCATATTTTGCTGCTGCGGAAACCAACCAAGCGAAATAATTTTGTTCAATATGTATGGAATGAGGAAAGATAACAATATGGAGCTGCTATCAAAGTATATATTGAAAAATATCAATATGCAGTATATATTTCAGAAGAAAAAAACAACAGTAATATTAAGTCTATTACAAAAAGTATTTCTGCTCTACGCAGTAGAAGATGAGAGATGACACATGGTGGTAGTTCTAACTGCAACTACACATATTACAAGAGACAATTCTAACAAATTTCTACTTGAACTTGACAACTGCAGATAGTAAAATCAATCTTCATAACTGCCCAACACGAGGAAAACCACCCTACAAAAATTACGGATGAAGCAAACACAAGTTAGAATGCAAAATAACATTTGAACAAAACAATCTACTAGCAAAATGAGCAATAGATCTGATCTCTCCATAGAAATTTATCACCAAATCCTTGTTCACACGATTGAAACGACTGAAATACAACTTATTTGCATACTGAATTCTGATATTAGGGATGTCTTTCTTCGAAAATTGTTCTGTTAACCAAACTCTTGGATTCCACAACTCAATGAACTTCATAACAAAAATGCCACAATCATGGCTGAAAAAATAGTTCAACAATAAATTAAATAGTTCAAAACAAGAAAATAATACTATTTTACATGCTATGAGACATAGGTAACAATGATGATACATAACTGGGGTCCATTATGTTGTATTTTGTTGAGCTGATTCGCAGCTATTGGTTAGCTCAAACAAAGATTGTAATGCTGTACGACAATGCATTGCTGAAAAAATAGGTATTAATGAGCTGAAACCATGTTATGAGCCTTAGGTCCAAGAATTTTGCATGATATTTGATGAAACTAAATAGAATGTACCTAAGACAAAGAATGATACATCTGTTATTCTTATGTACTACCAGTGAACTAACAAAATATAAATTTGTTCATACCACAAAAAATGTGAACCCTATAATGCAGATTCTAACGAGGAAGATGAAGTGTTGAAGAAAAAAAGGAGTAAATGAAGCTGGAGATGAAGATATGGAGAAAATAAAATTACAAAAAAAAATTATATTACATTTTGCAACGAGAGCTTGAACTAAAAATACTACAATCTCATCAAGGATAACATTGTACATTTGATGTTTGACGGAAACTAAAAGAATCTGAAATTATGCGAAATAAGATCAAACATAACATGAGGGGATGTAAAAACGTTAATAATTGCAAAACTATAAGTGAACGTATACATGAGTTTGAACTGAGAACATAAATATGATATGAAAACAATTTTGAGTTCATTACTTGTTGTCTTGTCTTGGGACTGCAGGGTATACAGTTTTGAATTTGTCAAAACTGTACTTAACATCAACAAACATTGCAAATAATTCTTTAAAGGTGTCCACCTACATGTTAACATGAGGACAGTTAAGACAAATGTCAACACAACCTTCCAATATATAATATTGCAGCAAAAGGATAACAGAAACTACTAAAAAAAGAATAAAACTATGTACATACTAGTATGTTCCTTGCATTGATTTGATAATGGGAATGTTCGGCGAAGAACAAATCCAAAAAAACAAACATCTTATCTTTCAAATTGACACAAAACAAAAACCAATGATTTTCATAGCATATTGGAAAGTAGAGCTGCAATAAGAAAAAAAATCATGGTAAGAAAAGGAGAACAAAAAAAAACCAACAGTATTACAACATTTCTAAAATACAAAACATATTAAATTTTACAACCATGTTAGTAGATGGTAAATCCCTAGCCAAACCAGCGCCATAGAATGCATCTCTAACAAGTTGAAGCTGAGTTTCTGTAACATCCCAGCCCAACACTAAGCCTGGAATGCCACTAAACTACTCTAACAATTTAATTTACATCAACTTACAATAAAATTACAGCGAGCAACTCATTATCAAAACCCATCCACGGGTCACAATGTAATACGAATAAAGAATTGACAATCATAATTACAATTAAACTCTAGAAGTATAGCAAGATAATAATCCAAAATTAGCACAAAACCAATAGAACAAATTATATGGAATGAATAAATAAGTCCTAATCAATCATCTAGGATTATTCAATATCTATCATGTCCTAAAAGATATTCCATCATAATGAAATAAATGGTTCTCATGGCAAATAATCATGTGTCTGAAGTATGAAAATATCCTATGTGCACTAGTCCCTCTCAATCGTGACGCTCTCAACGATCACCTAAAAACAACAAAAGAGCAAGGGTGAGTCCACGACTCAGCAAATACTTCAATATACAACGAACAATGATAAATCAACAGTATTCAATAACTTCATTATCATCATATGTCCTTCTATTAATATTCTCATGCCGTTCTCTTCTCTTTGTTTTCACATACATTCATCTCATATCTCAATACAACTGTACTCTACATGTCCACATGCACTTCTTTCGCGTATACCGGTATAGCATGAGTGAACGCTCGCGACAACGTTCACTCTCAAGCCCGTTCCTCCTCAAGGATCGGGGACCTCCTCCACTCCCGTGGAGTTGTGATCAATCATGATAACCTTCTCATATGCAAAGATGCTTATGAATACAAAGATGCATAATTTCATCATATCCAATTTTTCTCATGTTCATCAACAAGATATAATCATACCATTCCATTGCTTGCAATTAAATAAAAATAAAAGTACAATAATAATGGTAATGAATGATAAAGAAATACGATGATCAATCATTGACCACTGTCTACCATGCATTTGCCTTTACTAGTTGCGATGCACGGTCTAGCTAGAAGATGGCAACAAGCACGACGTCTCTCCTACATTAAACACTCAAATTTCAATACAAACTATAGCAACACAAGAACAACAATTAATTTACATTGCTCCTACACGTCCCCCAAATCCGCAACGCTTCCCCAATACCGAATAGTCACCCCTGTCTGTTCCAACAAAACATGCTAGCTCCTCTCTCTCTCTTTTAATATTCCAGAGAAACACAAAAATACGAAGCATGCAGCACTAACTAGACATTGTCTCATCTTTACTATTTAAACATGCACGTATACAGAAGATCTTGCACTACTAATTAATTTCTAGCACTAGTAGCCAATCTGGAGAAAGGCCTCACGGTTTGATGTTCCATCAGGCATGCAATTCTAATTAACTAATAAATTAGCACTGTCTAATTTCTCTCCCCCCCCTTAATACTCCAATTAAAAATTCATAGCAATTAAATAATCATGGCAAAGCATCCCTAACCAGTGCACCTATTAAAATAATCATTTATTAAATTAATCTCTCTCTCTCCCTACTATCCAACTAATGAAACGCATGCATGCACTGCTAATATTTAATTCACCTATCCCCCTACTGCTCTAATTAAAACGTATGCAAGCACTGCTAGCTAGCAGCACTCACGCACACGTGCATGCAGTGGCTTAGCAGTGGCAGATAAAACTCACCCGCACACTCAGGCGGCTACGGACACGCACACACAGGCAGCCATGCAATGTCAGGTCGGCAGTGGAGCTACGTTGGCCGCTAGCGCGCACGGGACTACGAGTGCTCCCGTGCGAACAAGGACCTGGAGCGCTACTAAACTAACATGTTAACACAACTAAAGAAGAAGATAAAATTCTAAATTTCGGCAGAACCTCCCCTGTATAGATAGCTATACCGGAGGTTCCAACAGTCATATATAACAAATCAATAAAGGATTCACTAAGAACATGAGCATCACAGGAATATAGTCAGGATTCAAGCAATAAAATCAAAAGGTTGATCGAAGATCATCTGCAGTACTCAATCAATCATAACGGGGGAAAAGTTATCAACCACAACCAACTTTATTTATTACAGTTCATTGATTATCGAATGAATGGTAGAATCAAGTTCTATTATTGAATTTGGAGTATGGTGAAGTGAACGAATGTGGATGTCAACTCCCTCCCAATAGAGCCATCGTCAACGATCACCTAGAATCAACAAACAACGCATGAGTGAGTCCGAGACTCAGTAAGTACAGTAACTAAATGGTACATACAACATCCATGGTTATGACAACATCATTGAAGGATATGAATAAATTACAGAATGAATGTTTGAATGAATGCAATGAATGAATTGGATGGAAGGAAGGGACTACACACATGCATATACCAGTATTGCTGGTGACACACCCATCAGTGTTCACCTAAGCCCACACTTAACAAAGTGCGGGGATCCAAGCCCCGTATGAAGAACGTTTCATACGGGTGTCTCAAACTGTCCACATTAGAATGGTGGGTCTTACGTGCCCATACTAGAATTGATGGGTCTTATATATTGATCCACTCCCGTGGATGAAACATGAAATGTGGATGCTGGGTATGACATATGAATATTGAAAAAACATGCTCTCTATCATGGAGGTAACACATATGGATTGAATACGAACATTTAAATATTAACATGGTACTTAGAAACACAATACCAACAACAGGCATACAACATGTTATAATTATAGGAACATTAAGGTACTTGCCTTAACCGTGAGACGAAAAGATGACGACAGTACAGCTTTCAACCCTAGTGCTCACCAACACCTGGCAACCGTAAAGTATACTAAGTATACTAAACAAGAGTGCTCAACAAAGCGATAGAACATAACGAGAGCGATCGCTCTGAGCGCAACACAAAAACTAGCAATTTCACCTGACTCTAATCTATCCAATCATGGGTTCTCAAATAAAATTCATAACTTTTGAGTCCCAGCCCCAAAAGTTATGAATCCAAGTTTCCGGACTTTTCACGAGCTTAGCTACAACTTCCCGGTGATCGACGTAACAAATTACTCCATCTAAGCTCTTGATTTTAACCTCAAGACCGTTTTGTCATCTTTGGTACTTTCAACTTGTGAAATTCATAACTTCCATTTGGTACAACTAAAATCAATGATCTAAACCTTTCTGGAAACTACAAGGAACTAGATTCCTGAATAAAATTATTTCAATAATTCCCAAGGTGCAAGAAAAGTCACTAACAAGTTAATCTTTCTCTACTGTCCACAACAGAGAGACAGATTACAATAAGAACTTCAAAAATTCATATCTTTCGTTCTATAAATCCAAATTGGATGTTCTTTAATGATCTGGAAAGATAATACCAAGGCCTACAAATTTCATAACATGGAGAAGTCCTGATTCGGACCTTAACAATAATCAGTCTACTAATTAAAATGACTGCTGAAACGTAGCTAAGATTTTGAGCAGCGGTAAAGAACAGATCACAACTTTTGATCTACAACTCCGATTAGGGCGTTCTTTAACATTATGGAAAGTTTATAAAAATTTCTACAATAACCTAGTTGGGTGAAAACCCTAAATATTCCATTATCATAATCATATTTTAGGAGACAACTTGACAGATCAATCGCGTCAGAATTCTGGACAACAGAAACTAAAACTATCATAACTTTTGATCCATATGTCGGAATCAGGTGTTCTTGGCGGCCACAAAAAGCTAAGAATATTATCTAAATATATCTAGGATATGGAGACCTCCAATTCAGCATCTAAGAACTCGAAACTGCCCATGCAACCTACTGGACAGAATTGAATCTTTAACAGATAGAGTTCGATCCAATCAATTCTAATCGAATTCACATCTACGACTAATCAAACAATGAAAACGACATTCGTTACCCTTGGAGACACGCGTGCCCACTGATTTCCCCGCTAGATGCTCCTCTCCTCTTCTTCTCCTCTCTCCTCCACCTTTCTCCTTGGCCGACAAAGATGGGAGAGCACCACCAAGAGGGGGCAACGGAGTGCAAGGAGGGCATGCATCAGAGCAAAGATCTTGTAGTGGCGGCGGGAGCACCTGTAGCAGTCGTGCTACAGTGGTGGGCTAGGATTTCTCCTCCTTTTAATAGTGGCCGGCCCTCATGGGCCTCTGAGGCCAAAGCCCGGCCCAGTTGCCAAAGAATTGCAGATTTCCCTCCTCTAAAGTCTAATTTCTCTTTCACTTGCTTCCTTCATTAGACAAAGTTGGAGTATTACAGAAAAACCCTTTTTTTGTTTACTCTCCTTCCTTAGAAATATTCGGGGTATTATAACCACAACATGTCGTTCATAGGGAGGATCGATCCAGCGGACAAAGTCGCATTTCACCATCTACTGCAAGGGACAGTTAGCATAGAGGATGTATTAGCAGTAACATGAACAAAACTATTTACTAATTGTACCCCAGAGTGTGGGCATCGGAAGAAACATCGTCCGCCATCGAAAGGGTCGTCCGTGACCTGCACGACAGCATCCTCTCTGTGTCTACATTTCGGCCATACCGGTTGAGCACACTTGTTCAGCATCAACCGGTAGTTAGGGCCGAAGTCCTCCCTCCTTTCGAGGAGAAGGTCTTACTTCGGCGACCCCGATTGGACTGGTCCCTCGGCGTTTGCCATAGTTTGTTACTGTACGATGAAGAAGATTCTTCTTCCTACGGTTTCAAAGGTCCAGTGGTCCTATTTTATAGCCTACGGGGGGAGGCTAACAAAGCGGGTAATGTGTTAGCTTGCAAATGACAAGACCAGACGGGGCTGGCTGCTTTGCACAGAGACAAGACCAAGCGGGACAACTTTTCCCAGTGATAAGACCAGACGGCAGTGCAATGACAAGACGGGCCAAGGCGACTTTGCGATGATAAGACCAAAGGAGACAGTCCTACGATGAAATTTTTCAGAGAAGCAACTGAGATGATATAGATCAAATATAAATTTTGAAAACATAATGTTCACGATTAAAATACTTAATTTAAAATTCTTAACCGACTAGGTTTAAATAAGGACATACAAATTTGTTAAGTTCAAACTAATTTTTATAAATTTGACAAGAAATATTTCTTTTCAAGTGAGAATAAATCCCTTCTCATCATGTTTGGACATAAGGATTACATAAATAAATAGAAAATAAAATTGTAAGACCAAAATACTTGGTTCACCTCAATTGGAGTTCACACATGAGCTAGTTATGAATTTCCAAAGTTAAAAGCATTTTGTAGTGTACAAAACATTCGGTTTTGGATTAATTTGCAAAAATTATAATTTCTGGGCTAGAGATAAGTTTGAAACCTATTCCAAACTAAAGTTCACTTAAAAAGAAAATTATCAAAATTGGTTTAACTTGATTTGAAGTTACTTTGAATTATTTATGCATTTTTGAAGTTATTTTATTTTGGACCGTCCAATCGCGATTCTACGGTCCTAATTGAGTGAGCTGTTCGGATGGTCCGAATAGCCCAATCAATATGGACGGCTCGATTAAGATCTAATGGTCCAGATCGCGTTAGCCGTCGCACGGTACGAACGGTCCAATCGATCTGGACAATCCAATTCGAATCCAACGGCTCGCGTGCAACTCAGATGATTCACGTTTAAGTAGGGAGTTAAAAATAGCAAATAAAATTATAAAAATATAAAAAATTTCAGAGAAGCTACTGGAATGATATGGATCCCATATAAATTTTCAAAACATACTGTTCATGATGAAAATACTTAATTTAAAATATTTAAACCAACTAGGTTTAAATAAGGACATACAAATTTGTTAAGGTCAAACTAATTTCTAAAAATTTGACGAGAAATATTTTAATTCAAGATAATTAATGTAGTATTTGATTAAATTATTTCCCAGGGTTGTTTAGAAGCATTTACTTTAGTTTTTCTTTTGGAGTTTCTTTTCAAGTGAGAATGAATCCCTTCTCATCATGTTTGGACATAAGGATTACATAGATAAATAGAAAATAAAATTGTAAGACCAAAATAACTTGGTTCACCTCAATTGGAGTTCACATGAGCTAGTTATGAATTTCCAAAGTTAAAAGCATTTTGTAGTGTACAAAACATTCGGTTTTGGATTAATTTGTAAAAACTATAATTTCTAGGCTAGAGATAAGTTTGAAACCTATTCCAAACTAAAGTTCACTTAAAAAAAATTGTCAAAATTGGTTTTACTTGATTTGGAGCTACTTTGAATTAGTTATACATTTTTAAGTTATTCTATTTTAGACCGTCCGATCGCGATTCTACGGTCTTGATTGAGTGAGCTGTTTGGATGGTCCGAACGGCCCAATCGATACGGAAGGCCCGATTAAGATCTAACGATCTAGATCGTGTTAGCCGTTCGGACGGTCCGATCGGCCCAATCGATCTGGACAATCCAATTCGAATCCAACGGCTCACGTGTAACTCAGATGATTCATGTTTAAGTAGGGAGTTAAAAATAGCAAATAAAATTATACAAATATGAAATTTTTCAGAGAAGCTACTGAGATGATATAGATCAAATATAAAATATGAAAACATACCGTTCACGATTAAAATACTTAATTTAAATTTCTTAACTGACTAGGTTTAAATAAGGACATATAAATTTGTTAAGGTCAAACTGATTTCTATTAATTTGTCAAGAAATATTTCAATTCAAGATAATTAATCTAGTATTTGATTAAATTATTTTTCAGGGTTGTTTAGAAGCATTTACTTCAGTTTTTGTTTTGGAGTTTCTTTTCAAATGAGAATGAATCCCTTCTCGGTTTGTTTGGATATCAGGATGACATATATAAATATAAAATAAAATTATAAGACCAAAATAACTTGCTTCACCTCAATTGGAGTTCACATGACTTAGTTATGAATTTCCAAAGTTAAAAGCATTTTGTAGTGTAAAAAATATTCGGTTCTGGATTAATTTTCAAAAACTATAATTTCTGGGGTAGAGATAAGTTTGAACCTATTCCAAAGTAAAGTTAACTTAAAAAGAAAATTATCAAAATTGGTTTCACTTGATTTGGAGTTACTTTGAATTAGTTATGCATTTTTGAAGTTATTCTATTTTGGACTGTCCGATCGTGATTCCACGGTCCTGATTGAGTGAGCTGTTCGGATGATCCGAACGGCCCAATCGATACGGACGGCCCGATTAAGATCTAGCGGTCTAGATTGCGTTAACCGTTCGGATGGTCTGAACGGCCCAATCGATCTGGACAGTCCAATTCGAATCCAACGGCTCGCGTGCAACTCAGATGATTCACGTTTAAATAGGGAGTTAAAAATAGCAAATGAAATTATAAAAAAATGAAAATTTTCAGATAAGCTACTGGGATGATATAGATCAAATATAAATTTTGAAAACATACTGTTCATGATTAGAATATTTAATTTAAAATTCTTAACCGACTAGGTTTAAATAAGGACTGACAAATTTGTTAAGGTCAAACTGATTTCTATAAATTTGGCAAGAAATATTTTAATTCAAGATAATTAATCTAGTATTTGATTAAATTATTTCCCAGGGTTTTTACAAGCATTTACTTCAGTTTTTGTTTTGGAGTTTCTTTTCAAATGAGAATGAATCCCTTCTCATCATGTTTGGAGATAAGGATTACATACATAAATAGAAAATAAAATTATAAGACCAAAATAACTTGGTTCACCTCAATTGGAGTTCACATGAGTTACTTATGAATTTCCAAAGTTAAAAGCATTTTGTAGTGTACAAAACATTCGGTTTGGATTAATTTGCAAAAACTATAATTTCTGGGCTAGAGATAAGTTTGGAACCTATTCCAAACTAAAGTTAACTTAAAAAGAAAATTATGAAAATTTCTGGGATCATGATTCGACGGTTCTGATTAAGTGAGCTGTTGGAGCGATCCGAATATCCCAAGCGGTGTGGACCGTCTGATCTAAATCGAACGCCCGATAATAAATATGTGGCGCGGCAATGAAAATGGGGCGTGGCAACGAAATTCATGTGGGTACACGTAAACCAACGCGAATGATAGCAACCAAATATGGGGCACGATAATGAAGTTCCTGTGGGTACGCGCAAACCGACACGAATGATAATTTTCCTGACGGTTATATATCAACCCATCACTAAAACTTCTTACATCCTTATCGATACATCCAAACCGACGCAAATGATAATTTTCCTGACGGTTATATATCAAACTGTCACGAAAACTTCGTGCATCCTTATCAGTGCATCCAAACCGATGGTAGCTAAATCATTACTGTAGGTTCACTACACGCCCGTCGGGAAAATAAAACCCCAACAGGAAAGATCGGTTCTCCAGTAGTGATACTCTCATAATGATTATAAGATACCCTAAAGTGAGTTCCATGAAAAATTTCATCAAAGTCCACTTTTTATAGCAATTTTTGTGTATATATTTCTTTTATATATGAAAAAATGTATATAGCAAAAAAAAAAAAAAGGCTCGAATGGAAAAAAAAAATAGTCAAATTGCTAGGTAACTGTTTAGCTTACACAGCGGGAGGATGGTGTGACGTGATGGCTCTACAACTAGAGATTTGTGAGGAAGCAGGGGCGACGACCAAAGAGGAGAAAATTACATAATTTTTGGCACTATTGGCCCCCCTAAACCACCGTAATTCCAATTCTAGACCTCTTACCTCCGAAATTCCATTTTAGCCTGGACACACTCGTTGCGCCATCGGACCATGAGAATCGCCATCTTGCGCCGCATCAAGAAGAAAAGTTGTTCGCCCCCTTGCAGGGGGCACCTTTGTAGATCAGAGTGACTTTTCCCAAAAATTCATTTAAGTACATTTTTTGGAGAAATTTCTAAATATAGAAAATAAGCTAAAAAATATGATTTTTTTGTGGAACCTCCCGTCATAGTGTACTTTCTTGTGTATTTTTTCAAAATTTTATCCATTCTAATTTTTTTTTATCAAAAATTCATTGAAGTATACTATTTATACGAATTTTCTAATATATAAAATGAGGTCCAAACATTATGAATGTTTACAAGCTCCTTACACAGTGGACTTGATTGTGTAATTTTTCCATAATTTTATATGTTCTGAACTTGTCTCGACAAATTAAGTGTTTATGTCTCGAAAATTAGGACGAAAGGTTTCAGAAATTAGGGGTAGAAAATTAACAATTAAAGGGGTAAAGTACCATGCATTAACTGTCGATTCATGTGTCATCTGCGAGTTCAAACCAGTTCAAACATTAAATTTTAAAACTACCATCCTTAATCAATAATAGAGCACGAAAGATTTGTTGCCAACTTGTCATGGCCCTACCACCTAATTCTTCATGTGGCATTTTTGGAATTTAACACTGTATTATTCCATAGGATAAATAAGATTATACACGAACCAATTGAAATCGTGGTATCACGGATCATATAACAACGTCTGTAGCCTCCACTTCGTGTGCATTTCAAGGCTACAAGATCTGTTGTTATATGATCTGCATGCCACACATTTTTCTCAGTTGGTCATGTACAAGCCTATCTAGCCTGTGGTACAACACAGCGTTAAAGTAAATGATATTATTTAATATTGTATTGTACCAACATCATCCACATTGAATCGATAAATTAACAAAGAATATCCTATGGAAAGCACTTTCGGTATGTGCCACACTTTTTGTGTCATGTCCGTAGTTGGCGCCTAGGACAGTTTTTGGCGGGAATTTCTGGCGCCACAAATTTTGGACATGGCTATAAATCCTGAGCCGAATGGATGAGGGAGAGAGGGAGACACAATGGCTCAAACTAGAGCCATAAGCCAATGTAGCACAGGTAACTCACAACAACCAAAGAAGTCTATGTTTCGCTGCGATTGTGGTAGCAAAACAATGAGGTACAAGTCCAATACTGAGAAGAATCTGAACCATGGCTTTTTCAGGTGTGCTAACTCGAAGGTGAGTCGATTCTTGAACACATTAAACTCTTCCTATTTGCTTCATATTTTTGCATTCTTTACTTTGATACCAGATTTTTGTATTGGTTCTGTCAGTCTGGGGGATGTGGTTTTTATTTGTGGGAAGATTTGCTCGAGGCATATGTGAAGGAGACAGTAATGCAGGAACACATAGAGATGGAGAAGTTACAGAAGAATATGTAGAAGTTGAGAACTCACCTGGAAGCAATAGGTGCTACTGATGGCAATGTACAAGAAGTAAGGAAAAATGTGCAAGAATTGAAGAGCAGTGTAGACAATGTGAAACTGATATGCAGCATTTTGCTTTGTTTCTGCCTTTTGTCTGTTCTCCTAAATTCAAAGTGACTAGTTTGTAATTCATGCCTCTAGCATGAGTTAGTGCAATGTAGTAGTATTAGTATCTACAATTTAAATGAGTGAAATCTATGTTGTCAATAATCTTAGCCAATGAGATTTTCAAGTTTTCTGGGAGAAGACTACATATAGCAGTTCGCATATTACTTCATTGCAAACCCTAATTCATGAAACCCTAATTAGGACGTGGCCTCGCTCTGCAAAGCAGGACGTGACCATACTGTGCAAAGCAGGGCGTGACCCAATGAGGCGGCTTTGCACAGTGACGTGACACAATGAGATAACTTTGTGCAGCGACGTGACCCGACGAGGCAGCTTTGCGTAGTGACGTGATTTGATGAGGCAGCTTTGTCCAGCGACGTGATTTGAGGAGGTAGCTTTGCGTAGCGATGTGACCCAACGAGTTTTCTTTGAACGATGCGTCACAAGATGTGATTTCTCTCTGTAAGGATTGAGATGAGCATCAGGCTTGTTGCCGCTGGTGAATAGGGCTGTTAAGAAAAAAAAATGGGGCGTGCTTTTTGAGGAGTGGCGGCGCCCCGCTGCCTGGAGAAAACCCTTGGAGATTAGTGGCGGCCTCCTGTGCTGAGTAGAGAAATAGGAACTGAGATGGCGGCGCTGCTCTGTGAAAAAAAAAGAAGAGTTCTTGTCGGTGGCGCTTTTTATTTGATCGCTTTTTGTTCTCATGCGTGTAAGAGATTCATCCTGGTATGATATGATGATATGATGGAAGTTTTGTTTTTTTTTATTGCCATCAATTTGCTGTCTTAAGGTTTTCTTTTTATGGTTGCCATCAATCTTTGGATCGCTTTTGATGCGATCTTTGAAATTTCTTATTGTAACACCTGCCCAAAATCCGCCAATGCCCAACCCACCGTAGGGCGGACCAAGACACATAGCACCCCACTTACACTTTCGTCCTCGCTTCGTGTAAAAGGGTTAACCCGGAGGTGCTATGTTTGGACCCAACAAGCATTATATACTAGTACAACTCACTTTAGACAAGAAATGTTGGACTAATCCCACCACACAACTCCTCATGGGCCACATGGGCCGCATACGAGTAGGCCGAGGTATTACATTCACCCCTTAAGGGCCGACGCCGACAAAGACACCGCATACGCGGCAAATGCCTAGAACCACCCCTCGGTACACGTCCGTGCGTCCAGTGCCGGCACATATGCCATGCCGTGTGTCCACTCCGGGACCACACGCGCCATGCGCCATATGCCCGCGCCCCTGTCTCGCACGCGCCTGTGCAGCGAAGGTTGATGCTCTGATACCATCTGTAACACCCTGGCCCAAAATCCGCTCAATGCCCAGCCCACCGTGAAGGCGAACCCAGCACACATAGCACCCCACTTACATTTTCGCCCTCGCTTCGTGTAAAAGGGTTAACCCGAGGTGCTATGTTTGGACCCAACAGCATTATATACTAGTACAACTCACTTTAGACAAGCAATGTGGGACTAATCCCACCACACAACTCCTCATGGGCCACATGGGCCGCGACACGAGTAGGTCGAGGTATTACAAAGCGCTTTGCTCTCTGTCTTTGTCGTGTGTAGCGCCCTAAGCAGCTGTAGCTTTCTTTGTCCGGTTGTCCCATTAGTGTGAAGCCGATTTCTTTTCTATGCTTTGGATTAATTACTGCTTGTTGCTGCTGGTCGTGAGAAGTTTTCCTTCTTTGGTGTGTCTGAAAAATCTCGTGGGTTCTTGGTACATACAGCATGCAGATCTGGCGATTCCTTGTTTTAGGAGTTGTTTATTTGGTCATCAAATTTGTGCACCCAGAGAAAAGTAGTCGCGGCTTGTCCTATGAAGCGCGCTTCTCAGATAGAAACCAGTTTGTGGATTAAGTTTTTTTCTTGGTCGCAACTTGATGCTTTTTATTTCTTTCTTTGCACCCATTTGTTGCTACTGTGACCGAATTGATTTAAGAGTCTTGTGGCGTATCCTCCTCGAAGAAACCGAAAAATCTCGTGAGTGTGTCTTTCTTTGTGTTTTTGCGTCAGAGCTACGTCGGTTGGTAGAATCAGAGTCTCGGTCGGTGGTAGCTCAGATCCCTTGAAAAATCAGATTTTATTTTTCTTTGCACATCCGCGGCTTCGTGAGAAAAGCAACGTGGCGGCATCATCGATGAAGCTTCTACTGTGCCTTTCTTTGTCGCCGAGTGTGTACTTGGCTATTCCCTTGTGTGCATGTGAAGTGTTGATCTCTTTCCCTACGGGTTGTAGTTTTAAGCCTTGGTTATTTGTTTTGTTTGGTCGGTTTGGCACTTGTGTGGTCTGCCTGCCTCGAAAAATTTAGGAGTCACTTTGAGCAATCAGAGACCCATTTCAAGGCGAAGTAGTTTTGATGCGATGGGAGTCTCTGGTTTAAGTGCTGTGTGTATGCTGTTTGCATATGATTGTGGCCGGTTCTCTTGGCTTTTACATGTAAGGGTCCTCTACTTTGTTTGATATATAAAGCTTTGCAGTTTCCTGCTTGTTACTGTTTTAGATTTAATTATTGCTTTGGCTGCCTCTTAATGCATTTGAAGTTGTTGGTTTTATTTGGCTTCGGCTTGCTGTTTTAGCCTTGTTTGTGTTTGCAGCTTTGAGTTGATTAGGCTTTTGCTTCGGGGTTTTGATCGGACTCAACACAGGATCCGCTGTGCCTATATACAGATCTTCATAGCTTTTATAGCTATTGAAGTGAAAGTAGTGTTGAGTTCGATCGAGGTGAAAATTAGAGAAAGCGTCTATTCACCCCCCCTCTAGTCGCCTTTCCGGTCCTACAATTGGTATTAGAGCCAAGTTTGCTCTTTTGTGATCTTAACTGATCTTTGAGCATGGCGACAGGTATGAGGACTTGTGAGCGGTTCTTTGCGTCTTGTCGTGGTTCTTTTACCAATGGTGTTGGCCGTAACAAGATATTTGAATGTATGATAAGTCTAATAGCGATGGAGGAGGAAGTCTCATGTGATATCTGTGGCAAATCCTTTTGTTTTGATTGTCCTAGTTTCAGGGATGAGTCACTTTTAGGGCCCGAGGAGAAGAAGCCCAGTGGCGTAAATGCAGCAGCTTTTGAGGATGAACATGATGGAGAGGATTCTAATGATGAGCTTTTTGATGATAATGATGACTCTTATGAGGACGATCCCCTACTTGAGCTAAGCAAGGTGAGCAAAGAAAAACTCATTAATGTCTTATATTCATATGATCTTAAACTACTTGCTCTTAGGAAGAAAGTCAAATTGTTAGAAAAAGAGAAAGGTGATTTGTCTCATGAGCTTGCCGAATTGAAAACCTCCATGAATGCTTATAATTCATTGCTTGTAGACATGGAGAACCTGAATAACTCTCTTGTTTGCCTAAAATCTGAAAATAAACTATTGAGATCAAATGCTTCTATGCCATGTGATTCTTGTGTTGTCTTACATCATGATCTTGACAATGCTAAGTTAGAAATAGGCAATCTTAGATCTATAGCTAGAAATGATTGTGATTCTTGTGTAGGCATGCTTGCTGAAATTGAGAAGCTTAAATTGACTAATTCCATGCATCTTGAGCAATTAGAGAATGCTAGGGCTGAAATTATTGAAATTGAAGCTAGGCCTTGTAGCATGTGCTTTGAATATGAAAAATTGCTTAAGGATGGTTTAGTCTCTTGCAAGAATTATGCTTGTCTAGAAACTGAAATTGATGCTTTAAACTGCAAGCTTAATTCAAATGCATCATTAATTTCTTGCACATCTTGCATTTCATTAAAGAGCGAGGTTGAGTCTTTGCGCGATGATATGAGCGCCAAATCTTGTGACTCTTGTATTTGCCTTCACTCCGAGATTGATGTTTTTAAGATTTCTCTTGCATCTTTGCATTCGGAGTTGGAGTCTTTTTGTGCTAAATGTGAGTCACTTGATGTTGGTTTTTGTGGCATCGCTTTGGATAGCTCTTCTTTGGTGAGTTCGACTCTTTCGGACTCTTCTTGTGTTGTCCAAAGGATTTCAAAAGACAAATGTGCTTCTTTCTCAAATGGTACTAAATCTTCAAAAGAGAAGTATCATTGCACATTTTGTAAGAAGAATAGACACACTCTTGGGTTTTGCTTTCGCCGTTTGAAACATGAGCGTCAAGTGCGTCGTCGTACCTCTAGGAACACACATAGCCTTTCTCATGGCATGTGTGGGTCTAGTGTCGATACGAGGACGAGTCATGATGCTAGTTCTTCCAGGATTTCTTCTTTGAGCCATAATGGTGCTTCGTCCTCTCGGACCGTGTCTACTAGTAGACCTTTACACCATTGCTCATTTTGTGGGAAGAATGGACATCTTGCTGACTTTTGTTTCCGGCGGGCAAAACAGATGCATCGAGCTCATGCTTCTAAGTCTCCTAGTGGGCATAGTCTTTCTCATGACATGCACACTAAAGAGCCAAGCACGAAGACTCGATTTGTTGATGGCTTCTTTGACACCTTTTCTAGTGGTGTCGGACAGCACCGTGGACATGGTTTGCATAGTTTTGGTTTTGGTCCACGAGCTGCCCCGAGGCAGGATTTCCGCCGTTGTCCAAGAGGTGGACCCCGTTTTGTTCATCGAGGTACTCACCCACGGCGAGGTTGTGTGAGTTCTTTTGATGCTTCTATTGGTTCTCATCATGGTGCTTTCAAGCAAGGATATTGTCGCTTTTCTAGAGATGGACCTCGTTTTCCTCTTCGAGTTGTCCACTTGCGGCGTGCCTCCAAGGATGAGATTGGATCTTCTTGCATGGACCATCATTTGCATTATGCTAACTCACATAATGTTTCAACTGCCTCTGGTGGTGATGTGTTCAAGGTTTGGGTTCCCAAGCATTTGCTCTCTAACCCTTCAGGACCCAAGACTCGGACACCTTGCCTTTCTCATGTGTAGGTACCAAGAACGCAGGTTGGAGAACATGGACTTAAAGATTCTTATCTTTTGCTTCATCACATGATCGGGACACTTGATGGTTCTCCACCTCAACGATGGCCTCCAAGAGGCATGTGCTTACATGATTGGTGCTTTTCACATGTTTGGTGAGCAATCTTATACCTTCATGCCTTATCTTTATGATTATTCATACTTGGCATGTTGTGCTTGCTTTGTGCTCACTTGTACCTTATTGGCATGTGTTACTCTTGTGATATCTTTTATCATGCTTTTACCTTGCTTGTACTTCCATGTATCCATGGGCTAGATTGTTATTCAATATTTCCATGGGTGTATAAGCTTGGTTTTGTCAACATGAGCTTGTACTGTCTTGTACCTTTATTATCTTGCTCTTGTTGATTCTTGCTTATATATCCATGTATTATATTGTTGATCATTATTGCCATGGTTATGTGAGCTTTGTCTTGTCATCATGAGCTTGTGCTATTTGTACATGATTCATCTTGCTCGTGTTGATGTTTGCTGTTTGTATCCACATGTTCACTTGATATCCATGTTAGCATTCTTTATCCATGATTTGTTCTATAACTTGCTTTATGCTTACATGGTTATTGTGCCTTACTGTTAATTGTGGATGCATGAGTCTTGCCATAGCTTTCACTAGCGTGCTTTACTTTCGACTATACATATGATGGGTGATATGCTATGTGCTTGTTTGCTTGCTCCTATGCCTTATTGTTGATTAAGGATAGTTTGAGCTTTGTCATGTCTTGGATAGCATGTGTTGCAATTGTCTTGTCTATCTCCATGCTCATGTCTTAAATTTTTGATTATATGCTTTTATGAGCTTTGGATCATTTGCTGCTATCCTTGCTAGTCATGTGTCTTGGTACTGTTTCTTTAGACAATGTTTCACTAACCCAGTACTAAGGCATAGACTTTTTCTGTCTCTTTGGTGTAGTCTTTCAGCTGAGAAGAAGAACATGTGGTCCAACAAGTGTTATCACCTCAAGCTGTTGGTTCTTCTTCATTTGTGACTTCAATGATGACTATCACTTCTCGGAGACGAAGAAATTTGAGATGTGGATGATGGGTGAGCGCAACTACCTTCTGAAGCTTCAAGGATTGTATCTTCATCTATCATGACTACATCTCACTGCCAAGCAGTGCGACTCAGGTTCGAGCTTCTATACCTTACTTTTGTGTATGGTATCCCTAATCTACCTTGCATAGCATTTGGGTTTGTTGGGTTCATGGTAGATAGGAGGTTCTGTTCTAGCACGTGTCTTTTCTAGGCACTCTTCTTATCCCATGATTTGGTAGGATGCATTCTTCTCACAGCCTAGGTCGAGCTTGTCTCCCAATCACTAGTGTTAGCAGGTTTTTGTGTTGCCTGTGAGCTTTTTAGTGTTGGTGTTTCGCTCCCTAGCTTGTTGAGTTGCTGTCCTTAGAGATCTTGTGGTGTTTGAAGTCTTTGTGCTAGTTTTTGTGGAGTTCTTGGCACTTTTGGCAGGTCTCCCCTCAAAGCTTTTTGACCCAACAAGGTTTGCCACCTTGAGATGCGAGTAAGGGATAATTTATCCCTATGGGTTGGTTTGAGGGGGAGTTGGTTCTTTTCTTAACCTTTCTTGTTCATCTGAACTTTCCTTGTTCATTTGAATTTTTTGTGGATCTTTTCTGATACCTTCTTCATGTGGTATCTTCTTTGGATCTTTTTGATCCTTGTGATCTTTTTAGGCTTTTACATCTTTTGTGCATCTCATTGTATCATATTGCATACATATGAAAAATCCAAAAAGATGCATTGTAATATAAGCTTTACTGCTTCTTTCTTTTAATTGTTGAAGCTTTGCTTATTACCCACTTGAGCTTTAGTACTTCAATTCTTGCTCAAGATTGTGTCTAGTTCTTTGACTTGCTAGAATTATCATGTTTTCACATGTGCAGCAATGTCTTTGCTATATGGGCTAGAACTGTTAATTAACTTGAACTGAAAATAGCAATTTGTGGATCTTTTAGCTAGTTGCACAATTAGTGATCCTTTTGTGACATTGGCCCTGTCAAAATTGCTTTGTTAGCTCTGGAATCTAGTATTGAACATCTTTGAGCTTTTTGTTCCTAAGAATCTAAAACAGCCCTTGTGCAAAATGAAAAATGATCTCTTTTGTGCGAAAAAACTGATCTCACCAATTCTTTCTCATGAGACGGCTTGCCATTGTACTAGGCATGAACTCAGGGGGAGTTTTGGATGACCTAGACCACTCTTTTAAGCTTTTGTTACTTGGGATGGTCGTAGTGAGGCTTGAGATCTAGCACATGGCTAAAAAGCAAATTATTAAAATTGGTTGAAGCTTAGGAAGAGATTGTGGATGGCTACTAGTCCAGAATCTTCTTTACTAAGATAGACCTTGTAATCAACTTGAATATTCATTGTAAATGAAAAATAGTTGAAAATTTGGGCTTTTGACAAAACTTGAGCTAAATGATTTATTTCAGGACTTTTTGTCTCTAAGATGGTCTTTGCTAGCTTCTGGATCTCACAATGACATTCTGATATGGCCATTATCACTTTAGGATAACTGTTGTTGAACTTGCTAATTTTGAAGCGTTGCTTAATTTAATCCAACAACATGTGATATATTGAGCTCATTAGCCTAGCTTTGCTATATATGTTTTAACATGATCTTGCTAGCTTTGTCAGGCTTGTTGTATCTTGAGTAATGGTAGAAATGCTAGCCTGTTCAATTGAGTAATCTCCAAAGCTTCTTTTACCTAAAAACTGAAAAATCAAAACAAAATGAAGCCACCCCATTGCATTTCATGCATGCTCTTTCTTTTGCTTCTTCCTTTCTTGTGCATTTGTCATCTCTGGATGAGAGGAAGGGATGATTCCTTGATGAATCCATTGTCAAAGGGGGAGAAGATTTAGCGAAAATGTAATGTTAATAAAGAGCTTTTTAGTTATGGGGGAGTAGTTTTGTAAG
This sequence comes from Phyllostachys edulis, assembly GCA_036346405.1. Classification (NCBI taxonomy): domain Eukaryota; kingdom Viridiplantae; phylum Streptophyta; class Magnoliopsida; order Poales; family Poaceae; genus Phyllostachys; species Phyllostachys edulis. The sequence continues at coordinate 6,956,828 of CM070550.1, read as the reverse complement.
GGGGAGAAATGGAGAAATTGAAAATTGAATATTCTCTCTTTTAACATGACGATCATAGTGAGGGGGAGCATTCAAGCATTCATATTGCATTCTTTTGATCTTATTGCCTTTTCTGAACTTGAATTGCAATTCTTGAAGACTCACAATGATCTAAGGTCAAATAGAACAATTGTTCTTTCTTTCATATGGACCTTAAGTGAGATTTTTGTCGATTCTCTGGAATTGGAAGCTTTCTTGCTTTCTTTTGTTGTATCTCACTTGTTTATGCTATTCTGAAGCCAGCTTGGTCATTTCCTTTGCTTTTTCTTGCATATGGACCAAGTTGTGCCTTTGTGCGAAAACTGCAAGTATTTTACTTTTCAAACCACAAACTTACATTTTCTGAGAGATTGCCAATGTGTTCATCAAGGGGGAGATTGTGGATATCATGGGGATATGCCCATGATCTTAGGATGATGAAACAATTGGCAATGTGGCTTTTGGTTTGAAGTTTTATGTGTTTTCGACAAAGTTTCAGATCTGTCAGGTCAGCGGCGGTTTGACCGGCTTTTGTGCTGAATGTTGATTTTAGTTATGGATTGATTTTGGGATAGGTCATATCCATATTTGTTAATGCATATATGTTTCATATTGCATGTTTTGGCTAACGTGGGTCAAGTTGTGAAGAACTTGTTCCCGGATTCGTGTTTGCTTGTCTATTGCTGTGCAAGTGGCTTGCAGGTCAATGACGGTCAACGGCGAGGTGGATCGGGACTAAGCTTGGAGAGCTGAGGTCCAGAACGATCATGGATGCCGTGTGAGGTCAGAGGACTCAAGCGGAGCGCAGAATGGACAAGGATGACCGAACAGCGGTTGGCGACGTTGGTTGGATCAGCGGCGCAGAGTCGCTGCAAGTGCTCAGTGGTGCCGGTGGGATCCGGATGGGAGAGACTTGACGACATGGAGCTGTTGATCAACCTACACGTGGCGAAGTAGGCGATTGCTTCAACAGATGGACTCGGTCTTTTAGAGAAGGATCGAGAAGGGGTATTTTGGTAATTTCACCAAATCCGCCTTGGTGACCTTTGACTAAGCATGGCGCTGGTCGGCGCATGGTGAAGTGGTTTAGATCAATCGACGATGAAGACGGCGCTTTGAGATGCGTGCGTATGTGTTCCGTTGATGTTGGGCCCTAACGGAAGCCCATTTAGTTTTTAGGGTTAGAGGCTGCCCTATATAAGGATTGAGATGAGCATCAGGCTTGTTGCTGCTGGTGAATAGGGCTGTTAAGAAAAAAAATGGGGCTTGCTTTTTGAGGAGTGGCGGCGCCCCGCTGCCTGGAGAAAACCCTTGGAGATTAGCGGCGGCCTCCTGTGCTGAGTAGAGAAATAGGAACTGAGATGGCGGTGCTGCTCTGTGAAAAAAAAGAAGTGTTCTTGCCTGCGACGCTTTTTATTTGATCGCTTTTTGTTCTCATGCGTGTAAGAGATTCATCCTGGTATGATATGATGATATGATGGAAGTTTTGTTTTTTTTTATTGCCATCAATTTGCTGTCTTAAGGTTTTCTTTTTATGGTTGCCATCAATGCTGGACTGCTCTTTGATGCGATCTTTGGGCTGCAGCGTTTGCTCTCTGTGCTGTGCGTGTGTAGCGCCCTAAGCGGTTGTAGCTTTCTTTGTCCGGTTGTCCCATCAGTGTGAAGCCGATTTCTTTTCTATGCTTTGGATTAATTCTTCGCTTGTTGTCTTTGGTCGTGAGAAGTTTTCCTTCTTTGGTGTGTCTGAAAAATCTCGTGGGTTCTTGGCGGTCATTAATGCAGATCTGGCGATTCCTTGTTTTAGGAGTTGTTTATTTGGTCACAAATTTGTGCACCGTAGAGAAAGCAGTCACGATGGCTTGTCCTATGCGGCGCCCGCTCAGATATAAACCAGTTTGTGGATTAAGTTTTTTTCTTGGTCGCAACTTGATGCTTTTTATTTCTTTCTTTGCACCCATTTGTTGCTATTGTGGACCGAATTGGATTTAAGAGTCTTGCGCGTGTCCTCCCTCGAAAAAACCGAAAATCTCGTGAGTCAGTCTTCTTTGTGTTTCTTGTTATAGCCACGTCGGTTGGTAGAATCAGAGTCTCGATCGGTGGTAGCTCAGATCCCTTGAAAAATCAGATTTGATTTTTGCCGCACATCTGTCTTCGTGAGAAAGCAATGGCATCATCATCCATGAAGCTTGCGTTGTGCCTTTCTTTGCCGAGTGTGTACTTGGCTATTCCTTGTGTGCATGTGAAGTGTTGATCTCTTTCCTACGGGTTGTAGTTTTAAGCCTTGGTTATTTGTTTTGTTTGGTCGGTTTGGCACTTGTGTGGTCTCTGCCTCGAAAAATTTAGGAGTCAACGTAAGCAATCAGAAACCAGAGACCTTTGGGCGTAAGCGTAGTTTTGATGCGATGGGAGTCTCTGGTTTAAGTGCTGTGTGTATGCTGTTTGCATATGATTGTGGCCGGTTCTCTTGGCTTTTACATGTAAGGGTCCTCTACTTTGTTTGATATATAAAGCTTTGCGCTTCTTTGCTTATTCTTTTTTTAGATTTAATTATTGCTTTGGCTGCCTCTTAATGCGTTTGAAGTTGTTGGTTTTATTTGGCTTCGGCTTGCTGTTTTAGCCTTGTTTGTGTTTGCAGCTTTGAGTTGATTAGGCTTTTGCTTCGGGGTTTTGATCGGACTCAACACAGATCCATTGTGTTTATATACAGATCTTCATAGCTTTTATAGCTATTGAAGTGAAAGTAGTGTTGAGTTCGATCGAGGTGAAAATTAGAGAAAGCGTCTATTCACCCCCCCCCCTCTAGTCGCCTTTCCGGTCCTACAAGAAGTACGAAAAAGTATAGCATATTTCGAATATCCCACAACCTCCTCTAGGCCGCTAATATGTCTTGCTGTCAAGACATGTATATCACCAAAATATAACCCTGGATGTTTATATACAAGCATGTCTCCAGAAAGCTATCATTAATTTTACTCCCCTATCTTTGGTCATTTTATTTACCTTTTTTTTGTCTTTATTGTATTGCTACCACACAATATCCTTCCACGGCAATTAAAGCCACTTGCACAGGAATAGAAAGATAAAAATGTAACTGTTTGCACAAATAATTCTTTACAAATTTATATTTATGCAGGAAATTTTTTATAGTAAATAAAGTTGGTCACATCCCTCTAAAAAACATAGTTATTCTCTTAAAAAACATAGTTATTATTTGGAAAGAAACTCTAGAGCGCCCTCCTCTTAAATAGATGAAAAAACTTTAGTTAAGTTGTGGCTTAAATTCAACAAGATACAATTTATCGGATGCTAGCAGTCTGTCATGAGTCCAACTTAACTACTTTTTTTCATGCCATAGTTAATTTACAAGATCTCACCTCTGTACTTACTAGCATTGAACTTAAATACCCTTCTCACCCAAAAATACTACATAATATACTTTATTGTGAAAAATGATAACAATTAATGCTCCCTCTTTTCATTCTACCAAAGAGGATTAAAAGATGTACATGTAATATCCCAAAATTATTAGAGAGTGCAATTAAATTAGAGAGAGAATTAAAGGAATTAAAAGAGAAAATTCAGATTTTTTGGAGAGGAATGGGCCGCCAATCCATTTTCAAGTGGGGGAAAACTGGTCATTGTGACCCAAGGCCCATAACTGTCCACTAGAAGGCAAGGGGGGAGGGATCAACCAAACCCTAGCACCCTTGCTACAAGATACCACCACCGCCTCAGAAAGACAGTATCAGAGCATTCCCTTCCTATTGCTATGCCAAGAGGAGGAGAAGATGAGAAAGGAAGGAGAGGAAGGAAGAAGAAGATGGAGAAGGAAGGGGAAAGGGAATTCTCGTGGAGATTTCAGCGGGATCCAGTGTGTCTTCGAGGGTGATTTTCGATTCCCCAATAGTTAGTTTAATCCTTTTTCTATGCATTTTGTTGTCAAGTATCAGTTTGGTTCCCTACTGCCAGTGGATTGGTAATCTGCAGTTCTGTTAATCCGTAGATTTGAATTAGTTCAATGCGAAATTAGGGATTTGTGTCTCCTAGAGGTAGGTAGATAACTTCACAAGATTTCTAGAGAGTTCTTGTTCGTATTTTTTTGGATAAGTAGGTAATTAGTTATGATTTTTACAATCCGAGTGCATGTTCAGTCTTTGGTTTTCGGGCAGCGAATATAGTTTTGCAAATTAAAATATGAAAATAGATGAATTTGGACTTTTTTATCCATGAATTAGATATATGACTTTATAATGGTTCTAGAGAGCCCAAGATCACATTTTTTGGACAAGCATAATAGGAGTTATGAATTTTTGAACTATGCGATTCAGTTCTGTCTTTCTATTTGGGACAGTCGGGGAAAATATTGAGTTAGCAAAGTTTGTTGCAGAGTAGAAAAATTAGATTAGATTTATTATGGTAGCTAATTCTCTGGGGATTTCATAATATCTTAGATCACTATTTTTGGATGTACCAATTAAGAGTTATGAAATTTCTAAGTTGATGTTACCAAAGATGACAGATCTGTCTTTGGAGTTAAAAACAAGGGTTTAGACGAAATAATCCGATCATTCGATCACCTGAGAAATTGTGGGATTATATGTGTAGATTCCAGAAGTCTGAGTTCATGATTTTTGGAACTATAGATAAAAAGTTATGATTCTTCTAAGGTGACTGTCCTGTTTTGGACAGAATGGTGTCAAGTAGGAATGCTATCGTTTTGGGTTGCGATTAGGAGTGAGTTTGTCTATTTAGTTTTAATGCAATGTGATGTGCTTTTGGATGGTATTCTTAGTATGTTTTACGAATGCCAGGTGGTGGTGTCAAACCAAGGTTAGAGCCCTCTTCTCATCGTCAAACTTCACACGGTTGAGGTAAGTACTTGTATAAGGGTGATAACAAGTGTTTGTCATTGTCTTGTTGATTTATTGCCATGAGATAAAATAATGTTTTGGTAAGTTATTTTAGTGCCATGGTATTATTGATGAAAATAGTAAGATTGGGTTGATGATGCAAATACCATGGGGATGACATGATAATATTGTTAAAGTTAAATTAATTATTGCATCATTCTTTGATCCTTGAGGCTTAGTCTACGTTGTAGCCAAGTAATGAGAAGTTTGAGGTGCCCGTCATGTATTAGATGAGCATGATATCCCCACACTCGTAGAGTGTGGGCTTGAGGTCCTTGTGCTGAAGGCACATGCATGGATATGCATCGACGGATGCATACTCCGCACTACTGGTAAATGCAAAGAGAAAAGAAATGTGCATTTGTGGCATATGCATTGTATAGCAATAAAAGTGAATAGTTATGATATTATTGTGGATGGCTGATTGTGTTAGATTCAAAGTATGTTTATGAGATTTGGGTTATTGTCTTGTTTGTACTTGCTGAGTCTTGGACTCACGCTTGTTTATTTAATATTTTAGGTGAACGTTGGTGATGACATACTTTGGGAAGAAAGTAGAATATGAGACTGTTGCACTCGAGAAGCACTTCATTCCATTTCATGATTCAATCATTTTTTGAATTGTAATAATTGAATAGGTTGCGGTTCTCTTATTTTCTCATGGTCGATAATATTGCTAGTTGTTGTTTTTCTCTTAATTGAAATTTATCTATAATGCCCTTGATAATTGATTAGATTGAATTATAATTGAACTATGATTAACCGTCTTGCTGAAATTTATATTTACCTCATGGTATAATGTTTAATCGTGACGTCTAAAAGGTAGTAATACTTGAGTTTGATGTAGAAATTTATAGTGTTAATAGTTGTAGGTGACATCTTGGGCTTTTACCAAGCTGGGGTGTTACAGTACACGACTCTAAAACAATAAATGTTATATGCCTTGAGTCTCGTACTAGATTTTTTTTATTAATTAACCTATTATTTATTTATTTTTATTGTTAACCCCTCGCAAACTTAATTTCTAATTCTGATCCTTTTGGTCACGCCACGACGTGGCGTAACAAAACAACGTTGTCACACCAACACCGTATCTTATCATACCACCACTAGTGGCGTGACAGTGTTATTTGGTCACGCCATCACCAATAGCGTGACAAGACGTGACAATATTGTTCAAAACGGTTAAAATTAGAAATAAAGTTTACGGGGTTAACAATAAAAATAAATTAATAACAGATTAATTAATAAAAAAAAGTTCCTCGCACTATCATGTGGTTTTAATAGACACGTATTTTATTTGTCGCCGTACAATAGGTAGAAAAGGAGATTAATAGTATAGTCACTATAATTTGTTTTAGTCACCGTAACTTCACAAAAGAGAAAACAAATAGACCTAATGAGTTAGAAAATCAACTCCATATTTATATGGATGTATATTTACCGCCTTAGTCTTCTAAAACGCTTTAGCAGTTTAGCTCCCAAGATATGCTGCAAAGGACAAAACTGTGAGATGGTAGTGATATTATATGGACACCCATATATATATATTAAGAAAAGCTATTTTCCTAATGAACTATCAGTCCCTGTCCCACTTGTAAGATCTCTCTATCTCGTCGTTAAGTCAGCCCCCACCGCACCATATGGTCAACTCATCCGATCGGAATCCGATTCCGATCGAAACCATTCCAGGAAAAACATTTAAGTAAAAAAAAAAAACTGAACATAAAGAAACACGCGAAGAACACAGACACCCGCACCAAGCCAAACCCGAGGGACAGAGGCACAGAGCCCACGCGAGACGAGATCCAACCCGAGCCGTCGCCGAGGACGAGGCCGACCAGATCCACCCCCACAGGCGGAGACGGCGGCTGTGAGGATGCTGCCGGATGGCGGCGCCGACGAGGAGGAGCGGTGGCTCACCGAGGGCATCGCCGGCGTCCAGCAGAACGCCTTCTACATGCACCGCGCCCTCGTAAGCCCCTGGAAACCCTAACTCCACAGTCTACCCCCAACCGTAGCTTCCTCGGCCCGTGTCCACTCGCTTACTTGCCTCGATCGGCAATTTGGGTGCAGGATTCGAACAACCTCAAGGACGCGCTCAAGTTCTCGGCGCAGATGCTCTCCGAGCTGCGCACCTCGCGGCTCTCCCCGCACAAGTACTACGAGCTATGTGAGTATTTTGGGCACAGGACTCTTCGGCGTGTCGAATTCTGGGAATGGGTTCAGCTGGCATTTGATGGGATTTACTTATCGAGTTTCAGATATGAGGGCGTTCGATGAGCTGCGGAAGCTGGAGATGTTCTTCAGGGAGGAGACCCGGCGGGGCAGCTGCTCCGTTGTCGATCTGTACGAGCTCGTGCAGCATGCTGGCAACGTCTTGCCGAGACTGTAAGGCTCATGCCCCCCTTTTGCTCATACACAGTTCCTGCCAGAGCGTAAATATATGATGTTAGTTCAAGTTTGCTCGCTCGCTAAGGATATTGCCATTTCGTGGCATTGTAGATCATTACAATTGGAATACTATCAGTAAAGTATATGCTAACGTCCCAATTAACCACCATGAGATTTATTGGTTAACTTGATAGTCCAATTTCCGAGTAACTTTTTTCTGTGTTGAAAAGACTAGATTGAATGAATTGCATATTTTACTGACGCAATGAGATTGAAACAGACTTGCTGCTTATTTGCTTGTCTATACACACTTGATCAAGTAAACATTGATACATCACGCCATTCTGTCACCAGTGATTTCTCAATTCTCATTGTGTTGTAATTTGTTACATGTCCAAGTAGGCAAGTACCCAGCTGTGCTCTTCCGAGAATGCCCGATTCACATGTTGCAGTGTCTTAGAATAGTTCCCAAGATGCAAAATTATTGAAAATTTGATGGCTCATTACGCCATTTCATACTATGTAACACCTCATATGGTCATTCGTTGGAACATCATATCAAATAGAAGTTTCGTGGACGGAAGAAGAAAAGCACACAGATGTTACCAACCATACTGACTTGTATCAACTCAAGTGCATGTGCAAATATCATTGGGCAAATTACAAAAATACCCTCACGAACTTAAGAGTTCTTGAAACCCGCCTGCAAGTTATTTTTTGTCACCGACCCCTCTAGAGATCTCTCAGACAGCCTTCCTAAATTCTGTCCAATATCATCATTTGGAGTTGGGTTGGGAGTGGGACTACTCATTATTTTAGTTGTGTTTCTAACCCAACTGAGGAAACTTTATTTCTTTATCCCGCCTCAGTTTCTTTACTAGTACTGGTAGAGAATGTGGAATGATATGTCACAACATGTTCTCCTCAATGATACTTCTGTCTGTGCATAAATAAACTGTTGTGTGTATAAATCACGAACTGTATCGTTTCATGTGGACCTTAAGTTGGAATGGACACGACCTGAAGGTTGTTCAAGCATATTCTCCGTAATTGTGGTCCAACTTTTAGTCAAACACAACTATGAGACTCTAATTAATTTGAGTACTGTACAGATCCGCATAACTTATGATGTGATTATGATCACATATATGCCAGCTGCTTAGATTCTGACATGGACTTAGGTTTAAATTAGGACAAGCCTGCAAAATGCAAAATTGCTTTCACACTGATGAAGCATTGCATCATAGAACTTGACCCACATAAAACAGTTTCTAAATTTCCCTGTAAATTTTGTGTAACTTTAAATCCAGTCTGAGTTTTGATTCACTGTCACCAAAGTTAGGTTAAGTTTGAACATCACTCAACACTCATCTATATGTTGGCTCTTGCGCTCAGCTATTCATTAATTTATAGATAATTGTTTATTACCTTATTTTTTGAGAACATATATAGTTGCTTATTAACTTGTACCAGTGTATAAATAAGATGGTAAATTCATGGCCGAGTCCTGTGTTCTACTTAGACCCTGACTGTCAGTTGGCATCATTATTCTGGTTTTCTTAATCTCTATTTTGCTGTATCCAACCTGTATAGAATCCTTATATATGAATATCAGGTTAGCTGTTAATCATGTTCACTTTGTTATTATTTTAAAATTTATGAAGTGTATGAAAAAAGTATTATCTGATTTGATGTTGTTCATGTGCTAGCTATCTCCTCTGCACAGTTGGATCTGTGTACATTAAATCAAAGGAGGCTCCCGCTAAAGATGTTCTTAAAGACATTGTTGAAATGTGTCGAGGCATTCAACATCCTCTTCGCGGGCTTTTCCTAAGAAGTTACCTCTCTCAGATAAGCCGAGACAAACTGCCTGATATTGGTTCTGAGTACGAAGGGTACTGTACTTCATGACACGCCGTTTCTAAGTTCAGTTAGTTGTGCTTTCAATAACATTTATATCTCAATGGTGATATTTTTTCTCAGAAATAAAATACTAATCGTAGGACACTAAGAATTAGCTTATTTTCTTATGCTCTTACACAAGTATGCACTACGATTTCTTGTGAAAAAAATGTACTATGATAATTACAAAAAAAAATTACATCGCATCAGTGGCGGACCCAGGATAAAACTTTAGGTATGGCGGAGTTGCAAGCATGGACCAAAGAGTTTTACCCAAAAGCAGAGGAATCTATATACAAACTATATTATAATCACACTAATAAGAGTATATGACACTAAATGGAATCAACAACTCCAATCCGCATGTGGACATGTAAAGATGTAGATAGGACATCGAGAAATACCTCACTAATGAAGCTTACACACTAATTCCATGAACATCTTTCATTAATCTCAAGAACATTTCAAAATTAAATTATCTCAGTCTAACTTGGTTAGGAAATTGTACAATGCCAATAGTCCCACTGCTCAAGTCCACTTAGATCACTTAGCTAATGCTCCAACACCAAGCAAAACAAAAGCAAGAAAAGGAATAACAAGCAAAACCGGGTGGACGTCGTTGATCGATGCCGATGTCTGAGGATAGACGCGTGGATAGGAGTGGTCGGCGCGCACAACCCACAAGGTTGCCGAGGGCCAAGGCACCGTCACCTCCTCACGGCTCTTGCGTGCCCGCTCGCCTCCTCCGTCGCTGACTCGCTGCCACGTGCCTGTGCTGCTAGCCGCAAGGGTTACACCGCATGCGCACGCGAGCAGGGCACGACTGCAGCCTCCTGCGGGATTGGGGTGGGCCGGCTGGACCTTAGCACCCTCCCTCAATGGGCCTTAGTAGGCTGCGGCCCATCATCGTCAAAAGTGTTTGACCCAGGATGGTCTTCTTCTGCACAAGCGGCGCGATGTCTGCGTCCAACATCTTCTCAGGCGACGGACAAGGCTGGTGCCTAGCGAAAGGAGGGTTCCCGGTCGGCGGTAGCTCTGGCGGACACCAGAGCTCGCCAGAATGGTGGGTCCGCCCCCGCATCACATTGAGTCTTTGGCTAACACAAAAAGTATCCCGACTAGAGATCTAACACTAAAGCAAAAACAAACTATTGTTTCATCTATCTGTAAATATTATTTTATTTTATAACTATTGCGGCGTAATTTTGACAATCATATAATACCTTGTCAACAGGATACACTAGCACTAGTGTCTACTAGTTCCCCTTTCTCCTCATTTTGTATCGTTCATGCAATGTTGCAGTCACTTGGGTGCTGTGACTTCCTATGCATTAATTGCTATCACTTGGTCATCCGCCCTACTCTGCCCTTGGCTCATACTACAGAGTTTATCCAATCCTATTTGAGTGCAATTTATTATTGCACACTCCAGGTCCTAACTATTGCCATTGACCCTGCTTGATTATGGATCAGTACACATGTAGAAAATCTGTATAGTTAGTTTAGTTTATCAGAGCTGGGAGTTGGGATATCGGCATTAAGTTCTCCTGGTAGTGTATGACAGTTCAGATTTATGCAAAAAATTTTATTTAATAGTTTCCTTATATCCCATCTTGTTTTGCAACTTTCATTATGCAGGGATGCTGAAAGCATTAATGATGCAGTTGAATTTGTTCTTCAGAACTTCATAGAAATGAACAAACTCTGGGTCCGGATGCAGCATCAGGTTTATTTCAGGCTTTTAACCTGAAGACACAAGTTTCTTTCTTTCCTTTCCTTTTTTATTATGCATTTACCATGTTAGGTTGCATTGCATGTATATCATGTCCCGTATGTTGCTCAGATAAAGAGCATTTATCACACATGCCATTTCTGGTTAGATGATCTTGAGCTGAAACCAGAAAATGATGACTCTGGTCTGCAGGGGCCTGTTCGAGAGAAGGAGAGGCGGGGGAAGGAAAGAAATGAACTGCGTGATCTGGTAAGTCAATGATCATCTAATATTCTCCTTGACGCATTCCTCAGAGTCATTTTTATAACATTACTTCTTTATTTTTTCTAGGTAGGTAAAAACCTTCATGTTCTAAGCCAGATTGAGGGTGTTGACCTTGATATGTACAAAGAAACTGTTCTTCCCAGGATACTAGAACAGGTTTGTAGTTAGATTTATTGATGCAATGGTACTTCCATGATTCTAGTGGAAACTGAAACATAAATATATTGGCAGGTGGTTAATTGTAAGGATGAACTCGCACAGTTCTACCTGATGGACTGCATAATCCAAGTCTTTCCGGACGAATACCATTTACAGACATTGGAAACACTGTTGAGCGCATTTCCCCAGCTACAGGTTGGCAAGTTTGTCTTTTTTTTTTTTGGTTGTAGTCTTAAGGGTCAAGAAAAGTGAGTTCTTATTGTATTAAGAGTCTTAGTAAGAGAAGTCCAAATTGTATTACGAGTCCTAGTCTTAAGGATCAAGTAAGGAAAGTAAGAGTTCAAATTGTATTAGGAATCCTAGTAAAAGAGTTCAAATTGTATTAGGAGTCTATGTCTTAAGGATCAAGTAAGAAGTCTTATATAATGAGTAGATATAGTAATCTTTTGGAGGAAGAAAAGCAGAAAGAAGTATTCTCTCTTGTAGTTGCTATCTCTCAAAATGTTCTAGTTCTCTCTTCCCAACCTATGTTTGTCTCCCTCATCTAATACCTAATCCCTTCAAGCCATGCCGTCTGGCCTTCTTTTGCACGGTAGTTATCCCATTGCGAACCAAGCTTCACAACATTTGGTATCAGAGCTAGGTTCCACCATGGCTTCCGATGCGGACAAGAAAGACAACAACTCTCCCGATGTGTTGGCTGCCATTGCAGAGTTGAGCAAGCAGATCAAAGATAGTTTCACATCTCTGGAGGCGCGAGTCAAGGCTCTCGAGGAGCGGTTGGGAACTTTGGAGGCACGTGTGAAGACTTTGGAAGATAAGGCAGGAGCATTGGGTGGTGATGGTACCTGGCACCCACCTGCTGCCCTATCGAAGTTATCACAGCTGCCGCAAAGGTCGCAAACGAAGCCTTTTGTGTAGCAGCAACCACCTCCAGTGCTCGCCAAATTCTTGCACGTGAAAAAGGATCTATCTCTGAGGCTAGCTACTGTCATAAAGAAGCAGGACAAACCAGCCGAGCAGCCAGCTGTTGTACACATTGAGGGGACAATCTATGGTTTAGCGCAAGAGGAGCACATCAATAGGGATCAAGTAAGAAGTCCTATATAATGAGTAGACACAATAATCTTTTGGAGGAAGAAAAGCAGAAAGAAGTATTCTCTCATGTAGTTGCTATCTCTCAAACTTTCTAGTTCTCTCTTCCCAACCTATGTTTATCTCCCTCATCTAATACCTAATCCCCTTCAAGCCATGCTGTCTGGCCTTCTTCTGCACGGTAGTTATCCCATTGCGAGCCAAGCTTCACAACATTTTTATAGCTTGATTCCCTGCTGGAATTGGCTAGTTTGTGCTGTTCTCTGAAGATCATTGCATAACAGAAGTCATCTAATGTCACTTGATGATTATAATGTGACATTTTTAGTTAATTCTGTCGACCAAAGACTTAACTTGCAAGTCATCCTCATGCCCTTGATCAATATGGTTTGTTTTGCCTGATGTTTCGTTATCTAGAAAATTAAATAGTGTTTTTTGCCGTGCTTTACTACTTAAAGAAGCAATTACATACAGATTGCAATCAGAAGCTCAACTAAATAAGTCCAGCTGTCCAGGTGCACTTTTAGCCTTCATCTGATGGTAATCATGTTAATGATGTTAGCTAACTTTGCTGTAAAATTGGCTTGTGAGGGCAAACTAAATTATGGTAGTGTATTAGTTTATCGTGGTACAGTAGTTAGATGATGAACATATAATTTAGCAGTCTTTGTTATGTAATACAATATCTGATATGATTTGTAAGCTCAATGTATGGTTAACCTGGCAAACTGCATGTAGAATAAATAAGTACAATGAAGCGCAAAGTATGATTACCATGAATCTGGATCAATTTTGATAATTACATGTACTTTCTATTTTATTTTCACTATGAATGTAAGTCATTTCTAAAGTTCTTTTGCAGCCAAATGTTGATATCAAAACGGTGCTATCTCAACTCATGGACAGATTGTCAAACTATGCTGCCACAAGTCCTGAAGTAAGCATTCCCTGTACCACTTCATCACTGTAGAATTTGTTTACACTTTTGACATTAATGAATTGTGCAGGTATTGCCAGAGTTCTTGCAAGTCGAAGCTTTTGCAAAGTTCAGCAATGCTATTGGAAAGGTATAACTTTTGTTGCTGCTTATTAGTAATCAATATTCAATCATATATGCCATGCAGTCTTACCTTTTTTTTAATCTAATCTTAATTTGTATTTTTACATTTGCTGTAGCCATCAATTAGTCTTGCAATGCTATGAATACATATTTGATAATTAAAAAAATGACAATTTCTACTGCTAATATACATATTGTGTCAAATGTGGGGTGGATTGGAACCATAGAATATAGCTGCACCTTTTTCTCTCTCTTGATTCCTTATTCAAATTATATAGCTGTTTTACTACAGATAAAACTGAAACAACTGAGTTATGGTCTTCTGGCAGGTGATAGAAGCCCAAGTTGACATGCCAGTTGTTGGAGCAGTAACTTTATATGTATCACTTCTTACATTTACTCTCCGTGTGCATCCAGATCGGCTTGATTACGTTGACCAAGTATTGGTAAGTCCTAACATAGACAATGAAATATGATATACCTCTTCTCTTATTATCTATTCACCAACCCTACAAAATAATTTTAGTGTCATAATTGATGTAGGTATGCGCATGAAGTAATTTCATCTCATGTATATTGAACCTTTTGGCTCATGTTATGTATAATATTGGACAGGGTGCATGTGTCAAGAAACTTTCAGGCAAGGCAAAACTTGAAGATAGCAGAGCAACAAAGCAAATTGTTGCACTTCTTAGTGCTCCCCTGGAGAAATATAGCAATATTGTTACTGCATTAGAACTTTCAAACTATCCTCGGGTTATGGATTATCTAGATAATGCTACAACCAAAGTGATGGCTCTGGTAATAATTCAAAGCATAATGAAGAACACAACTTGCATATCTACTTCCGACAAGGTAATTTTTCACATTACGCTGTTTGTCAATTTCTAAGGAATCCATCATGTGATTCTGTGTTGCTATTTTCTTGCAGATCGAGGCTCTATTTGATTTAATTAAGGGACTTATCAAAGATATGGATGGGGCTGAAGATGATGAGGTAAGATCATACGATTCATTCTGCAAGTTTCTTGAACTGGTTTGTTAGATTATTTCTGCTGCTGTCTGTCTTACGCAGCTAGATCAGTGCAAGTTTCTCAGCAGGTTTACCCACACTGTTAACATGTTAATTTTTGTTGTTTTAGCTTGATGAGGAGGATTTTAAGGAGGAACAGAATTATGTAGCACGTCTTATTCACATGTTGCACAATGATGACCATGAAGAGATGCTGAAGGTACATTTGTTGTTATACTGAAATTGATGGGAGCATGCAAACTTATTTCGGTCTCCATTATGTTCTCCCCCTTTCCTAACTCAGGTCTTGGTGGAGACATACTCACTGTTACGCATCTGTGTTATATGTTCATTTTACACATCTATGTTGTTGATATCCAGCGCTAGTGATGTGCAGGCAGAGTTCTGAGCTAGCATCTTGCCCTACTAATAAGGTTGCAAAATAACAATGGAAGTTAAGTGTAATAGGAAAATGAAGTGCTAAGTTAAAAACAGCACCTAGGGTATTCTGACACCAGCTTGCTTAAACTGAAGTTTTTTCTAATCATTTTGTTAAATAATTAGAGTTAAGACTCCTTTGAGCCTCTTTGAGCCTAAAAAAACCAATAGATCATATCTTGTTAGGGCATGTTTGGTTGGTGGGATGAGATTTGTTAGAATTTGATAGTACGATTTTGCTATTCACAACTATACATCTTATTCATTATTGAGAGAGTATATATAGACATAGGATTACATGGGCCTCATGGGCCAACATGTGCCAAGAGAGAGAGAGAGAGAATGTACAATATTATTAACACCCCCCTTCAAACTCAAGGTGGATCAGGGGATCTGATGCACTGAGTTTGAGTAGATAGAGCCGATGATGTTCTTGAGTCTAAGTTTTAGTGAAGAAATCTGCAACTTGAAGCTCTAAAGGTGCATACTGGAGGTCGATGGTCGACTGCTGATAGTGAGACTGTGTGAATGATGCATCAACACCAATGTGTTTTGTCAACTCATGCTTGACTGGATCATTAGCAATCTGAATGACACTTGTATTGTCACAAAACAAAAGTGTATGATTATCACAAAGAAAACCAAGATTAGCCAAAAGCCATCAAACCCAAATAATCTCTGAGGTGGTAGCAGCAAGGGCACGAAGCTCAGCCTCTGCACTAGAGCGTGACACCGTAGTCTGTTTCTTGGACTTCCAGGTAATGAGCGAAGTACCAAGAGAGATGCAGCAGCCAGTGATAGACTGACGATCAATAGGATCACTCACCCAAGTGGGGCCAGAGTAAGCATGAAGTTGGAGCTGACTCGAACTGGCATAGAATAGACGTATGGATGCAGTCTCCCTCAAGTATCTTAGCACACGAAGAATATGGCTATAGTGGACTGAGGTGGGAGCACTGACAAATTGGTTGAGCACATGAACAACATGAGCAAAGTCTGGCTTAGTAACAGTGAGATAAACAAGGCTTCCAATGAGCTGACGATAGTGAGAATGATCTGTCAGTGGTACACCGTCTGTAGGACGAAGCTGCAGGTGGAGCTCCATGGGTGTGGCAGCATTGCGAGTATTAGTTATACCAGAGAGAGCAAGCAGATCTTGAACGTAGCAGTGCTGAGAGAGGTAGTAGCCATCACCATTAGAATGAGCCTCAATTCCCAGAAAATAGCTTAATGATCCCAAATCAGGCATCATAAACTGTTCACTCAATTTCTTCTTGACAAAAGCCACATAGTCCATGTCATTTGTGATCAGCATATCATCTGCCTATAGTAGAAGCAAAGTATGACCCCACTGAGAAGTGTGAATAAACAAGGCAGAATCATGCTTACTCGGAGTGAAACTAGCAGCTCGAATTACAGAACTGTAGTGCTCAAACCAAGCACGAGGAGCCTGCTTGATGCCATATAGAGCACGCTTAAGACGACAAACATGGCCTATAGGAGCCTCAACACCTGGGGGTGGTTGTATATAGTCCTCATGTAGATCACCATGAAGAAAGATATTGTTGACATCTACCTGAGATATAGTCCATGTGCGTACCGTTGCAACAACAATGAGAGTACGGACTGTAGTCATATGCGTAACTGGAGAAAAAGTCTCATCATAATCTTGACCATAAGCCTGCTGAAAACCTCTTGCAACAAGACAAGCCTTGTATCGCTACACTAAACCATCTGACTTGTTCTTTACTTTGTACACTCACTTGCAAGTTATAGGAACAACTCCAGATAGTAGCGGAACAAGATCCCAAGTGTCTGTACACTCTAATGTTGTAAGCTCTTCGTCAGAGCTAATCGCCACTCGTATATCGACCGTCACGATAGGTACTTGGCTCGACATCGCGCCGCACAAAAAACACCATCTCTCTGGTACCTAAATAGAAGAATGATATTGTAGGGCATACCGTGATGTAGTAGAACGATCGTCAGAGTCGGTGGTACTAGCCAGATGGTCAAGTGGAGGAGAGGAGGATTGAGGATCAAAAGGAACTCTCTGTCGGCTACTACAGTGAAGGGGAAAAGTGGAAGTGTCAGAAACTGATGGAGCTAGTAGAGGAGACACACCAGAAGGTGAAACTAGTGGAGAAAGCGTAGTTGGAGAAGGCAAGTCTGGTGAAGGAATGGAAGGTAGACACAAAAAGAAGGTGGAATATGTGGAACGAGTAGAAGGGTGATAAAAGAAGGGTTGATCCTTATCAAAGGTCGGGAGATGCGAATGCGACATGTTGATGGATTATCGTAATGACAGCCCTTATGTTCAGGACTATAACCCAGGAAGACACCCAACCGACTGAGCGCTCAGCTTTGTGCGCTCACGAGGTGCTAGAAGGATATAACAGACACAACCAAAGACGTCAAGATGAGCATAACGGGCTGGTGCTCTGTACAGGACCTGACCAGGACACTTGCCCTGAAGCTTGGAAGAGGGCTGACGGTTGATGAGATAGACTGCCGTAGAGATTGTTTCCCTCAAGAAATGAGAGGGAACAAAGGAGGAAATGAGAAGAGCACGAGCAGTCTCAATCATGTGATGGTGCTTGCGCTCAGCAACACCATTCTGAGCATGAACACTAGGACACGAGAGCCAAGGAAGACTACCCTTATAAAAAAGGAACTGACGAAAGGCTGATGAAAGATACTTCCCCCAGAGTCAGAACGAAAAACACGAATGAAAGAAGAGAGCCGTGCATGAACCATCTAAGCAAAAGATTGATAAAAGGAAGTCAACTGAGAGCGATGTTTCATAAAATAGATACAAGTATATCGAGAGTGATCGTCGACAAATATGACATAGTAATTATGACCACCCTTCGAACCAAAAGGAGATCGACCCTATACATTTGAATGTACCAAATCAAAAGGACAAGAAGACTGAGAGATACTACTAAAATATGGAAGTTGTAGCTGTTTCCTCAGTTTACAACCGGTACAATGAAAACTAGACTCAACAGTGACATGACCTAGGGAACCCTGATGAACTAAGTAGTGAGGTGAGCTCCACACAGATGACCAAGTCTATTATGCCACTTGCTGAAGGAAGAACTAACAGGAGACTGAGATGATGACATAGCAGAAGACACTAAGGCCTTAGACGTACTGATGGAAGGAAGATATAAGGTGTGCACGACATAGAGGCTAGGAGAGCCTTTATGGCGATGGTTAGAACCAATCATTCTTATGCTCTGACGATCTTGAATGAAACAAGAAGAATCATCAAATCCAATGAAATAGTTCATATTAGTAAGTTGACCAACAAGAAGAAGATTCATAGATAGTTGAAACAAAAGACACATCAGAAATAGAGAAGCAAGGTATAGAGAGAATGCCCTTATGTGTAATAGAGCAAGGTATACCATCAGCAGTGTGAACATATGCACCATCAGTCACGGGTCTACGGGCAATAAGCTAAGAGCCGTCCGATGTAACATGAAAAGAGACACTCGTGTCTAGAACCCAAGGATGAGCAGCGCTAGAGGCAGAAAGTGCAATTGAGGTCATAACAGATACTGATCCAGATGTCACAGTAGGTGTGGCAGTAGTGACTATTCCAGTAAGTGCTCTAGGAGGTCCAGTAGGTGCTCCACAATGACGATCAGAGGGATGTCTAGCATGATAATCAATAAGCAGATCTGGATGTAACTTGAAGCACTTGTCAACAAGATGACTAGTCCTCTTGCAATGAGAACATACTAGCACTCTCGTGGATGTAGCTCTGGTAGATCCAGACCTCTGTGAAGGATCTAGGATAACATGTGGTGAGGATCCTGAGGTACGTATAAGCAAATGAAGACGAGTTTCCTCTGCAATCAAACTAGAGATTAGCATCGAAGCCCCATCACAAACCAATACATGAGTGTTTGTTGAGCATACTCCTCTTTGGCAACACAAGGCTGGCGAGAAGTAGCAGCCTTCGGTGTCAAAGACTAGAGGGCTAGTGATATGAGTGACAAAACAATAATACTCCTCTACTGACATGTCCTGCTGCTGAATACTATGAAGGTTCTTGGGCAATGTGAAGCGAAGAACACCACTGGACTGAACATCTCGTCTTAAAGTATGTCCAGATCTGCTTAGCTAAAGTATGATACTCAAGACTCATCCTCGGTGAATCATCAACACTCAGGACAAGGCCAATCATGACATGATCGTCTTCTTTCTGCCAAGCCTTTATTGCCTTAGCATCAACCTTCGGACCAGGAGGATCGTCAGTCAAATGAGAGGCCAAACCATAACCCCTAAAAGTAGTCTTGACTGAGAAAGTCCATGCTTATAGTTCAACCCGTCGAGCTTGATGTCCATGAACACGAGAGATGAACCACTCCCAAACATCGAGTCAGACTTTGCCATCTCGATGGACCACAATCACCAAGCAGCAGCACAATAGCAATCAGAGCACTCAGGCAAAGCAATCAACAACAGCAGAGCAACACTAGTAACTTCAACAGCAGTAGCATCAACAATAGAGCAACATCAAGAGTAGTGGAAGAAAGCGGCACCAAGCAAAGATAGCATCAACAAAGCAGCGAGAGGACGAAACAAATGAGGTCGCCGAGCAACAGACGGGAGGAAGAGCTCTGGTCGCCGACGAGCGCCAGGTCGTCAGATCCGTCGCAGAGGCGACGTCGACGAGGTCCAGCTGACAAGGACGTCACAGAGGAGGCGGCGTCGACGAGGACGAGCTCCAGGCGTCGGATCCGTTGCAGAGGCGGCGTCGACGAGGTCCAACCGACGAGGATGAAGTAGAGGAGGTCCAGGTCGCCGGATCTGTGGCCGAGGCAGTGAAGATCCGGGTTGGAGACGAGGTGGCGTGCGAGGTTTTCTTGGGTGAGACGAGGCGGCGACGCGAGGTGGATTTGGGTCGAAGGAGCAAAAGGAGGGAGCTGGAGCACAGGCGGCTCGGGCCGGAGCCCATCGTTCCACGGGGAAAGAAGATTTCAGGGACAACGACGGTGATGAGGGGAAATAGGGTTAGGGTTTGGGTGGAGAGGCTCTGAAACTATGTTAGAATTTGGGAGAAGGATTTTGCTATTCACAACTATGCATCTTATTCATTATTGAGAGGATATATATAGACATAGGATTACTTGGGCCAAGAGAGAGAGAATATACAATACTATTAACAAGATTAAACCTGGATGGAACCTGTATGGGATGGTTTCTAAATGAATAACTAGGGCCAATTGCCTTGAGCCATTCCAAATTGTCAACCAGACATCTGCTCGTGAATTTATGTTTCTTGGCAGCATTTAGCATTTATTGATATCAGGGTACATGTCTTGACACTTGCCCAGTTTGAAAATGCTAATAGAAAATACCTGTTGATCTTTCAGATCTTATGTACTGTTCAGAAGCATATACTTCAGGGAGGTCCCAAGCGTCTACCTTTCACTGTGCCATCCTTAGTATTCTCTGCTCTCAAGGTTTGTTTAATTTTTCACAATTATATTTAAAGAGTACCTTAAACTAAGGAACTTTCGCATTCCATGATATCTTTATACACAAAGTTCCTCCAAAAACATGAATTAAATATTTGATTAGGCTGCTCTGTAGTAGGCATGCTAATATTAGTTTAATCAGGTTTTTACTCTCTAGAAATGAGTCTTTTTCCACTTATGTTTTTAAATTGCCTTTCCTCAAGGCCTTGTTCAGTGGATAGATATATGGGGACATATCTATTGCAAACTCATGTCTAGGTGCAATCATGTAAATTTTGCATTTGGATCGATGGATGAGGGATGGATGGATAAGATTTTGGGGTATTTGAGGAATTGTGGATCATGTGATGGATAACTTTCTAAATAACTCCTCACATGTTGGAAAAATATTTATGAGGACTCCCACCTTCTTGACGCCACCCAAATCTGATCCATCCACCCTTTATCCAACGGTCCACGCGAAAGTTTGCATGATTGCACCAAGAAATGTGCATGCACTTGATATGTCCCCTAGATGTATAGTCTATCCTCCTTGAATTGAAGAAACAAAAGAAAATTGATAGAAGCGATTCTGGCAAACCATTAATGCCCGCATATTTTATCAGACATTGGGCTAGACATTTGGGAAGGTGCTTTATTTCATTTTTGTTTACTAATTATTATCAGTTGAGGGGTCTAATCTGTGGATAATTTGTCTTGCCTGCAGTTGGTCAGACGATTACAAGGTCAAGATGGAGATGTCATTGGGGAGGAAGTTCCTGCAACTCCAAAGAAAATATTCCAGATCTTGCATCAGGTTTTTCTTTCTTTTGCATACATTTGTAACTTTCAGAATTTCACTCTCAGAACAGACATGAACAACATTGAATAGTTTTCTTACTTGCGTTTTAATATATATTTATTATTTTCTTGCCTATGTAAAATAGCCAGATTCAAGAACTATCACAAACTTCCCCGCATCATGTTAACTTGAAGCTGTTGGTGAATTACAATAAAAAATTAGTAAATCCTATCTTAGATACGGAAATGCAAACTATTCATGCTAGCCTTTCTCTGGTGGCAAAGCTCGTACTGGCTGGATTTCCTTGCTCGCACAAATGTTGAGGACTATATAGGCTTGTGGATCTCTCTATATTCTTCAGCACCCTCATCAATGCTCTCATCACTTTTCATTTTTCAGACTATTGAAGCACTGTCTTGTGTTCCTTCTCCAGAACTGGCTCTCAGACTATATCTGCAATGTGCAGAGGTACTGTTGTAACAATTTATTAATTCGTTTCATAATTATTTCCATTGTGTGACTACATTGTTTTACAGGCTGCCAATGATTGTGATTTGGAACCGGTTGCTTATGAGTTCTTTACTCAAGCATTCATCTTATACGAAGAAGAAATCGCGGTATGGCCCCCACCTGCCTGTCCACTTTCTTTCATTACTTATTTGAGTAGTTTGTTATAACGCTGGATCATGTCATAAATGTCAGGTGCTATGCATTTGTTAGAACATTCGAGTGCTTTTATACTTCTGTCCTGTTTTCCCCTTATAATGGTTGTGTGCCACAAACAGGATTCAAAGGCTCAAATTACCGCACTTCACCTAATAATTGGAACCCTTCAGCGGATGAGTATATTTGGGGTGGAAAATAGAGACACACTCACTCATAAGACAACAGGGGTAACAATTTCTTGCTTTGCTGTTGCCTTCTTGAATCCTGTTATTGCCCAAATCTGCTTTGTTCTAGTACACATGCTAGCCTTTTCGGTAAATGACATTGACTCTGTTTTGTGCAGTACTCTGCAAAACTTCTCAAGAAGCCTGACCAATGCCGAGCAGTCTATGCATGTTCACATCTTTTCTGGACCGATGACCAAGATGGAATAATGGATGGTGAAAGGTGAACTTATTGATGTACTTGGTTGAAGCATGCCAATTTATTGGATCTTGTGGTCGTGCCATCCATATTTTGATTTTTAGTTTATTCTTGCAAATAAAATGCTAGGAAATTACTTCCTAGTGATACTGAAATAAGTCTGATAATTCCGTGGCCAGTCAAACTAATTACATGATGTCCCTTGGATTTCCATATCTTCAATTTATCTTTTTATGCTAACTAAAGGCAATATATAGCAATAACTTTGGGCCTGCTGGTGAATCTCATCTAAGATATCTAAGAGGCTCCTTTTTTTTGTCTGATCCAATTTTTGTTCAGGGTCCTCCTTTGTTTAAAGCGTGCCTTGAGAATTGCGAATGCTGCTCAGCAGATGGCTAACGTGACAAGGGGAAGCAGCGGATCTGTCACTCTATTTATTGAAATTTTGAACAAGTAAACTCAAGACCTAGATTTGATCTTTTCTGGTGCATATTGCTTTTATTGCAAGCCTCATACTTTTGTTATTTTCAGGTATTTGTACTTTTTTGAGAAAGGAATTCCACAGATCACAAACACTGTAATCCAAGATTTGATTGAATTGATTAGGACAGAGGAGCAAAGTGACAACAATGCAGCTGATCCATCTACAGAGGCCTTCTTTGCAAGCACTTTACGATACATTGAATTCCAGATGCAGAAAGGTGGAAGCGTAGGTGAAAAGTATGAACAAATAAAAACTGCGAGTACAGCATCGCGAAGGATTTCCATTTTACCGAGAGAGTGAGTCATTTTTGGGGATGTTCGGTGAAATAGAAGCCGTTGGTTTCAACTGCCTCCGACCAAAAGATGTTTACATGAGTTGTGGTTTGTGAATCTCACGCTCAAAGTGGTGACATGTTTGGGTTAGCCAGGTGGCAATAAGCTTTACCCTTTGGAAAGCTCAGATCTGTACAGGAGAACTTGCGAACCGGAGCGTCATTGTTGTATATTTCTTTTCTTTTCTTTTTGTTGCAAAGCGCATGAATTTTAGGTTTTCCAAACACTGGAAGTACATATTTCTATTTATCTGACTGGACATTTTGATTAGCTTACAGTGACGGAGGCGTTGAATTTGAACAACCTTCATCCAATGTGCATAACATTAACAAATCGGCAATTGTTTCTCTTTTTCTCAAGGCTACAACTGTTGCTCTCGTAGTCTTTGGAAAACCTGGGCTTCCGTTGGGTGATGTGTTTACACTTTGGGGATAGGGACAAGTATGTCATGTATTGGTGAGTGAGGAGGGAATAATGTTGACATCGAATTATCTGTAGCGTTTTGATCATCCTGAGGTATACACGTGATAGGTTTCATCATTTTAACGAGGTTCACGTCCTGCTTACACTAGTGATTATTTACTGACGGAGCTCCTCGTCTGCGGCAGCCGCCCACGGCCATGGTGCGGGGAAGGGAGGTGGGCTCCATTTGACAGCATGGAGAGAGGACAACCCTAAGGGTAAATAGGACATTTCACCTCCCTTCTCTCTCCTGACCTTTAGAATTATATTATTTTAATCACTGCAGTGTTAGTGGCAAATAACCACAAAATTTACGGTGTGCCAAATGTCGATTTTATAGTGTGTTTTGGCAAATGCCACAAATGAACGGTCTTAAAAATGTAATTTTGGTGATACTTTTGGCAAATTGTATACACTGTTGCATTGCATCTACTGCAGAAGCCAAACCCGGAAGACTATTATTCAGTTCCCCTTCGTGGGATACGCTGTTTAGGCCAGAACAAATTAAAATTAGTTGATTACTGAGGCAGTGAGGCTTGACCACACTCGTTCTTTTTGAAATCATTAACACACGGAAAAAATATCTACAATTTCCAGCTGCACAAGTTTTTGTTGTTGAAGAAATACGGTTTGCAGATGTTCGCATATGCCAAAAACAACAGTGATGATATTGTTTGAAACAAGAAACCTGGAAGGATATAAGTGTTTTGTCAGAATCAAGTTCTCTTTGATAGTGTCTCTTTGATAGTTAAACAATCTAGTAACAAACAATAGGTTGCCCTCACTGTTGATGGAACAACTATCTAGCAATGGAAAGGGGCCGACTATAAATGACCCTTAAATGTACAAACTATAATGTACCAATAAGCTACAAATAAGTCTCCTTGCACGTCTCTTAGATGTTGGAAGATGAGTTCCTTCCCTGCTTTTGTTTCATAGAAGCCAGTCGATTATTTATTTGCCAATCCAAGTCACACAAAAAAGGCACTCTGACTGCCCTGTTCTTGTATGTATGTATGGTAACCTTGCACTAATCTCTAATCTTATGCAAGAAAAACATTTTCATGAAACTGCAAGATGCTTTTGGGCTTGATCTTGATGAGGTGCACCGCATAATTGAATATGAAGTTCTGGCATTTCCCTTGCTGTATTTACCCTCTAGGAAAAAAAAAATCCCTCTCCATTTGGCATCGATCCAAATTTCTCCGAAAGATGACCAAAGTATGTAAAAATGACCTCCCACCAATCATGAATAGAGTTGTATATTACATCATCCAAACTCAATGCCTAATTGACGACCTTCTTGAATAGGATTTGGTAACAAACTATTATCATCTTTCATCTCAATGTCAATGGTTTCTGAGTTAATGATCACCCTGCAGAGTCCAAGATGCCCTCCATTAACAAGGTCACAATTTTCATACAAACCATCAGCAGGTGGCATGTTCAACATGCAAGATTTAGGGAGTATGACCCTGTTCCTTTCCTGAAGGTGGTATTCATTAACTGTTAGCACAAGGCGGTGCTTCCTCCCTAGTAATTCAGAGACATATTCCATGTCACCCATAGCCAAAGCATGGCGAACACGGCTGGAAGAGACCTGTCCTTCATCGCTTGAATTTATAGTGGGTACTCCATTATGAGATCTTTTTGCTGTGTCCATGACAGATCGTACAATGAATGCACTTAAACCAAACTCCTCGCACAGTTTCACTAACTCGGCTGCATCACCAGATGCTTTGTAGCCAAATCTGTAGTTTTCACCTGTCATAGTACATGAACAGAGGATATTATTAAAAATTATGATGGTGCAGCACAGTACTGAACCTGTAGAGGAAACAGTATTCAACAGTACTGTACCTGCCACGACACCTTGTATTCTAAGATCCCCTGATAACCTCTCAACAAATTGCCGGGGAGTTAGGTACCTGACCTTTGAAAACTCAACTTGATATTCAAGAGGCACCACATTTCTACAGTATGGAGCCCAAGAAGAAAGGACTCGCTTCCGATCACATTGAGCAACTATTGGAGGCCTGCACAAAAAGAAAAAAGTCATGATTTGCCACAGAAATTACAAGGCCCTCCTTGATTTTAGGCTATTCTTACCAAGGATAAGTCTCTCAAGGGAAGTTGTGAAAAGTCTCTGGTAGGCTCACCTATACTCCCAGCCAAGTACTTCAGCCATTCCCACAAAAGAAAGAAGAAAAGGTGTCCCTGCTTTAGAAGCATGCATTGCCAATTCTTGATGGCCTATGTGAAGGGCATCAAACTTTCCCAATGCAACTATCCCACCTGAAATGCGCATTGAATATCCAGTGAGATTTGGACTGAAAACTAAAAGCTGGTAAGTGGTAACAACATCACTGACTAGTGAAGCAAAAGGCCACAACGAGAAGGCGAAAACATGTGATCTAGCAACACAACAGCACTGAGAGGATAGGCATTAGAATGTTCAACTGTGAGCAGCAGCAAGTGTAAAAACCGGAAGCAGTAAATAAATATTGCAATTTCTAGTGTAGAAAGCCTGGAACTTCGAATACATGGTTGCAATTTTCTCTGTTCTTTTTCCTCCTATTTAAGATGTAACATTGCTCATATTATTTTGTTGTATCCTATCTGATGTACACAGATGCTACATTAAGATAACCTCCAGAGTTTTGATCCCAATATGAGAGCAGCTCATACGGAGAACCATCAAAAAAGGCAAAAGGATCATGCAAGAGCCAATTAATATTTCTACTTAGTTCCTAACCAAGGGGGCCCAAAAATGTCAACTTGATACTTGTTCTGCAGCATCTGACTTAAAATCTGCATATTTCAACAACCAGGGATGGTTGGATGTGAAACTGGCAAGCACCAAGATTCAAGTTGAAAGCCAACTTTCGTTTAAAAAAAATGGAAAGCCAACAAAGTAACATATACTAATGCATAGTTAACGAATAACTTCCTCAATCGAGTAGTGCTCCAGCGCTATTCCTGGAAAGTTGCCAAAATCTTAAAGCAATTTATGTTGGTTATTGTTCGGGGTGTGTAAGTTCAATAACCTATGGGCTGGGAACTGTATAACTGACCAGAATCTAGGCCTAACCGTAGCCCAAGCCCAAACTCAAGCAGTTGGTGGTCAGAACCAAAACTTGCCACGTCCTCATCTGTTTCTTATTTAATGCCAGACACAGTAGCGCTCCTCAGTTGCTCCATCCTCCCATTGATAAGTTTCTTACCCATAACACAGCAACAAACACACAACTCGAAGTACCTGACTCCAAAGTGCCTCAGGGTCGCTAAGCTAGTAGGCTCCCAACAGCATGACACACTAAGCAACGGCCCTTGACTCCTGAGGGCATGGCATCACACACAGACGGTGAGTGAAATGAGGGACAATTTGCATGATACACACGGGCTTTTGAAGGAAACAATTAGAGGAAGAGAGATGACACTGACTAGCAAACCTACCATGGAAATGAGGGATGATCATGGATGACTGGGTAATGGGTAGCGGAGTACAGAGATGAACAGAGGTTAAGTTTGAGTTTTGAACGGCCCACAAACTTTTCTGAAGTCTCTAAACTCTAAATTACCCTTCATAAATAGTAGTTAGGGAGCTAACATGGCTTCCTCTTGTAAGATTTTAAATTTGTGCAGAGTGTTTCGAGGAAAGCATAGATTAAGTCTAGACCTGTTCATGGGTGGCTCAGCCTGAGCTCAGCCCGAATTTTTCGGGCTTGGGCCTTTATTTTTGGTCCGAAGGTCCGGCCCGAAGCACGGAAAAGCCCAACAATGGCAATAAATACAACAAAATACTATTTTTTATTCTCGAAATGAATTAAATATTAATTTTTATTCCAAAAAAAGAATTAAAATAATATTATTTTATTGGAAAACATAGTTTTGGGCTAGGCTCGGGCTTGCCTAGGCTCGGCCCGAAGACCGGCTCGGGGTTCGAACAGGTCTAATTAAGTCCTCAACTATGGATGGACAGTTTCTGAGCTGCAAAAATAAAATATCTTAATTATGGATGCACAATTTCTGAACTGCCAAAATAAAATTGGCATGCAATAAACAACACCTAAACGCGCATCAGCACATGTCACAAAAGCAATTTGGAACTTAACTGGTACGAGAATTGTCCATATAGAACTTACCAAGCACACAATCTTGGTCTTCTCCGCAATCTATTAGGAGCTTATCCTTCACTAAATCTTCATTGTTCAGACTGACCCCTGGATGTCCAAATGAGCTGAAGGTGGTTAACGAGTACCTCTTCTGCCCCTTGCTTGTGTCTAGAAGCCTATTTTGAATGCAGTAGCTATAAGTGCGTAATTAAAACCTGAGAGTAAGTAATCATTGTAAAATACAAAATGCTAAATAATCAAGCTCAAGGTATGTACTATTTATGCATGAAAAATGACTCCCATATCATATATTTTGAATGCAGTAGCTATAAGTGCATAATTAAAACCTGAGAAAATAGTCATTGTAAAATACAAATGCTAAATAATCAAGCTCAAGGTATGTACTATTTATGCATGAAAAATGACTCCCGTAGCTCATGGTGTTATAAGAGAATAAGTTCATTCTTTGCACGTCTTGCCTAAATCTAATTGATTCTACGTAATTGGTAGGCTCATTGGCTGTTTTCATACTCTAATTTTGGGTTAGAATCTTATGGAAATTAGTGTTTACGTGGTAACTAATCCCTTAGGATTACCTATTTGCATCAGTAACCCGTAAGGGGATAATGAACCTTATGTGGGGGGGCACACGTAAAAAACGGTGGTTCTATGCAAGCTTCTCCTTTGGTTGACCTCACCTGCTAAACAACCTAGCTTGGCCCTAGGCGGGAAAACCTCCTTACCCAGAATTAGAAGACAAACCGTGTTACATACTTACAATGCCAAAATTTTGCATGTGTAGAACGAACGACTTACTATATCAATAACATGGAGCAAGCTACATGCAAGTTCCCTTCATGCAATCATGCTGTAAATGAAACAAGGTAGCTTCAATTCCCTACATCTAACACAAAATTCTTGTTCTAGGCTTCTAGCCCATCAGCTACCAGAATCCCAAGGCATAGAGATTCATCGTCTTTGAAGTGATTGACTATGTCTCATAATGAACCCCGGTAAGGCGGTAAATCAATAACACAACCCTAAAGAACTGTCCAACTACTCCAAACCAAGCCCGACACAGCAAAGTTACCACCTCCAAAGTCCACATTTCACTGGCACCCAGATTGAGCAGGCTCGACGATCCCAAGCTTCCCATCCTAACCCATACAGACAAAAATGCTACAAAAGAGTTCTAACCCTACTCCGGAGATGAAGGTATCACCATCTGTCCCAAATGCCCAATGGTCCAAGCGTTTCATCGAACAACTTGCAAGCGTAGGCGCAGGGCAGCGAGACCCCATCACACACCGACACCAGCACAAAGGGCATGGAAAGAAACCACAGCAAGAACAGGGGGGCAGCTCGCTACCTGGAGCGCCGACCGGGTGGCAGGAGGAGAAAGCGAGCGGCTGCGGGCGAGCAGTGGCGGAAGCGGAGGAGGGGCGGACATTGGGACGCCGGGGAGGGGGAGGGCGAAGGGGAGCGGAAGGTGCGGGCGAGCGTGGAGGCGGCGGCGGCGCCCTCTCCATCCTTCCCACCACGCGGCTCTCCTGTGTTGGTTTGCAGCTTCGCCGCCTGTGTGTCCGATTCTTCGCTTGGCTGCCTGCCTCGCTGACCTCTGCCCGTTAGATGAGGTGCGATCGTGATCCGCACCTTCTTCCGGTTCGGGTCAGAACGGAGGCGTTGGAGGCGCAACCAGGTTCCACCGCACCAGTAATGCACCGCGGACACACGGTGGTGGTTCTTGATGTAGCAGTGGCGAATTCGGAAGAAAAACAGCCAGTTGTCTCCATACGTATCATCATCATCGTATGTATATGTAGCGACCAAACCCTAAGACCAGGTTCCAAAGTCTCTAGCAAGTCCAGTAATGAAGGACACCGCGGACACAAAACCTCCGGAAGGTCCAACAAGGTTCTCGTGGAGCCAAAGAGCACTCAGACCTACCACAGTGGGATGTCGTGGAGGTCTGAGGTCATCGGACCCACCGAGAGGAGGTCGTGAAATTTGACCACCCTGTAACCACACACGTCCAAACTGAGGGTGGTGGTCGTGGGACTGAGCTTGCTCAAGGTTCCTGTGCATCTTGAGCTAGTCCCAAGGATCATGGCTAGCTCTTCACAGCATACAAGAGTAGTAACAAAACTTCAACACATGCTTTATTAATATCAAGGAAGTTGTTTATAAGAGAGCTTACAATTGACAACAAAATATAATAGAAGATAAACACAAGGGCCACCCGATACACCACAGGCAATCGGCTGGAGGGCGCATCCTAGTCGGTCTAGGACCACTAGGTCCACAACAAGCTCAACCCAAGACTTCCAGACCCTGCTAAAGGCAGCAGCAAGCAAGAGTGAGCACAACAACCGTGCTCGCAAGTTACACCCGTTAGATAACAGAGATGACATGCATAAATGGATATCACAATGGAAGGCTTAATATGGTTGATTTGCATAAAGCCATGTTTATTTTCAATTACCAGTATTAAGTTCCAAAGCATCATACAATAAATAAAATTCATTTAGTAAATCTGTTTTCAGTTGGATATTCATTCATCACAAGTGGTGAAGGATACCCTCCTGTCACAAGGCTCTCCACCCACAACCCATGGGATAGAAATCCCAAAACAGTTTAATAAACATTTTCAGAACCCAAAACCAATATCTAACTCTGAGTGGTCTTTGCCAGCACGTCCATGACCGCGGACACGGCTATTCGAATAGATTTAATTCTGCAGAGGTTGTACACTTTACCCACATGACATGATTCCTCTAGTTTGTTTAGCATGCGCGAGTGCCACCTCTCACTGCCGAAGGTAAGAGGTCTAGAGTTCATGACAAGGCATTTACAATGCATTGTTCCACCACAGCCTTTCCTGGCTAAGGTTTCACCTTCCTATGGATCGCAATCCGGCGGAAAGCCCCCTCTTGCACCAGTGGGAACAGTAGGTTATAATAGACCATTGGCCATATAAGACCTCCCACACATCCAATGGAGCAGCTTATGGTAGAACTTTGCAAATTACTCAGCCAGGTTCCACGTCCCATACTGAAGACATGTGGTTGCACGATTTTGGCATAGCCCATTATAGGCCTAGTATTGGCGGCTCAAAGACCGATCCTCAACTAACTTGGGCGACAACCACAAACCCCTGGACCTCCACCTTTTCCAGGATAGAGCCCGTGCACAAACATTGCACCAGCCAAGCAAACCAATTCGCTCAAGTCCAAATTAATTTTCATTTTCTTTGCTTCCCCAGCAGCATTTTCATGCGCCCATGACACCCCAATGTCATGGTCAAAATATTTTAAACAATAGTTGGTCATGAAGGTAAAGATTTCCCCAAATCAAGTATTTTTTTGGTCTAAGCAAGACTAAGCATAAAGTTCACAATTGTTCCTGGTTCACACTTATTGCATCAACCAGATTTTGTCTAAGGTAACAACAAATTTAGTTCAATGTCAAAGTTGGCCATATGAAGGAAATAGGCATAACTATGTGTTCAAAGACAGGTATTGAAATAACTTGGTAAAAATAAGCATACATTATACTTTGAAATTGAACATAGATAGATTGAAATATTGGGTGCAATATGGTCAAGAGTGTAACTTGCCTCTTGCTTGATAGCTTAAGAATCTATCCTTCCTCACGGCTCTGGCTCTCTGGGAATGCCAAGATCTACACGGGTACAAAGCAAAGCAAATAAAGATCCGAATGAATTCCAACCAAACTGAGCAAGGAGTAAATAGCAGAGAACGAAACTAAAAGAAAAATCAGAGAAGATTCTTGGGAAGAGGTCCGATGGGTGAAGGGCTCGGGTTCAAGGGAGTCTGAACCAGAGGAGCTTGGAGAGCTCCCCAAAACCGAAAGAGCTGAGAGCAGAGGCCGAAATAAAGAACAAGGAGGCAGTGGGTACCCCTGGTGCTCTATTTAAAGGAGAAAAGGAATAGAAGCACCATAAAAAGAGGATGACCGAATTCAATGTATTGGTACAAAGGCACACTACCCCAAGGTACTAAAAAGGATAAAGAAAGCAAGGGATGTGAAAAAATTAGAAAAGAGGACAACGGTAGGTGGCAGCATTTAATGTGACTCCACCCACATCAAATGCACTTAAGAGCCAAGGAAGACCAATCAAAAGGGTGAACAGCTTGGTCAAAGAGGACGGTCCAAGGAGGAGGTTCTGCGAAGATATCCATAGGAGAGGTCCTGCAAGGAGGTCCACGGAGGAGATTCACAGAGGAGGTCCTAAGAAAGAGGTTCTGAAGACAAACAGGGAGGTCTTTGAGGACAAAAAGTCCTAAGGGCCACAAGGAGGTCTAAGGACAAGTGGTGCAAGAGACAGGGGGGGTCTAAACCACAGAGGTCTAAACACAAAAGAGGAAGTCCAGACATGGGGAGGTCCTGACTGTTGGGATCTCTGCAAGGGAGGTCTGGACGGTCGGATCCAGACGGAGGGGAGTCTGGACCCTTAGATCCAAATGAAAGGAGGTCTGGACCGTCAGATCCAGACAAAGGGGAGATCCAAATGATATGGAGGCCCAAAGGGCTAAGAGGTCTAAAAGACTTCAAGGAGGTTATGGACAGGAGGTCCAAAAGACACACCCACGAGATGGTCCTGAGGACAGGACCCACAAAAAGGCCGGTCTGACGGTCAAGAAAATAAGCAAAGGAGATCTGAAAGGCTCGGAGATGATCAAAAGAGGTCGGGCTGTTGGATCACCTCGAAAGAGGTCGGATGGCTAAGATACAATCAAAGAACATCTTAACGGTCTAGACACCTTTCGAAGGAGGTGCAGGCGGTTAGGATGTGGTCAAAGGACGGGGAGGTCCAACAGACACAACCAGAGGAGGTCCTCTGGACAGAAGTCCAACGACCTACTCACGGAGGTCCAAGGTCAAGCTCAAATCGAAGGTGGAGATCGATGGCTAGGACCTCACAAGGAGATCCTAACGGTCACGATTGGTCCAGGAGGTTCTCAGCGAGTGAGATCAACTCATGGGAGGTCTCAACGGCTGGGATGAAATCAAGAGAGCTTTAACAATTAAGATCAAGGCGAAGGGAGGTCCTGATGATTAAGATTAGAACAAAGAGTTCCCGAATGGTTTAGATCTACGCATGGGAGGTCTAAACGAAGGAGATCCAAAGGACGAAGTGAAGTCCAGTCGAGAAGATCTGTTGGTCAAGACCCGCAGAAGGAGGTCTTGACGGTCAATATCAAAAGGAGGAGGTCAGGTGGGCTAAGATCTCCAAAAGGGAGATCCAGCGAAGGAATTTCAAAGGAAAAAGGATTCTCGTGGAGGGAATCCACATAAAGTGGTCCGACCCAGATTTCAGCGGTCAGGATAACTCAAAGGTGACTTTGTTAGTTAAGAGGAGATCAGAGGAGGTCTTGGCGGTCAAGGGGGAGTGCCAAGGGGGTTCAAGTGAACACAGAAGGTTCGAAGGTACACAAGAGATCCAATGGAATACAAGGAGGTCCCAACTGATAAGAGGTCTGGGCATAAGAGAGTGCCCATGCAACAAGGGTGTCTAAACTCAGAAGAAGTCTGGACAGGAAGGAGGTCTGAACCAAAGAGATTCAAACCAACAAAGAGATCCAAAGTGATCCAAACCAAAGAGAAGTTCAAATGAAAACAACGAGGTCTAGATAAACTAAAAGAAGGTTCTATGGAGCCCGTAGGGGTTCAGGTGAATTATGAGGGATTCAAATGAGCCCAGAGGGGAAAGAGGGTTGATGAAGAGAAAGATCCAGAAGGGAGAATTCAAGTCAACAAAGAAATGGCACAGACCACAAAGAGGTTCAAGCCAACAAAGGGTAGTCTAGATACAAGGAAGGTCTAGACTCACGAAGTGTTCCAAACATAAGGGATGTGGCTTTTAGGAGATAGCCAGACAAGAGGGAAGGTCTGGGCACATAGAAATGGTCAATACAAAGGAATCCTAGTTCTAGAGAGTGCCCAAACAAAAGAGAAACGTCAAAACCGCAAGGATTGTCTAGTCCTCAAAGGAGGTCTAGTTACAAGGAAAAATCTAAACCTCGGAGGAGGTTTAAAGCGTAATTGAGATTAAGGAAGGTCCCGACCCAAAGAATGGGACCAGAGAGGTGAACAACAAAAGGTCTCAACAGAGAGAGATTTCCAAAGGAGAGGAAGACCCAAAAGACAAGGAGGAGATAACAACAACAGAGGTCAAACAAGAGGGACGGTCTGGACATATAAGAATGTCCAAATGTAGGATAGAGGATAGGAAACCCTTATCAAGAAAAGGAGAGATAGCTCCAGGGAGCTAGAGCAACACCAGAAGAACTAAGCTTTGGATTAGTTGAAGTTTAGTTTAGTCATTTTAAACACTTCAAATTCTGAAATTCTCAGGTTAAGTTTTGAATTCTCATCAAAACCAAATGATTCTTTTTATTTTGTAAATTTTCAAAAAGACTCTGAAAATCGGGGTGTTACAGTATATAGAGCTAATGAGTTTAGGTTGCAAGGTACACACTTATGTATTTATGTATATATGAGTTTTAATAAAGTAAAATAAAATTGGACCTCTATGAAATTTCCACAGAAACACCTCTTAAAAAGAAAAGAAAAGGCGTGATCTCCTGAGTCAATTTTGAAAGAAAAGCACTTCCAATTTTGTGCAATTTTGTCCTCTATGTGTTAGCGTATTTGAGATTCATGAATGGTCGATAGTTTTCTTGGAAGAACTATCGAACTCAACTTGAGACACTAACTCACAGTGCGCGACAAGGTGAACAAATATCACTGCAACTGCATTAGACTTTTCTCTCTTCACTAACCAAGTGTCTGTGCGTTGTTACGAATAAAAAAAATTATGTTACCCTGCACATCGAGTCAACATTATCAAGCTTGGTTTACACCGCGCCATTGACTTTGTCGAAACAACCGGCTAAGCTACGCCCGGTCCACGTCGTGTCTCTGCCACCATACTCGGCCAATGTTGCCCCTCGGCTCCGCGCCACAACCGGCTACGCTGCACTACGGCCCGCATCGTGCCTACGCTGTTGTGCTTGGCCAACCTTATAAAAACAAATACCATCAAATTTCCAATATTGTTCAACCATAAACACACTTCTAAATGCTAGCCGAATGCCAGCATGTGGCAAAATATCAATACTTATGTTGAATAGTGCAGTATAATCATTTTGTTGCAATCCACTAAACTTTTCAATTTTGATTCAGATGATAAGGCCATGTATGAAAGAAATAACATGTTATCTTGATGCCAAATAACGCTGATGATACTCATAATTTTAATTCCTTAACTAAACTTAGAAATCACAAAATATAGAGCTTAGAGGTGTGTACGTTGCAGAGAGATTATGATGGAGCCCGAGGTCAAGCAAAGAGCATGAAGCGAATAACTCCTCCACACCCTCTTCCTTTCCTTGTTTTCTCTACCGCTAATGAAAAAGATTGTGATGCATTGACGAGGAGTATATTTGGAGACCTACTAATGAACTCGTTATCTTAATTAAAATATAATTCAGTGGGGCTATGCTGTCATGGATAGATAGGCAGGAAAGGAAAG
Organism: Phyllostachys edulis; assembly: GCA_036346405.1. NCBI lineage: Eukaryota > Viridiplantae > Streptophyta > Magnoliopsida > Poales > Poaceae > Phyllostachys > Phyllostachys edulis. The sequence continues at coordinate 6,921,528 of CM070550.1, read as the reverse complement.
AAACATGCTCCTCCTCTCTGTTTCTATATAGAACAGAGGAGGTAGCCATGGCCGGTTCAGTTTGGCATGTCGGTGGTGGAGGAGCCACAATGATGCAACGATAGACCATAAAAATGGGTTGTTGGGAGGGATTGGGAGGTAGGGAATGTGTCGGCATGGAAATAGGCGCATGGTCGTGGGTCTTGGCGGCGTGTAGCAGCTGGAATTGGGGAGGAGAATGGTGGTTGTGCTAAAGATGGATAAAGGCAAGTAAGAGATGAGCACGAGCATTTAGGGGGTAAGGGGGATGTGTCGAGAATAGAGGATGGAGGTGGGGTAGGGCCAAGGCAGTCTAGTGACACGAGCCGAGGGAGGCGATGCAAGTTCATTGCTGGCGGCGGCAACCTGGAAGGAGGAGCACGAATTAGGAGGAGTGTGGTGTAGGGATGCTCCAACAGGGAGGAATCAAATTGGAGTTCATCGAGTGAGGAATGACGACAACGATAGTGGGTTCGGCTGGACTTGGGAAGACGGAGACACCGACGAAGTCCTGTGAGTGTAAGATGAAATTGAGTGAGGATAATGAAGAGGACATTCAGGAACACACTTTGATGTGAGTGGTTTTGGACGAGGATGACCAGAGATGAAGTTATGCCCGAAGTTGTGAACACGTTTTGACGTGAGTGTCAAACCTTGCGCTCAGCAGCGATGATTTGAGGTGGGCGCACGAAGCAGTGATGAAATGCTTACGCAGTGATCTCCTGGGCGTTGCCCTGGGTGCTGGTGCTAACAAAGAACCCGGCGGGCTTCTCGGCGAGCCTATGCTCCTCCTAGAGGGAGCCTGTGGAGCCATAGAACACCTTCATCTGCGCGCCATGACGCCATACCTCGTCGGGAACTCGAATATCACCTCGTATGCCTTCTCCGGTTTTTGGTGCACCAATGCAAGGTCCTGCCGACGCCTACATCTTCTTCAGCACCTCCGACGGGATCATCTCTGGCACCTATTGTAGGAATGGGCGAGCCCGTCGCCGCCAGGGAAGCGGAGGTCAACGACGAAGATAGAGAGCGGTGAGAGAGGGTTGCGACGCTTGGGAGGAAGAAGGATTGGGAGAGGAGGCGGGGTATTCGGGGGAGAGAGGGGGCACAATGTTTGTTCCTTTGAGTTCGGGGGAGAGGCGAGGTTCTGAGTGGTTTCGGTCGGGGAGGGATGCGGTAGGAAATCTGGCCACACTTATCGGCATGGGCAGATCGTGTGAGCGGGAGGAGTTACATAGAATACATCACTCACCACCACTAGAGTCTTTTTAAGTAGCAGTAAGATAAAGATTTTGATATAGAGGAATTACTGCAAAATTTGTTTTAAAAGAGGAATTACCGCAGTATCTGCAAGGCTAAAGGCTGAACACAAGACACCCAAGAGCAAGAGATTCATTTAGCTTTGGTTAAGCCCAAGCCAGCCAAATCGGCCCAATCTACTTTAGGGTCGTTCTAGTTCTAGTCTATCCCATCCAATCCCACGTAACAACGACCCACCCATTCTAAGCTATAAACCCTAGCCCAACAAAACCTCTCGTCTCACCGCAACCGCGGAGCCCGGCAGTTCCCACGGCTCTCACCTACAGCGCCGGCGATGGGTAAGCGGAAGCAGCGCGGCGGCGAAGTCGCCGCAGAAGGCGACGTGGCCACCGGTGGCGGTGCTGGAGGGCACAGCCCCTCCACCGTATTCGTCTCCAACCTGCCCTACACCTTCAAGTCTTCTGACGTAAGCGCGAGCTCCTCCTAACCTTTCCCCTTGCGAATTTACAGCTTAGAGCGTTAGAGTCAAGCGCTTTGGCTTTAGAGTGTGAGATGTGCTTTGTATTGTGTAGCTCGAGGAGGTGTTTAGCGAGGTCGGGCCAGTGAGGCGCTGCTTCATGGTCGCGCAGAAAGGTGAGAGGATTAAGGAATTTGGTGGCTGTTTACTTGTGAGTGATTTCGCGTTGCTTATGATTAAGAGTTTCGCTTATGTGGGTTTAATGCAGGATCGGAGACGAGCAGAGGCTTTGGATTCGTACAATTGTAAGTTTCAGAGCTTGCATTTGTGGTTATTTCCAGTACCTTCTTTTTTCTGCAATCATGTGAGAATCGGTTTTGATCGTGGGCGATGTAACGGTCCAACAAACTAATTGTTAAGTGCTAAGCATAAATTAATTTGTGCCACGATTTCTAATGGTTTAAACACTTGAAAATGCCGTCGTTAGTCTGGTTAGCATTATCAGGCCCATGAACCGGATTCGTCGAACCCGAACCGGTTTAGGGTATGGGGTTCGTGTTCACAGTGGAAATTAGAAGAAAAAGTGGCGAACTATGAACCCAAATCCCGTACCACGTTTCTGGTAACCATGGGCCCGTCATAGTAGTTAGCCTCACTGCAAAAATTCTTATTAGAAGTATAGTACTTAAAGTCACTAAGTTCCTGACCATATGTCATCCACTGGACCAATGAATGCACCAAATCATATAAGTTCGGTTGATAGAGCTCCATTTCTTGTATTGGTACAAGTGTAATGATTGTTCCGAAAGGAGTATGTTTCTGCTGATAATTACCTGGGCATACAACTGACCATGTCCTGTTAGTATTTTTGACTTAATGTGTTACTTTGATACAAGTGCAACTGTTCAAGATGCTGAGCGAGCTATTCAGCAAAAGAATGGATTAGCTGTTGCTGGTAGGAAAATCAGGATTAAGCTAGCAATGCATCGTGCTCCACTAAAGGAACGTTTGCAAAAGAAGGAGGGCGGTAAATCTCTATTCCTAAGAATGTGTTGCTTCTGAATTTCGATAGATTGAGGTTCTGATTGGCTGGCTATTTTTTTGCTTTGTAAGCAGTGCAAGCCAAGGATTCCGATGCAAAAAATGAAGCAGATGACACTTCTGCTTCTGCAAAACATAAGGAAACAACAGTTACAGGTTTTAATAGAAAGTTGTTTGATTTTTGCACTCTTTGCATTATTCAATTTTCTTAACACTTAAATTTTCTGATGCATGATATTTTATTGAACTAGGACAAACACAGTTATTGACCAAGGATACCACAGTAGAGAAGGAAGCTAGCATTGGCGATACCGATAAAGTGAAAAGTTCTGAAAAACAAAGGTGTGGACTACTGGACTGTAATGTATCCATATTGACAAGACATTACAGCATCACCTAAAATGTAACTTGCCATATTTGTGCTGAAATTTATTCCCATCTTTTTGTAGATCTTGCTTTCCATGACCTCATTCTTAGTTTTTTATGGTCAAGGATATAAGGATATTATGTTATAGATTCTTTATCATGTTCCCTGTTTAACTCATTATGACGGGTAATTTTAATCTCCTATGATGAAGGGTTGCAAAAACTGTGATATTTGGTGGTCTTCAAGACTTTGCTATGGCTAGCAAAGTTTTCCGTCAGGCTGGAGAGACTGGCACAGTTGTATCTATAAATTATCCACTTCCGAAAGAGGAAATGGAGCTCCATGGTATGTCTTTTCATGTTCACGTTCTTTGATTTTTTTTATATTTATTTGAGTGATATATTATGTTGTTAACACGTAATTGTTCTGGTGGAAGTTCTTTGAGTGACTTGTACAACAGTAATTCCAATATCTTGTGATGAATTTCCTATTCTAATTTTCTTGTTGAATTGAGTGAAAGTTCAAGGGTGATCACAATAGTGCTGAGTTGGATTTTATAGCTGCACCTTTCCAATTAGCATCTGAATGAATTAAATACTACCGCCTTACCTGACAACCCCCCCACTTGTGTATACCTGACAATATATTATTATTCAACCTGGCAATGTCAAATGGCACATTGCTTATGCTTATAGCCTTATACATCTATTGCATGCATATCTGTGAAGAAAGATGATGTCTTTTATGTTTTGAACTGTTAGTTCTCTGCATGGCTCCTAGCCTCCTACCATGTTCCAGTTTTCTTTTGAGCCACCGCTTCTGGGTTATCAATAGTGCATGACTTCATGCCTGTTTCCAGCAAACACCTCTATGCATGATTGTGAGCATGCGAGGATGATTGGTATTTTGATACGGGATCGCCCAATCTTCTCGACGTAGGATCAAGATACTCACGTGTAACCTCTCGAATCGTAGTGATCCATCGTTGTCAATGCAAGAGCTAGCACTCTTTAATTCGCAAGAACACACGTGCTGGACTTCATAACCACCAAGCGAAGCCTATCGCGCTCTCAATTCCCAGCGGAAAGGTTGAACGATCTTGATTATCGAAAAACTCTCAATTTCTCTCATGAACATGGTTCAGCCATGCTTGAAGAACAAGAGCAAAATCAATCTATTATCAAAAATATCTGGTCCTCTAATACAAAGGAGAGGCCAAAGTATTTATGGCGTCCTCCTAGTATCACGCACGCGCTCGGCCCAAACATGGAAACCAACTCCGATTTGGCCGGCCATCCAACCTACTAAACTCCTTATTCTACTCTCCTACTGATCGGATTCAACAAATAAAGAAAACATGACCAAGTCATGATGAGTTTGGCCAGGTCCTTGGCACGCAGGCCATGTGAACCGAGTCATGATGAGTTCGGACTTAGGAATTGAAACAGTCACTTGACCGTGACTAGATAATCTCGTACATGACCGTGACTAGATAATTTGTGGTTCTTCTTCCTTTCTTTCCTTAGCCACATGACTCATGAAGCTTCCTTCCTTAATTGCTGGTCGAAAGTAGTAGCTCCATCTAGTGCTCTTCCATGGCTTTGGCCTCGGTTCTCTCCTCATACCTAATTATACACAAAACACTAGAATTAGGTAGTAGCAAATTCTCATCAAAGATAAGCTCTTTAAAGAACAAGTTCACCTGTTGTTGTAGTTTTTTGGCTCGTGTTGTTGTCATGGGACCTTTAGGTATATCATGAATACTTGGATGAACACTTGGAGAACTTGTAGAGGTAGAAGACGTGGCCGTAGTAGGGATGTCCTCATTGTCGTAGGGGCGGCCCACCGCCCCACTGTGACAAGCACCTGAAGGACTGCAGCTTCGGGTGCCATGGTGATCCTGACGAAGGGCCTTGGAGGAGCCCCGAGGCCCCGGAGATGCTTCCGGAGGCTCGGCGAACCCGGCAGCAGCGAAAGTGCTCAAAGGCTCAGAGGATCCCCAAGTCCTAAAGAGGAAGGATCGAAGACACCCTGAGGGGCCCAGATGCCCTCCAGAGACTCCGGAGGACCTCGTCATCACCAACGAGGCGAACGAAGGTGGGCCGGGTTCACTTGCCGGTAGGCGAGTCGGGGAGGTCCATGCGCGCCCGCTCCTACTACCTACAATTAATGTACTTCTTTAGAGGTGCAGCGTAATTTCATGTACCCGAGCGGAAAGGCTATAAATAGCTTTCCTCGCCGCGTATCTGAGGGAGGACAAGAAACATTTCGGCAATAAACACAAATGCACTTCTAGTCCGAACCCTCCCGCTCGGGACCCTTGACCCTCGCTCGAAGCTAGGGGTCCCCTTATTTATCGGTCCTTTTTACCACGACGGTTAGCGCCGTCCGTGGGATTCGCGAAAGTCACGAGACCGGCGACAAATGGCCCTCGCAGGTCGCGTCCAAAGTTTCCACGGCGGCGGCGGCAACCATGCCCCCAACACACCAAGGGCCAAAGGAAGTAAGACGTCCGCGGCGGCAGCAGCAGCCGCCCGGACCGCGGAAGAAGAAGCGAATAATTCCACACACGGTGGCATCAACGGAGGCGACGTCCAACCCACCGAAGCGTCCCTTCCCAACCCCCAACCTCCGGCCCTGACCCCCGGGACCACAGGAGTAACGCAGCAGGCTTACGAGGCCCTCCAGCGGGAGCTGGCCGGTCTCCGGCGGGAGATGCTTAGCTTACGACAACCCGCGGGGGACGGCCTCGCAATGACGGTACCACCAATGGACCGCCGGGCGGCCACACCCCACCGGGCAAACCTCCTGTTCATGAGCGCCTTCAACAAAATGATGATTCAAGGACCGCGCGTCGCCTCCGAGCATACCCTCGTGAAGCCGGCGGAAGACCAGTGACGGCTTTGGGACAAATCGACCTGGCCGTCACGTTCGATGGCAGCCCGTCTCGCGCCGAAACCATCACCTTCGGCGTGGTCCACATGCCGCATCAAGATAACGCCATCCTTGGTCGAAACAACGTTGAACGCCTTTGCGATGCGCCCATCACAACTACATATGCATGAAGATCCTCGCCTGAGGCGTCATCACCGTCTTGGGGTGACCAAGATCTCGCTAGGCAAACCGAAGCTAGCGATCGATCGCCGCCGACATGTTCACACGATCGAAGCCGGTCTGATCACCCACCCCCAGAAGAACCCTCCGGCAAGTGGGCCCGAGGGCCAAACCGAGACGGTTACAAGGTTGCCTTGGAGGCGCATCCCGGAAAAACGATCGCAGGGGCGGAGCTTCCCACATGGGGCGCAACACCATCCTCGGCGTCTCGCCAACTCCGACATCTTTGCATGGGGCCCGAGGACATACGGCGTGGCAGTGAGACTATGGAGCATCGCCTTGCTCTCCGGCGAAGCAATCCTAAGAAACAAAAGTTGCGCCAAGCATGGCAAGAGAATCTGCTCATGGTATAAGGCCGAAATAAGCTGATTAAAGCGTCGTCGTCGAGAAGTCAAACACTTTCGAGTGTGGTGGCAAACCCGGTCCTAGTCGAAGAACACGGGCAAGTGGCGTATGTCGCGCCGACTTCATCGACCTCAACAAGGTGTCCCCAAAGATGACTTCCGCCATTCAAGCGCATAGACCGGTTGGTGGGCGCCACCTCCATTTGTGAATTGATGAGTTTCCTCGACGCCTACTCCGGATACCATCAAATCTTCATGGCCAAGGAGGACGAATCGAAGATTGCCTTTATAACCCCAATTGGGACGTTCTGCTTCCGCAGAATGCCCTTCGGCCTCAAAAACGCCGGAGCTACTTTCAACAAGGGTACCAAGTACAAGGTTGGTCACGAGAGACTTCCCCAATTTGCTCGTATAGGTCACCTCCCCGGCACCATCTCTAGCACGCTTCAACATGATCGAAGCCATAGCGAACACAGTAGCGCAAACACGGAATGAAAAGAAGAAAAACTGGGGTGGGGTGGTTCTGAAGGGGAGGGGGTGCCACATATTTATAGGCCGACGCAACTCATGGGCGGGATCCGAGGCACCATGGACCACTCTGCACGCGCCACGTGCACCCCGTGAACAATGCGGCGGTCATTACGGCGCCGAACTGAGAGAAGCCGCCATGAGAATCCCAACAGTACAATGGCGCCATTCGGCACCAACAACTTGTCCCGGCCGCGGCGTGGGCACACGACAACCCGAACCTCGGAGATTCCACGGCGACAAGGCCTTCGCCAACCCTTCCAAATCACGCCGCCAAGCCCGGGGGGCGGTGTGCTGGACCTTCGAAGAATCCGGCAGCGGTTTGACCATGGCGGCGGGACCTCGACCGCGAGGGCTTATCGTAGGGCGCTGCCCACCGCCCCACGGACAAAGCGGCACCCGAAGGACTGCGGCTGGGGTGCCGTGGTGATCCTGACGAAGGGCCCGGAGATGGAGGAGCCCCGAGAAGCCCCGGAGATGCTTCTCGAGGCTCCGAGATGCTTCCGGGCTCGAGGATGGAGGATCCCAAGTCTTAAAGAGGAAGGATCGAAGACATCCCCTGGGCGGCAAGATGCCCTCCGAGGACTCGGAGGACCTCGTCACCAACGAGGCGTAATGAAGGTGGGCCGGGTTCACCGCTGGGTAGGCTAGGTCGGGGAGGTCCATCATGGCGCCCGGGCCTCACGCCTAGACTAGGAAACTCCCCTGCTACCCCTACGATTAATGTACTTCTTTAGGGGTACGGACGTAATTTCATGTATCAGGCAGGAAATGCTATAAATAGCTTTCCTTCTTCACCATGTAGGGGGAGGACAAGAAACATTTCTGGCAATAAACACAAATGCACTTCTAGTCCGGAACCCCTCCCCACTCGGGACCCTTCGGCCCTTTGTTCTGAAGCAAGGGGTCCCTCTTATTTACTGTCTGGTCCTTTGTTACCACGACACTCATCATATTTGCTCTTTGTACATTGCTAGCGTACAATCTCTGAGATCCCAATTCCACTTCCATCCACATGCTGTGTTTGTTCCGTAAAAAGAACATTATGGGTTTCTGTTCTTTCATCTGTGGGCACATACTCGTAGTTCTCATTTGTCCGTTAAGTCTTATTCGGCCATTCCTTGCTGGAGAATTTTTTTTGAACTTCAATATCCTTTAATAGCCAAGGTTGGCTAGATGGAGAACATCGTGATGGTTTCTTTATTTACCCTTTTTGGAGGTTCTTTCTTTGTCAGCTTAAGATATCATTGAAAAGCAAGAGCACCACAAAAAAGGGATGTGCCACCAACCCATAATGAGTAAATTTGTTGCTGTAGCATTTCGAGAGAAAAAGCAAAATAAATCTTGCACTTTGCAAGACATGTCTCAGTCTTAAGTTTACTTATCATTTCCTTCACGAAGCGTTCATAATTATTCTCATTTAGAACAACTTAGTATGTCTTTCTTGAATCAGTTTTACTTTTAATTGTTCAATATGACTGTCATCATCCTATCCAGGGCTTGCACGAGATGGATGCACATCAGATGCAGCAGCTGTACTCTTTGCAAGTGTCAAATCAGCTTGGGACTGTGTAGTTCGCTTGCATCGTAAGGAGGTCAAAGGAGCAATTGTTTGGGCTCGTCAACTTGGTGGGGAGGTAACCTGTCTCCTTGCATTCTAGTCCCCCACCACAAAAAGAAGAGTTTCGGTTGGCTGAGTTGTTTTCAGGCCAAGCTGAAGCTTCTAGCTAGCTGCTGCCTGAGTATTATTTACAAAATGGTTGCACTAAAACTGAATTTTTTGACTATGAAGTTTATAGCTAACTAAAAATAAAGCATGCTTTCTCTAGCTTTCAATTTGAAAGATCCTCTCAGTATCATATTATCCTCTGAATGGTGTGAGATATATGCTAGACATTGATTCCATTTATGGTATGCTATTATATTACAATGGCTACTAGTGCAACTGTGAAAGTAGGACATGGCATGAGATTTACATAAAGTTCTAACTCTTGGTTGATGAGTGTATTTTTACCATGTCCATTGTATCTCTTCACCTTTTGCTTGCAAGTGTTTGAAGCATGCCTGTTGCTATTCAGGGTTCAAAGATCAGGAAATGGAGAGTGATAGTCAGGAATCTACCATTCAAGGTGCGCTTCATTAAATGCAAAATTCACCTCTTCCAAAATTCTTTTCTAGAGCAGATAAAAGAGAAGCTATATGTGCATGTTTCATTGTTGCAGATTACAGTAAAGGAGATCATGGATATGTTTAGTTCTGCAGGATTTGTCTGGGATGTGTCCATTCCACAAAAGTCTGACGAGGGGTATGTTTTGCATCTAATCCTTTATCCCTTCAGTGGTTTAAGCAAATTTCAAGACATGACACCAGTTACATTTATTTATTTTTACAGGATATCAAAAGGATTTGCTTTTGTATCTTTCACACGCAAACAGGATGCAGAAAATGTATGGTCAGTACCCTATTCGGTAAGAGTAAAAAAATTCCATTGGAAGTCCTAATGTGTTATGATTCTTTTCTGAACCAGGCTATAAAAAATGTTAACGGAAAAGTTGTTGCAAAGAGAACTGTAGCTGTTGATTGGGCTGTTCCAAAAAAAGTATACACCGTTGCTGCAAAATCCGATGCTAACGATGATGGTAAATATAAACTTTTCTATCAGTTATCTCTGTTCTTCCCTTCATTTATTCCTTAAGTCATCTGCTTATTAATTACAAAAAGTAGTTATCTCAAAGCTAATGCAACATTTATATGTGCCGGAATGATGTAGTAAAACAACTATTTTCTAAACCACGCGCCTTCGACATTTGACTAAGACCCTGTTTGTTTAGGCTTTGGCTTATAACTTACAGCCAACTTTTTGGCTTAATAAGCTTATAAGCCACTGAGCTTTTAAACCAAGCTTTGGTGTTTGGTAATCTACTTTTATAGGATGTTGGCTTATTGAGTTGTGTGTGAAAGATAAAAAGTCTGAATTGCCCTTGAGGGTTTAAAGAACCTTGTTAAGCATGTATTTAAACTTTTTTTGTATGGGATTTGAAAATATGACGATATATGCAAGTGTACATATGAAACAAAATAGATTTCGCTCATACGTGCATGCGTGTGTGTACCATGACCTATCCAAATAAATTGCAAATCTCGACATCTATCGGAGATGTATATCTAAGAAGACCGGAGTATAACAGACAACCTATTCATAGCAAGATATCGCTCGTATGTGCATGCATGTATTTATTTCTAACATTGCGTAACGAAAGAAATTAATATAGAAAGGCAAATATCAGCCAACCAAACAAAATAACACAATAACAAAATATTATTTGATCATATATGATGCAATTATCTTGTCATTGCAACATGTAAATATCATATTAATGTAATCTATTTATCCTCTTACGACCATTAAAGAAGTAGCAATACTATCACAAAAGACGCTCATATCTCCATCATCGATTGCTGATCTATTGACACTGTGTCCTCCAAATGATCCCGTTTGTGTATTGTTTGGATCATAATCTTCGTCAAGACATCTCTCAAAAAATTCATAACGTAAAACACTATATCGGATGAAGTTGTGTAGCGCCATACATGCAATTATCATTCCACAAGTTGTATTCTTTCTTCAATGCTTCCCACTTATTTTTTAGTTGTTTTTTGTCGTACTTTTTCCCTATCCTTTCAAAGAACTTCCTCAGCACAGATCTGACAAAATGCCCTGTTGCCAAATGTATCCCAATTTGCCTTGCTGATAGCGACTAGTTCCATCTATACAATTTACATGATGATAATTAGCATAAGATTCTCTATATAACATCTCACTGTCAGCGGCACGATACAACCAGATAATAATAAATACAGAATGCTACCAGCATTGTCAATGGCTCAATGCTAAGTATTGAGCTACCAACTGCAAGTCAACACCATAATGTCACTACTAAATCAAACCCCATTCTTTCTGTACTTAGTTACGTACCCCCTTGTATTGCAAACCATGATCAAGCCAACATTTTCAAGTTGAGATCCATCCCTCTGGGGGGAATCTATTCTTCTGTAATGACCAAATTTAGAAATGACAATACGCTGATAAATTCAAAGGCAGGGCATAAAATTACAGTACAGATATACTTGCTAGCCTTGCTATATTCAAAAGCTGCCCAGATCGTATAAAAAAGGTGGTACTGTATTAGGAATACATAAAAGAAATGCTATAAACCTTTAACAAGGTGAGTTATCATTGTTGATCCCTTGTTGACAGCAGAAACATTGCCATAGTTAGAACAAGATTTGCAGCACTGCAAGCGGTAGGAACATCATATCCATTTTGGTTCTTGTTAGGCCAATCTTGCGGACCACCATGCTCCTATGGTACTGTATACAACAGAGCCAATTGACTACCTTCAACTGATGTAGTATGATGCAAAAAAATCTTATCCAGATTTAGAAAACACATGAAATATTTGGTCAATTGGTATCAGTTATATTTTGGATGCCAAATGATCAGGCAGATAATCTGCAAGGCTATGGCTATTTCCAGTTCTCACCTTGTTACCATTTGGTTACTCATGTTTTACTTCTAGTAGAACCCCAAGGATTTGAGGCAAATGTCAACTCCCTTTGGGGTTTTGGAAGAATGGGATCATCAAAAGAAGACTACCAAGTCAGCCGAATTGTCTGAGAGTGAAAAGGGGTCACCTTGATCTAGAAGGGGAGGCGGCGTCCGAGGGGGAGGCGGCGTTGTCCGAGGGGAGGCGCGCGGCCTTGGGAGTGGAGGCGACGCTGCTGCTCGAGGGGGAGGCGGCGTTGGGGATGGGGAGGCGGCAGCGTTGGGGGAGGAGAGGGGAGGCGACGGCGTTGGAGGGAGGAGAGGGGAGGCGACGGAGTTGGGGATGGGAGGGGAGGGGAGGGGAGGGGCGGCGGGGGAGGGGAGGTGTCGGGGTGGGAGCCGAAAGGGAGGAAAAGAGCGGAAACAAGAGAAAAATGAAAGGGTTTGCACTTATATATGAATGACATTTTGATGGTAATTTCAATGAAGTTCAAGCAAAGGGATATTTCATTCCACAAAAGACAAAAAAAGCACATCGCTCATGACTTATGACTTTTAGGTTTAAAATGGCTTAAACTTTTATAAGTTGGATGAAAAAGCTTCCCCTTTGTTTAGGCTTAGCTTTTTTTGCTTTTAAGCCAGACAAAAAGCCTAAACAAATAGGGCCTAAATTTCATGATGGCTCTTCGACATGGTTTCTCCGGAAAGAGGGGTTTATTCTTTTGTTTTAAAAAATAAATTTGGCTAGTTCCTTGTTTTGTAACAAAATATTTGCAAAGTACATCCTATCAATGCTCTTTGTTTTCTGAATTGCTATTTGGGAGCTGCAATCTCATGAAGGTGTTGTACTTTTAGAGCTTGCAAATGTAGCTGACAAGGTCAGTGATGACGAAATCTCTGAAGATAATCTTGTTGGAGAAGATGATAGCTGTGAACTTCATCAGGAGACTTCCAATCGTCCCGCTGAGGATGATTTCAAATCCGAAGTAGATATTTCTAGAAAAGTTCTTGAAAATTTGATCAAATCATCGGAGAAGTCTGAACCATCTGGCATCGAGGGCTCTGATATTGACACAGACAATGAAACAGAAAATGACATGTCAGAAAAGAAGAAACCTGATTTACCTACAGTTGGCAAGTTGGCTAAATCTATACGTGTAACAGAGGCAGAAAGCACTGTTCCTGCTTCAAAACCCAAGAATGAAGATATTGGCCTGGATAGGACTGTATTCATAAGCAACCTTCCTTTTGATATAAGCAATGAGGAGGTAACAGAGCGCTTCTCAGTATTTGGGAAAGTGAAATCTTTCTTCCCGGTCCTTCATAAACTCACAAAGTATGTTTGACCATCTTGATAGGAACACTTTTGTCCCTTTTTTACTAAGTTGTATCAACGACCGAACATTTACTTGATACACTCAATGATGCCAACAATTTTTGCACTGTCTATGCAGGAGACCTAGAGGGACTGGTTTTCTGAAGTTTTCTACAGCAGAGGCAGCTGATGCAACAGTTTCTGCTGCCAATGCTGCTCCTGGATTAGGAATTTTTATAAAAAGCAGGGCACTTAATGTCATGAAAGCGCTGGACAAGGAGTCAGCTCACAAAAAGGCTCTTGAGAAAGGGAAGAATGAGGTTGAGGATAGACGTAACCTATACTTGGCTAAGGCAAGTTTGTCACAATTACCTCTTCTTTTTTGGTGTGTGAGTTGTAATACATCTCTTCCATTCTTTTCTGTTCCTGAAAGTTTGGTGTTGAAGCAGGAAGGTGAAATACTTGCTGGAACACCTGCTGCAGAAGGTGTATCAGATGCTGACATGAATAAACGTAGTTGGTAAGAGTTGATCTTTACTTTGCACCTTTTGTGGTATTAGTCCATCTTATGGCTAGTATCAATATAGGCAATGTGTTGATTTTGTTCCGTTGATAACATGTTTTCCTAACTGTTATTTTCACGATACTTTGAAGGCAAAGGACTTTGTGATTTGATGCTAATTGGGAGAATTCATCCCTAGTTCATCATCTGATAAAATGCTTTCATCACTTCCTCTCGTATGATTTTTTATATTTCCATACACTTTCGTCATGCTTGAAAGGCAACTGCATTTTCCTTTCTTGCATATACCAAAACTGATATTTGCAACCATAGCTTCTGGCATTATTTGGGTCATATATTATATCAGTGATCAGATTTGGCCCCGGACATATTTGCAACCGTAGCTCCTGACATTATTTGGGCCATATTCATATTCATATTCATATATTATTGATATCATAATATCATGTTTATTTGTCTATTTCTGTATGTAATTTTGTGTGTGTTCTTGTGCATGCATTGACTAACCTTCTCTTTCCACTAATTTTTTTATCCTGTTTTTGTTCTCTAAAAAATCCTGAGACTTATGTTTCCTGTTGTTATCTTAAAAGGTGCTTCTGGAACTTTAACTTTAACTATGAAAAGTTGAAAACACGGCTTCCCCATTAATATATTTGTCGGATATTTTTCAAAATATCAAATCTTTCTAGATTTTGCATTTAAACTTTATTTCTCCAACTGTGTACCCAATACTCGCGTTGACACTATGGCATCTTATTATGCTCTTATTCATATATAAAAAATCTCGTGAACAATGCTTAATAAATCACTGTGATTTCATCTTGTAGGTTAGCTAGAAGGAAAGCGGAAATGCTTCGGTCTCCAAAATTTCATGTGTCCAGAACAAGGCTTATTGTCTACAATTTGCCCAAGACTATGACCATTAATGATGTAAAGAAGCTTTGTAGAGAAGCAGTCATTTCTCGTGCTCACAAGCAAAATCCTGTCATACGGAAGGTGTGATTGGGTTTATTTTATTCAAGTTTCTTATTATTTATTTTCTTGGTATTTTTTGTAATGCTTATGCATCTGCATTGGTCCTGAACAGGTAAATATCCTGAAAAATGAAAAGAAAGGCAATGGTGCAGCACAGAAGCATTCTCGCGGTGTAGCCTTTGTTGATTTTCAAGAACATGAGCATGCTCTTGTGGCTCTAAGGGTTCTAAACAACAACCCTGGTACTCTTCTACACACCCACCACTTTTGAATATAGTTACTGCAGTCGTGTCAATTGCTCCACCCTCTCTCTTGCTACTTTGTTGATTTGTCTGCCACATTTTGTCCCAAACAGAATCTTGTAGTGAGTTGATTTTGTCTATATGCATCATCCTTAGATTTCAACCACTCTGTATTAGGTGGTATGTTGGGTGCACAACACATTCGGACTGGGGTCGCATGTCAATAATTCTGGAATAATGCCGCATCACTGTGCCTTTATCTTATCATACCAGTGTTGTATGTCAGTGCTACCTATCTTTGCTCTTTCTCATACAATCACAAGCTGATGTTCTTGCTGCATTTTCATAGTGCTGTTTGATGTACTTTTCGATTTGGTGAGTGTATTGTTTTGCGCTGATCACTTCATTCTTTTGCAATAATGCTTGGCGATACCATTTAGTTCTGTGGATAAGAACAACAAAGATAAACTGTTAGTGCCCCTGATCTTCTTTTCTAACCAACATGTTGCCTGTTTGCTTCTGCTTTTGTTTTTGGTCCTGTCTCCTTGCATGTTGATGGTCAGGTGAACACAATATGGTTTGGTCCGAGTTATCATTTATCATTTTTTTTTGTTCTTTGCAGAAACTTTTGGTGCAGAACGTCGTCCGATTGTGGAGTTCGCACTTGAGGATGTTGAAAAAGTGAGGCTCCAGAAGATTCGGAAGCAACGTCTTGATAAGTCACGTGAAGCTGCACAAGATCAGCAGAGGCCTCTGGGAGATCAGTCTGCAACTGATGGCCCTCATGCCAATAACAGAAAGGCTTTCAGAAAAGGAAACAAACGAAAATCTCATGATGGGCCCGATTCTGGTGAAGGGCCATCACAGGATCTTTTAGTTGTTGGAGATCGTAGTGCTGTGGAAAGTACGGTGGTAGGTAAAAGGAAGGCTCAAAGGCCTGCAAAAAGAGCACGGCAGTCAAATAAGGGAACCAATGTGTTGGATGGAGATCGAACAGATGCAGCCCGAAATGCTGCTGGGAGTGTAAGTTTTATTGGATTCTTTTCTGATACTACATGAACTCTCCATTTTGACGCGGTGAAGTAACTTAATGTGGTTTCTCTTTCATTTGATGCAGCATACTCTGCCCAGTGAGCATGGTCAGGCAGCTGTTCCGAAGAAAATGAATGATGACAGAAAAGATGGTCATTCAAAGCGAAAGAGAGGAAAGGCTACAAAAAGGACAGAGAAAGAGCCGACTGGGGAAGGAGGTGTGGATAAATCACTGGTGGAGCAGTATCGTTCGAAGTTTTTGCAACATGGTCTGAATAAAAACCAAGGATAGGTAGTTGGTATTATTGTGGGGAATGCTACAAGGTGATTCAGACCAGCTTGCCAAAGGTTAATGTTTTCCAAGAACCTCTCCACATACTTCTCAGCCCCCAGTGGGTATGCCTAAGTTTTGCTTTTAACGTTTTGATTGTTCTCTCCCACTCGTGCCAATCTTTACCCTGGATGACAGTGACCGATGTTATTCAGGTCATCTACTTATAATTGTGCGAGTTGGCTTTCTATTACTAATTTCCTATTGGCCTTTTATTCATTAAAAAATGCTTGACCCTATGAATGGTAATGCACTAAACTAGGAAAGGTTTGGAAGTGAAAGTTTGCACGAAATGAGGTGCTTTAACTGTACCTGATTACTTGTAAGTAGCACTCACTCACTGACTGACATCCTACCTGATAGCGTGTTTTAGACGTGACGTGGTTTTGTTGGACAGTCTTTCCGCGTTGAAGTGGTGCCCTCAGCTTTATGTTTCTTGTGGGATTGGTGTTTGCCGCATTGGATTTTCCTACAAAAGGTTCTTTGTCTGGTCTTTGCCTAACCTTCCATGTTATTTTTACCTAAGAGGTTTCTTAATCGATAGCATCTCATCTGCGTGGAAGCCAAGCTAATTGTTGAGAGGACGAATGGTTATGTAGGGAATGTTACATGCAGATGCAGTTTTCCAACACCGCGTCTGCCTAGTCCAGAACATCTGGATGTTGCACGTCTTTTTGGCGTGGACCGCCTTCAACGCTGGTGTTTGGTCGATGACTCGATATATTGCAGCTCGTGTAGCCTTGTACCGCATGATAATTATGAAAGAAAATTACCGGTACTAACTATGATTTGAGTGTTGTTAGGCAAGCAATTACTCTGATCAAAGAAAGCTTGACCAATTAGACAACTTCTTGACACTTTTGGAGTTTATGGGTGTATGTGATTGAATTTAGAGGGTGGAGATGGAAAGGAAGAAGGTTGGTCAGTTGATCTTGTCTAAACATCATTTGTTGGACGGTTTTTATTTTTGCTACTTGTTTAACAAGACCATTAACCCCTAGATAGCTAGTCTTCATTCACAACTTCGTAGCTTAGCGTGGCATTTCGTCCGACGAAAATGACATTTCGTAGCCTAGTTGTTCACACTTGTTTCATACACCGTCTATCCTACGTGGCGTGCTAGGGGACAAGTGACGTGCGGAGCGACTAGCAGCGTCCGTGTCCATAGTCCATCCATGATACTCGTGTAGGAAGTTGATTCTATTACGGCTCTCGTTTAGGGATGGATATACTTGTTTTAGCAGGATTTTCTTGAAATTAACATAATTTGGTTTAATATTATTTTATTTATATTTGGAAGTATTTTTAGAATTGAGATAACGAGCCGAGCCAGAATGAAATACAATTTCATTTGAAATCGACTTATTTTAATGTTTAACCAATTAACAAGTATAATTAGAATAATTTTGAACCGAGCAAACAGACCCCACTAACAAGCTTTTTTTCACACCTAGTCTCACTCATGCAAGCACAGTTAGTGACCAAAAATAGCAGCTAATTTTAGTTGCCATTGATCGATACTACTGTTCACAGTCACATCAAATGGGTGCCGTAAAATTGCTTTCTTGTTGTTGCGCGATATCTCGACGTGGTTAGGGGTTTAATCTGTTAAACATTCTTGAGTTAGGGAGAGTTCACTTAACTTGGTCAAAACTTTTTAACCCTTCTAACTTAGGATTAAATTAACATATTAAATTGGTTGAATAAGTTAATCCAGCGGAACTAACCCTCCTAATTTCTGATTTTCTATGACTAACCTAGTTAACCCACATAATCTAGCCAGACGGTAATTTAGATTAACAAGGTTGGTTGCCAAATACAAAATTTGAATTAAACTAACTTAGCTAGATAAAGGCTAGCTAGCACGGTTATCTTAACCCGAACCAAACACGGCCTAAGTTTCCTGGGCTGTAGCGAGCTCGGCAGGAGCGTCCATTTTCGCCGGGTACAAGCTAAGCCTTCTCTGAAACGAAGAGGAAACAAGCCGATACTACTCGCTTCATGTGATCGAGGGCACGGCGTCTGCACGCTGAATCCGGTCAAGATTTGGTCCGGACGCGGGGGGGGGGGGGGGACGCCATGTGGTGGTCGGCGGTTGGGCACGAGTGTGTAGCTCTGTAGAGGCTGGATGGGAGGGAGATTCCAGGTCAAACCAAACTTGCCCAGACGCTGCTGGGAAGGCCACATCAGAGAGTCAATCGCCCGGGATCCTTCCCTGTCAGCATCTGACGTCGAACGAAGGACAAACGCGTGAGCATATTCAATTTGCTAGAGTACTTATTTCGATCCATGGGTATACTCCATCGTTTTAAATCTACAACTGCAACATGTACAGTACAGATGCAGTACTGGTACTACTCACCTGGAACCAACCAAAGTACGCAGGCCGTTCTTGGAGCACGGTAATTTCTCTGAGCTTCTATGAAATTTAACTATTTTATATGAAGTTATTTCCTGCATTCCAGACGCGCCCAAATCAAACCTCTCGATTTCAGTTTCACAGCACGATGGAAAAGAGAACTAAAAATGTCACCGTCTCGTCGGATCGTCGTAGAAGGTAAGGACAGCGTGGTAAACGGGATCCAGCGCCGCATCATTTCCGCGAATAGAAAGGCGCCCGACGTGCGCCGCAGCCGCCGAACGAGTCAAAAAAGAGGGGTCCTCGATTCAACGATCGATACATATCTGTTCTCCTCTTCTTAAAAATACTCGATGATTGATAGATATTTGTTCTCCTCTTCTAAAGTATAGATTTTTTGTGTTACTGTTTTCAATAAAAGATGCTACGGTATACATGTATAAGGAGGATTTTTACGGTCTAATTGAAAAGCCACGTCTGAATCAATCACTACGAGTTTTCACGTAGTAAAATTGCAAAGTGCTTTTCCTATTCTTGCTACAGGGTTTTCTGCCACACTAGAGTAAAAGCTGCTAACACGGTGTCAAATGCATTTAGTAGGACCTAGATCTATAAAAATCACCACCTATTCTGTAACCAATAGGTGACCTCCGCTTCACCAAAAAATAAATTCTACGAAAGAAAGAGAGCCTTTGTGAAGCCCGTCCGTTTCTCCCATCTATCTCCTGATCCAACGGTGCGGGGAGGCCATAGAATTTATTTCCCTCCACCCGTGCCAACTCCTCCCCGCGCCTTCGTTTATATTAACCCTCATACCAAATCAACCCCCTCGTCGTCGCAGGTCACCCGCCCCATCCTCGCCTCCTCCGCGTGCCAAAAAAATAACTCCAAAACACCAGCGCCGAGAGGCCAAAAGACACCCAAATCGAGAGAGGAAGGGAGATACTCCACTCGGCATGGAGCTGTTCGCGCGCGCCAAGGCGGTGCGGCTGAAGAGCCACCACGACAAGTTCCTGTACGCGGACGAGGACGAGCTGCACGTCACGCAGGACCGCTACGGCACGTCCCCGAACGCGCGGTGGGCGGTCGAGATGGTGCCGCACGCGCCCGGCGCCGTGCGCCTCAGGAGCCGGTACGGCCTCTACCTCGCCGCCTCCAAGGAGCCCTTCCTGCTCGGCATGACGGGCCGCAAGGTGCTGCAGGTCGCCGCGCCGCCCGGCGGCGGCCGCCCAGACTCGTCGGTGGAGTGGGAGCCCGTGCGGGACGGCTTCCAGGCGCGCCTCAAGACGTGCCACGGCAACTACCTCCGCGCCAACGGGGGGCTCCCGCCGTGGCGGAACTCCGTCACCCACGACGTGCCGCACCGCACTGCCACGCAGGACTGGGTGCTCTGGGACGTCGAGATCATCCAGGTTCTCACGCCCGGGCCCGAGCACGCCGCCTCCGCGCCCGCGTTCGTGTCCGCGCCGGCATCGCCGCCCGCGCCCGAGCTTAGGCCCCCGCCGCCGCCGCACGCGGCGCACCACCGGCCCACCAAGTCTGACACGGTGCAGCCGCCCCCGGAGTATGCGGCGCCGCCGGAGCCCAGGCTCTCCAAGCTCGAGGTTTGTGGACGAACTGCTCGCTTCCTTCTTCTCGCGTCTGATTGTGTATTTATGATTTGTTGCGTGGTGTCGTCTTGACAAAGCCATTGACTTTGGGATGATCGTGCCGTTCTCATCGAATTGCATAGGCTAATTAGGCGTTTCGTAGTGCTGATTTCCGGATTGGCAAACTGAAATGCTTTTGGCAATCCAATGGAACTACTTGGTGGTTTGGAAAGCTAATCATTCTTCTTCGGGTAAATAGGCTTTTCCCAATGCGTTGCGACTGATTCCGAATAGCTCTGTGGCTTCACAATGCTGGCATTGGTTTTGTGAGTTGGTCCGGGCGCAAGCTTTGCTTTGACTATTCTGCTGAAGTATAGGCTTTCTTCATTTCTTTGCGATTGGTGCATGCTAGCGTTCATGTTTGTTGGATTGCCGCAACTCCGTTTTTCTCATGTGTAAGGTTCTTGTGTTCTTCCAAACTGTTGTTGTCGTTGCAAGCAGTCTGCATTGCGAAATCCACTGTTGTGCTTATTGGACCGCTTTGAGTTAGTCTTCTTAGTGCTGTCAAATGCATCCTGAAAAAATCTCCTTTGTCAATTCCGTATAATCGGCTTAGACTATATAACATTACTATGTATTGTTGAAAATCTTAGTATCACTTTCTTTTGTGTTGAAGACCTTGAATGTTGCATCTACACTTGTCTTGGGTATTTTTGCCATTACTTCTGAACTTTTTTGATGGTTAGTAAAAAGATTAACATTGGAATTTCTTGTATTGTCAGTCCTCCAATTCTTTCTCCGCCCCATTGCACAAGGTGCAGGGCCGTGCAATCCATTACCAGATTGCAGATGATAAGGGTAATGTGGACGACGACGTTGATAGACACTCATTCACATTTAACGGCACCAACTTGGAGGAGCTCACCCACAAGTTACAGGAGGAGACAGGCCTCGATGACATAATCATCTGCACACGCAGCCCTATCAATGGGAAGCTCACTCCTCTCCGCCTTCAGCTGCCACCGAACAATGCAGCAATGCATATTGTACTTGTCCGAGAGTCCTCGAAAGGTGAGTTTGCCATTCCTTATTCTTTTCACCATTCCAAGTCCCTGTTTCTGTTGTAAATAGGCTAACTTATCCATTTAGTCTGGATCTGACATTGGGATGGGTTTAGTTAAAGCACTATAGCATGTTGCGTTCTTTTAGTGGAAATCTAGATCCAAGGACCAATGTCTGGATCTTTCTTAAGTGTATCATTTCAACAATCAACTTCCCCAGTAATGATATTTGCACTACCTTACATGGCCTAATGCATTTCTTTAATGAGAAACATGACCTGTAACAGTGTAACCAGCTGGGCATCAAAGAGTGGTCATCCACATAACCAAATTTACCATGCCAACACATATTTTTCTGCAAGTGTAGGATGTCTTGATAATGAAGTTGTATGAAAGATTGAAAGGTTCCTTTGCTATGTATTATATCCTCTTCATTTCTTTCTTTCAAATGGTGCAGATTTAGTTTCTACACAGAAGTCAGTCTAGTTTAGAAAGTAAGAAATAGGCAGGAGATGACTTGTGCTGTCCATGAAGTTTCACTACACATCAATAAAAACTCCACCTACTTGATTATTATTATTAGATTCAGTTTACTATAGAAGACTGGTGCCAATCGTTTGTGAAATCCGTCCATCTATCCTGGAGTATGCTTGAGATTGACCTTATTTTTAAGAGAAAAAAGAGGAGTGAGGAATTTACCCGTACATTCCTAAGTTTTTTGCAAACTGCGAAGTCATGAGTAGCTTGGGACGACTCGGCATTACCATACTCAGTTCATGTTAGATGGGATTGCATCCATTACACTCCCTCCTTTCGATCCGTTGTACTGAAGATGGTATCATTCTGTTAACAACAAACAGAATACAATGTCTAAAAACAATGTACTGAGTATTGCTCGTCTCATGAGAGAATATCTTGTGCTACCTACCCATACGGTACTATAATGTTACCTCATTTAAATACAAGGCAAATGATCATGATTTTTTTATTTAAATGATAGCATTGACACAAAATCAATCTATCATACCAAGAAATTTCAAATCTAAATTCGATCTACACATAGATAAATAGAAAAGACAAATTCAGCTCAAACGGAAATCAGAAAATAAAAAAGGGAAAGGAAAAGATGAAGTACTGTTCACTATGATTTACGTTTTTTGTTTCTCCTAATGTAAGTCATATTTTCAGCCGAATTTTTGTAGGACGTTTCCTTGTGTCACGACCTATCTAACCAAATTTTTTAGGGATTTTATATAACTATTTGTGTTGTGTTTTGAGAAGGGTAATATTATAGCACCGTGAGGGTCGGTAGCATAGGATATCTTCTCCTCGGATCATGGGTTTGCCCTGAACCATGCACAGTTAATGATAACGATTCTGTGTCTAGCATGGTACATGCATGTACTGAATCGTTTGGTTTTAACCAAAAACCTCGTTCTTACTGGAATCTAGTGATATTTTTTTAAGTAGAAGTGTGATTTTTTACTTATTGTATCCCAACTTTAGCCGTTCCAGTCAGGATATGGAAACTATCTCTTTGCACATTATTCTTTTTCGAGGGGCGGGCAGAGGCCGAATGCATTAAGGAGAAGGACTTTGCATATTATTCCCATGACGTATTTTGGTCGAGAATTAGTGCAGTTGCTTTGGGGTTCTCAGCCACATTGTGTTCTGGATCTTTTTATCTTCATCTGATGATCTTCTTGTCCGTTGTGAATTTCAGTGGCAAAAACATTTCCATGGCCATACGGTCCATAATCTTTGGAGAGAAGGCAGTGACTTGAGTTGAACGATGGATTGTACATCTGGTCCGTACATTGTTCTTTCTATACCAGTTCTGCTGGGTATCAGAAGCAACTACTATTACCCGTGTGCTTCCAGGGATCTCATTCTTGTGTATAAAGTTCTAGCTAATAACTGGAGAGATATTTATAGACTGTAGTTGAGAGTTGAGACTTTGGAGTTTCTATACCCTTGATTGATTAATTCTTGGAAAAAAATTGTTTGGAGGTTATATCCATGAATATCCTAGCCCCGAAGACCCAGTAGACTCATTCCCCAGTTGGATCCCGCCTGTATGAATTCTTATATATGAACTGTCTGACTTGACTTTTGGGATGGGGGATGGTTCTAGGTGGTGTAAATTATCGTATATCAATAGATATGCTTGCATAAAAAATTGCTGCAATCGGGAAATGCTCAAATGCGTCACGAGCATCATGTGTCATCTGATGCATCCACTTGAGGAGTGGAGCAGCATTTTGGTTATAAGAATAGATATCATTGACAGGATGACAGCTTAGTCACATTTGGAACAAGGGGATTTTACAGGAATTGAAGAGGAAACGAAGCATTCGGTGGTACTAGACGTAAAGTTCCGACGATATTCTTATGGGAATCCTGTGTTTCAACTGATGTCTTAACTAGTTTTAATCTTGCCGAGTTTAGAATGTAGAGTTCTAAGGGATTCTGGAGAGTTTACAATAAGGCCAAAGGATCATACGTAATCGTTCATCTTTAGTTCACATTTTCAGATATACTCGTCTTAATTCTGAACTGAAAAACGTCAAAGGATCCGAATCGCATTCCCCTGGGCCCAGAGGCAGAGGCCATGGGGCTGTTTGGTTGCTCGCATCAGCTCAGCCTGGTCCGTGGGATGTAGTGAGATGTTGGTTGGTTGCCTGTATATGTGCGTGGGCTTGGCCCATGGGATGTAGCGGGAGCAGCGGAGTTAGACTATGGAGAAACGAAAATTTTGGCCGTTTCTTGTGAGCCAGGTCTGTTCGGACGCACATAGGATGCTAGGGTACCAACCTGTATGCAAATGCCCACTCACCTCTTCTCTTTTCACCTTTGCTCCTCTCCTGCGCCTTCATCCACGCATGGCCGATGGTGTGGTGTCGTAGTCCTCGTTGAGATCCATCCACGCATGGCCGGTAGTTGGATCACTGTCACGATCCCAAAGCCATCAGAGCTTGGAACTGTCGTTGCCCCACCGTCGAAGTCCTGGAGCCATTTGAGCTTAGATCTGCCGCTAAACTACCATCACAATCCAAGTGGTACATGTGTTGCTTTGGCGATGGCGAGGTGGCGACCGTAGTGGACGACATGAAGGATGGGAAGCTCTTAGAGCATCTACAATAGTTTGTTTCTTAGCTTGTTACTAAGAAGAGAGAGAGTACTCAATCTAATAAAAAGAAACAAGCATTCCAATAGATTGTTTCTTAAGCTTGTATCTAACACTTTAATTGCTACAAGTGTGCATGATTCTTGATGATCAATAATAGGGTACAACTTTATGGCATATATGTTTTGGCTCATTTATTATGTCATCTGCGGGGGAAGCTAAGAAGACGAGCTGCACAAGATCCGGTAGATTTTTGTTGGTAGGCAGTGGGACCCACAAAATGAGTGTTTAGGTAACAACTAAGCCTCCAATAAAGTTTTTTGTTGTTTCTTATGTCTTGGTATTAACAATATGATAGTTTCTTCATGTAGAAACAGCTTCACATTCTTTCCTCATCTTCTCTCCTCCACATCATCTAAAAGCTGATATAGCAACCTCTTAGTAACAGCTGAGGTGGATTGTTGTAGATGCTCTTAGTGGCCGGAGTTGTAAAGGTATGGGCCGGTGGGCTCCCGGGCTGAAGCAGAGCACGGGGTGGTCGTCACTGCAATTGTGCTTCGGCGGCCACACCAAGAACTTCTGATTTTTTTTTCAAGGAAGAGCTTCTGATATGGAAGCCTAATGAATTGTTTTAGCAACCCCCATCAATTTTGCTGCCAACCTGCATTGCTTCCATGATGTCGTCGTCACAAGTGTGGATTGTGGCATGATTTGAAGATGAATTGAATTTTGCTTTATGCTATTTTCTTTGATTCCTTCACTAATTTGGAGTGTTGAGGGTATAAGGATGGAGAATCCGTGTTTGCACTCTGTCAATATCATTTTTTTGTTCTTCAGTTTGTTGTTGGAGAATCATAGTTTAATTTCCATCTTATTCTTTGATTTCACAGGATGAGTAGTATCAGTAGTGTGATGGTGGTAATCTTACCATGTGTCGACAATCGAGTCGTCGATCTTACGAAATAAATAGAGGAAAATGACAATGAGTTCTCGGGAGAGAATCAGATTGCTCTTTATTGCTATGAACTGGATATTACAGGGGGTGCCTTCGATAAGGCAGTGGACTGGTCCTAATTACACTGAGCGTAGTGCCTGATTATAATGCTTCAATCTGATGGAATGCGATTGAATCTCCCCCTTTCTGCCGTTTGTAGTTTCCTTTAAGTAGTCGACGAAGTGGTGGCAGTTACTTCTTGAAGAGACGCCTATTAGAAGTGTCGCGACTGGTCGGAGCGAGGTAGCAGTTGGTAAAGTTTCAACTGTTTGGCGGTTGAGTGTCTGTGAGACACTCAACCGTATGGTGGTTGTTGTCAGTGTTTTAGGACCATGAAACATCGCGTGGTATGGAGCAAATATGACATGTGTTCCATTCATCATACGGTAAGGAATATACTTGGAGTTAGATCCAGATGCCAGTTCATTGCTTCTACGAGCAGTCATCTAATCGGGGACTGGGTACATGACTTCATCCGACCAAGGTTCCCATTATATAACCTATGAAATCCTTACGACCACAGGGGTCGTTAGTCTTAGGGGTTACGACCACGAAGATATATGGTCTTTTAGTTATGTATTAAAGTAATACATAGAGATTTTAATCCTCATCAGCTAGCCTCCAAACTTTAAATGAATTGGTCGTATGAAACCTCTCCTGACGAAAGCCGTATGAGACAGGGTGGTCTGTATTCACTTTAAAGTTGAGAAACTGTCTTGGAACCCGAAAAGTTTTTCTATCCGTTGGACTCTGGTTTGTGTCCGTTGGACTTTGGGTAACTCCTTGATGCAGTTAAAGAATTACGGCTATAAAATCCCTTCAACGCAAGGCTCTAGGGTTTTACGCTTTCAGATTTTCCTCCAATCATTTTTATCTTCTTGCAAAGAATCTTCTCCGACCTCCCCTCACTTTTCCGTCAAAAGCTTCCTCCGACCTCCGCTCATCAACTCAAAGATCTCGTCATGTCCGACTCGATCACCAAGTGGTTGGCTTCAGATCTGAGTAGGAAGAAACTCAAGGCGCTGGAGGAGATCGGGATGCTCCCCGACAAGGATCTGATCAAGTGGAGGTCTGTGGCTGGAGAACACTTTCCGAGCCGCGAAGAAGGGGGAATCCCTGTTTTCTTGCCCACATTGAGTGCGGATTCAGATTACCAGTGCATCCGTTTCTTCCAAGAGTCTTGGAGTATTACGGAGTTGAGCTGGTGAATCTGGCCCCAAACTCCATTGCCAACATCGCTATTTTCGTCTACCTCTGCGAGGCGTACCTAGGGATCAAGCCAAATATGAAGGTCTTCAGGTACTTCTACAGAAGGGTGAGGTCAGGGAAGTCGGCGGCCACTCCTAGGGATTGCTCGCTGCGACTCCACGACGGGAAGGCGGATGAGTACGTCTGGATGTTCCCAAAGTCCTCGTGGTCGTCATGGAAGAAGAGCTGGTTCTACATGATGATCACGAAAGAGGATGACCTCTACTTCATCGGCAAGGTGGCAAGTGAGAACCTCAACTGGTGCTCGAATGTGAAGAAGGAGGGAAGGGTCGGAAGGTGCGTTGATGCCATCCAAGACCTTAGTGCCAAGGGTTTGGCCGCTTGGCACGTAGTTAGGAACTTCTCCATGCGTAGGATTAGTCCCTTGAGGCTCCGGTCGCTTCCTTTGCTCTGGTACATTGGTCGTGACGAGGCGACCAAGGATACCAAGGAAGGTAAGTTATAAAAACTTTTTCGACTAGTATGGTTTATTTAGTTGTTTTATTTCCTAACCTTGGGACCTATTTGTTGTTTTGAAGCCCTTTCTTCTGATGAGATTAGGAAACAGGTCAAAATGATCTGTGTTGGGGAGCCTGATGCCAAGGCTGCTTTTCCCGGTATTTTGGCGGTCGTCTCTGAAGAAAAGAGACAGAGGAGACTCAAGGTAGATAACAACTTTTTCTTCATCTTTTATATATTCTCTGTTCTGTATATGATTTTGCTCTGATATGTAGGTGGTCGGGTTGAGGAAGAAAGAGTCCGAGGAGGGCTCTGACCCAATCGTTGTTCCGACCGACTCCTGCTCGGAGACCACACAAGAGGATGTTCCTCTCGAGGTAAAAAATAGCACAGAAATAGAGTATATACTTTTAGATGGTATACTTCATCACCTAATTAAATCGGATTTGTGACTTAGGTGGAAAAGAGAACGAACCCACAGCGTGAAGTTGCAAGGTTATAAGCCCCAAGACGACCATTCACGACCTGACAGTTGCTACCAAAGCAACTGTCACAGAGGTCGATGAGACCACAACCTCCGACCCAATGGTCAAGGACCATATCCTCGACCAGTTGGTCGAGAATATTGCTTCCAACCTTCTGTCGGAGGATGCAAGGGTTTTAACTAACCCTACCAGTTCGAAACCAGTAAAATCGGTTGAAAAGAAGAGGAAAGCGAGCGCTCTGGATTATGCTCCAGCGGGTTTCAAGGTCAAGATCAAAAAATCGACCAAGTATGTACAAATGAAAAAGTCATATAAATACACACCTTAAATGTTTCTGATATTTTGAAATATTAAATTTCCTTTCTTCTTTTTGCATAGATCTTCTGGTGTTCCGGTCGCCTCCGACCAGAATACTCCTCAAGAAAAAGTTCCTGGGGAAAAGGAGGTCGAGTCAGCCCCCGAGCCGATGGCAGCGCTAGTGCCTGCCTAGGAACCTGCGACGGCTCCATCTCTACCTAAGGAGGCGAAGGTTCCCGAAGGATCCCAACAAGTCCTGACTATGGTTAGGGTTCTTCAGGGATATTCTCCTAAGGCGCCTCATCCTACCAGCTTCCCTCATCGCCCTTGAATCTTCTACGATGAAGGACTCGACGAGGCTTGGGAGAAAATATCGGACCGTCAAGCAGAGACGAGTCCCAATATTATCTTTGCTGAATACAATGATATGGCAATCCAGGTAAGCATCTACGATCACTTTCATAGCTTTTCCCTTAAAGTTTACCGAAAACTTAAAGGAGTTTGCTATTTTTGTAGCATGTTGTGGAGAACTTCGCTGTGGTTGGAAGTCTGACCCAGAGAATAAAGCTCTTGGAGAAGAAGAACTCCGAATTAGAAATTAAGAACTTTCTTCTTGATTCCTCCCTGCTATCTTGTTCCTCCTTTGTTACTTAACTTCTTCCCTTATCATATCTGATAGATTCAGAGAAGATTAAAGAAGAGGTCTTGGATAAAGTAGCCAAAATAACTAAGTTTGAGGAAGAATGCCAAGCCAAGGACCGATCGATCGCATATTTGACGACCAGGCACAAGGAAGTCATTGTGACTTTTGAGAAGAAGAATCAAGATAACTAGTTGTAGATTTGACCAGTGTACTAATTTTTCTACTTGTATGTATTTATCTTTTGGTTTACTCGTGTAGAGCAAACCCAAGCATTAAACAGAACAGAGAAAGCTCTGGAGTTCAAGCGTGGCCAGGGAGCAGAATTTGAGCGAAGTCTTGAAGACAAAGTCAAGGCTCTTAACAAAATGCTCTTTGACATGGGATCGGGAACACAACTGCCCAATTTAAAAGATCCCGCAGAGAAGGTAAACTTCCTCGGCCAACAACTTGAAGATCTCAAGATCCTGCTCGGGTGAAGAAGCGACCAAGTTTCTCGAGAAAGTAAAGTCTCTCAGAGACAAGGTCGTAGAGAAAATGGAGGTCGGGTCTTCGTCACGCAGCGACCAGTCTGGCGGCCCCAAGGAGTAGATGGTTGTAATAGTAAGAATTATGAATGTAAGGAGCTTGCCTTTAATCATCAGTAAAGTCTATGTTTTGTCTTCTCAAATTTGCTGAGTACTCATATATTTCCTAGTCCCTGACTGCTTGTATTAGTAGAAGAACTTACTAAATAAGTAGTAGACCAAGAACAAGAGCAAAAGCTATGACCATAGTACAAAGTATGTGCTGATTATGTTATAAAAATGATCTAATTAACACTAGAAAATCAATTTGGTCGGAATCAGTGTATGATTTCAACTAGTTTAGATCTTTTCCATAATTGAAATACTGTATCGTACACTATGTGGTCGGAAGATGGTATTAGACTTGGCTTGATGATAAAAAACCATGCAAAAAATGTATGCAAAAACGATAAGTGGCCATGTTTATATATATCATCCAAAACTAGTCGTAAGGGTTGCTAAGAATTGAAGACATGAAAAACACTTCATGACATGTGCTCATGCTCAAGTACGACTGGCAGTGAGGATCGTAAGGAAAGAACCGTCGCAAGGAAGCTCCTTCCAGTGGGCAGAACCACATGTGGAGAGGAGAGACTTCGACTAGGAGGCTTTCTATGTCCCGACCAGTAGCCAAATAGGAGTAGAACAGAATGTTGAAATGAAGAAAGTTAGCCTTTGAACTCTTAAGCAGGCAAGAAATCATATGAAGTTGTTTGTGTTATGCTGCTTTTACTCGCATGCTTCTTTGAGAAAAGAGTGTGGACGCGTGTGAGAATTATTGACGTAATGATCATGACTAAGATCTTTATGACGTTTGACTAATATGTCTGAGCCAAGGAGTAAAAGAGGCCCTTTAGAAGGATATCGGAGAGAATTAGCATCTTCTCGGACCTGTTAAACAACAATGGTATGTAACCAAATAACGGATAACAAACATCTAAACAATAACACTCATCGGAAAGTAAAGGAAATGCATCTTTATTGAAATTAAAAGAATGTAAAATACACTTATACAAAGAACTTACGCAATTGGTCAATATTCCAAGAATTTAACAAAACACGCCCGTCTGACATAGCTAGTCGTATCAAACCAGGTCTGGTGATTTCAACCGCAGTGTATGGACCTTTCCATTTAAGAGAAAGTTTGTTGCGATTAGTCTGGCTCTGAATTTTTCGTAGAACCAGATCACCTATAGCTAGGCTGCGAGGTTGCACCTTACGACTATGGTACCTTCGTATGGCTTGTTGATAAACCGCCGATCGTATAAGGGCTTGGTTTCATCGTTCTTCAAGGAAATTGATGTCATCGAGTCTTCGTTCTATCTGATCGTTCTCATCGAAACAATCAGTTCGAGCGGAGCCAATTTTCACTTCTGGAGGAAGCATGGCTTTAGCACCATAAACCAGAAAAAATGGTATTACACCGGTCGCATGACTGGTCGTGGTTTGAACGACCCATAATACAGAAGAAAGTTCTTGAACCCAAGCTCCTGACCATTTTGTTAACTGGTCTAATGCTCGTCGTTTCATTCCTTGCATTATGATACCATTAGCTCGCTTGACTGCTCCATTGCTCTTCAGATGAGTGACAGAAGCGAAATGTATCTTGATACATAGATCTTCGCATAATTCCTGAAAATTTCCGCTAGAAAATTGGGTACCGTTGTATGTGATTATACGACTGGGTATACCAAATCGTGTGATCATATTTTTTGTGAGGAACCTCTTAGCAGCTTCAATCGTTGTTTTAGCAACTGGCTCGACTTCTATCTATTTTGTAAACGTGTCAATCATAACGAAAAGGAATTCGAAGCCCTGGGTGCTCTTGGAAAAGGTCCCAGAATGTCTAGTTCCTAGGTTGCAAAAGGCCAAGAAAGAGGTATTGTCATAGCAAGAAAATGCTAGACAGTGGGTAAAGGGTACCTTTTGTCTTGGAGGAGGACGGAAGGGAGGAGCCAAGGATACAAATGTATGAATGCATTATATTGAGTGTGAGTGAGAGGAAGCCCCCCTTTGTACATGCCCTTAGGGCTTTATTTATAGGAGGGCAAGATGGGACATTTACCTTCTTGCCCTCACAATGTATAGAGAGAGAGAGGGTATTTAGGTACATTTGTCTACAATACACCATATGGACTTGGTCTACACATGCTCAGCATCCCTGACGGTACACTAGTATTCTTGACGACCCTAGGGTGCGAGGCACCCCTTGGTGCTTGGCTACGACAACTCCCTTGTCTGCGTGGTCCGAGGTCGCGAGGACTGGTCCCACGATTCTGAGGGGCGAGCGGACGCAATCTCGTCGCCCCCGGCCCCTCGGGAGTCGGGATACCTCGGAAGAAATCGACATGGGCCCTTGAGGCGGGCGGTGAGTAGCGGCGGAGCCCGTGGGGGTGAAGTCGACGTGGGGCTGCCACGTCGAGGCATGGCCCTCGAGGTGGGCGGCGCGTCGGGGCCGCCCCGCCGAGGCAATAGCCTTGAGGCGAGTGGTGAGTGTGGCGGAGCCGTGGGGCGACCGACGCGGAGCCGCCATGTCGAGGCATGGTCTCGAGGCGGGTGGCGCGTTCGGGCCGCCCCGCCGAGGCGATAGCCTCGAGGCGGGCGGTGAGCAGCGGCAGAACCCACTGGGGTGAAGTTGACGCGGAGCCGCCACGCTGAGGCATGGCCCTCAAGGTGGGCAGCGCGTCGGGGCCGCCTCGCCAAGGCGATAGCCTCGAGGCGGAGGTGAGCCATGGCGGAACACACAGCGGTGCGCCATGGAAGTCGTCGCTGCCCTCGCATTTGATTACTTCTTCGGTGCGACCATTTGCAATGCTTCTGTTGGGGGCCTGGTACCGTCCCCCCCATCGGCCGCTCCTGGTCAAGTGTGCTTGTGACTTGGAGTGGCGGGAAGGGGGGGGGTTATTGAGCTCATTTGAGAGCCCAAAGCTAGCTAGGGGGAGGCGAAGCTGAACGCCGTACCCCAACTTTTTTTGATTGGGCTCGTTTGAGAGCCCAAAGCTAGTGAGGGGGAGGCAAAGCCAAACGCCGTCCCCTAACTTTTTCTGGTTGGGATCGTTTGAGAGCCCAAAGCTAGCGAGGGGGAGGCGAAGCCGAATGCCGTCCCTCAACTCTTTTTTGGTTGGGCTCGTTTGAGAGCCCAAAGCTAGAGAGGGGGAGGCAAAGTCGAACACTTTCCCCCAACTTTTTTTGATTGGGCTCATTTGAGAGACCAAAGCTAGCGAGGGGGAGACGAAGCCGAATGCCGTCCCCCAACTTTTTTTTGGTTGGGCTCGTTTGAGAGCCCAAAGTTAGCGAGGGGGAGGCGAAGCCAAACGCCGTCCCCCAACTTTTTTTGATTGGGCTTGTTTGAGAGCCCGAAGCTAGCGAGGGGGAGGTGAAGCCGAATGTTGTCGCCCAACTTTTTTTGGTTGGGATCGTTTGAAAGACCAAAGCTAGCGAGCGTGAGGCGAAGCCGAACATCGTCCCCAACTTTTTTTGATTGGGCTCGTTTGAGAGCCCAAAGCTAGCGAGAGGGGAGGCGAAGCCGAACGCCATCCCCCAACTGTTTTTTTGGTTGGGCCTGTTTGAGAGCCTAAAGCTAGCGAGGGGGAGTTGAAGCCGAACGCTGTCCCCTAACTTTTTTTTGGTTGGGCTCGTTTGAGAGCCTAAAGCTAGCGAGGGGGAGGCGAAGCTGAACGCTGTCACCCAACCTTTTTTTTTTGGATTGGGCTTGTTTGAGAGCCCAAAGCTAGCGAGGGGGAGAACGAAGCCGGATGTCGTCCCCAACTTTTTTTTCTCTTTGGTTGGGCTCGTTTGAGAGCCCAAAGTTAGCGAGAGGGAGGCGAAGCCGAACACCGTCCCCCAACTTTTATTTGATTGGGCTCGTTTGAGAGCTCAAAGCTAGCGAGGGGGAGGCGAAGCCGAATGTCATCCCCCAACTTTTTTTGTTGGAATTGTTTGAGAGCCCAAAGCTAGCGAGGGAGAGGCGAAGTCGAATGCCGTCCTCCAACTTTTTTTTGGTTGGGCTCGTTTGAGAGCCCAAATCTAGCGAGGGGGAGGCGAAGACAAACGCCATCCCTCGACTTTTTTTTGGTTAGGCTCGTTTGAGAGCCCAAAGCTAGCGAGGGGGAGGCGAAGCTGAACATCGTCCTCCAATTTTTTTTTTGGATTGGGCTCGTTTGAGAGCCCAAAGCTAGCGAGGGGGAGACGAAACCGAACGCCATCCCCCAACTTTTTTTTTCTTTTTGGTTGGGCTTGTTTGAGAGCCCAAAGTTAGCGAGGAGGAGGTGAAGCCGAACGCTATCCCCCAAGTTTTTTTGATTGGGCTCGTTTGAGAGCCCAAAGCTAGCGAGGGGGAGGCGAAGCTGAACGCCATCCCCCAACTTTTTTTGATTGGGATCGTTTGAGAGCCCAAAGCTAGCGAGGGGGAGGCGAAACCGAACGCCGTCCCCCAACTTTTTTTTGGTTGGGATCGTTTGAGAGCCCAAAGCTAGCGAGGGGGAGGCGAAGCCGAACATCGTGCCCCAATTTTTTTTAGTTGGGCTCGTTTGAGAGCCCAAAGTTAGCGAGGGGGAGGCTAAGCTGAACGCCGTCCTCCAACTTTTTTTTGGTTGTGCTCGTTTGAGAGCCCAAAACTAGCGAGGGGAAGGCGAAGCCGAACGCCGTCCCCCAACTTTTTTTTGATTTTCATGCCCGAAGTGTTAGGAGTGTTGGTGCTTGATTCACGAGTAGTCCTCGTCGAGACGGGGCCTTATATGCGAGGTCTCTCTGCCGAGACACCCTAGTTGTCGAGGCGGGACCGTCGGAGCTAGTAGGGTTTTTGCACGAATGAGCGCGAAGTGAAATGTCTCTCCGCCGAGGCGAGGCCCTCGAGGTGGTAGACTCCCTAGTCGCCGAGGCGGGGCCATCGGAACGACTAGGGTTTTTGCGTGAATCAGCGCGAAGAGAAATGTCTCTCCAACGAGGCGAGGCCCTCGAGACGGGAGACTCCCTAGTCGCCGAGGCGGGGCCCTCGGAGAGACTTGGGTCTTGCGCGAATAAGCGCGAAGTGAAATGTCTCTCCGACGAGGCGAGAGACTCCCTAGTTACCGAGGTGGGGCCCTCAGAATGACTTGGGTCTCGCGCGAATGAGTGCAAAGTGAAATGTCTCTCTACCGAGGCGAGGCCCTCAAGGCGGGAGACTCCCTAGTCGATGAGGCGGGGCCCACCAAACGACTTGGGTCTTGCGCGAATGAGCGCGAAGTGAAATGTCTCTCCGCCAACGCGAGTCCCTCGAGGCGGGAGACTCCCTAGTCGCCGAGGCGGGGCCCTCGAAACGACTTGGGTCTTGCGCGAATGAGCGCGAAGTGAAATGTCTCTCTGCCGAGGCGAGGCCCACGAGGCGGGAGACTCCCTAGTCGCCGAGGCGGGGCCCTCAGAACGACTTGGGTCTTGCGCGAATGAGCGCGAAGTGAAATGTCTCCACCGAGGTGAGACCCTCGAGGCGGGAGACTCCCTAGTCGCCGAGGCAGGGCTGTCGGAACGACTAGGGTTTTTGCGTGAATCAGCGCGAAGAGAAATATCTCACTAACAAGGCGAGGCCCTCGAGGCGGGAGACTCCCTAGTCGCCGAGGCGGGGCCCTCGGAACGACTTGTGGTCTTGCACGAATGAGCGCGAAGTGAAATGTCTGTCCGACGAGGTGAGGCCCTCGAGGCGGGAGACTCCCTTGTCGCCGAGGCGGGGCCCTCGGAACGACTTGGGTCTTGCGTGAATGAGCACGAAGTGAAATGTCTCTCCGCCAAGGCGAGACCCTCGAGGCGGGAGACTCCCTAGTCATCGAGGCGGGGCCATCGGAACGACTAGGGTCTGGCGCAAATGAGCGTGAAGTGAAATGTCTCTCCGCCGAGGCGAGACCCTCGAGGTGGGAGACTCCCTAGTCGCCGAGGCGGGGCCGTAGGAACGACTAGGGTCTGGTGTACACCGGGGCTCGGGGCCATACGCGGGTCTTGTTTATACACTCCACACTCCGGAAAGTGAGTTAGTGTGCACCGGGGCTCGGGGCCATGCGCGGTTGTAAGATCGAGGAGGCCGACTAGAGGGGGGTGAATAGGCGGTTTTAAAAACTTCTTTGGCTAAAACCGAGTTTTATGCGGAATTATAAATCAATTCGGTTTTGCACAATTAAACCCTAAATCAACTAGTTTTTACTAAGTGCACCAACAATATGAGACTATATAAAAGATAGCAAGCATACACATACCAGAAAGCAATTTATATAAGGAATGTAAATTGCAATAGTAAAACACAAGAAATCAAACCACAATGACATGATGATATTTTACCGTAGTGTTCGGAGACTTGCCGGTCTCCCTTAATCCACGTTGAGGTAAGCCCAAACCAATTGGACCGGCTCCACAAATTAAGCCAACACCTCCGAGGTAAGTCCAACCACTTGGACTGGTTCCAAACCGAACTAACACCTCGCTCCACTAGGGTTGCTCTTTCCTCCACTCCGGAGATGGCGAGCACCACATCACTCACAAACCATCGAGCCTTCTCACAAGCTTCTTTGATAAGATCTCTGGACCATGACGCCTCCACGTCGTCTAGGTGTCGGCAAACACCAAGAGTAACAAGTCTAAGACTCTCACTTGAACTAATCAAGTGTCTTAGCTCAACGGATACACAATCCACTACCTAAAGAAACACATGCACTTAGGGTTTGCCTCTCAAAGCTTACTAAGTGCAACACATGCACAAATGAGAGTAGAGGGCTTACTCTTTGCTCAATAGAATAGAATGGGGGCTCAGCAACTTGCCCACACACGACCAAGGTGGGTATTTATAGCCCACACACAAAAACTAGCGGTTGGGACAAAGTCTGCTGAAAAATCAACACAAGCGGTACGACCGCCAACCAAGTTGCGGTACGACCACACCCCTGACAAAGCACAATAACGGCTATATCAAAAGCTCTGAACTAGCCGTTAGAAATTAGCTCGGTACGACCACCAACCAACATGCGGTACTACCGCTGAGTCCGGTCGTACCGCTCAAGGAGCGCGGTACTATTGTTCGCAAGGTTTCGATCTCAGTCGGAAAGACATGCTCTTTGGAAAAAATGTACCGCCACAAAGGCATCGGTACAACAGCTCAACGGTACTACCATTTCGCAACCACGGTACTACCGATTTCTAGGAGAGGCGCCGAACAAAAAAAAACACCACTATTGTTTTAAACGAACCGCCAACTGGAAATTGGAACAATCGATGTGCGGTCATACCGTACCAAGATCCGGTCGTACCGCCAACAACACGTCGGTACTACTGTTTTTCTTGAGAAAACAACAGTTTGCATCCAAAACAAACTCAATTGCAAAACACATT
The DNA here is from genome assembly GCA_036346405.1 of Phyllostachys edulis. Classification (NCBI taxonomy): domain Eukaryota; kingdom Viridiplantae; phylum Streptophyta; class Magnoliopsida; order Poales; family Poaceae; genus Phyllostachys; species Phyllostachys edulis. The sequence continues at coordinate 6,885,263 of CM070550.1, read as the reverse complement.
TGACAATTGACAAGTGATGCAAACAAAGGTTAAAGGTAAGATTCTCAACAAGTCGCAAAACACATTTGACAACTTTTACAATAAATGCCACAAGAAATAAGGTACATGGACTTAAAACATTTGCAAACTAAAGTCCCATGCTACAAGGATTAACCATGAGCCTCACTATTTGCAAAACACATTTGCAAACAAACAACATCATGCCTCAAGGATAAGGTGCATGGACCTAGACCATTTGCAAAACACATTTGCAAACTATAACCACATGCTACAAGGGTTATACATATGCCTCAACTATTTGTAAAACACATTCGCAAATAATTGCATCATGCCAAGATGAGATAGAGCAAACACAATGAGCTATCAACACATGACTAACTCAAGCTACTAATCAAGACCCCTCTTAATAGTACGACAACATATACTAGCAATCCGGTCTTCCAACCAAACACCAAGACCGGTAAAAGACTAGGAACACATCCTTAGCCCTAGCTAGTCATACATTTGCCTTGCACAACCTCTTGAAGCTTGATGACACACATCCTTACTTCAAGTCTGGGTTCTTGACTAGATAATCATCAACACATGATGATTTCCTTCTTCTTGAACATCATCAACACATAATGATTTCCTCTTCTTCAAGAAACTTGATATGATGCTCATCAACACATGATGACATCCTTTACTTGATCTCCATCAACACATGATGGGTCTTCTTTAGACGATCAACTCATGATCATATCTTCTTCTAGATCTTGATATGCTTGAAGTAAAGGATCTTTTTCTCTTCGGGATCTTGACTGGAACATCATCAACACATGATGATTTCCTTCATCCCGAGTCTTGACTTGATGACGATCAACTCATGATGTCATCCAAAGTCTTTATCACTGTGGAACATAACCTATTCATCCAACTCATGGAAAATGTTAGTTCCATAATATGATTATCATTAATTACCACGACATACCATTAACTCATATTGGTGGGACAAGATACCACAATCTTTCCCTCTTTGGTAATTGATGACAATCACTTCAATTGCAAGTAATTGAATAGATTGGTATGAGTATATATGAACTACACAAGTTGTATATACTCAAAGGATATATGAGCATGTATGAGCTACACAAGTCTCATATACTCATATGAATATATTAACTACACAAGTTATATATACTCAAGAATATGTTTCAAAGTAAAGATCCTTAATATATATGGAAAAAGAATATAGATCAATACTAATGAAACCACAAAACATAGAGTGAACTCCCCCTAAATGTGTGCATACACAAATGTGTAATAAGAACATATGCATATATTCAAGTTAGACCTTTTGGTGGAGTTCAACCTATATTTTGGATCCGAGGAATGCAATAATATATAAGAACATGATGACGAAAGCATACCTCTTGATCTTTAAATCCAACAGAGACTAAACATGAGATATAGCAATAGAATAGTTAGTCTCACAAATATATTTATCATTATGAATGCATACCTGTTTGGATTTTTCCTTTTATATCCAAGCCGAGACTAAACATGATATAACCATAGAAGTGTTAGTCTCACAAATGGATTTGTCATTTGGAATGCATACCTCATTTGATTTTCACCTTTATATCCAAGCTGAGACTAGGCAATAGGTAATCAATAGAGGTATAGAAGTGTTAGTCTCACAAGTAGATTTGTCATTAATAACCAAAATACTCTATTAACACATAATGGCAGGTCTAGATTCTTCAGTGGTGTCTTTGTTGCAACAGTGGTGGGCTTATTTATGCCACCCTGGTGGGCTTATACACCGAGACCATAGTCTGCGAGGTGTGTTTATACACTTCACACTCTAGAGAGTGAGTTAGTGTGCACTGGGGCTCGGGGCCATGCGTGACATCTTTGTTGCCACGCTGGTGGGCTTATTTATGTTGGAAATATGCCCTAGAGGCAATCATAGAGATGATTATATTTTATTATGTTCATAACATTGGATAATTTGTTATCTTGTTCCTAGAATAATATTGTTAATATTTATTATCAAGTATGTGACTTGATTGCGAAACTCTATATTTCTGCGATTATTATTCTTAACATTCCTTGGTTGGAAACATATGAGAACACATATGAATAGACTAGCATATGTATTGGTTGATGACTATGTTTCACAGGTCATGGATATGGAGATATCAAACCAATAATATGGACACATGTTAGAGAACATGGTATTGGATAAGACCCACCTTAAGGCACTATTAAGATTGTTATGATTCTATGTGTCGTTAATTGGTCTCAAGCAATGATGATGTATAATTCTTAGACCTGAGATCAGCATGGTTTCCTACATGTGTAATAGCACTCTTAGGGGTTGTCAATCGCTACTAAATAACTAGGTAGTTATAAAGGTAGCTTTGCATATGCTATGAAACATGCGGAGGAATGTGACCGGTGGGATATGGATTTGCCCTCCTAACATAACATGAGAGATGTCTCTGGGCCCTCGTTGTAGTCGGATAAAGTAAGTGCATGGCTATGCCACTAGTGGTCGAAGTGTTCGACCACGTGAAGTTATCCGACACTCGATCGAAAAGTATTGAGCAGATCCATGGATGACACAACATCTCACCTAGAGTTCAACCAGATATCGTGAGGCGAGGGAGAATACATGAGTAGGTCACTTAGTTCTATCGATTCTGGATTTGGTCGTATGGAGATCTGAGCTGGTCGTGAGACGGTCGAACGTAATCCAGAGTGGTCGTAACACAGTCGTAAGGAGTTCTGAATCGTCGTGACCAAATCTGAATAGGTCGTGACCAAAAATGAACTGGTCGTGACCAAATACGAACTGGTCGTATAGAGATAGGACTTGGTCATAAGTGATGAGGACCTGGTCGTAGATCATATTGCATTAAGGTTCGTCCGATATAATTTGTGTGTATTCGAGAATCGTTATGTCCTACTAGGAACCGTTAATGACTCGTGGTCGGAAAGGGTTTCCGAGTCACAACCGATTACACATGAACCTACAGGGTCACACACTTAACGGGTTGGAACAAACCAATACAGATACGATTCGTCAAATGTGTTCGGATAGGATCCGTCATGGGCACTATATAAGGAGATGCATGAGGCTGTTGGGTGTAAGACGAGTTGACGTGAGTTGCTATACCGAAACCCTAGCCGCCATCCTCCTGAGAGCTCTGTCGTGCGACTTGGTGCTAGCACACCAGCGTATGGTTGTTCTTTCCCTAGACGTGTGGATACCGTAGAGGCGCTACTGCGGTTGCTGTTGCTCTTGAGGACGATCCGCGATCTTCATAAGAAACTGCAGAGGTTGCTGGAGGAGACGATCGACTCGCGAGGACGCTGGTCGATCGACTACGACCACTACATCGATGCGCTCGATGCTGGACGATCGACTACGACCACTACATCGACGCGCTCTACGTTGGACCAGTCTGCTCCAACTCTTCTTCCGCTACTCTGCGCGTCTGGTGGTAACGATATGTGATCATCTACTTGCTTAGCTTTCTGATATACGTGGTAGAATTTTTGATTTGTTGCTATCATAGCCTACCCGTATCCCTACAATTTATGCCACCCTTGTGGGCTTATACACCGAGACCGTAGTCTGCGAGGTGTGTTATACACTTCATACTCTGGAGAGTGAGTTAGTGTGCACCGGGGCTCGGGGCGATGCGCGTTGTCTTTGTTGCCACGGTTGTGGGCTTATTTATGCCATCCTTGTGGGCTTATACACCGAGACCGTAGTCTGCGAGGTGTGTTTATATACTTCACACTCCGGAGAGTGAGTTAGTGTGCACCGGGGCTCGGAGCCATGTGCGGCGTCTTTGTTGCCATGGTGGTGGGCTTATTTATGCCACCCTTGTGGGCTTATACCCCAGGATCGTAGTCTGCGAGGTGTGTTTATACACTTCACACTCCGGAGAGCGAGTTAGTGTGCACCGGGGCTCGGGCCATGTGTGACGTCTTTGTTGCCACGGTGGTGTGCTTATTTGTGCCACCCATGTGGGCTTATACCCTGAGACCGTAGTCTGCGAGGTGTGTTTATACACTTCACACGCCGGAGAGTGAGTTAGTGTGCACTGGGGCTTGGGGCCATGTGCGGCGTCTTTGTTGCCACGGTGGTGGGCTTATTTATACCACCCTTGTGGGCTTATACCCCAAGATCGTAGTCTGCGAGGTGTGTTTATACACTTCACACTCCGGAGAGTGAGTTAGTATGCACCGGGGCTCGGGGCTATGCGCGGCGTCTTTGTTGTGCTCATTTGAGTGCATATATATATATATATATATATATATATATATATATATATATATATATATATATATATATATATATATATATATATATGTATCATGTGAGGGAAAAATGGCAAGCAGTACTGCTAGCGGCATCTAGGGCTCTCCTAGACTGCTTGGTAGTTGGCCATTATTGCTTTGGCTGTCCTTTTTTTTTTTTTGCATAGACACGGCTTCCTCTAATTTTCTAGCTCGAACGCCTCGTTCTTTGAAAGCACAAGAACCATTGAAGAAGGGGGCTTCGCCGCTCTGGAGGCGATGGTGGGGCGCGTGCCAGCAAGGCGGAGGTGGCTCCAGGTGCTCTGGTGGGCGCTGTGCCACGAAGGGGGCGGTTTGAGGCCGGAGGACGCCGGGTGGCCGGCGAAGGCGTGTTGGAGGCGAGGGCGGCCCAAGGCCAAAGGACGCCGAGGGCCCCCAAGGGGGAGCTGAAGTGACTCGATGCCGTGCGGAGGTGGGGGCTCCGACGGGCATGTCACCGTCGAGGCGGGTGCAGCGAGGAGGAGGCTTCGACTCGAGTGCTCCACGTGGATGCGATGAAAAATACTAGCGCCCCAAATGAAAAGGCAAAGGGCACGCACTGGTCTTCTAACGGTCGCGAGGTGGAGCCTGGCGGTCCCTTGGCCGACGCGTTGAGGGGCGTCGAGGCAGGACCCGAGGCATGCGCGACGGTCCTCCGGAGCAAAGGCGGCCTCAGTGAGGGCTGCATACGCTGGCCGCCTGGGCAGACGAGGGGCTCTGGGCAGACGGCGGGCCGCTCTGGGCGGATGAAGGGGTCGTGCAGGCGGCCGAGGCCGAGCGGAGCCGTGAGGGGTCCGTGCTAGAGGCATCCCGAGTGAGTCAGACGGTGAAGGCCGTGCAGTGAGGTAGCCCGAGGCCGGAGCGGAGCCAGCAAAGGGGGCTGCGCCAGAGGCATCCCTGGCGAAGGGGCCGCGCCAGAGGCATCCCAACGTCGGAGAGGATTCGGCGAAGGGGCAGCGCGAGGAGGGCACCGAGGCCGGTGGAGCCGGCAAGGGGCTGCCAGAGGCGGCCTGTCGAGGCGGCCAAGGCGAGGTGGCGGCTCGGCTTGGAGAAGTGCATGTGCCATTGTGCCTACTATGCTTCGGGTGTGGAGTGAAGCCAGCGCGAGGGGCGGAGTTCGCTTGAAGTGGCCGTGGTGCTTCGGAGGTTGTGCTTCGGTTGGGATTTTGGGTTTTGGCTGGTTTGGAGGCTTCATCCAAAGGTACTTCATCCCGGGTGGGATGTGTTTTGGGGCTGGGATGGGATGGGCTTTGGCCTTCGGCCGAAGGTTATTTCGGCTGCGATGGTGGGCTTTGGCAGGTGTGGGGGTGTCTTCAGCTCTTCTTACACATAGCTTCTTGTTCGGACCCCATGGACGGCGCCAACTGTCGTAGCAAGAAAAGGCTAGATAGTGGGTACAAGGTACCCTTTGTCTTGGAGGAGGACCGAAGGGAGGAGCCAGAGATACAAATGTATGAATGTATTACATTGAGTGTGAGTGAGAGGAAGCCCCCCCCTTTGTACATGCCCTTAGGGCTTTAGGAGGGCAAGAAGGGACATTTACCTTCTTGCCCACACAATGTAGAGAGAGAGAGAGAGAGGGTATTTAGGTACATTTGTCTACAATACACCATATGGACTTGGTCTACACATGCGCAGCATCCCTGACGGTACACTGGTATTCCTAACGACCCTAGGGTGCGGGGCACCCCTTGGTGCCCGACTACGACAGGTATGGTTTGCAAAGCTTGTGCCGGTGGATGTACTTGTCGACTATGAAATTGATATTGTACGCAGTTCGTCACGAGCTCTTTTGCATCATGAAGGGCAGTTGGCTAGTAGTATCCTTGCCTGAAGGCTTTACCAACCAGTGTCCTGTAGAAATGATGTGCTCCACAGACTCCTCCATGAATGTCGGATAACAACTTAATGCCATCCGTTTGATATGTGCATCTCATCAACACTCCGTGATATCCCCGTTTATAAATGGTACTTTCGATCAGAGTGTATGATTTGGCTTTTTGAGCTATACGAGCAGTCTCTATATCATCTTCAGGAATAATGTCATATTGAAGATAATTGTAGATCGACACCATCCAATCTCTAGTGGGATCGTGCTTGACGACCTCCTGTGGAGCATCCATGTTCGCATGATCGATTTGTACGACCTCTAGTGGAACATCTATGTCCTCGGAATGCTTGACCACAGAGGGTGAATCGAGTTGCTCGAGAAAAACTCCAGGCGAGACAGGTAACCTTGTGGATGCCATCCGTGCCAACTGGTTTGCCAGAAAGTTTACCTTTCTAGGAATGTGTTGGATCTGAAAAATCAAAAAAGCGCTTTTCGAGTTTCCGTACTTCCGCCAGATAAGATGGCATCTTGGTACTCGAGTATTGATACTCTTTTCTGACTTGATTCGCTACTAGTTGAGAATTGCCTTTCACTAATGTCTCATGAATCCCGCGCGCCTGGTGCTTTCGAGTCTGCCAGTAAACCTTTGTATTCTGCCACATTGTTTGTTCCAGGAAAGTTTAGCTGAATGACATGTTTGATGTGTTCTCCAGTAGGGGATATGAGGACGACTCCAGCCCTTGAGCCTTTGAGCATCAAGGAACCGTCAAAGTACATTGTCTACTCATCGTGGTGTTCGTACCTGGGCCCTTGGGTGGGTTCAGGGTTTATTCATTTGGCAATGAATTTTGCTATTGCCTGGGACTTGATTGCTGTTCGTGAGATGAAATGGTGGTCAAACGCCCCAAGCTCGACAGCCCATTTTTCGATCACATGCATAAGCCATTTTTCGATCTCCTCGAACCATGACGACTCCTTTTGGTTCTTGCATTTTTAAACTCTGATAACTGTAATGCGTGGTTATCAGGAATTTTGCTAAAGCTGAACGACCAAGGATTCTATTGTATGCTTTTTTGAAATCCACCACATCAAATGGAACCTTTTCTGTTCGGAAGTTGTTGGGTCTTCCGAACGTAACCGGTAGGGACAATTGTCCTATCAGTTTGGCGGTAGAACCAGGAACTATGCTGTGAAAGGCATATTTCACGGGTTTTACCTTAGACTTGGGAATATGCTTATCTTCCAATGCACCCATAAATAAGGGAAAATTTGATATATGCCATTGCAGAGTTCATGGATCCAAATGTGCCACTAAAAGTTTTTAATTCTAAAAATGCCACTCCCTAGTGTAAAACTTTACACTAGGGAGTGGCATTTTTAGAAGAAAAAACTTTTCAGTGGCACATTTGTGAAACATCACTTTTGCAGTGGCATATATCAATTAAATCCTAAATAAAATGTTTAAAGAGTTACCTCCATCTATTAAGACTCGATTAACTTTACAATTGTTAATAGTAGGTTCAACCACGATTGGAAACCTACCTGGTCGAGTCGACGGGATGTGGCAGTCTTCTTTACTGAAGGAGATTATAGTTTCTAACCACCTGAGTAGTAATCCTCTAGTTTCTTTTGCTAGGCTCAGTAGGTGCACAGATCATGCCCTGCTGCCTGGTGAAGCGGACACCACTTCTTATTTTTCTTGCAATCATCGGTCAGAGCTTTTGCCTTGTTCTGATCGAAAAAGCCTTTCTTGCCCTTGGTAATTTTTTCTGGAATTGTATGGACTTCTTTGTTGTCGGGCTTGCGATTCTTTTTATTCTTGAGAGACTACTTGTTTTTTTTCTCTTGCTTCTCCAGGCCTGACTGGGGATTTTTATCTTTTCGATCAATAGCTTCATACCATTTGACCACTTCACTAGCGGCTGCATACTTGTCTGCCATGTCGAAAAGTTCAACGATCGTTCGTGGAGGATTTATTGCAATATCTTACGTAAACCAGCGATTCCTTAGCCCTGCTTTAAAAGCCTAGATGACATAAGACTCCGCGATCTCTGGGATAGAGTTTCGAACTTGACTGAATCTCGTGATATATTGTCGAAGAATTTCATTGGTTTTCTGTTTGATCCGATGAAGATCATCCTCCTTCCCGGGATGGTCGTATGTCTCTTGAAAGTTGGCGATCAGAGTATCGCAGAGCTGGTCCTAAGTATAGATAGATTCTACCGATAGGTTGAGCATTCACGACCGGGTAGACCCTTTATGGACCGTGGGGAAGTAATTTACCATCACGTTGTCATTACCACCAGCAGCCTTGATGGTGGTAGAATAAATTTGAAGAAATTCTAATGGGTTCCGAGTCTCGTTAAACTTCTCTATGTTGGCTGGTCGGAACTTGTCTGGCCAACGAATAGTTTGGAGACCCACCGAAAACGCTTGGTAGCTCGTAATGGAGTTGTTGCGCCTTCTCTGAAAAAAAGCCAAATTATAGTCTGTTGGTGATCGGTTCCTCATATTTGCATATCTAGGATCCGGTGTCCCAATTTAGTCGTGGGCGTTATGATAATGTCTTTGACCACCTGCTTGGTTCAGATGTTGCCTTAGATCGCTTGAATCAAGTGGTCGTTCCTCTTGACGACGAGGAGTGGCTGCTGCGAAGAGTTATCTTCCCTCGTGATTTCCTAGTCGGAACCTACGAGGGATCTTGGTGTTGATCGGTCCTCCGCTCAATCATGTTGTCCCTTACTGAGATAGGAGCGTTGGGATGAAGCCATTGTGTAACTTTGCGAGTTCCTCTGCTTCCGGTACTTTTCTATACGCTACATGGTTTGTTGGAGGATCTTCGACACCTGACCTGCAAGCTGAGCATAACCTAGAGTTCCTGCTAAAGTAGGGTCTAGATTATTCAAAATACCCCAGACTCGTTGCAGGTTTTGTGTTGTTACCGAAGGTCGTGGAAGATTCCCGCTTACAGTGGGCGTTCAATGAGTTGAGTTTTTCCTCGACCTTCGGGTTGGCCCTGTCTGACCCCTTACTCGTGGTGGGGTAGGAACATATAAATTAACTGATGCACGTCCATCAACTTGGTTGCCTTCGATAGTTGGTGCTTGAGCGTCCATACCATTTCCACCAGCAAGTGGTGGTGAGTTAACCCGTGGAGGATCGTGCATAGCATCCAGACTGGTATCTCCGATTGCGTTAACTTCGTGGCGCCAACAGTGATCTTCCGATGAGCTCCTGTCGTAGCTAAGGGAGAGCCTTCCAGAGCTTCGGCAAGGAGCCTCCACGACGGGGAGCGATTGGAGATTACCGTCTCTGGTGGGCTTTGTGGTGGACTTAGCCTGATCCAGTAGATTGCCGATCGTATACTGAGTTTCACCATACCCACTTGGCCTACGATCGGTGATAACTTCATTGATATCCTTACCAGATGTCGGTTGGCTCCCGAAATACGTAGGAGTCGTTGGCGAATACTGATCGCCCATGACAATATTGAGAGTACATGGACTCTCGATTGCGTATTGAGCTTCGATTGCGCTTTTCGCTTTTGGTCAAGTTGGATCGACCGGGCTTGTAGAGGCGTTCGGACGTTTCGAACTGGTCGGAACAAGTGGTTCATCTGAGAGCGCCATTGTTGGTGGCGGTGAATACTCATCCATCCAATTGATTTCGCTAATATCTACGAATGGCAAGCCGGCGGAGGAGGAGGATGAGGACACCCCGTTTTCTTCCATGGCGCGGATGCATGCGTCTATGTCGAGGTTGGAGTAGTCTGCCAGGTCGAACTAGTTTTCCTTATATCAAGTCCCTGCCATGTTCGTATGAGTGATGATCGGGCAAAGAAAGTGAATGAGGAATGCTTGCACAAAGTAATATTCAAGAACTCAACGTCTTCTTCCCCACGGACGACGTCAGCTGTCGACGATCAAGTCACCGATCTTACGAAATAAATAGAGAAAAATGGTAAAAAGTTCTTGAGAGAGAATGGGGTTGCTCTTTATTTTGTATGAACTGGATATTACAAAGGGTGCCTTTGACAAGGTAGTGGACTAATCCTAATTACACTGAGCATAATGCCTAATTATAATGCTTCAATCTGATGGAATACGATTGAATCTCCACCCTTTATGTCGTTTGCAGTCTCCTGTAAGTAGTCGACGAAGTGGTGGCAGTTACTTCTTGAAGAGACGTATATTGGAAGTATCGTGATTGGTCGGAGCGAGGCAGCAGCTGATAAAGTATCAACTGTTTTGCGGTGGTTGTTGTTAGTGTCTTAGGACCATGAAATGTCGCATGTTATGGAGCAAATATGACTTCCATTCATCACACGGTAAGAAATATACTTGGAGTTAGATCTAGATGCCAGTTCATTGCTTCTACAAGCAATCATCTGGTCAGAAACTGGGTACAAGATTTCATCCGACCAGGGTTCCCATTATGTAACCTCTGAAATCCTTACGACCACAAGGGTCGTTAGCTTTAGGAGTTACGACCACGAAGACATATGGTCTTTTAGTTATGTATTAAAGTAATGCATAGAGATTTTAATCCAGTCACCATGTGTAGTGCAAGGTCATCACACCAATTTGATCAGGCAACCAAACAACTTCTCTGCTGAGGTGGGTTATTTATATATAAGTAACCAAACAACATCACGTTTCATTACCAGAGCTAGACTAAATGAGCTTCTAGGCTCATAAATACGGGCCAGACCACCATCGTTGGGGCAAGCAAACACGCCCCATGCGTATCTGTGAATTGTGAAAAATGAGTTCCGTATGACACTGTGTAACCTTCTCCGGTTCCCCTCCGTGCATCGAAAGAAAATTTGCTAGATCCTCCGTAATTAACCGTTGATTTTTATCACATCAACAAAATGTGATGAGTAAGCTCACCACGAGGAGTAGGGCCGAAAGCAGCCGAGACGAGCTCGGCTCGGCTCGGACATGCTTCGTTTGCACACTCGGCTCGGCTCGTTTGAGCACGAGCCAAAAAGTGGCTTCGGCTCGGCTCGAAGACGAGCTCGAGTCGGCTCGAAACGAGGCTCATGAGCCAAGGGATGAATCGAAGGCTGATGCATCAGTTCATCCGATTCATCGAGATCGAAGACATCAACAAGCATTACAAAATTTTCTATCGGTTCATCCACCTCTAGCACATCCAACAAGCATCGATCATCCAAAACAAACACATCAAAACATCAGTTCATCCAAAACAAGCACATCCATGGAAACCTGGTCGAGTGGAGCAACTTCAGAAAAACAAAGAGCTCGGCGTCGGCGAGCTTAGAGTGGAGCACGGGCCGGACCGCCGGGTGGAGCAGGCGGGCCGCCGAGGAGAGGAGGCACCGAGCCACGAGAGGTAGGAGCACAGAGGAGAAGAGAACGCAATGTGGGAGGAGGCGGCGGATGGAGTAGGTGGCGGATGAGGAGGAGGAGGCGGACGGACGCGGCGATGAGGAGGAGATGGGGAGGCGGCGGTGGCGGGTGGAGATGGGGAGGCCAGCCGTGGTGGAGATGGGGAGGCTGCATGGCGGTGGAGATGGGGAGGCCCAGCGCCCGTCGGCCAGTGGAGATGGCTCGGATGGGGAGGCTGTGGCTGCAAAGTGGAGAAGATGGGGCCATGGGGGAGTGGCCAGTGGGAGGCGGCGGGTGGAGAAGATGGGGGAGTGGCCAGTGGGAGGCGGCGGGTAGAGAAGGTGGGGGAGTGGCCGAGTGAGAAGATGGAGATGGGCATGGGCGTTCGGGATCGAGAGGATAAGGCATGAGGAGGAGAGACTCTGCCACTGGGCTTTGTTGTGGGCCAGAGCCAAAAAGCTCGTCGGCGACTCATGAGCCGGCTCGAGTTTGGCTCGAAATTTCACCGAGCCAAAAGGTGGACTCGGCTCGACTCGAAAATTCACGAGCCATGACAAGCCTGAGTCGAGCCACGAGCCTCGAGCTATTTTTCCAGCCCTAACGAGGAGGCCCTCCGGCCCCTCCCATTCTATTTTCTTCCCCGTGGATCCCACTCTGCGGGTCTGGATCACATCTCGGAGTCCAAATGCGCCCGCATGTACTCCTCCTCCTCCTCCTCTCCGCCGCCCTCCCGCCGCCGGTCGCGTCCCGCCGCAGCCACCGCGTCTCCCCTCCGCCTCCCCACAACGCCAAGAGCAACAGCAGCGTGCTCACCACCGCGCTCATCTCCGCCGCGTCGCTCCTTGTGCTGCTCCTGCTCTACCTCTGCGTCGCCATCGCCGTCCGCCGATTCCGCGCGCGTGGCCGGGAGGGGCCGTCGCCGACCCCATCCTCTGCGGCCTCCCGTGCCGCCGCCTTCCTCCGCCGCCACGGCCTCCACCACCACCGCCCCGCCTTCACCTACGAGCAGCTCCGCGCCGCGACCGCCGGCTTCGACCGCCTCCGCAAGCTCGGCGATGGCGGATTCGGGTCGGTCTTCCTCGCCTACCTTCCTCCCGGCGGCCGCCCCGCCGCCGTCAAGCGCCTCCACGTCCCGCCCTCCCCGTCACCGTCCTTCCCCTCCGCCTCCGCCACCATCGCCAAGTCGTTCTGCAACGAGGTGCTCATCCTCTCCGCGCTCCGCCACCCACACCTCGTCCGCCTCCACGGCTTCTGCGCCGACCCCCGCGCTCTCCTCCTCGTCTACGACTTCGTCCCCAACGGCACCCTCTCCCACCACCTCCACCGCCGATGCGGCGTCGTCGCCACCGCGCTGCCGCCGCTCCCCTGGCGGACACGCCTCGCCATGGCGGCTCAGATCGCGTCGGCGCTCGAGTACCTCCACTTCGGCGTCAAGCCCCCCGTCGTCCACCGTGACGTCACCTCGTCGAACATCTTCGTCGAGGCCGACATGCGCGCCCGCCTCGGCGACTTCGGCCTCTCGCGCCTCCTCGCGTCGCCCGACGCGTGCTCCACGGCGGCCGGCCGGGAGCTGGTGTGCTGCACCGCGCCGCAGGGAACGCCTGGGTACCTCGACCCGGACTACCACCGCTCCTTCCAGCTCACGGAGAAGAGCGACGTGTACAGCTTCGGCGTCGTGGTGCTTGAGCTCGTCACAGGGCTGCGGCCGGTGGACGTGGGCAGGGAGCGGAGGGACGTGACGCTAGCGGACTGGGTGGTGGCCAAGATTCAGGTCGGCGAGCTCAGGGAGGTCGTAGACCCGCTGGTGCTCGGCGAGGGCCCGGGCGTGATGGCCAGCGTCGAGGCGGTGGCGGAACTGGCGTTCCGGTGCGTGGCACCGGACAAGGATGACCGTCCCGACGCCCGGGAGGTGCTGGCCGAGCTGAAGAGGATCCAAGGGATGCTTCCTGTTCCTGATGTGTCCGGCCACAAGGATTCTTGATTTGGAATTGGATTTTGGATTGTTTAGGGAGGCCCCTGCATCAGAATTGAGCTAGCTCAATCTCATGGCTCCGCCCTTCACATTGTCCATGGCAGTGCTTCCAATGCTGACCTCTTGGCTAAAGGATTGGCACTAGATTTTGAATGCTAGCTGCTTGGCGCTGGCATTTGTCAAAGTCAAGTGCCTAATGGTGGATGGTAAATCACATCTACACGATGAACGCCCGCCGTTTTCCCGCGAGAAACGTTGCAATCCAAGGTACATGAAGATTACGTGATATATATAGAGAGAGAGCTCGATTGTAGGAGGATATCTCATATTTGTGGTGGTTATGTGACCTGGATTTGTATGAGCATGCTTGTCTCTGCCATTTGTTAGATGCCTGTTTCAGCTGTCATGAGATCGCACTGCAGTGACTGCATATAGAGGTTGCGAGTAGTCGTCTACTTCCGTTGGAAGGAGAAAATGTGGGGTTTTAACTCAAGTTATGGCATGTAGTTCTACAAATCGCCTGTGCCATCAATCAAATCGAGGGCTAATCCCTGGTCAGTTCTTGTCATCTTGCGTTGAGCTGCCTCGCGTTGCGTCTTGCATGTCGTCACTTGATAGTTGATACACCCGTGTCCTCGTCCTCGATGCTATAGGACGGGTATCACTGGAGTTTCTTCTTCACTCGAGCTGAACCCGATCACATGAACAGCAGGCGGCCGCGGTGCTTTCCTCGCCGGGACGGCTTGTGGTCACGGAACAGGACAGGATTCTCTACGCTTTTCTTGTTAAAGATGATCACTACAGGAAGATTCTGTAGGGGAGAAGCTGCAGATGATCCACACCGCGCACAGGTCTCATTCGTGTTTACCGCAAGGAGAGCTGGGTGACAGCTGGAGCTTACACAGGTTACTGAACTAAACGAAGCCACCGTTCTGTTGTAGATCGTGTAATGCATTGCGATGTGAATGTGATCTCGACGTTCGAATGTAATGTATTGCACGCGCGGGTTTCGTTCTAGAGAGAATTTATGCTATAGAACTGAGTTCGGTACCAGTTATGTGCTACAGATGAAATTATGTGGTATTTATTGGTACCGAGCTCAGTTTCGTGCTATATATGAAATTTTCTTTCATTCTATGCCAGTCTGAAATGATGGTCATGTTTCTTGAACGAGACCCTTGCTTGATGCTACCAGACGTAATAGACTGGCATATAAGGTCATGTACAATGGGTTTATATTAGCTATCTATAGTCTCTGCCACGTAAGATTTAAGCTGATGTAGATGAAAGTGAATAAACAGATAAATGCATTGTCTACAATCCTGTAGCTGACTGTATCACCAGAACCAAGGAGAAAATGTCTTAGGTCCATGCAATCATTAAAAGATTGTGTCATATATAAAGATAAGTGAAAAGCAATCCATTGTATGAGCTGTCTATAGTACTGTCTCTACAGGTGACATAGAGAGTTGCTATAGACAACAACTATCTGTACTATTGTACATGCCCTACGTGCATAACTAAAGTCTGCTATGTCGTTCTGGACGAAGTACCGTGCTGGCCAAGAGCATCGTTTGTGTCTGCGGCCATGCCACTAATTCAAAGGCAACCAGCGCCGGCAAGGCAATGCTCCGGCTCGCGGACGAGGCGAAGATGCCCCGGACCTTCGGGCCGCTGGTGTACAAGTACAACCACAAGCGGGGATGGGCCTTGGACTGGTGGGGCAACAGCCTGAAGCATGGAGATAACAACGCGACTAGGGTTTTGCGTGTTTGAGTGCGATATGCTGCCTCTCCGCCGAGGCGAGGCCTTCAGAGTGGGTGACTCCCTAGTCGCCGAGGCGTGACCTTCGGAGCGACTAGCGCGACGTAGCGATATGTTGTCTCTCCGTTTGAAGCAAGAGATTCTCTAGTCGAATGATAAGTTCAGCGTTTGAGCCCGACCTAAAATGTCTCTCCGCCGAAGCAAGGCCCTTGAGGCCGGAGACTCCCTAGTCGCCGAGGTGGGGCCTTCCGAATGACTAGGTTTCGCGCGCTTGAGCGCGATATGCTCTCTCCGCCAAAGCGAGGCCTTCGGAGCGGGAGACTCCCTAGTCGCCGAGGCATGGCCTACGGAGCGACTAGGGTTTTGCGCGTTTGAGCGCGATATGTTGTCTCTCCGCCGAGGCAAGGCCTTCGGAACAGGAGACTCTCTAGTTCGTGGCGCGGCCTTCGGAACGACTAGGGTTTTGCGCCTTTGAGCGCAATATGCTCTCTCCGCCGAGGCGAGGCCTTCGAAGCGGGAGGCTCCCTAGTCGTCGAGGCGCGGCCTACGGAGCGACTAGGGTTTTGCACGTTTGAGCGTGATATGCCGTCTTTCTACCGTGGCGAGGCCTTCGAAGTGGGAGAATTCCTAGTCGCTGAGGCGTGGCCTTCAGAGTGACTAGGGTTTTGCGCATTTGAGCGCGATATGCTGTCTCTTCGCCGAGGCGAGGCCTTCGGAGTGGGAGACTCCCTAGTCACCGAGGCAGGGCCTTCAGAACGATTAGGGTTTTGCGTGTTTGAGCACGAAATGCTGTTCCTCTGCCGAGGCAAGGCCTTCGGAGCAGAAGACTCCCTAGTCGCTGAGGCACGACCTTCGGAGCGACTAGGGTTTTATGCGTTTGAGCGCGATATGTTGTCCCTGCGCTGAGGCGAGACCTTCGGAGCGGGAGACTCCCTAGTCACCGAGACGGAGCCTTTGGAATGCTAGGGTTTCACGCGTTTGAGCGCAATGTGAAATGTCTCTCCGTCGATGCGAGGCCCTCGAGACGGGAGACTCCCTAGTCACCGAGGCGGGTCATTCGAAAAGACTAGGGTTTCATGCATTTGAGTGTGATATGCTCTCTCCGCCGAGGTGAGGCTTTCGGAGCGGGAGACTCCCTAGTCGCCAAGGCGCGGCCTACGGAGCGACTAGGGTTTTTCGCGTTTGAGCGCGATATGTTGTCTCTCCACCGAGGCAAGCCCTTCGGAGCGGGATACTCCATAGTCTACGAGGCGCGGCTGTCGGAGCAACTAAGGTTTTTGCGCGTTTGAGCGCGATATGATCTCTTCGTCGAGGCAAGTCCTTCAGAGGGGGAGACTCCCTAGTCACCGAGGCACAGCCTACTGAGCGACTAGGGTTTTGCGTATTTGGTTGCGATATGATGTCTCTCCGCCGAGGTGAGGCCATCGGAGTGGAAGACTCCCTAGTCGCCGAGGCACAGCCTTCGGAGCGACTAGGGTTTTACGCGTTTGAGCGCGATATGCTCTCTCCGCCAAGGCGAGGCCTTCGGAGCGAGAGACTCCCGAGACGCGAGGCGCGGCCTACGGAGCGACTATGGTTTTACGTGCTTGACCACGATATGCTGTCTCTCCGCGGAGGTGAGGCCATCGGTGTTGGAGACTCCCTAGTCGTCGAGGTGCGGCCTTGAGCGACTAGTGTTTTGCGTATTTGAGCGCGATATGCTGTCTCCGCTGAGGCGAGGTCTTTGAAGCGAGAGACTCCCTAGTCGTCGAGGAGTGGCATATGGAGCGACTAGGATTTTGCGCGTTTGAGCGCGATATGCTGTCTCTCCGCCGAGGCGAGACCTTCAGAGCGGGAGACTCCCTAGTTCGCCGAGACGCGGCCTTCGGAGCGACTAGGGTTTTGTGTGTTTGAGCACTATATGCTCTCTCCGTCGAGGCAAGGTCTTCGGAGCGGGATACTCCCTAGTCGCTGAGGTGCGGCCTACTGAGCAACTTGGGTTTTGCATGTTTGAGCGCGATATACTGTCTCTCCGCCGAGGCGAGGCCTATGGAGCGGGAGACTCCCTAGTCGCCGAGGTACGACCTTCGGAGCGACTAGGGTTTTGCGCGTTTGATTGTGATATGCTGTCCCTCCACCGAGGCGAGGCCTTCTCGGAGCGGGAGACTCCCTAGTCACCGAGGCGGGGCTTTGGAATGACTAGGATTTCGCATGTTTGAGCGTGATGTGAAATGTATCTGCGCCGAGGCAGGGCCCTGGAGGCGGGAGACGCCCTAGTCACCAAGGCGGGGACTCCAGAATGACTTGGATTTCGTGCGTTTGAGCGTGACATGCTCTCTCCGCCGAGGCGAGGCCTTCAGAGCGGGAGACTGCCTAGTCGACGACGCGCAGCCTACGGAGTGACTAGGGTTTTGCATATTTGAGCGCGATATGCTATCTCTCTGTCAAGGCGAGGCCTTCGGAGCAGGAGACTTCTTATTCGCCGAGCTGCGGGCTTCGGAGCAACTAGGGTTTTGCGCGTTTGAGCGCGATATGCTCTCTCTGCTAAGGCGAGGCCTTCGGAGCGAGATACTCCCTAGTCGACGAGGCACGGCCTACGGAGTAACTAGTGTTTTGCCTGTTTGAGCGTGATATGTTGTCTCTCCATCGAGGCGAGGCCTTCAGAGCGTGAGACTCCCTAGTCGCTGAGGTGCGGCCTTCGGAGCGACTAGGGTTTTTCGCATTTGAGCGCGATATGCTCTCTCCGCTGAGGCGAGGCCTTTGAAGCAGGAGACTCCCTAGTCACCGAGGCACGGCTTACAGAGTGGCTAGAGTTTTACACGTTTGAGCGCGATATGATGTCTCTTCGCCGAGGCGAGGCCTTCGGAGCGAGAGACTCCCTAGTCATCGAAGGGCGGCCTTTGGAGCGACTAGCGTTTTGCACATTTGAGCGCGATTTGCTGTCTCTCCACCGAGGCAAGGCCTTCGGAGCAAGAGACTCCATAGTCACCGAGGCGGGGCCTTCGGAACGATAAGGTTTTCACGCGTTTGAGCCCGACCTAAAATGTCTCTCCGCCGAAGCGAGGCCCTCGAGGCTAGAGATTCCCTAGTCGCCGAGGCGGAGCCTTCCGAATGACTAGGGTTTCGTGCGCTTGAGCGCGATATGCTCTCTCCGCCGAGGCGAGGCCTTCGGAGCAGGAGACTCCCTAGTCGCCGAGGCATGGCCTATGGAGCGACTAGGGTTTTGCGCGTTTGAGCGCGATATGCTGTCTCTTCGGTGAGGTGAGGCCTTCGGAGTGGGAGACTCCCTAGTCACCAAGGCGCGGCTTTCAGAGCGACTAGGGTTTTGCACCTTTGAGCGCAATATGTTCTCTCCGCCGAGGCGAGGCCTTCAGAGCGGGAGACTCCCTAGTCGCCGAGGCATGGCCTACGGAGCGATTAGGGTTTTGCACAGTTGAGCGCGTGAAGAATCTAGCCCGCTATTATATGTTAATGGAGTGTTTTGGTGATTAATGACAAATGCATTTGTGAGACTAACATGTTTATTGATATACTTATTGTTTAGTCTCAATTGGATATAAAGGTGATAATCATGAAGGCATATATGTGATTAATGACAAATCAAATTCATTGGATAAACAAAAGGAAAATCCAAACCGGTATGCATTTATAATGACAAATCCATTTATGAGACTAACTCTCTTATTGTTATATCTTATGATTAGTCTCACATGGGTATAAAGAACAAAAGAGGTATGCATTCTACTTTGTATTCTTATACCACTGTTGAAATTCCTCGGGTCCAAAATATAGGTTGAACTTCACCAAAAGAATTAACCTAAACATGTGCATATATTCTTACTACATATTCATGTATGCACACATATAGGGGGAGTTCATTCTATATTTTGAGGTTTCATTAGTATTGATCCATATTCCCGTTTCCACATATTTGGGATCTTTACTTTGAAACATATCCTGTGAATATGTTTAACTTGCATAGTTAATATATTCATATGAGTATATAAGACTTGTGTAGTCTAAGTATACTTATATGTGAGTATAACATAACTTTTGTAGTTCATGTGCACTCACATATCCTTGAATATATCTAACTTGTATAGTTAATATATTCATGTGTGTATATGAGACTTGTGTGCTCATATATCCTATGAGTATATACAACTTGTGTGGTGCCTATATACTCATACCAATCTACATTCAATTACTTGCAATTGAAGTGATTATCATCAATTACCAAAGAGGGAAAGATTGTGGTATCTTGTCCCACTATTATGAGTTAATGGTATGGCGTGGTAATTAATGATAATCATATTTTAGAACTAACACTTTCTATGGGTTGGATGAATAGGTTAAGTTCTATAGTTGAAGACTTTAGAAGATCATCATGTGTTGATGATATTGAAGTCAAGAGCTTGGAGTAAAGGATGCATCATATATTGATGTGGATCAAGTTCAAGAAGAGAAGATGATCATAAGTTGATCATCAAGTCAAATGAAGACCTATCATGTGTTGATGGAAGTCAAGTGAAGGATGCATCATGAGTTGATGCATATCAAGTCAAGAACCCGGAGTTGAAGCAAGGATATGCGTCATCAAGCTTCAAGTGGTTGCGCAAGGCAAAGGTATGACTAGCTAGGGCTAAGGAGTTGTTCCTAGTCTTTTACCGGTCTCAGTGTTTGGTTGGGAGACCGGATTGCTAGTATAGGTTGCCGTACTATTAAGAGGGGTCCTTGACTAGTAGCTTGAGTTAGTCATGTGTTGATAGCTCATTGTGTTTGCTCTAGCTCATCTTAACATGTTGCCAATATTTGCGAATGTGTTTTGCAAATAGTTGTGGCTCATGGATAACCCTTGTAGCATGTGACTTAAGTTTGCGAATATGTTTTGCAAATAGTGTAAGTCCATGTACCTTATTCCTTGTAGTGTTATTCTATAAGTTGGCAAATGTGTTTTGCAACTTGTTGAGAATCTCACTTGAATCCTTGTTTGCATCACGCATCAATTTGGCAAATGTGTTTTGTAAATTGAGTTGAAGCGGAATGAAATTTGAGGCATTGATTCTAAAAGTTGGCAAATGTGTTTTGCAACTTGTTGAGAGTCTTGTATTTAACCTTGTGTGCATCTTGCATCAAATTAGCAAAATGTGTTTTTGCAAATTTGAGTTTGGAAAAGTCAAGATGCACTTGTTGGCTGCTGGCGGTCTGACCGCTTATGGAGTGGTCCGACCGGCGTTGTTGATCTTGATCGGCCGGACCTCGGGTCGAGAGACCCGATCGACTTTTTCCAGAGGTGCCTTTTCTGGTCCTTAGCCACTTCTTGTGGAGTGGTCTGCGACGGTGATCGAGCCGTCGAGCCAACGGCTAGTTTATAGCCGTTGGAGCCAAGGGCGAGGCAGATTACAGGGTGATCGGACCGATTTTGTCTAGATTTTGGAATCTTTCCCTAACGGCTAGTTTTTGAGTGTGGGCTATATAAAGCCACCTTGGCGGTTGGGAGAGGTTCTTTGGTTGTGTCTTTGGTGCCCTAGACATTCCTTTGAGCAAAGAGCAAGCCTCTCATTCTCTTTTGTGCATGTGTTGCACTTAGTGAGGTTAGAGAGCAAACCCTAAGTGCATGTGTTGCCTTAGGTAGTGGATTTCATATCCATTTGAGCTTAGACACTTGATTGGTTCAAATGGCGTTGGAGACTTGTTACTCTTAGTGTTTGCTTGACACCTAGGCAGGCGTGGTGGCGTCGTTGCGCGATGAGCTTCTCAAAGAAGATTGTGAGAAGACCCAGGCGGTTTGTGAGTGGTGTGGTGCTCGCCATCTCCGGAGTGGAGGAAGGAGCAACCCTAGTGGAGCGAGGTGTTGGTTCGGTTTGGAACCGGTCCAAGTGGTTGGACTTACCTCGGAGGAAGGCTTAATTCGTGGAGCCGGCCCAATTGGTTTGGGTTTCCCTCAACGTGGATTAGGGGAGACCGGCAAGTCTCCGATCACCATGGGAAAACATCGCCGTATCTTTGTGGTTTGATTACTTGTGCTTTACATTGTGAAATTTACATTACTTGCATTTAAATTGCTTAATTGTATGTGTATGATTGCTATCATTTATATAGTCTCATATTGTTGGTGCACTTAGTTGAATCTAGTTGATTTATGTTTAATTGTGCAAAACCGTATTTGTTTAACTTCCGCATTAGAAATCGGTTTTAGCCAAAGAAGTTTTTTTTAAAATGCCTATTCACCCCCCCTTCTAGTCGGCCACCTCGATCTTACAGCGCGATATGCTGTCTCTCTACCGTGGCGTGGCCTACGAAGTGGAAGAATCCCTAGTCACTGAGGCGTGGCCTTCGAAGTGACTAGGGTTTTGCGCATTTGAGCGCGATATGCTGTCTCTTCGCCGAGGCGAGGCCTCCGGAGCCGGAGACTCCCTAGTCACCGAGGCGGGGCCTTTGGAGTGATTAGGGTTTCGCGCGTTTGAGCGTGAAATGCTGTCCCTTCACCGAGGTGAGGCCTTTGGAGCAGGAGACTCCCTAGTCGCCGAGGCACAGCCTTCGGCGAGACTAGGGTTTTACGCGTTTGAGCGTGATGCGCTGTCCCTCCGCTGAGGTGAGGCCTTCAGAGTGGTAGACTCCCTAGCCACCGAGACGAAGCCTTCGAAACGACTAGGGTTTCACGCGTTTGAGCGTGATGTGAAATGTCTCTCTGCCGAGGCGAGACCCTCGAGACGAGAGACTCCCTAGTCACTGAGGTGGGTCCTCGGAATGACTAGGGTTTCATGCGTTTCAGTGTGATATGCTCTCTCTGCCGAGGGGAGGCCTTTGGAGTTGGAGACTCCCTAGTCGCCGAGGCGCGGCCTACGGAGCGACTAGGGTTTTTTTTACGTTTGAGCGCGATATGCTATCTCTCCATCGAGGCAGGGCCTTCGGAGCGGGGGGTTCCCTAGTCACCGAGGTGCGACCGTCGGAGCGACTAGGTTTTTACGTGTTTGAGCGCGATATGCTCTCTCTGCCGAGGCAAGGCCTTCAGAAAGAGAGACTCTCTAGTCGCTGAGGCGCGCCCTACGGAGCGACTTGGGTTTTACATGTTTGAGCGCGATATGTCGTCTCTTCGCTGAGTTGAGGCCATCGGAGTAGGAGACTCCCTAGTCGCTGAGGCACGGCCTTCGGAGCGAATAGGGTTTTGCGCGTTTGAGCGCGATATGCTCTCTCCACCGAGGCGAGGCCTTCGGAGCGGGAGACTCCCGAGTCGCTGAGGTGCGGCCTACAGAGCGACTAGGGTTTTGTGCATTTGACTACGATATGTTCTTCTCCGCCGAGGTGAGGCCTTCGGTGTTGGAGGCTCCCTAGGCGTGGCCTTCGGAGCAACTAGCGTTTTGCGTATTTGAGCACGATATGCTCTCCGCTGAGACGAGGCCTTCGAAGCGGGAGACTCCCTAGTCGCTGAGGCATGGCTTACGGAGCGACTAGGGTTTTGAGCATTTGACCGCGATATGTTGTCTCTCCGCCGAGGTGAGGCCATCGGAGCGGGAGACTCCCTAGTCGCCGAGGCATGGCCTTCGGAGCGACTAGGGTTTTACGCGTTTGAGCGCGATATGCTCTCTCCGCCGAGGCGAGGCCTTCGGAGCGGGAGACTCCCGAGACGCCGAGGCGCGGCCTACGGAGCGACTATGGTTTTACGTGTTTGACCACGATATGTTGTCTCTCCGCAGAGGTGAGGCCAGTCGTCGAGGCGCGACCTTCGAAGCGACTAGTGGTTTGCGTATTTGAGTGCGATATGCTGTCTCCGCTGAGGCGAGGCCTTCGAAGCGGGAGACTTCCTAGTCGACGAGGCGTGGCTTATGGAGCGACTAGGGTTTTGTGCGTTTGAGCGCGATATGCTTTCTCTCCGTCGAGGCGAGGCCTTCGGAGCGGGAGACTCCCTAGTCGCTGAGACACGGCCTTCGGAGCGACTAGGGTTTATGTGTTTGAGCGCTATATGCTCTCTCTATCGACGTGAGGCCTTCGAAGCGGGATACTCCCTAGTCACCGAGGTGCGGCCTACTGAGCAACTAGAGTTTTGCACGTTTGAGCGCATTATGTTGTCTTTCCGCCGAGGTGAGGCCTACGGAGCGGGAGACTCCCTAGTCGCCGAGGTGCGACCTTCGGAGCGACTAGGGTTTTGCGCGTTTGAGCGCGATATGCTGTCCCTCCACCGAGGCAAGGCCTTCTCGGAGCGAGATACTTCCTAGTCACCGAGGCAGTGCTTTGGAAGGACTAGGATTTGGCCCGTTTGAGCGTGATGTGAAATGTATCTGCACCGAGGCGGGGCCCTAGAGGCAGGAGACTCCCTAGTCACCAAGGCGGGGACTTCAAAATGACTAGGGTTTCGCGCGTTTGAGCGCGATATGCTCTCTCTGCCGAGGCGAGGCCTTCAGAGCGAGAGACTGCCTTGTCGCCAACGCGCAGCCTACAGAGCGACTAGGGTTTTGCGCGTTTCGGCGCAATAGGCTATCTCTCCGCCGAGGCGAGGCCTTTGGAGCAGGAGACTCTTATTTGCCGAGGCGCGGCCTTCGGAGCGACTAGGGTTTTGCACGTTTGAGCGCAATATGCTCTCTCCGCTAAGGCGAGGCCTTCGGAGCGAGAGACTCCCTAGTCGACGAGGTACGGCCTACGGAGCAACTAGTGTTTTGCGCGTTTTAGCATGATATGCTGTCTCTCTACCGAGGCGAGGCCTTCAGAGCGTGAGACTCCCTAGTTGTCGAGGCGCGGTCTTCAGAGCAACTAGGGTTTTTCGCGTTTGAGCGCGATATGCTCTCTCCGTTGAGGCGAGGCCTTTGAAGTGGGAGACTCCCTAGTCACCGAGGTGCGGCTTACAGAGCAACTAGGGTTTTACGCATTTGAGCACGATATGCTGTCTCTCCGCCGAGGTGAAGCCTTTGGAGCAGGAGACTCCCTAGTCACTGAGGCGCGGCCTTCAGAGTGACAAGTGTTTTGTGCGTTTGAGCGCGATATGCTATCTCTTCGCCGAGGCGAGGCCTTCGGAGCAAGAGACTCCCTACTCACCGAGGTGGGGCCTCCGAAACGATAAGGGTTCCACGCGTTTGAGCCCGACCAAAAATGTCTCTCTGCCAAAGCGAGGCCCTCGAGGCGGGAGAGTCCCTAGTCACCGAGGCGGGGCCTTCCGAATGACTAGGGTTTCGCATGCTTGAGTGCGATATGCTCTCTCTACCGAGGTGAGGCCTTCGGAGCGGGAGACTCCCTAGTCGCTGAGGCTTGGCCTATGGAGCGACTAAGGTTTTGCGCGTTTGAACGCGATATGCTGTCTCACCGCCGAGACGATGCCTTCGGAGCAGGAGACTCCCTAGTCGCCGAGGCGTGGCCTTCGGAGCGACTAGGTGTTTGCACCTTTGAGCGCAATATGTTCTCTCCGCCGAGGCGAGGCCTTCGGAGCGGGAGACTCCCTAGTCGCCGAGGCGTGGCCTACGGAGCGACTAGGTTTTTGCATGTTTGAGCGCGATATGCTATCTCTCTACTGTTGCGAGGCCTTCGAAGTAGGAGAATCCCTAGTCGCTGAGGCGTGGCTTTTGGAGTGACTAGGGTTTTGCGCATGTGGTTGCGATATGCTGTCTCTCCGCCGAGGCGAGGCCTTTGGAGCGGGAGACTCCCTAGTCACCGAGGCAGGGCCTTCGGAACGATTAGGGTTTCGCGAGTTTGAGCGTGAAATGCTGTCCCTCCACCGAGGCGAGGCCTTCGGAGTGGGAGACTCCCTAGTCGCTGAGGCACAGCCTTCGGAGCGACTAGGGTTTTACGCGTTTGAGTGTGATATGCTGTCCCTCCGCCAAGGCAAGGCCTTCGGAGTGGGAGACTCCTGAGCCACCGAGACAGAGCCTTCGGAACAACTAGGGTTTCGCACATTTGAGCGCGATCTGAATTGTCTCAGTCAAGGCGAGGCCCTCGAGACGGGAAACTCTCTAGTCACTGAGGCGGGTCCTTCGGAGTGACTAGGGTTTCATGCGTTTGTGTGCGATATGCTCTCTCCGCCGAGGCGAGGCCTTCGGAGTGGGAGACTCCCTAGTCGCTGAGGCGCGGCCTACGGAGTGACTAGGGTTTTTCGCCTTTGAGCGCGATATGCTTCTCTTCACCGAGGAAAGGTCTTCGGAGTGGGAGACTCCCTAGTCAGCGAGGCGCGGCCGACTAGGGTTTTGTGCGTTTGAGCGCGATATGCTCTCTCCGTCGAGACAAAGCCTTTAGAGCGGGAGACTCCCTAGTCGTCGAGGTGCGGCCTATGGAGCGACTAGGGTTTTGTGCATTTGAGCGCGATATGCTATCTCTCCGCCGATGTGAGGCCATCGGAGCGGGAGACTCCCTAGTCACCGAGGCACGGCCTTCGGAGTGACTAGGGTTTTGCGCATTTGAGCGTGATATGCTCTCTCCGCCGAGGCGAGGCCTTCGGAGTGGGAGACTCCCAAGTCTCCGAGGCGTGGCCTACGGAGCGACTAGGGTTTTGCACGTTTGACCACGATATGCTGTCTCTCTGCCGAGGTGAGGCCTTTGGTGTTGGAGACTCCCTAGTCGTCGAGGCGTGGCCTTCGGAGCGACTAGTGTTTTGCGTATTTGAGCACGATATGTTGTCTCCATTGAGGCGAGGCCTTTGAAGCAGGAGACTCCCTAGTCGCCGAGGTGTGGCTTACGGAGTGACTAGGGTTTTGCGCGTTTGAGCAAGATATGTTGTCTCTCCGCCGAGGCGAGGCCTTCGAAGCGGGAGACTCCCTAGTCGCCGAGGTGCGGCCTTCGGAGCGACTAGGGTTTTGCGTGTTTGAGCGCTATATGCTCTCTCCGTTGAGGCGAGGCCTTCGGAGCGGGATACTCCCTAGTCGCCGAGGTGCGGCCTACTAAGCAACTAGTGTTTTGCATGTTTGAGCGCGATCTGCTGTCTCTCCGCCGAGGCGAGGCCTACAGAGTGGGAGACTCCCTAGTCGCTGGGGCGTGACATTCGGAGCATCTAGGGTTTTGCGTGTTTGAGTGTGATATGCTATCTCTCCGCTGGGGCGCGGCCTTCGGAGCAGGAGACTCCCTACTCACCGAGGCGAGGCCTTCGGAACGACTAGGGTTTCGCGCGTTTGAGTGCGATATACTGTCCCTCCGCCGAGACGAGGCCTTTAGAGCGGGAGACTCCCTACTCACCAAGGCGTGGCCTTCGGAGCGACTAGGGTTGAGCACGATATGCTGTTCCTCCGCCGAGGCGAGGTCTTTAGAGCGGGAGACTCCCTACTCACTGAGGCGCGGCCTTTGGAGCGACTCGGGTTTTGCGCGTTTGAGCGCGATATGCTATCTCTCTGTCGTTGTTGAGGCCTTCGAAGCAAGAGACTCCCTAGTCGCTAGAGCACGGCCTTCGGAGCGACTAGGGTTTTGCGTGTTTGAGCACGATATGCTGCCTCTCCGTCGTGGCAAAGCCTTCGGAGCAGGAGATTCTCTAGTCACCGAGGTGGGTCCTTTGGAACGACTAGGATTTCGCACGTTTGAGCGCGATATGCTCTCTTCGCTAAGGTGAGGCCTTCGAAATGACTAGGATTTCGCGCGTTTGAGCGCGATCTAAAATGTCTCTCCGCCGAGGCGATGCCTTCGAGGCGGGAGACCCCCTAGTCACCGAGGCGGGCCCTTTGGAATGACTAGGATTTCACGCGTTTGAGTGCGATGTGAAATGTTTCCCTTGTTTATACACTTTATGTCCACGATGGTGAGTTAGTGTGCACCGGGGCTCGGGGCCGTGCGTGTCTTGTTTATACACTCGTGCCTGCGGAGGTCATCAGTGTGCACCGGGGCTTGGGGCCATGCGCGGCGTCTTGTTTATACACTCGTGCCTGCGGACGGCATCGGTGTGCGCCGGGGCTTGGGGCCATGCGTGGCGTCTTGTTTATACACTTGTGCCTACAGAGGGCATTGGTGTGCGCCGGGGCTCGGGCCATGTGCGACGTCTTGTTTATACACTTCACACCCGCGAGGGTGAGTTAGTGTGCACCGGGGCTCGAGGCCATGCGCGGTATCTTGTTTATACACTTCACATCCACAAGGGTGAGCTGGTGTGCACCGGGGCTCGGGGCCCTACGCGGCGTCTTGTTTATACACTCGTGCCTACGGAGGGCATCAGTGTACGACGGAGCTCAGGGCCACGTGTGACGTTTATTTTATACACTTCACACCTTTGAGGGTGAGTTAGTGTGCACCGAGGCTCGGATCGCCTATGTTGCATTGTTTCGAATACCAGCATGTATAGGACCAACTACTTTGACAGCTAGCACACTTGGGTATATATTCATCTTTGTTGTATCAATACTAAGGAGGCTATCACACCAACCCAAGCCCGTTTTATTGCGTGTCACATGTTTCGAATTTTTTTAAATAATCTATTTTTTATTGAAATATCAAAAATATTCCACGATATTTTTTTTTTTTACAAAATATCGTCTGTCGCCCAATGGTTGGGCGACAAGGACTATCATAACGGTTGGGCGACTTCAAACTTCGCCGCCCAACCGTCCGGCTTTAAAAGCGCATTGTGAGGCGGCGGTTGGCGTAATTATTACATCGCCCTTGCGGTTGGGCGATAGGATCTGATCGCCAACCGTGAGCGATCGAGATGTTCGATCATGCCAACTAACTGCGGCGCGATTGGATAACCTATATAGCCTCCTCATGCGATCCTCATGAGCGATTCGTTCTTGCAGAGGTTAAGCAGATTCGTGACAGGAGAAGAAAGAAAGGGAGAGGGGAAAAAAAAAGAAGGAGAGGAAGAAGAAGAAGACAAATTTGGATTGCGGAGGTAAGTTTGATTTATTTTGTCTTGTATTTTTTAAGTAGGTATTTAGTTAATTAAAATACTAGGTATAAGTAGCGTTAAGTGAAAACTATAGTTAGGAAAAAAAAAAGTAGATTTGTTGGTTTGTATGTAAGTAGAAGCGATAAAAAACTTTAGAAAATCCTCAAACACCAAGCGCATAGTAATAAGATAAAATAAATAGATCTTGCGGACATTCAACTACAAATGGCCTTCACCAAAACGCATTACAAATAGGAAACAAAAGGTAACACCGGAGCATAATAATGAGAGAGTTTTTTAGCACCGATGAAGTTACGATCAGATTCATGCAATCCATTGGATTTATGTATGTTTAGGAAATCATCTATTGACTCCTAAAATGTGATATAATATGTGTTATCTTGTCTTGTGACTAGCATTTGGTATTTTAGATTTTAATTATTAATAATTTAAGAGTCTGCTTGAGGTAGAGGATACTTATAGATAAATCTAAGAAATGTTTTGCATTGGATGATTGAAACTATTTCTCTATTAAAAAGCTTAAATGGCTTATGCATGCTATGAATTGATGAAAGCAATTGATGCATTTATATATTAAATCAAATGTACATGGAACACAATACGGTACTAATGCTAGACTAATACAATTTTATATCATAACAATGCACAAGTTAAAGAGTCTCAACTTTTCCAATACTAAGACTAGTGCAATACTTTCCTTAATGTATCAAATTCCAAAAATGTAAGCATTCAAGTCATAATCAAAATAAATAGTATATGTAGAATTTCAGTTTGTAAATTCTCTTACAAAAATTTCAGTTTCATATCTTATTTGAAAAATAATATTTTTAATTTCATATAATGTAGTTTTGATTTTTGAATTGTTCAAGGTGCATAGATATGAAACGTCCTTATGTATGTACCAAATATTTCTATAGATATGCTCGATTACAAAAATGTAGCAAGATATCACATCTTTGTCGAGGCATTAGAATTTGGGCGTCTTGCTACTGATTGAAACATAAATAAGAGAAATTGAATGGTACCAACCGGTTGTGGTAAAAGATGATTAAAAATTAGGAAACAAATAAGCAATGTTGGTTGATATTTAAGGAAACAAATAAGCAATTCATGGATTCATTGGATTGAGTTTTGGGTAGTCATTGAAATTGAAGGATCAAGGGTCGATAATCTCACCTTTCAATATGGGAATCTTCTCTGGAGCCTTCACTTAATCTTTTAGTTTTCTAAAAGTTTATTTTGAGTCGCAGATTGCTTAGGCGCCAACTTGACAATACCAACACCAGCAGTTAAAGCACAATCATAGTTAATATTCCTATCATGTAGTGCATGCTTCCATGATATAATAACCGATTCAATTTCATCCAAAAAGCGACATAAGGAGGATGAATACTTTGTATAAACTAATTAGTAGAAGTAAATTAGTATGCGAACTAAGCGACTTAGGTAATTGGTAGAAGACCGGGATGCCACTTGTAGCATTTGGGTTGCAAGTTAAGCGTCCGAATTGGATAATGCCCGCTATGGAATAGCTCGGTTTTAGGTTGAATCTGAATATGGTACCACACGTTCATTGCGGCCTCTCGCCTTAGGGAATGAATGATGTCTTGATCATCTTTGTCGTGTAGTTGTCGACGATAGGCGAAGGGCCTTACAAATGTAAATTACAATGTAGCGATACTTGCATATCGTGCGTTATGAAATGACTAATTGCAATGTTGGAAATATTTGCGACCATACAATAAGTCATGCTGTACCCACTACATTGAAAGTGCATTACGGTGTTGGCACCGTTCGTGAAAATCCGTCGGTGTTGACTTGAGCGATTTTCACAAAGCCACTCTGGTACACGGACGGCGAGAATGCACTAATCGAAGATGTGAAGCATCGGTGACCGCGACTTCTCTTTGAACCACGAGGTGTCTGGCGTCGACATACAAGGGCTTTGGGCCGGTCTTCCACGAACATCGGTGGGGAGTTGAGAAGACGATCGCCGCGGCGATGTGGAAGGCCTTTATAGAAGGATGTCGGCGCCGTGGATATGAGTGTGTGATACTTGTGCAACCATGCCCAAAAGAAGTCGCGGGGCCCCTGGGATATAATCCGGTGTTATGCGGCTTCGGTTGCGGCATGTTGGTGAAGAAGAGGACCCGAGGGTGTGTTCTGAAGAGTTCAGAGAATGTTGCTTGTGATGAGCCCGACGCTACATATAGGAGAGGAAGATCGGGCACCACATGATGAGCCTCTGAGACGGTGATGAAGGAGAGCATAGGGATTACATATTGCATCAAATGGAAAGCGATGACCGGATGGCCTTGGTGAAGAGGACGCTTTACAAGAAGGCGACGAGGGCGATTCCGATGAGGACGGAGCTCCCATCCCCGAATGGAGCAGATTTGACGCCGAGGGTCTATATACGCATACAGCGAGCACGAATCGCCGTGGGAGTACCATGCCACGGAGGTTCGGTTGCACTCAATGTTTGTCGATAAGACATCCTTGCGGATGCCATTAAGTCGGGCTATGTCTATCGGCGGACGTTTGGTCATCAAATCTAGCCAAGAGCAAGACGATGCAAAAATGCGAAAGCGATCCGGTTGTCCTTAGCGAGTGCACGCGATAGACCAAAGTATGAGACTCACCGGATTGTCTCGAAGGTGGAGCCGCACGTGCATGCTCGGCGGTGTTTTGTCTGAACATCGTAACATAACGTCGACATTCATAGCTAATTTGATGTATGGAGAGATAGTGGAGAAGAAGGATATGGAGGCGGGCACATTATGGTGGCTATTGAGAAGAAATTCAAGTACAAGATCAGCTATGGGAAGGCGTGGCGTGCGAAGCGAAGGCTATGGAAAGACGGTTTGGATCTTTTGAGGCGGCGACGACAACCTTCCTCGTATGCTTGAGTCTTTGCGGGAGAAACCGAACACGTACATTCTTTGTGAAGGACATGCCATCTAAAATTCCGCGAGGTTTTTAGTAATGCATAGGGCCTTCGTAGCCTTGATCCTACATCGAGGCTTTTAGGCATATGCTGCCGTGATCTCGCTTAGCGACGGACTTTTTGGCCGGAAATACAAAGGCAGATCCTTATCGCCATAGGCGTTGGCGGCAACAATCAAATTACGCCATTAGCCATCGCATTTGTCGAAGGTGAGAATTTTCACGGTGGTTGTGGTTCCTTCAACATCTAAGGGTGGGAGTTGTTGGAGCTAAATCTGGTGTGTCGTGATTCATGATCGGCCGCACATTATGACCATAAAAAACTTCTTGAAGACCCGGAGGAGCCGTTCCTTGGCGGATATGACGACGAGATGGTGTATTACGCCATTTGGGGCCAACTTCTTCAAGAAGTTCGAAGCAACCCTTGGTGAAGCTATTCAAGAGGCTAGCTATCGTAACGAGAACCGAAATAAATTTGGCGCTTATATGGGCGCCGCCGACGAACACAACAGAAACACGTGGACACGAGGAACCAAGGAGCAGTAGTCAACCGGCCGGTCCGAGGCGAGAGGACCTCGAGGAACATCGAGTGCTTCTCCCATCGGATCGAGGCACGACCATTGGACAAGTGGTCTCTGGCGCATGACACGGACGGGGCAAGGTGCGGCATAATGACCACTAACCTTGCGGAGGTGTACAAGCCGGGTTCTTAGGGGCCTTCGTTCTCGGCCCTCGCCGCCATCGTGGAAGGTGTTACGCGCACTGTCGGGTATTTCAGGGAGAGGCATGCAAATGCCGCGACTTCATGCCACGAACCCTCAAACACCGTATTGCTCGAAGATTACGCATACATGCGGCGAAGACACGAAGGGCGGTCGCACACGGTGTGCGTGATGGGCAATATGGAGCATCGTTTCGACGTGCTCTTGCGGATAGAGCGGTTTGGGACGGCTCGTTCTCTTGTCACCCACGAGGTATGCCTTGGAGATCATGTCAGCGAGCCTAGTATGCGTGCAACAAATCTGAAGCTCTTACACAAGCCATGCTCTCATGTGCTCGCCGCATGCGGGGGCAGTCGCGTATGGACCCTTTGAACTTTGTGTCCGAGTATTTCTTGAAGGAGAGGGTGGTGCGGCGTGGTGGCGAGCTTAGGGGCTTCGGGGTTGTGGGTAACCGCCACCTTGGATATTGCAAATAGGATCTGGATTCCGGATATTGACATCTTTGAAGGGCAACAAGGGTCGTCGGCGAGTCGTCGTATTCTAATGATATGGACGGCTACTGCTGGGCGCGGTACACGCTGCGAACATCGCGCCGGAGGAGCCCTGACCCGCGACGATGCAAGGCACCGGTGGGAGTAAACCTTTGCTATGGAAGGATGTCGACACTTCTTAGGTGTGAAAGTGGGACCTAAATGGCAAATCGATGCACATTGTCATTTGTACTTTGTATTGTTTATGTAGTCGTTACGGTACTACCCAATTTTCATTTGATGTACGTAATGCCGTAAGACATGTATCGTATGTTGCACGTAATGTTTATTTAAGTGTTGTCTTGTTGTACTCTTTTGATTTTGTTTGTTTGCAAGTTAAATTTACTCATTCGTTACACTCGATGTTTTATTTCCGCGTGTTGCTAACTTAAAGTTGTTTTGCGGTATGGATCACGGATCCGACCGAGTTTTGGCCTCCTTGACGGCGCATCGACCAAAGTACATCGTCGCGTCGCGTCGTGTCCCTCATCCTCACGGGCCGCCGCCTTGTTGTGTTGGGGGTGATCGCGACGCGACACCTCGGGTAACAGAGGCTAGACCCACGCCGACAGCGAGTTAGTATCGTCCACACTATCTTCTCGCGAACTGTACCTTTCGTACTAACCTTTTGTTCCTTCGCAGGTTGAGCGCTGCTGGTCTACTACCTATCGCCCGGATGGTGCAAGCCACGGACGAGGACGAGCCGGCAGAAGACTCGCATGATCGGCGACGACGAGACGTCCATCTTTGGCAGGCGATCCGGCCGGATAATCGGGCGCGAGGACCTTCTCGCCAGGTTTCAGGAGTCCTCCCACTGTTGGCGGCGGGTACTCGTCATTCCGGAGGCACAGAGGCACGGGCCGCCTTGCGGTGGTTGTCGCGATTCGGGTATGTGTTCCACAATCGTACTTTCGTTAGTCTTGTCGCTATTTGTCCTTTCCGTAAAGGGACTTACTATTTTTCCGTTGTGCACAGTCGGCGGATGGACCCTCACGCGACCAAAGGCGGCGGTGTCACGCCACAGGAGGCGTACTTGTTGTGGCTGTTTGGTTGGGTCTTTGTACACCAGCGATCCGCAGCGACCGCCGACGCGAGGCTCATCGCGACGCTAGAACCATCGCCGACGGGAGGGCCCCCAGATCGATTGGGGTTCGGTTGTACTTGCGCCACCTATCGCGGCTTGTGCGTCGTGTCTCGAGTCGAGCATCAACTCCATCCTCGCGGGTGTCCTCTCCTCTGCGGCTTGTGGTCGTTTGGCGCTTTAGCCTCGGGCGGCCTGATGAGCAACAAGACCGCGTCGGGCCGAGATGTACAACGAGACAAGGTGGACCGGCCGACGATGGGCTCTCTCTGGTGCGGCGGCGGTGCGTACTCTTTCCGTGACTCATTTTCATATTACCGATCGTCCTACCTAATATCTTGTGTTCGTTGCGGTGCGATTCGCGCCGTCCGGTGACACGGGCGTCTGAGCCCTTCGTGGAGCGATTCGACCGCCTCACGGCGGGCGGCGTTCGGCTGAAACCATACTCTTTGAGGAGTTACTTTCGCGCTCCACGGCTGTCCTCGGCTGTGCTTGCGAGGCAAAGTATTGGGCGACCGCGAGTGCTTGTCTTCGGCGTCTTCGTGGAGGACTACGGGCGCATCGTGTGATCGCCCGATTAAACCTCGCCCGGCGAGTTCGATACCGATTAGGCATGCGGTGCGAAGCGTGCACTCGTGAGTAATCGGCATCGTAAGTTGTTTTGTTGTCCTCTTACACACGACGCCTAACTACAAATTCGTCTTGCGGCTTCGATAGGAAGAGTCCGCCGCGGCACGGCGGGGGATTAGGATGGGCCGTGGGTAGCGCGGTGGGAGGGCGCCTCTGAGACCGTGTGCGGGAGGATATCCCTCGACCACACGAGCTATGACCATATATTCTTTGATGCGCTCGCGAACCGTACGAGCTCGTGCTCGCCGCGAGCGAGCCCGCACCCGTGTCCCGCAGACCGACCGACACGTACCACATGCATTTAGCGCGGGGCGTACTGCGCGATGCGTTCGTGCAACACGAAAATTTGGCTTGTGTTATCCGCCATTACGCTTTTCACCGTGTCTTCTTTTTCGATGTGGCGGGCATGGTTCTTGAGCTTGCGACGAGTGCGACTCTGGCTGCAGAGGTTCACGGAGGTGTGGAGGGCACACGCGACGAGGCGGCCGGAGTTTTCGTCGTTTTCGACAATGATGCGGGCGTATTTTCGACTGTTGCGTGCACCGAACTCCGGAGGTTGTACGCTCGGCTGGTCCACACTCGCCGTCCGTCACTTTGCCGTCGGCGGCCAACCAAGGCGGGGAGGGTCGCCCACACCACGCCCGACAGCAGCGCGCTCGACGGTAGCTCGGCAGACCACCTCCGACATCAGCGCCGTTACGGGCTAGCTCGGCAGACCACCTCCGACATCGACGCCTGCGTGACGGTGGCTCGAGCACAGCACCTCCGACAGCAGCGCCTGGCGGAGATAGCTCGGCGAAACACGTCCGACACCGGCGGCGTCGCACTACGTCGTGCCACCTTTCCGTGTGGAGAGCTATGTACGCCATGGCGCTAAGCCGAGGGTATGTCACGTCTCTGCTGGTCATCACGCTTGGCGTTTTTTATTAACCAACAATATTTTCTTTGTGCGTACATTGCCCTATGGCGACGTGGGCGCGCATCACGTGGGCCTTGCGCAGGCGTGGGCGAGCCGGGCGAGGACGCCGCAGGACTTTTTGGTGGGCGAGACCGGCACGCCCACACTCGGCCCACACCGCCGAGGTTCTGTCGGCCACCTGGCTTATCGGTGCACAGCACCACACAAAGACACCAGTGTTGTCCACCCCTTTGCGCATCTCGGTCCTCGTCGATCAGAGGCTCGCACCGTCTTACTCTATCCGGGCGAGGCCCCGACACAGCCTTGAGAAAGCGCCAAAGCGAGCCCGTGGGGAGGACGCGAGGTGGGCGGGCGGTGGCAGCGCGGGGGGATGGGGGTGCGGTTGGTAGGCCGTAGGGATCGTCTTGGCCGCACATTTGTTCTTTATGTCATACTTTAATTTTGCACTTAATATATGATGCGGGATTACTTTTGCGTTCTTGTGTATACTCTTTCATGTAATGCATGTTTGTTCAATGCATATCAACGCCTATAGCTTAATGCACCGACTACTCGATGCAAAAGCCAACTCGATAAATAGCAAGCTGCAATGGCGCGTCCACCATTCACTTACATACGTTCACGAGATTGAGCGTAATTGCGACACATCGATACAACATAGCAACTTCGATAAAAGGCAACCGCAAAAACGCGTTCACCATTTAGTTACATGCTTCATGACATTCAACATAAGTGCATCTGAGCGGGACACTTGCGACGTCTGAGCTTCTCGCCCCTCCCTAATTGTAGAAGGTGCCTCTCGCAACCCACATAGAGTGTTCTCGGTTAGGCGCCTCGGGCGTGGTAATTTGTCGTTGTGGCACGCACATATGCGACTAGGGTTGGCACAAAGACATGCGGGATCATAGGAACTTCCTATGTTCACGACCTCCTCATTGCCCCTCTCATGTTTGCATCTGTTGGCGGAGTCGTCATTTCTTTCGTCTGACGTCAATTTGTGCCTCCAAATGAAAGATCGGTTCCATACATCCAGTACCGCACACTCGTTCATGGGGAGGATCGATCCGGCGGTGAAGTTGCATTTAGCCATCTGCTACAAGGGGCGGTTAGTATGGTCGATGTATTACGATAACATAAACAAAACTACTTACCCCGAGTATGGGCATCGGAAGCGCTCGTCCACCATCGAAAGGGCCGTCTATGGCACGCGATAGCGTCCTCCCGTGTCGCATTTCGCCACTTAGGTTGAACACGCTTGTTGGGCATCAGCGGTGGTTAGGGCGAAGTCCTCCATCCTTTCGGGAGAAGGTCGCTGGTGAACCCGTTGGGTGGTCCTGGCGTCTGCCATCGTATATTCTTGTAAAGCGGAGAAGGTTCTTCCTCCTACGGTTTGAAGGGTCCGTAATTGAGCGTGGGCGTGCATTTTATAGGCCCGCGAAGACTAACAAAGCGGGCGGCTTTATGCGATAATAAGACCAAAGGAGACTTACTTTCTGCACACAAGACCACACGGGCAGCTTTGCAAACGAGAAGACCACACGGGCACTGCTTGATGATAAGACCGAAAGAAGATGACTTTCTCGATGACAAGACTACGGGTCACTTTTGCGCGATGATAAGACCGAAGGAGACGACTTTGGGCGGTTACATTTGGCGCAAAGGAGAAGACCACAGTCGACTTTGGGCGGTGATAATACCAAACGAGACGGCTTTGCCCGGTTTAGGGTTTAGGTTTAGGGTTAGGCTTTTCAGATTGACTTGACAACCCCGACCACCTCGCCCGACTTTTAAGACCGAAAAGACAAGACTCTGTAAAGAAAGGCGTGAAAACACTCTGTCTCGCTTGACTTTTCGGACCGATAAAGGCGGCACTCCATAAAGCAAGCCATGACTTCTCCTTTGCAAAGTAAGCCGTGACAACACTATGCCTCCTCGGCTTTTGAGAATTAAAAACAAGACTCTCTACTGCATGAAATTAGCGACATCATGCCAACCATGGAGCTTATAAAGAGGGTTGAACCAAACCCAACTCTCCACACCACTACATAACACATACCCGGCTATGGACTCTTGGCAAACTTCTACGCGAGGTTGTTGAAGAAGCAAAAGTGGCTCAAGCGAAGAAGGAACGGCTACAATACCGGATAAATCAATGAAATATGCTCGTATCACCACGTTTTCCGATCCCGCAGTGTGTGTGTGGCGAACCGCGAGATCATTGATCCACACACCTCCATACACCAAGACTTGCAGGCGTACTACACATCACGGGCATCACCTGCGTAAGTGTTTCTTTCACAGTGTCGATTTTCCTCTCCCAACGTTCAATTTCATAAATTTTAACTTCATCCCCGTAATGGCGGCCGAGATGCGCCGCCACTTCTTCGATGGATCGGCGGCCCTGAGATGTGCGACGGGGCATTCATCGGCCAGGTACATCTTTGAACTACTCGGTGCGGGCGAGAACTTCGCGGCGGTGGAAACCCTCGTCTGCGGACCTGTTGAGGAGCACCGAAGAGCCCGATACTCGCTCGGCGTAATCCATATCGATGACACGTAAGGTGTCCGTCGTCCGGCACTAAGAATGCAATGCTAAGAGTAAATCGGGGCGTATCCGTTCGCCGGGCGTCATCCGTATGGACGGCGTGAGTTACAAAAATTAACATCATTCTTCGATTTTCACTATACGGTGCCCTTACATCACGGAATCGCAGGACATGGGCGACTTGACATACCCGCCCGGCGTGGGCGATCCGCGACAAGGGTAAGGGAAAGGCTCATGCGGTGAGCCGGCCGCCGGCGTATCCGGCCGCCCCGTAATGCGTATTGACGATGTGAGTTATGAAGAATGTAAATCCTCCTTACAATTTTAAATATCGGTGTACTTACATGAAGGAATCGCGGGATATGGGCGACTTGATATACCGGCCCGACGTGGACACTCCGCGACAAGGGAAGGGAAGGCCACGAGGAGTTCAACGCCGAAAAGGAAGGAAAATGGCCCGGTCCACGCAGATAGCTTCAGTCATTACGTAGTAGTCCCACGTCCTACCCCATGTTTTTACTATCCCCAAAGGCATGTATACTTACATAGTCAGGATGCTTGTGTTACAATGTCGTAGTACTACCGAGCATGACTAAAGCAATTAGCGAACCATCATGCCATGTGACTCGTGTAGCGATGCTTCCGTCTGTGATTTAAGTAATGTAGTTACGGTTAGGAGACCCATCAAAGCAAGACTATATTGCAAGTATGCCTCTTCTCGCAATCGAGAAAGAACCATTATGCAGAGCATTGAATCCTCCATGTTTTAGGCCATCGTCATAATCACAATGGCGTCCTCAACCCCTTCACTCATAATGCATATAAGCTTCATAAAATGCGACATCGACTACGTGCCTACATACGCATATACGTTCGAGCGACTTTATCGTGATATCACTTACCTTTGTACTTACATATCATTCTTGTCTCAATCGTCCTCACAAAATTCAACAGTAAATTTACCGCGCTACAACAATATACAACGATCACAAAATGTTATTGCGAGTCGACAAATTTACGTACCCATGATATTCTCTGAAAATAACAAACAAGAGCAACCAACATCGTGACAACACTACTAAGAATGCAATGCTAAGAGTAAATCGGGTGCGTGTCCTATAGAATATTCGTGGGCTCGTATGTCTACCACGAACCGCTCTTCCAACCAGTTTACGAGCTCTATGCCTGTCCTAATCCTTGCATAATAGTTTTGAGTAGCATAGGGAACCTGCAGGGGCTCTGGAGCCCAGAGTCGTTGTCAGAGGCGCGAGGTGGCGTAAGGGCCCGAGGTCAGGGTCTCTGGCCGAGTGGCGAGGCGGCGCTGACAGGGGCTTCAGGGCGGGCTTGATGTGTGTGTGTGTGGGGGGAACCCGAGGGCCTGAGGTGGGCTTCGGGGCAGCGATGCCAAAGGGTCGTGACGTGAGCGGGCGAGGGGGCTGCGCCGCGCTGGAGCTACTGGCGGCGAGGGGTCCCCACGTTGGTGCAAGGCGGCACTGCGAAGGTGGAGGCCCGAGGAGGTCTCGAAGCCAACGAAGTCGACACGGAGGTGAGTGGACCCGAGGGGGTCCCGAGAGTGTGCCGAAGGCGAGCTGAGGGGCTGCCAACGAGGCGGCGGTGACGGAGCCGCGCGCGAGGACTACGCGGGTGGCATTGCAAGCATCTCCGGGTATTGAGCGAAGGTAGGCTGAGGTTGATGTAGACCTTCGGCTTGAGGAGGCGCATGCGCCAGGTGGTCTTCGCGTGGTACGGAGGGTTGGGGTTGGACCTTCGGCTGAAGGCGTTGGGTGGGGCTGAGGCTTGGGCCGAAGGTCGACTTTGGTGCTTGGGGGCTTCGGCCTAGGTGTGAAGTGGGCTTTTGGACAGAGGAAGGCTTCGGCCCAAGGTGGACTTTGGCTCCTTTCTATGTGTATCCTCTTGTTCGGTCCTCACAGACGGCGCTAACTGTCGTAGCAAAAAAACTAGACAGTGGGTACAGGGTACCCTTTGTCTTGGGAGAAGACCGGAGGGAGAGGAGCCAAGACCAACAATGGTAGGAGCCTTGTATTATGAATGCATCCAAATGAGAATGAGAGGAACCCCCCTTTTACATGCCCTTGGGGCTTTATTTATAGGGGGCTAGAAGGGACATTTACCTTCTTGCCCACACAATGTATAGAGAGAGGGGTATTTAAGTATATTTGTCTAAATACACCATATGGACTTGGTCTACTCATGTACAGTATCCCTGACGGCACACCGATATTCCTGACAATCCTAGGATACGGGGCACCCCTTGGTGCCCTGCTACAACAATTAAGTATCTTAAGAGTATAGTTATGAATCATTTTTCAGACAGGTTAGGTAGTCAGGTTGGTGATATAGGTTGCTAGCCTTTGCAAAAAGTGCTTTCAGTATAATCAGTTTCGGACAGGTTACTCATAACATCGATTTGTAGGAATAGGAGAGTAACCAAGAAAGACAAATATTTATTTTCACATGGTTGGGTGCCATGCCCATTGCCTTTGTCGTATATTACTTATGCTTGTATCTATACTCTTCGTTTTCCTCATGTGGTTCTACATGATCTTCGGCATAGCATACCACCGTCTTTATTTATATCATTACGCTTGGATTAGTGTGGTGGTTCTCAGTTCTGCCAAATTCGCTCTAGCGTACATACTACAACATTCGTTCTTTTATTGTTTCGCCCTCTGTTACTTATTATGGTTTGGTGTCGTGCATGCATCTGAGTTATGGTGTATTAGATGTCTCTCAAATGGGCATTCCTTGGAGATTTAGTGGATGATGTTTCCTTTTTACATCTTTACTAAGTTTGTGCCGTGACGAAAAGAATTACTGAAGAACTTGAAATCTTATGCCATTAGTCAGGCTTCTGGGTTATGGTGTATCAAATGTCTGAGGGATTATGTACTACATATGAATGGTTGCTAAAGGTAGAAAAGAGACTAAGTTACGAGCATAAAACTATATAAGGATTTGCAAGAACTGCTAATTCTACCTTCATTGACAATATGTTGCTCTTACATGTAGCCTACAAGTGTGTTGTTAATATTTCTGATATATTGAATATGGCTATATAGGTTGTTTCCTGTTCGTAGACTTACATACCATTTCTTTTTATCATCACTCCTGATTGCTATCTTCGTATTACATGGACTTTCAATTTATACATATTTTTCTTGGGTTCTGACATTGTTGTTTTAATCATTTCTTTTAAACTCAAGTGTGAATGATTAAGAATATGTATAAATTTTTTATACTGTATACACTTACTGCTCTCTGTCCCAATTTAAGCATGTAATCTTTTAGCTTATCCTTCCTCCATTGTTTCCTTTTAGGACAATGGATCAGATGAAATCATCATCAAAGCTATGGGGAGGGTGATAAACAACACTGTTGCCATTGTGGAGCTTCTTAAGGTAAAATTTTTGATTCGCTACAATTAGTAGTAAGTTAATACTATCAATGCAAATGTTTTAGTTTTGTGGCTCATTAAAAGCAGAGAAGGATTGTCAGCCTCCATCGGAATACAAGAATAGAGTCAATTGGTATAATTGACACTTGGGAACCGTTGGAACTTGGAAGAAGGCCTACTACTGTGAGGAGAACTTTATATTTTCCTGTGACTTTATCTAGGATGGTGTTGTACTATTGTTTATGACATATTATGTTTGATACGACAGCCTTCAAACTACTCGCCATGTTTTGTTGATTTCAATTACATTGCCAAAAAAGGAATTGCATACGTCTTCCCCTAGGTAAGTACAAATCTATGTGTTGTCTGCCTTCTTATTGAATGTCTATTCAATAATATTGCCTAGTTACTACTAAGAGAGGAGACTTTACTCTCACCATGAGTACGCATTTTTTTAAAATAAAATAATTGCTTCTGCTAGAATTCATGGAATCAAACATGTCTCATATGTGTGCGAAGTGGTTATCTAAACCCAACATATACAGAGCATAGGTCCTATATGCTGTATGGACCCTGCCCTTTTGTTGTATATATGCACCAGTGTTTATACGTAGTTGCTATTTTTACTGTGTTTTTATTGTTTTGATGCTTGCTTTTGTATGCTTTTATTTTACCAGACTATCTGGTCTCTTCGGATTAGCACCCGACAACAAATGCGGACAAAAAAAATGCACCATCCTTTTTGAATCTATCAACAGCTATAGCCACGCCAAATGGCGTGGGTTGGCATCTATTGTGATGAATTGGTGGTAAGTTTCAGGGTGCTTTTCTCACCAGCTCCCATATGGCCATATCAAGGTGTTTTCATTTTGTACTTTTGTTATTGTCCTTTCGAGATGTTGCTTGAAAACTATTTTTTCAAATAATTATGGCCAACTTAGATGGTTAAACCACTATATAATTGTGGCCAACTAGTGATTTATCTAGTTATGACATAGGCTCGGATGAATCAAATCTTTGTTAATTGGGTATTAAATTTCGTATCGCTCCACTACACTATATTTTTTTTGCCATGTTTTATCTATTTTATCGTATCGTTAAACATGGAATTCAAATTTCATTTCAATTGTGCATTTGTGTTGTACTTTTGTTATGCCTCAGTGTGAATAGTATTTGACGTTAGTTATAGCCACTTAGTTTTTGGCCCGAGGTTTTGTGGAATCCTGGCTCCGCTACTTAGTACAACTACCAGCTCCAAGAGAAGAGTTGTGGTGCTGGTCCGCCCAAAACAAGAGAGGACAAAAGTAGGCGTCATGGCCAACGTGCTCACCTACAACCCTCTGATCAAGGCGGCGAGGCACTGTGGGCGCTGCGCGCAAGGCACTCAGCGAAATGGCCATTGTATAACTTTACCCACAAGAGATAATCGACTTATAATGTCAGCTCCACACACTTCCATAGGTGTGCGACTAAGTGATTATTACAAGGTCTTTACAATGCACCATCCCAAAGTAGTCATGCTCGCTAAGGTTTCGCTGTCGTAAGGTTTCACGCCAAACGGAAGGCACCTCTTGTGCCACGTGGGATAATAAAAAGTAGGTCATTCTGACACCCACACATCCGGATGGCACAACCACGGTAGAATATTGCAAATTAATTAGTCAGGTCCGTCCCACTCTAGACTTGTGGTAGTGCGGTGGAGCTTAGTAAGATGCGACTCTCAAACCGGTCCTTAGTTGACTGGGTGACTTCCAAAAAGAACCCCTGGGACTCGAACATTCACTGAATCAATCCCGTAAATAAACGTGCACCTACCAACTATCTATTTTCTCCCAAATCCAAACCAGTTTTTATTTTTGCTTTTCAAATCATTTGTAAATTTCTATGGCGTAATAATGACATAGACTCATTTTAAATCCATAGTTGAATCTTTGGCTAAAATTCCCCAAATTGATTTTTTTTTAATCTAAGCACGACTAGGCACATTTTTTTTCCAAAGTGTTCTAGTTCATACTATTGCATAAACTAGATTTTCATCTAAGGTGTCAAGGTATGTTTAATTCAATGTCAAATTTGGCTATACAATGGTAATGGGAATAACTATATTTTATAACAGGAACTTAAATTAAATTGAATACAAATAAGCATGCAGTAATAATTTAAAACATAATTGGAATAATTTGAAATAACGGGATAAAATATGATCAAAGGATGTAACTTCTCTTGCTCAATTAATTGTTGTTCTGAAATGGCGTACGGAGGAGAATAGGCTCTCAGAAGATTCAAACAAAATTCAAATAAACTCTAAATTTGAATCACTTGAATCGGAGCTCGTACGAAGGAGAACAGGCTCTCAGAAGATTCAAATTCACATGAAATGATAGAAATTGAATTTTTTGGATTTATGGAAATATTTTTCTAAAGGAAAATCAACTTACTGCGTTGACAAGGATAATTGAATTTTCGGTCGAATTATTTTTTTTAAAGGAAATGGCTTTGAGCCATTGACATGTGGGCCCTAGTCTATGGGCTGGGTCCACGGTGGACTAGGCACACGGGGTGACAGGGCACAAGCCATGTCAGCGTGACATGCAAGCGTTGACAAGGTGCTGGCGGCTGAGCAAGCGCACATGTGGCCCTACGTGGCGGCCATGTGGCGGCATGGCATTGACCTTCGGGACCTAAGGGTCTCCGGTGGCCGTGGCGCGACGACCACCGAGTGTGGGGAAAGAGAGAGGAGGACGAGGAGCATGATGCTCACCTTGGCGGTGGCTAGGCGCGCAAGGACGACCAGCGGCGAGGACGGAGGAGGCGGTGCGATTCGGTTGATGGCGGTGAGGCAATTTTGGCGACGCTCCAGTGATGATGTCGAACCGGGAGCGAAGGATCCCAGATTCTCTGTGAAACACACACTAGTCCAGGAACAGCTAGTGTACACAGTCAACAAAAGTGGATAACACAACCATACAATGTCATTCATTGAAATACTTAAGGTTTGATACAAAAGGGGCATAAAGCCAGAGAGCAAAATACAGCGGAAGCAAAAGCGATGGAGTAGACTGACGATTAGCCACAGCAAATCGCGGAGAAGAACCTAGTCGTCCACGTTCTCATTATCCTCATAGAATTCTTCTCCTGATTAACAATTTATTAAGCAAGATGAGTACAAATGAATGTACTCCGCAAGTTACACCCAATGTAACAGAATTATAATGCATGCAAGGATTCAACAAAGGGAGGCTTATATGGCTCAATTTGCA
This sequence comes from Phyllostachys edulis, assembly GCA_036346405.1. Taxonomy (NCBI): domain Eukaryota; kingdom Viridiplantae; phylum Streptophyta; class Magnoliopsida; order Poales; family Poaceae; genus Phyllostachys; species Phyllostachys edulis. The sequence goes on along the minus strand of CM070550.1, from coordinate 6,841,175 downwards.
TAAAGCGATATTTTTCATTTAAATACTCATACTAAGTTCCAAATCAGTTTACTTATAACTAAAATTCGTTTTCTAAATCTCAAGTTTTATAGTCAGATAATATTCATCAATAAGTGGTGAAGGATATCCTCTTATGACATGGCTAACCGCCCAATTCCTATTTGGATAGAAATCCAAAATCATTTAATAAAGTCTTTTGAAATCAAAACCAAAAATCTAACTTGGAGTGGCTTTGCTTAGCATGTCCTTGACTGTGGACACGGCTATTCGAATAGTTTTACACTCTGCAGAGGTTATACAACTTTACCCACAAGAGATAATTGACTTATAATGTCCGTTTAACACACTACCGAAGGTGTGCGACTAAGTCATTATCACGAAGCCTTTACAATGCATCATCTCACTGTAGTCCTGCCTCGCTAAGGTTTCCCCCCCCCTTTGGATAGAAATCCACCGAGTTTAGACCCCCTCTTGCGCTAGGTGAGAATACATAAAAATAGGTCATAAAAGACACCCACGCAATCGGATGGCACGACCATGGTGAAAGAATACAAATTAGTTAGCCAGGTCCCGCCCATTCAGGACATGTGGTAGTATGATGGGGCATAGCAAGATACGGCTCAAAGACCGGTCCTTAATTGACTTGGGTGACATTCTAATAAACCCTTGGGTCTCGATCATAAAAATGATCGATCCCGTGCATGAACATGCACCGTCCAACATCCATTTCGCCCAAGTCGAAACCATTTTTTATTTTATTTAACAAGTTAAACATTTCGAAGATTGTATGGTATAGACATACCATAACATTGTTCAAATCATAATTGGATTTTTGGCTAATTTCCCCAAGGTAAACATTTGGTCTAAGCTTTGTCCAAGCATGGTGTTTTTCAACATGGTCTAGCTCATACTAGTGTATCAACTAGATTTTTAACTAAGGTATCAAGGAATGATTGATTTAATAACAAAGTTGGCTATACAAAGGAATATGGAATAACTATAAGCTTAAAACGGGAATTTAAATGACTTGAATTTAAATAAGCATGCAATAATAATTTAAAATGAAATTTAAATAATTTAAAATAATGGGATTCAATATGATCAATGATGTAACTTTCCTTGCTCAAATGCTTGATGATCTACTTCTTCGTAATATTCGGGTTCTCCGGAGTCGTCGAAATCTACACACGAAAAGGACCTAAATTCAAATAATACTCAAATGATATCAAATGAACTCAAAAGCAAATAATTTTAGTATAGATAGGTAGATCTTTATTTTATATGAATTTAGAAATTTGAATCGCTTGATTCGAAGTTCGAACGGAGAAGATATGGCCTCCGGAAGATTGCAAAAACATAAAATGACAAAAGAAATGGATTTTCGGAATTTCTGGATTTATTTTAATTTGAAAAAAGCTGGCCGACACCGGGCTGCGGCATTGTCTTGCCATGCGTCGTGACACGCGAGCCTTGGTGAGTGGTGCCCATGTGGCCTTGACATGGCGGTGAGGTGGCGGTGGCTGGAGCCACGTCGGTAGCGTCGGCAGTGGCACTTTGCTCACTGCTGCACGCGCTTTGCCGGGCGAGCCCGATGGTGGCGGCACGCGAAAAGGAGGGCTTGGGGAACTCAGGCGCACCAAAACAATGGCGGTTGGTGAAGAGATGGCGGCGGTGGCGATTTAAAAGCGGCGGCGCTCGGCGGCGGCGACGGTTACGTGGCGTCTGGCGGAATGAGTGTGCGCACCAGGTGGCGCACGATCTTGCAATGCCGGCGGCATGGTCGGAGGCGGCGAAGGAGCTTCCGCGACGACGCTAATGGCGGCGGTGAGTTCTTTAGTCGCGGAGCTTTGCTGGCGAAATACGGAGTGACGAGGACGGGAGAGAGGGAGTGGGGAGGGGAAAGAGAGAGGAGGGGAAGGGGCGTCTGGTGCACGCTTTTATAGGCGCTGAGGAGGCCAAGGGAGGAGGACGACAAGGGCGTTGGCATGGCGGAGCTCTGGCCGAAGCGACAAGGCAGGCGAGGATGGGATGGGAGCAGGTGGAAGGGAAGAAAAGGGTAGCAACTGGCGCAGCGGAGGACACCGCATTGAATGCGCGCGCTAGAGATAGGTGCGGCAACGAGAGGAAGGCAGGCGCGCCGGTGCAAAATGCGCGCACGGCTCTGACGCGAACGGCGAGCGCGGTGGCGTGAAAGGGACGACCCGGGCAAGGGCGACGCTGGCGAGTGGCGTGGGCGCGGAGCGCCAGGCATTTAATGCCCAGCTGACGAGGGTGGCTTGGATGGGCAAGGACGTCGGCGAAAAATGCGGGCACGACGAGGACTTCTGTGCGACAGTGACGAGGGAGTGAGCGAGGGCTGCAACGGGAAGAAGACGACTTGGGCATGACGCTGGCGGGTGGGCCCGCCGCGTCAGCGAGGGCGAGCGTGGACGCGTGCGGTTGCAACGAAAGGGAGTTGTCTGATTTCAATCGGACGGTTTGTGAGGGGGAAGGACGCGACCGAAGTTGGCGGCCAATACACATGAGGTGGGCCACAAAGGCGGCCTAAAAGTGCGAATAGGAACAAAGCTAGGGAAAAGCGGCCGAAAGGGAAAAGGGAAATTCAATATATTTTTAATTAAAATAATTCAAGAAATTGAAAAGGCTTTTTAGAAATTAGTTAAAAGAGTCAAAAAAATTCCAAGAAAAACACACATAAATTCCTGGAATTATTTGGAACTTAATAAAATTGTTTATAACTTAACTTTTGTTTTTAATTTTTCAAATAAATTATTTTTAGCTTTTTGGGCAAAAAGGAAAGCCCTTTTCAAAATCCAGAAAATCCAAGAAAATACTTAATGCACTCTTTTTGACTTTAAATCCACTAAAGTTCAAGAAATGCAAATAAACCAAGTTTTGATTTAATTGAAGTTCGATTAACTCAATTTAAATTGTTTTTATTTTTTTGAAATTTCAAGTTTAAGCTTTATGAACCAATAAACCAAATGGTTAATTTTAATTTTGAAATTTTTCAAAAAGGCTCTGAAAAACAAGATGTTAAAGATGAGGAGGAGAACATAGGGTATAACGCGAAGAGGCAATGCGATGGTGAGGATGATGATGGCGGGGCTCCTTCGACGGCGGCGCAAAATGCGGTGGAAGAGCTTGCGACCAGCGGTGAGGAAATGGGTGATTGCTGTGAGGGGAGAGGGAGATGGGATTTCGGGTTTGGGATGAGGGGGGAAGAGGGGCACGGGATGCTCCTTTTATAGGGGTGCAGGAGGACGGGGGCGAGAGATCACGCAACGAGATTCGCGCCTGGTGCTGCGTAATGCGGCGAAAGGGAAGGACAGCCAAAACAGGCGCGCGCAATGTGGTGGTTTAAATGCGCATGTTTTCACGAGAAAAAGGGACCATTTCAAAGCTTGCGTTGGGCGGCAATGGCGGCGAGAGGGCTTCGGTGTGAGGAGGAAGAAAAGGGGGAGGAAGAAGGAGGCCTAACAGTCGGGGCCCGCATGGAAGAGAGAGAGAGTGAGGGAGGGAGGCGGCTTGGCCATGTGCTGGGAGGAAGTAAATCGTGGGGAAGAAAATCAGCCCGAAAGGGTTGTAAGAATTTAATTTGATTTTCGATGTTCAAAGATCGTAAGAAATCAAAAGGGTTTTTAGAAAACAACAAATAGAGTTCAAAAATTCTAGAAAAATTCACAGAAATTCCTTGAATTATTTTGAACTTTATAAAATTATTTCAAACTTAAAGTTGACTTTTATTTTTGCACATATATTAGTTCTAATTTCTGGAAAATAGGAAAAGCCTTTTTAAAATCCAGAAAATTTAAGGAAATTAATAGATTGTCTTTTTAACTTTTAAAACTAGGAAATTAAATAAATAATTTTATTTAAAAAAAACCAAGAAAACTCTTTTAAATTTTAGAAAATCCAATAAAATAACAACTTTATTAATTTTATTTTTGGTAGCAGAACTTTGGAATGTTACAATGCCTTGCCTTGTGTTCTCGATGAACTGGTCCATGACCTCTCTAATCTCCTGCGTTGTCATGCTGAAGCGCTCCCCGAGTGTCAGACGACGCATAGAGGTCGCCAACTCGTGCATCTCCCATTGTAGATTGACCTATACACATAATTAACAAGTTAAAAACTGAAAACTAGTGAAGCAAATAAGATGTACATACCATTCAATACGTACCACACGATGGAATGCGGAGTCCAGTTGGGTGGGGTACGTGTTGGACATCACGGCCTCGTGTTGTGGTGGGTCGTCCATGACCCTAACATAGTGAACCCTCGTCCGACTGGAGTACCACTCGATGCACTTCTCGTACGTCCCGAGATCGTAGGGAGCATCCTCCTGGACGACGTGTTCCAAGGTGTGGAGTCAGCCCTAAACCCAAGGGAGCATCCTGTCCGCCTAGGAAGTCGTAGTAGGTACTCCTTTCCTAGTGTACGTGCGGAAGGCAAAATGATTATTTCATAGGTACGTAACGCAAATGGTACGACAGAAATAAAACATGAATTTACCCATGGACGTTCGGTGCCACCCGCTGTCCCCATGGGACTAGGACCTCCTGTAGCAGACCAAATTGGCACATCACCCGATGCACGTGGTACTCCTCCACGAAGACATCGTGCACCAAGCTCCTCCGCATGTACCATTACGCGTGGTCTCGCGTGCATAAGCTCAACAGGCCTCGGGGTGCACGCACGTACACCCTGTCGGGAGTGTACGGTGTATAGATGACGCGGTCATCCATCAACTAAACTAACATCGCAACGTAGTCCGGGTAGGATGCGTGCATAGTTATCGGAGTGAAGGTGACCTGTGGAATAGAGCAATGGAAACTTAGCACAAGAAATATAATTACATTATGAAAAAGAATAAATGTTCAAAAAACTTACCCGTCGGCGACACCACACCGTACCCATGGTCAACATACATGGTGGCGGTGTAGGCTCCCAAGTCCAGTTGTTGTCGTCTGATATGGAAACACTCGAAGGACCACAGCTGAAAAAGCAGCGGGCATCCGGAGAGGATGGATGTAACACCTTGATTTTTGGAGTCTTTTTGAATTTTCAAAATAAAAGAACCATTTTGTTTTGATGAGAATTCAAAGCTTAACTTGATAATTTCATAATGGACTTCAATAGACTAAACCAAACTTCAACTAAAAACTCTCTTTTGGTTTGTTGGGTGTGTTGGAGCTTTGGTGATTTCTTCCCCATCTGAGCTTGCTTCATTCCTCTCTAGACCAGACCTCCTTAGGTCTAGACCTCCCAAGTGCTTGGACCTCCCTTGGTCCAAGCCTCCCTTTTTGGTCCTGTTCTGGCCTAAACCTCCCCAGGCCTAATCCTTCCCCGGGTTCATTTGAGTTTCTTCTACACTCTCTCGAACCTCTCTGTGTTCGCGTGGACCTCCTCTTTGCTTTGATCCATATAACTTTGGAAGTTCCCTTCTCTGCCAACCCAGTATTACCGCCCCCCAACTCGTGGTATCCATGTCCTCTAGGACCTCCCCTTTTGTTCAATTGGACCTCCCCCTTGTTAGATCTGGCCGTTAAGACCTCCCCTTTGGAGATCTTAACCGCCAGACCTCCCCCATGTTAGATATGGCCGTTACGACCTCCCCTTTGGAGATCTTAACCGTCCAGACCTCCCCCTTGTTAGATCTAACCGTCCAGACCTTCCCTTTGGAGATCTTAACCGTCCAGACCTCCCCCATGTTAGATCTGGCCGTTAAGACCTCCCCCTTGGAGATCTTAACCGTCCAGACCTCCACCATGTTAGATCTGGCCGTTAAGACCTCCCATTTGGAGATCTTAACCGTTCAGACCTCCCCATTGTTAGATCTAGCCGTTAAGACCTCCCCTTTGGAGATCTTAACCGTTTAGACCTCCCTCTTGTTAGATCTGGCCGTTAAGACCTCTCCTTTGGAGATCTTAACCGTCCAGACCTCCCCTTTGGAGGATCTAACCATCAGGACCTCCCCGTTGCTTTTGATCTTGACCTTCGGACCCCCCGTGAGCAGGTCCTTTGGACCTCCTATCCATAGGACCTCCTCATTGTTGTGTCCTTTGGACCTCTTGTCCGTAGGACCTCCCCTTGAGCCCCATTTGATAGTCACACTCCTCTTTCTTTATCCATTGACCGTGTCCTTTGCGTATGGGAGTCTCCCCACATTTAATGCATGTTGTATCGCATTAAATGCTTCTACCTTTTTGCAGCACCCATGCTATCCTTTTGTCACATCTTTTGGCTGCTCCCATTGTCCTTTTCACTAACTCTTGAACATGCCTAACCTTGGAAATTAGGGCAGCTCTGGCTATATAAGCTTGGGCAATCCTTCCTCTTCACCCTTTGCTCATTTCCACTCCCTGGCTAGAACCGACTAGCTCTTGGACCTCCTCCAAAGCTCTCTGGACCTCCTCCTGAAGCTTGGGACCTCCTCCAGCCAGCTCCTTGGATCTCCTCCAAACCGACCTAGCCTCTCTGTTGGTTTTATTTTGGAGTTACATTAAAGTTTCTATGGATCTTATTTGAGATTTGTGTTGAGTTGCCTTGGTTTCCTCGTGTAGATTATGAAGACACTGAGGAGCAAGAACTCTCCGAAGGAGAAGACATCCAGGCTTTTGAGCAAGGCAAGTTACACTCTTGATCATATTGCACCCATTATTTCACCCTATATATATATGTTCCTTTTTAAATGTTAATGCATGCTTACTTTACTAAGTTATTTCAAGACCTGTCTTTAAACTCATAGCTATGCATATCTCCTTTGTATGGCCAACATTGAAATTGAACCAAACCTGTTGTTACCCTAGATAAAATCTGGTTGATACAATAGTGTGAACCAGGAGCAATGGTGAAATCTTATGCTTAGTCTTGCTTAGACCAAAAGTATTTGATTTGGAAAAATTTTACCAACATGACCAACTACTGTTTAAAGGTTTTAAGACATGGCATTGGGTTGTCATGGAAGCTTCTAAATGTCTTTGAAAAGCGAATGAAAGGAAAATGGTTTTGGACTGGGGTGAATTGGTTGCTTGGTTGGTGCATGTCCATGCACGAGCTCAACTTGGGTAGAGTTGAGGCTCAGGGGTTCTGTGGTTGTCGCTCTAGTCATTTGAGGACTGGCCTTTGAGCATCCCTTTGCTAAGCCTATAATGGGCTATACCACCCCTGTACAACCACATGTCTCCAGAATGGGGTGTGGGACCTAGCCAATTAATTTGCAAAGTTCCACCACGATTGTTCCACTTTGATGTGTGGGAGGTCTTTCATGGCCTATGGTCTTTTATAACTTATGTTTCCCACTGGCGCATGAGGGGGCTTTTCCGGCGGGTTTCTATCCAATGGAAGCGAAACCTTAGCGAGGAGGGGTTGTGGTGGAATGATGCATCGTAAAGGCCTTGTCATGAACTCTAGACCTCTTACCTTTGGCAGTGAGAGGTGGCATTGATGAATGCCAAACAAACTAGAGGAATCATGTCATGTGGGTAAAGTGTACAACCTTTGCAGAGCGAAAACTATTCGAATAGCCGTGTCCACGGTCATGGACGTGCTGGCAAAGCTCACTCAAAGTTAGACTTGGATTTGTTTTCAAAAGGCTTTGACAAACTGGTTTTGGGATTTCTATCCCATGGGTTGGGCAGGGAGCCTTGTGGCAGGAGGGTATCCTTCACCATTTGATGATGAATGCTATCCAACTGAAAAATAGAATTTGGTAAATGAATTTTAATTGTTGTATCACTGCCTTGAAACTTAGTATATGTATTTGAAATAAACTTGGCTTTACGCAAAGCAGCCATATTATGCCTTCCTTTGAATATCCATGTATGCATGTCATTTTGTTACCCCACTGGTGTAACTTGCGAGCACGGTTGTTGTGCTCACTCTTTCTTGAAACTAATTTTTGAGCAGGAGAGGACTTCCTTAATGATAACGAAGACCAGATCAACTAGGCCGCGCTCTCCAGCCAATTACATGTGGTGTATTGGATGGACTTGCCTTTTGTTTTGCTGTGTATTTTGCTATTGTCGGTCTGTAAGCAAACTTTGTAATCAACTCTTTTGCTGTTAATAAAGTCTCGTGTGGATGTATGTTATCACTTGTAATTGCTGTGAGAACTAGCCATTGATCCTTGGGACTGGTTCGGATCACAGGAGGGTTAGGACTTCTCCAAGTCCCATGACCTCCTCGGGTTGGTCTCTGGACCTCCCCCAGGTTTGGTTGTGGCTCTTGCGGAGGTCCTGAGCCTCAAGACCTCCCCGGGTCAGTTCCCTAGACCTCCAGGTGGTCCGACTGGACCTCCTGGGAGGTCTTGGTGGACTCCCAGGGAGGTCTTGGAGGACCTCTCGGGTGACCCCTAGCCGGATCGTCACGAGTGGTATCGGAGCATCTTGACTGTAGGACGTTGCATAGTAGAATGGCCATAGAATTTCAAAGTGTATTTTATAAAACAAAGAAGCCTAAAATGTTCTCTTCTTATCTGGGTCATCCTTCTATCCTTACCTCCTTTCTGGCAATCCTTCTTACCTTAATCTAATCTTTCCTTGTCTCTATCTTTGCACCGATTTACAATATTAAATGGATCCTCCTTACCTTTTGAAACCTTTATTAGGGGTTTCTTGGCTAGGTATAGTGCTCAAGACCTCCTTCAAGTGGTAAGAAACGTGTAGAACGATACCTCTTTATTACAAATCTTGAAAAGGTACTTTTTGTTGTTTGCTTTGTTCAGTTGGTTGCCTTGCCTGTCCCCCTTAGTCTCTTGCTTTTTCTTTCCTCAGCCTCTGAAGCTCAGACAAGATGGTCACCATTAGAAATGGTAGTGGCAGATCAAGCAATCGGAATAGACAAGCTGGGGATGAGCCCGAGAACCCAGCCTGGTGGAGCAACAAGAATAGAGGAGTTGACAATGTGCAGGAGCAACCAGCCTCACAACCACCACCTCCTCCAACAGAAGGTCCTAGCTGGGCTCAGATGATGGCTAACCAAGCTCAGCTAATAAATCTGCTCTCCCAGTCAATTGCCAACACTCGATCCTTTACAAAGAACAACTCAACCACAAGCTCCAATTCCACCTCCTCCAAGGGCCAACATAGCAGAATTTATGAGATTGCGCCCTCCAACTTTCTCCAGCAGCTTTGAGCCAATGGAAGCTGATGATTGGCTTAGGGCAGTGGGCAGAAAATTAGATATGGTCCAATGCTCAGACCGTGAGAGGGTCTTATTTGCCTCCCATCAGCTTAGTGGCCCAGCCTCTGAGTGGTGGGATAACTTTAGCCAATCTCATGCTAATGCACAGAACATCGCATGGGATGAATTTATGCAAGCCTTTCGTCGCGCCCATATCCCACTGGGCGTGATGTCCTTAAAAAGGAAGGAATTCCATTCCTTAAGGCAGGGCAACCGCTCCATCAATAAATACTTGCATAAGTTTAATCAATTGGCTAGATATGCCCCGGAAGATATTGCCTCAGATGAAGCCAAGCAAGAGCACTTCTTAGAGGGGCTTAATGATGAGATTACAGTCCTCCTTATTGCCCAGGAACATTCTGATTTTCAGCAGCTTGTTAGCAAGACTATTCGGCAAGAGGGCAAGCTTCAAGAGATGGAGAGCCGAAAAACAAAGAGAGCTGCACAGAGGGTCAACCCTGGGGGTTTTCCTAAGCCTAGGACCTCTCAACCCCAAACCTCCTAGCGCAAGACCTCCTCTAGAAACCAGCTCCACAAGACGACCTCCACAACCTCCTCGGCTGGGGTGACTTACTTCTTTTGCAATGAGGTGGGGCACTATGCCAATAAGTGCCCAAAGAAGCGACAAGCTCACGCTGACCGATCAATCGAGAGAGCTCCATCACGGGGCAGTACATCAAGTGTGAAGCCAATAGCCCACCTTACAAAGGGTCGTGTCACACATGTCACGGCTGAGGAGGCACAAGCAGCACCTGATGTAGTCCTTGGTACGTTCCTTGTCAACTCCGTGCCAGCTTTGGTTTTATTTGACTCAGGAGCTTCTCATTCTGTTGTTTCAAGCAATTTTGTGGGGAAATGTGGGTTACATATATCTCCTTTAGTTAACCCTATGCTAATTCATGCCCCGGGCTCAGAAATGAGGACTAGTTCCCAATGCCCAAATCTTACCTTAGAGGTCTCTGAAGTTCTCTTTTCTGCAGACTTGATAGTCTTGCATTCCCAAAGGTTTAGATGTGATTCTTGGAATAGATTGGCTAGCCAAGAATCATGGACATATAGACTGCGCTAGCAAGTCCATCACACTCACTAATGATCAAGGGATACAAGTGGAGTTCAGATCTAAGACCTCCCCTAAGTCAAGACCTCTTTTGAACAGCTTGAAGGAATTAAAGTTAAAAGACCTCCCAGTGGTCAGGGAGTATCTAGATGTGTTCCCTAAGGAATTGCCTGGTATGCCACCGGATAGGGATATCGTGTTCCTCATCGATCTAGTCCCTAGGACTGCCCCTATATCAAAGAGACCATACATGATGCCAGCAAATAAGTTGGTAGAGTTGAAGAAACAAATCAAAGAGCTCAAAGACAAAGGATTTATTCGACCAAGCTCTTCACCATGGGGAGCACCAGTGTTGTTTGTTAAGAAGAAAGATGGCAGCTTAAGGATGTGTGTAGACTATAGGTTACTTAATGAGGTCACCATTAAGAACAAGTATCCATTGCCCAGGATAGAGGACCTCTTTGATCAATTAAAAGGAGCAAGTGTGTTCTCCAAAATTAACTTAAGGTCTGGTTACCACCAATTAAAGATTAGACCAGAGGACATTCCCAAAACTGCTTTTACCACAAGGTATGGGCTATATGAGTTCACTGTTATATCATTTGGGTTGACAAATGCACCAGCTTATTTCATGAATATGATGAACAAAGTATTCATGGACTTTCTGGATAAGTTTGTAGTTGTATTTATTGATGGTATCCTTATCTACTCCAAGAATAGGGAAGAACATGAAGACCACCTTAGGGTTGTTTTGGAAAGGCTTAGAGAGCAACAGCTCTATGCCAAGTTTAGTAAGTGTGAGTTCTGGATAAGTCAAGTGGCTTTCCTTGGTCATATTGTGTTGGCCAAGGGAGTGGCAGTAGGCCCTTCAAAAGTGGAAGCTGTACTAGAATGGAGACCACCCAAGACAATAACTGAAGTGAGAAGTTTCCTTGGACTGGCTGGCTATTATCGGAGATTTATCGAAGGCTTCTCCAAGATTGCTAAACCTCTTACTCAGCTCCTAAAGAAGGAAAAGAAATTTGAATGGACTGAAACCTGTGAGCAAGGCTTCCAAGAATTAAAGGAGAGGCTTGTGACAGCACCTGTGCTGGTCCTGCCAAACATACATAAGGATTTCGAGGTATTTTGCGATGCCTCTCGCCAGGGTCTTGGATGTGTGTTAATGCAAGAAGGAAGGGTAGTGGCATATGCATCTCGACAATTGAGACCTCATGAAGAGAACTACCCAATACATGATCTGGAATTGGCTGCAATTATGCATGCCTTAAAGATTTGACGGCATTACCTCATCAGTAATTGCTGTGAGATATACACAGACCACAAGAGTTTGAAGTATATTTTCACTCAATCAGAGCTTAACCTCAGGCAAAGGAGATGGCTAGAATTGATTAAGGACTATGACCTTGGAGTTCATTATCACTCAGGCAAGGCTAATGTGGTGGCAAACGCCTTGAGCCGAAAAGTTTATTGTAATACTTTGTTAGTCCAAGAACAACAGCCAACACTCTATGAGGAACTGAAGTGTCTCAACTTGGATATTGTAGACCAAGGTTGTGTGAACACCTTGGAGGTGCATCCAACTATACTGGATCGGATCAAAGAACATCAAGGAGAGGATGAAGATATCCAAGAGATTAAGAGGAACATGAGGAGGGGTAAAGCCCCGGGTTTCTCTAAAGATGAGCAGGGAGTAGTGTGGTTTGGTAGCCGGATTTGTGTGCCAAATCATCAAGACATCAAGCAACTTCTCCTGGTAGAAGCTCACGGATCACCCTATTCCATTCATCCAGGCAGCACCAAAATGTATCAAAACCTCAAGGAAAGGTATTGGTGGGTCAGTATGAAGCGAGAAATTGCTAGATATGTTGCACGATGTGATGTATGCTAGAGAGTTAAAGCTGAACACCAAAGACCAGTAGGCTTATTGCAGCCTTTGCCCATACCCGAGTGGAAATGGGAATAAGCGGGTATGGACTTTATCACTGGACTGCCTAGGACCCAATCGGGATATGACTCAATATGGGTGGTGGTCGACCGCTTAACTAAGGTAGCACACTTCATACCAGTCAAGACCACCTATTCAAGCAATGTTTTGGCAGATTGATACATGGCCAAAATTGTTTGCTTGCATGGGGTGCCTAAAAGAATAGTGTCCGACAGAGGATCTCAATTCACCTCAAGGTTTGGAAAAGCTTACATGAAGCTCTAGGGACTAAACTCAACTTTAGCACAGCCTATCACCCCCAAACAGATGGGCAGACAGAGAGAGTGAACCAAATCCTTGAAGACATGCTCAGGGCTTGCGCCCTAGATTTTGGAAAGAGTTGGGATAATAATTTGCCCTATGTTGAGTTCTCATATAACAATAGTTATCAAGCTAGCTTGCAAACGTCCCCTTTTGAAGCTCTATATGGTAGACCATGTAGAACACCCCTTCTGTGGGATGAAGTGGGAGAACATCAGTTCTATGGCCCTGAATTGATCAAGGATGTTGAAGACAAGGTGAAGTTGGTAAAGGAACGAATGGGAGTGGCCCAATCCCAACAAAGGAGTTATGTAGATAATCGTCGAAGGGATTTATCTTTTGAAGTTGGAGACTTCGTCTACCTCAGAGTGACGCCACTTCGGGGGGGTTAGAAGATTTTAGACTAAAGGGAAGTTAGCACCAAGATTTGTCGGGCCATACAAGGTCTCGGGAAGGCAAGGTGAAGTGGCCTATCAACTAGAGCTTCCAGAGTCTTTATCGGCAGTGCACAATGTCTTCCATGTATCATAGCTAAGGAAGTGTCTTCGAGTGCCAGAAGATCAAACCACCCTAGAGAGCATTGATCTCCAAGAAGACCTCACTTATGTGGAGCAACCAATCAAGATCCTCGATATTGCAGAGCGTGTTATCAGGAGCAGGACCATCCGATCATACAAAGTCCAGTGGAGCCATCATCCAGAGAGTGAAGCCACATGGGAGAAAGAAGAAGATCTCAAGACTAACTATCCATACCTCTTTGCTAGCCAAGCATGAATCTCGGGGTCGAGATTCCCTTAAGAGGGGTAGGTTTGTAACACCTTGATTTTTGGAGTCTTTTTGAATTTTCAAAATAAAAAGAACCATTTTGTTTTGATGAGAATTCAAAGCTTAACTTGAGAATTTCATAATGGACTTCAATAGACTAAACCAAACTTCAACTAAAAACTCTCTTCTGGTTTGTTGGGTGTGTTGGAGCTTTGGTGATTTCCTCCCCATCTGAGCTTGCTTCGTTCCTCTCTGGACCAGACCTCCTTAGGTCTAGACCTCCCAAGTGCTTGGACCTCCCTTGGTCCAAGCCTCCCTTTGGTCTGCTCGCCTAAACCTCCCGTGCCTAATCCTTCCCGGGTTCATTTGAGTTCCTTCTACACTCTCTCGAACCTCTCTGTGTTCGCGTGGACCTCCTCTTTGCTTTGATCCATATAACTCTGGAAGTTCCCTTCTCTGCCAACCCGGTATTACCACCCCCCCCCAACTCGTGGTATCCATGTCCTCTAACACATCCCCTTTTGTTCAATTGGACCTCCCCCTTGTTAGATCTGGCCGTTAAGACCTCCCTTTTTGGAGATCTTAACCGTCTAGACCTCCCCCATGTTAGATCTGGCCATTAAGACCTCCCCTTTGGAGATCTTAACCGTCCAGACCTCCCCCTTGTTAGATCTAACCGTCCGCACCTCCCTTTGGAGATCTTAACCCCATCCCCATGTTAGATCGGCCATTAAGACCTCCCTTTGGAGATCTTAACCGTCGAGACCTCCCCTTGTTAGATCTGGCCGTTAAGACCTCCCTTTGGAGATCTTAACTGTTCGCACCTCCCCATTGTTAGATCTGGCGTTAAGACCTCCCTTTGGAGATCTTAACCGTCTGCACCTCCCCTTGTTAGATCTCGCCGTTAAGACCTCCCTTTGGAGATCTTAACCGCTCGGACCTCCCCATGTTAGATCGTGAGTTAAGACCTCCCTTTGGAGATCTTAACCGTCCGCACCCCCTTGTTAGATCTCGCCGTTAAGACCTCCCTTTGGAGATCTTAACCGTCTGACCTCTCCTTGTTAGATCTGGCCGTTAAGACCTCCCATTTGGAGATCTTAACCGTCCAGACCTCCCCTTTGGAGGATCTAACCGTTAGGACCTCCCTGTTGCTTTTGATCTTGACCTTCGAACCCCCCGTGAGCAGGTCCTTTGGACCTCCTATCCATAGGACCTCCTCATTGTTGTGTCCTTCGGACCTCCTATCCGCAGGACCTCCCCTTGAGCTTTGACTGGCCCCATTTGGCAGTCACACTCCTCTTTCTTTATCCATTGACCGTGTCCTTTGCGTATGGGAGTCTCCCCACATTTAATGCCTGTTGTATCGCATTAAATGTTTCTACCTTTTTGCAGCACCCATGCTATCCTTTTGTCACATCTTTTTTCTGCTCCCATTGTCCTTTTCACTAACTCTTGAACAAGCCTACCCTTGGAAATCTGGGCAGCTCTGGCTATATAAGCTTGGGCTACCCTTCCTCTTCACCCTTTGCTCATTTCCACTCCCTGGCTAGAACCGACCAGCTCTTGGACCTCCTCCAAAGCTCTCTGGACCTCCTCCTGGCGCTTGGGACCTCCTCCAGCCAGCTCTTTGGATCTCCTCCAAACTGACCTAGCATCTCTGTTGGTTTTATTTTGGAGTTGCATTAAAGTTCTTTGGATCTTATTTGAGCTTTGTGCTGAGTTGCCTTGGTTTCCTCGTGTAGATTGTGAAGACACTAAGGAGCAAGAGCTCTCTGAAGGAGAAGACATCTATGCCTTTAAGCAAGGCAAGTTACACTCTTGATCATATTGCACCCATTATTTCACCCTATATATATGTTCCTTTTTAAATGTTAATGCATGCTTACTTTACTAAGTTATTTCAAGACCTGTCTTTAAACTCATAGCTATGCCTATCTCCTTTGTATGGTCAACATTGAAATTGAACCAAACCAGGAGCAATGGTGAAATCTTATGCTTAGTCTTGCTTAGACCAAAAGTATTTGATTTGGGAAAATTTTACCAACATGACCAACTGCTGTTTAAAGGTTTTAAGCCATGGCATTGGGTTGTCATGGAAGCTTCTAAATGTCTTTGAAAAGCGAATGAAAGGAAAATGGTTTTGGACTGGGGCGAATTGGTTGCTTGGTTGGTGCATGTCCATGCACGAGCTCAACTTGGGTAGAGTTGAGGCTCATGGGTTCTATGGTTATCGTCCTAGTCATTTGAGTACCGGCTTTTGAGCGTCCCTTTGCGAAGCCTATAATGGGCTATGCCACCCCCGTACAACCACATGTCTCCAGAATGGGGCGTGGGACCTGACCAATTAATTTGCAAAGTTTCACCGCGGTTGTTCCACTTTGATGTGTGGGAGGTCTTTCATGGCCTATGGTCTTTTATAACCTATGTTTCCTATTGGCGCAAGAGGGGGCTTTTCCGGTGGGTTTCTATCCAATGGAAGCGAAACCTTAGCGAGGAGGGGCTGTGGTGGAATGATGCATCGTAAAGGCCTTGTCATGAACTCTAGACCTCTTACCTTTGGCAGTGAGAGGTGGCATTGATGAATGCCAAACAAATTAGAGGAATCATGTCATGTGGGTAAAGTGTACAACCTCTACAGAGCGAAAACTATTCGAATAGCCGTGTCCACGGTTATGGACGTGCTGGCAAAGACCACTCAAAGTTAGACTTGGATTTGTTTTCAAAAGGCTTTGACAAACTGGTTTTGGGATTTCTATCCTATGGGTTGGGCAAGGAGCCTTGTGGCATGAGGGTATCCTTCACCATTTGATGATGAATGCTAGCCAACTGAAAAATGGAATTTGGTAAATGAATTTTAATTATTGTATCACTGTCTTGAAACTTAGTATATGTATTTGAAATAAACTTGGCTTTACGCAAAGCAGCCATATTATGCCTTCCTTTGAATATCCATGTATGCATGTCATTTTGTTACCCCACGGGTGTAACTTACGAGCACGGTTGTTGTGCTCACTCTTGCTGAAACTAATTTTTGAGCGGAGAGGACTTCCTTGATGATGATGAAGACCAGATCAACTAGGTCAGCGCCCTCCCATGATTACCCGTGGTGTATTGGATGAACTTGCCTTTGTTCCATTGTGTATTTTGCTATTGTCGATTGAGAAGTAAACTTTGTAATCAACTCTTTTCTTTGTTAATAAAGTCTCGTGTGGATGTATGTTATAACTTGTAATTGCTGTGAGAACTAGCCATTGATCCTTGGGACTGGTTCGGATCACAGGAGGGTTAGGACTTCTCCAAGTCCCATGACCTCCTCGGGTTGGTCTCTGGACCTCCCCAGGTTTGGTTGTGGCTCTTGCGGAGGTCCTGAGCCTCAAGACCTCCCCGGGTCAGTTCCCTAGACCTCCAGGTGGTCCGGCTGGACCTCCTGAAAGGCCTGGGAAGACTGCTCGAGAGGTCCTTAGGATCTCCTGGGAGGTCCTAGTGGACTCCCAAGGAGGTCTTGGAGGACCTCTCGGGTAAGGCCCCTGGCCGGGTCGTCACAATGGAGCTATCCCGAACCCGATGGGACGCGTCGCACCAGGCGCGGTACATCACGCACATCACCGCCGGGCCCCAAGCGCACAGCTAGATCGCCTCCACCTCCAAGTCCGCCAGCTCGCGTGCATACCAGATCATGTGCTTGTCGACGCTGTCGCCTTGGGACCCTCGGAACATCACCCACCCGAACAGCCACATCAAGTAGGCCTCGAAGTGCCTCCTCACCGTGTACTCAGGTGTGTCCTCTGCCATAAGCTCTGACTGCAAGAAGACAGAGACACATCTCTAAGTCGCACAAAGCAATTGAAGTGGAAGGACGAGAGTTATAAAAACTTACGTAGAACTGGCGATCCACTTCAACGATGGATTGTGGGTACTACTGAACTCCCTGTTGCCAGTGTTGGGTGGCAACACTCCCTGGAACATCACGAGGAACTCTGTGCGCCACATGGTTGGGACATCGTGTGGCACCACAGGGAAGCCCGCGCAAGGCAACCCGGTCAAGAAGGTCACGTCCTGAAGCGTCGGTGCCAGCTTCCCGCATAGGAGGTGGAACATGTGCATCTCTGGCCTTCACTGGTCAACCAATGCCATCAGGAGGCACTGGTCGTACGGAAAGCGCCTCGACGTACGACCACCACCCGCGCGGTCCTAGTTGTCCTCCCACGTCTCCACCATCCTCGCTAGTGGAAGGAGGCCTGCCGCTCTCAACCTACGTCGAAAGGATTAAGAACAATGAGTCCACCCAAAGTACTCAAACTGCAATTGAGTACATGAAGGTCACAACTACACGTACCTTGGAACCCAACGTAGGTCCACACTCCATGCCCTCATGGGTGTGCGCAGCCACAACGCGCTAAGCTCAATCGCCGCCTCGCCCTCTGGGGGGAGGATGGTACTGAGGCAGCTATGGTGATACGTGTCAACGATTGGGTCAAGCAACTCGTACGACCATTGTGTTGCGTCTCCTGGGTCCGCCATACGTAAAAATTCAGTGCATACATTGTAAACACTACAAAACCTATACAACAAGTAATAAGAAGCGATATTAATAGAATATTTACCGTGCTCAAATAGAAATCAAAATTAAGTTGGGATTATTGTGATTAAGCTCTACATACCCTATTTAGCTACTCTGCAATTTATATTTTTTATAGGTATCTTGCTACTTTCCTTGTTTGGAAAGTTTCTCCAGCATTTACAAAATATTTACCGTATACAAATGGAAACAAAAATTAGGTTCACAATATTTTAGTTCAACTCTACATACCCTATGTAGCAACTCTGATTTTTTTAACAATTTTTAGAGGTGTCTTGCTATTTTCCTATTTTAAAAGGTATATTTGGCATTAACAGAATATGTACCGTGCACAAATAGAAACCAAAATTAAGTTGGGATTATTTTGATTAAGCTCTTCATACCCTTGTTAGCTACTCTGCAATTTATATATTATTTTTATAGGTATCTTGTTATTTTCCTTGTTGGGAAAGTATCTCCAGCATTTACAAAATATTTACCATATACAAAAAAAAATTATGTTCACAATGTTTTAGTTCAGCTCTACATACCCGATGCAGCAACTCTGATTTTTTTTTATAATTTTTAGAGGTGTCTTGCTATTTTCCTAGTTTAAAAAGTATTTTCGGCATTAGCAAAATATGTACCATGCACAAATTGAAACCAAAATTAAGTTGAGACTATTTTGATTAAGCTCTACATACCTTATTTAGCTACTCTGCAACTTTTATAGATTTTTTATAGGTATCTTGCTACTTTCCTTGTTTGGAGAGTGTCTCCAGCATTTATAAAATATTTATCGTGTATAAATGGAAACAAAAATTAGGCTCACAATGTTTTAGTTCAGCTCTACATACCCTATGTAGCAACTATGAATTTCTTATAGAATTTTTAGAGGTGTCTTGCTATTTTCTTAGTTTAAAGAGTATTTTTGGCATTAACAGAATATTTACCGTGCACAAATGGAAACCAAAATTAAGTTGAGATTATTTTTATTAAGCTCTACATACCCTACTTAGCTACTCTGCAATTTTTATAGATTTTTAATAGGTATCTTGCTATTTTCCTTGTTTAAAAAGTGTTTCCAGCATTTATAAAATATTTACGATGTACAAATGGAAACAAAAATTAAGTTCACAATATTTTAATTCAGCTCTACATACCCTATGTTCCTACTATGGATTTTTTATAGAATTTTTAGACATGTCTTCCTATTTTCCTAGTTTTAAAAGTATTTTCGGCGTTAACAAAATATTTACCGTGTAAAAATGAAAACCTGCAAAAAAAAATTAGTATTTTTTCAGATTTATTCTAAATCGTTCGAGTGCTGCAACATAAATAATATCTATACGATGAACTAAACTATACACGGCTAAAATAATGTACTACATCAAACAGCAATACAGCTAAAATTATCTAATCCATTGAATTCTATGTCGCTATTTTTATTTGCTAACCTACAAGGTTTCGAATTTATGTATAAAGTTGTAAGAACATTTACCTACAAAATAGACAACCAGATCTGCTGCTCCCTCTCTCTCCTCTGCTAGGAACCGACATGACTTCGCTACATCTCTTCTCCCCTCTCCTCCTCTCTCTTCTCTTTCTTCTCTTTTTTCTAGAATTAAAATGGTTTTTCTACATAATTTTGGGGTATATATTGCCAACAGGCGATAGGAACATGCGGGTTCTTTTCGCCATTTCAACTGATGATTTGCACTCTTCGATGCAAATTGCTAGTTCAAATGCCGACAAGCAGTTGGACCGACAACTGGTAGTAAATATGTTCCTATCGCTATTCCAAATAGCGATAGTGATATATTTTGTAAAAAAAAATGACTATTTTTTTCAAGTTATCTTTTAAATTAATATTATTAAAAAATTCCCACTCCTCCGGTCTCATGATCTCATTCTCACCTGATGTCCTGGACACGACGGGCTCGCGCGTGGAAGCGTCGTTTACTAGGTCGCGACTAGGCATAGTAATGGGCCAAGGCCTATCCCGAATCCTATCCTAGCCCATATGTACAACCGTCTCCTCTTCAGACTCGTCTTCCATCTAATCCGTATGGGTATCATCGCATCGACACAACACCAACGTTGTCACTTGTCAGTCAGTGCTACGGCTCGCTCTTTGCCCTCCTGGACCGCTCCGTGCATCCCTACCAGTTTTTTTTCATTCATTTAGCACGTTTTGGAAGCAAAATACCAACAATAGCTCTCCTCAAAATGAAATCCTCAAAGCAAAATGGCAAGAATAGCACGTCTGCCGCTCAAAAATACTGCATTAGGAGGCCTGTCGCGCTCTCACTGAGCGGTAACAGGCCTACCGCGCCTCTACCGAGCGGCACATGGCGTGGGCAGGCCACCTGCCGCTCTGTGGGGGCACGACAGGCCTGCTGGTGCTCTGTGGGGACGGGGCAAGCCGGCTGATGCCAAATGGGAACTCGCCATGTGAATGTATGTCCCCCGTCGTGCATTTTGAGCACGGTATCAGTGATATTTTTGTCAATTCATTCGCAGGTATCCACCCAGTGCATCCGTGTGGGCGACCGCGTGCTACCAGAGGAAGGGCTCGCCCTGCTCACCACCATCGGTATCGCTGACAGGAACCTTGTCCTCACCGTGGTCCTTCCCGATCGTCTTGATCCCAACTGTAGCGAGAACAAAGATGGCAAGAATTGACGTGACTCGTGAGCCGAAGGGCTGCGCCGGCCTTTACTATTTGTATTGCCGGATCGGCAACAATATCGGCTATACATGGTTACAAACGATTACAACCGAAAATAGAAGATTACAGAAGATTTACAAAATCACAACTAATCTCAACAACCCTAATCTATACAGTGTGATATGGAAACAATACCGCTAACACCAACCACCACCTCATCTATGACGCCACCTACGCCTCGCTCTCCATGATCCCCCTACGTGCTGCCAAGCCTCCCGTACGTTGCAGCCTCTTCCCGTGCGCCCTGGCGATGGAGACGACGACGGTGACTGCGCCCTGTTCCTCATGGCGAAAAGCTTGGCCTACTTTGGCGAACAAGGCTGCCTGCAGCGGGATGTCCTCTGCCTGTGGCCGCCGTTGTCTTCATCACCATCGTCGATGTCGTCGTCCTCCTCCTCCAGCACCGCGCCGCCGCCGTGGCATATCAAGGAACCGCGCTTCCCCGATGAGATGCCGAAGCCCTATGAACAAGGCTTCCTTGCCGACGTGGTGTTCTCGTTCAATGGACTGGCTTTCTGGGCGACCTCGTGCGCGGCGTCCTGTGCTGCAAGTGCAACGACCTTCTCTCCGACCGCAGTGTCGTGGATTTTACTTCATCGACCTGCCCCCGGGGTGCCGGCCTGACCTCGGCAAAACCCACAGGTGTGATCCGGAGATGTACCGGACCTCGGGGACTCCATCAAGCTCGTCTCCATGACTCCATCGACGGCTACCTCGGCGATGCCGACTACGTGGCCCTTGGCGACCACAAGGTGACCATGTGGACTCTGACGAAGGATCACCAGACGTGGAGGAAAGACGGGAACTCCGTGTGGGAGACCTATGGAAGATGGAGGGCTGCAAGAAGGCAGATCTAGCTGCCGACGCACACGCCGCCGATGAACCCCATGCTGAGCACGCAGGAGGATGGTGTCCTCTTCTTCCTGCTTGGTGGTTACTACGACGACGGCGACGAGCTCACGTGCTGCAGACCGCATTACATGCTCCGCGTCGACATGTGCAGTGACCGTCTCCTGTCCTCCAGTCGTCTCCCTTCCTGGCCCCATCTCTTTCTCCCCAATCTCATGGGCACCGATTTCTTCAAATACCTCGAGAGTCAGGCAGTCAGCACTTCCTTCCTCTTGCCTCCCTGGCCCGTGGTGAAGCTGCGGAAGAACACTGACCACCGGAAGTGTTGAGTCCTGCGGTTGGTCAGGTAACTCTACTACTGCACTGCTACCAAATGCTTACTTTCATTCCTGTGTGAAGCAATTCACACTTTTTGAATCTCTGAATTGCTACACTTCGTCTTGTTTGCAAAACTCAAGCAACATTAGCATAGCACTGTCATCCATCTAAGTTGCAGCTTGTTTTGTTTGACAGCAATGGAGGGCTTCGAAGAGGGGTGCGTGACGAAAGACAAAGACAACACCAGCCAGTGGCGAAGCCAGGAATTTAGTAATGAGTGCACACTTTAAGGTTGAAAAAAAATTTGTACGACACATATGTAATTTCAAAAGTCAAACACAATTACACAAAAGAATTCAAAATTAGTTAACAATGCAATACAAATAGTTCAAATAAAATCTTACATGAATAAAAGAGTCCTAAATAGTTAATGGAAATCACAATACCACACGACGCGATCTTATTCCTTGGAAGCACTTGATTATATCATCATCACTAATTTTCGAAAAGATATCTCACTCTATAAAGATGACTAAACAATCATTCAATACTTAATTACTCATACTATTTCTCAACTTGTTCTTCACAAGATTCATCGTCGAAAATACTCTTTCAACGCTCGTCGTTGCCACCGGTAGGAGCAATATCAATTTGAGAAGCAAGCACACCAACTTATAAATGTCATGCTTTCTTGTTTCAATAAGCTTAGTAGAAAGCTCACCGAGATTCTTTAGGCCCTTAAATTTATCATTGCTTCGTATATCATCAATGAAGTTATCAAGTTAGAAAGAAAGTCTTATTAAATCCGTGCTTGAAAAATCATTAGGATAAAAGTTAGCAAGGCTAAGCACTTTGACCCTATCATAAGAAGCAAATGAATTCAAAGAATTTAAAGCGGATATGCAAATAAGCAACTCTATATTAACCTTATCAAACCGATTGTCAAGCTCTTAGAGAACATTATCAATGATGCCAAGATACACTTCTCTTCTAAAATGATGATCATTTGTTTGTTTTGGGTAAAAACGTGATGATCTTCCATAAGGCACATATCTACTATTCGGCTTAGGAACTTTGATGCCATATTTAGTGCAAAATGATGTTACAATTTCTTGAAGAAATTCTTCCCACCCATCACACCTCATTCGTTGCATTCTATCATTAGCCAAATTAACAAGTACTATAGCATTAATAATATCTTGGTCTCTCTTTTGCAAAGACTGAGACAACTCATCTGTGTATCTAAGTATGACAAGCATCAAGTGTGCATTGAAAACAAAGTCAAATGACTTAAAGGCTCCCACCATAGCATGTATTTTTGGCCAATCATTATTATGTGAGGGGTCTTTTTCAAACTGTATGAGTACTTTGCGGATTGTTGAATATATACCAATAATATGCAAAATAGTTCTATAATGAGAACTCCAAGGAGTGTCACTGGGCCTAGCTAACCCCATCTCTTGATTTAATCCCTATCCATTTTCTATCTCATTCAATTCTAGTACTTTCAAAACTTCTTAGGTTAAATTGCTGAAATTTGGCCAGTCCAAATACTAATTACTCATACATACATATAGTTCAAAAAAATTACATATTTTTTTGGGGGTGCCTGTGCACCACAGCCACCCCCTTGCCGCCGCCCATGACACCAGCACATCTCTTGTGGTGCTGGAACTGGACTTCTTTTTTGCTAGACTGCTTACTTGTAGTTGATACTTGAGACAAATACAATTGCCTCTTCTTTTGTTGACGGTTTGGTTTGTATGCATATTGCTGCCGTCTTGTTACTCTCTGTTCCATCGGGTATGCTATGCTCGTCCTTGGTCCTTGTTGCGTCATCTGTTCTCTGCAATTGCTTCATCGCCTTATATTGTTTCAGACTTTTCAATCTGTGAACATTAATCCTGGCAGCAAATCTCTTGTTCCATCGGGGTACGCTATGCTCCATGGTCCTTACTCGGCCGTCTGTTGGAGAGGTGCGATCAGCTCGGGGATTCATTTGTTGTCCACGCGCGGGCACGCGATGGGAGCAAAATCGCCAAAACGGCGATGTGGTCATGTGGAGACCCTGGCACTGGCAGGCCGGCGATCTGTCGCGCTATAAAGAGTTTATTATTGCTTCATTATTCTCTGCAATTGCTGACCAACCGTCGTTAAGCCCTAACGCCGTGCCGGAACGGGATTAGAGGGGACTAGGGAGGTATGCTTTGAGATTGTGACAATACACGTGTCGCGTGGAGGAATTTAAGAGGGGACTAGAGAGGTTTGCTTTGAGATTGTGACAATACACGGAGATGGGCAGCTGACTGGAAGTTCAGACGATCGCTCAATTGGTGAGTCAAAATCAATAGAATGGTTGACGCGAACAAGAAACTCACCTTTTCTTGTCTGATAAAATTTCAAGTTAGGGAAAGATACCGCCTTACACAGCCAATACATAACCTCCAGCCTATGGTAATGGACAGATGCGTGTGGAGGAGGCCTTCCATTTCATCTAGTAGGCCAGACAGGTAAATACCACAAAAGTGGACCTCTAATAAATTGCCAAATCTCTTGCATCACCACAATTAGTAAAACCTCTTACATCTACAATACACAGCCTGACAAAAACAGACGAGACAGTAGGCTTCAGAGTTTGGAAACAACAACAATAGGCCACAAGTGTAAATCCTTTGTATACTACAGCTAAACACTGGCTATGCATTTTCCTCGGTATAAGACTGATCTACTTAGGAGACGTGAGTTTGTTAGGGTCGTTATCGTGCTTCAGCGACGAGTCTCCGCTCACCAGTTCATGGAATGCTTCCACTTTGACAGGCGGCATTCTCATGCTATATGGGCTCCTGCAATCGGATCAGGGGATATAGCAGATGACAACATACAAATGGTGAAACTGATGACTCGGATTGAAGATACTTACATTGATTGCACTTGTTTGAACTGCTGTGCTAGTTGGGCATTCTGGTTTCCTGACATGGCCAGCTGCTGCTGCTGCTGCTGCTGCTGCTGCTGCTGCTGTTGAAGTTGTTGCTGAAGTTGTTGCTGCTGCTGTTGATGCTGTTGGTGCTGCTGCTGAAGCTGTTGCTGCTGTTGTTGAAGTTGCTGCTGCTGCTGCTGCTGAAGCTGTTGCTGCTGCTGTTGATGCTGTTGAAGTTGCTGCTGCTGCTGAAGCTGTTGCTGCTGCTGAAGTTGCTGCTGCTGCTGCTGCTGCCTTACCAACTGTTGTTGTCTAAGAGATCCATAAGGGCCATCAATTTGTGAATCCATAGCGTTCTCAGTCTTCACATTTACCATAGCTTGGTTTTTGTCTGCCATTGTAAGGGGGCCACGGGGGCTCGTCATTTGGCTGCGCCTCAGCCACTGTTGCTGCTGCAGCAGCTGCAGCTGGTGCTGCTGTGGTGTTAAATTCTGGGTATGGATACTCATTTGGGGAGGAAACTGCCTTGGAAGCTATCAATTATGCATATGTAATTATGTATCATTGTTAATATCAAATGGGAGCAGCATGAGAAGACAATGTTATGTTCTCAGAGAAAAAATATTTCAGCAACTGATAATAAAATCAACTGCGCATAGCTATATATGCAGAAAATAGTTATATCATGGTTGACGATGAAAAAATCAGCAACCATTTGCTACGAACAGTTTTGCTTATCAAAAGGACAAATATAACACAAAAGTTTCCCATCCCAGTGTTTATTGACCATTTATTGCTGTTAATCGGATATTCAAAACCAGCTTGGTTTCATAAAAAAGGCTGGTTCAGCAGGTAAATACTAGGGTTTATATTTTTACCACCCATCCCATTCTCTGTACAATTGTTCAATTGAGCGGCCAATCACAGTGACTAAATTCATTTGAATCCAACATTAGTTTTGGCCTTTCGGGAGTCAAGTACAGCAATTAGAAGAATGGGGACTGGCCCATTCTAATGATTTATGAACGGTTTCATATGATTTCTGCATAAATTGTAAGTGGACAATTTAACATCAAAAGAAGTTTTTTTAAGAAAAAAGAAGTATCTGATACCACCACCACATATGAGCAGGAACTTACTAAACCAGGCAGATTTTTAGCTAAGCCACTGACTGAAAAAGAGTTTCATAACAAATAAACCAAAATGTCAGCCAGGACTATACAGTTGTCACCTCCAAAGCACCGACACGGCAGTCATGCGGCGTGTCCGTGTCGGACACCGTGTCGGACACGGACACGGCTCCGACACGGCGCCGATACGTATCCCCGGCGTGTCGGAAATTCCAATCGCGAAAAAAAAGAAAATCAAAATCCGATACGTATTGGACACGGCGGAGGACCGTATCGGACACTTGGGCCGGTTCAATTCGGCCCGAAATGCACAATCCAGCCCAAAAGTTGGTTAACCCTACCTCCCTTGCCTTGCCTGCTTGCTGGCTGCTGCCTTACCCCCGAGCTCTGGACGGCCGACGCAGTCTTGCGCTCCCGACGCCGCCGCAGCGCCCGTCGCCAGATCCGGCGATCGACGGCCACCGCTTCCTCCTCCAATGGCCGCCCCGCCGCTTCCTCCTCCAGGTCACCGCCGCCCATTGGCTCCGCCGCTTCCTCCTCCGATCCTTGCGCTCCAGCGCCGCCAAGAATCCGCCGCTTCCTCCTCCAAAGGCCCGCCGCCGACTTCTTCCTCAGGTGAAACACTGGCGCAGCCTTGTTGTCGCCAGATCCGGCGGATCGACGGCCACCGGAACCACCGCTTCCTCCATTGCCGCCGCCGCCGACTTCTTCCCTGGTGAGCTTCTCCTGCGCTTCCCTCCTCGTGGTTCTCCTGTGCTGTGCCGGTGGTTCTCCACTTCTCCATGGCTTCCCCTTCCCTTTCCATGCATTCAATAATACATATACTGATATACATTTATTATTATTATTATTATATATACAGCCGTGTCCCCGTGTCGCCATTTTTTAGAAAATAGCGTATCCCGTATCCGATACGTATCGTGTCCGACACGCGTGTCCGTGTCCGTGCATCCTAGGTTGTCACTGATAACCATTGATCACTAATATCCACTCCCATCATATGAACCCAGTAGCAGACAGCTTAGATCACTGAAGAGCTTGTTTAGTTGGCTGAATCCACCCATCCTTGCATGGTTATGGGTATAAATTATTCTAATTTAATGAAACCATTCTTCCCAGGAAGGAGAAAACATACACAATAGACACTATAGAAATACAAAATAAAAATAAAAACAAACAAAGCTAATACACAACATAAAGGTAAACCAGCGGTAGTTGCCTACCTGTGGGGCATGAAGAAGAGAATTTTGATTTTGTACTTGTGCATCTTGATGAATTGGGTAATTGACCGTTCTATTCCCCATCTTTGTAATCTCCATCAAGGGTCCAATGTTACTAAATATTACGTCAAAAAATCACAATCAGGACACAACAGATTATTTTCTAAACAACATATGCATTGAATACATATGGCTCTGCCATCATACTGACTCAATTTTATTACTAGCTCCCTTTGGCAAGACTTGCCATGTTAAAATATATTTTTTGCAGACAAATCATTATAATTGCTCGATACATTTTTTTCTATTTCCCCTATCAAATATATGCCTAATACCTTGCATATCGGGCAGAACTGAACCCTCTCTCAAGCTGAAATGTTTATGTTTCTTCAAACAAATATTATATGGTCATTTAATCTGTTATAGGACTTGGTGGTGCTTTTGTAAAAGTTTGTTAGAGAAGCATCTACATTGTTCTATATGATCTTATCCTAAACAACAAGTTTAGCCAAAATGCCAAATGGAGGTGGTATAATCCAGCGTCACTCAAAACAGTATGACTGTACGAGAAGAAAAAGGTATTTAGGAGCTCATACAAAAGAAACGTTAGAGCCGACCCCAAGGAGAGGTGTATACAAAGAGGGCAGAGTCATGATCATTGGCGGAGAAACCGGCAGTAGTGACAACAGAGGAGAAGCGGTCAAACCAAACACGAGAGGCTTGTTTGAGCCTATAGGGAGAGCGATGACGGCGACACACCATACCATCAGGGGTAGAATACCAAGGTGGCGGCAGCATGTAAACCTCATGCAGCTCGCCATTGAGAAAGACATTCTTAACGTCCAACTGAGAGATAAGCCACTGTCGAACAGAGACCACAGCAAGAAGAGTACGAACAGTGGTCATGTGAGCAACAGGGGCAAAAGTATCATCGTTGTCACAATCATGATCCTGCTGAAAACCACGCGCCACAAGACGAGCCTTGTAGCGCTCAAGGGAACCATCCGAGCGGGTCTTGATCTTGTACATCCACTTGCATGTGATGGGAGTAACGCGCAGGTAAAGACACAAGATCCCAAGTGCTAGTACGCTCCAAAGCAACAATCTCCTCAGACATCGCGAGCTACCACTTAGGATGAGCAGCAGCCTCACGGTAGGTCGTAGGCTCAAAAAGAGCAACGGATGCGAAGTCGTAGCGCTCAGGAGGCCTAACACTGCGACAATCACGAAGATAGTATCTGGGAGAAGGTGGAGCAGGACCCAGCAAGGACGGAGGAGAAGAACTGGGAACAGGGCCTAAAAAGGACAAAGACTCAACAGGGGAAGGAGTAGGCCGAGGACGGCGAGAGTAGTGCAGAGGAAAGAGTGGAATCTCAACAAAAGAGCGGGAAGGAAACCCCGATGGAGGAGGGACAGGTGGAGCCGGAGGAGAGGTAGGTGAAGAAGATGGAGGATGAACTGAAACAGTAGTGGAAGGCTAAGACTTAGGAAAAATCAGAAAAAAGATCGACTCAACAAGAGAATCTAAGCTGACAGTGGAAGAACGAGGCTAGTAAGGTCGAGACTCGTCAAAAGTGACATCCCGAGAGATCCTTATCAGGCGAGCAACAGGGTCATAGCAACGACAACCCATATGCTCAAGACTCTAGCCAAGAAAAATACACTCAACTAATTGAGCAGTTAGCTTGGTGCGCTCACGAGGTGAAAGAAGGACGAAACAGACACAGTCGAAACTGTGAAGGTGACTGTACTCTGTGGAACGACCATAGCGGTGCTCAACAGGAGTAGAACCCTGAAGAGTCGTCGAAGGCTGCATGTTGATGAGAAAAGCAGCAGTGGAAACAGCCTTGGCCTAGAAGTGAGGAGGAACAGAAGAGGTAAGCATGAGAGCGCGAGCAATCTCAAGCAAGTGACGATGCTTACGCTCAGAGATACCATTCTGAGCGTAAGCACCAAGACAAGAGTACTGGGGAAGAGTACTCTGCTCAACGAGAAAACGACGCAAAGCAGCAGATAGATACTCACCAGCAAAGTCGGCACGACACACACGAATAGCCGAATCAAACTGAGTGCGAACCATGATGGCGAACATCTGGTAAATAGAGAGAACCTGACTGCGAGAGGATATGAAACAGATCCAAGTATGACGAGAATAATCATCAATAAATATCACATAGTATCGATGACCCCCTTTCGAAACGAAGGGGGTCGGACCCCAAACATCAAAGTAAACAAGATCAACGGGACGAGTAGAAATAGAATCACTAGAGGGATAGGGGAGCTGCTTGCCAAGCTTGTAACCAATACAATGTAAAGAGGTGTCCCTAGAAACAGACCCAAGAACACGACGACCTACTAATAACGATAAACGCGAGCCACAGAGATGACCGAGACGATGGTGCCACTGAGCGAAGGAGGTAATGGAGGACGCGGCAAGACCAGAGGTAGCGGTAGTAGCTGACTGGTTGGTGTAGATAGCGGAAAGTAGATGAAGCCAATCGAGCTCCCAAAGACGCTGCGAACCTCATGGCGCCAAGGGCCAGTACCAAGCAAAGTCCCTGTGCGGCGGTCCTGAACACAGCAAGAGTCAGACTCAAGAACAACACGACAGTCGTGACTAGCCGACATAAGCTACATTGTAAGCTGAGGAACATGAGAGACTGCAGGAACACGAAAAGAAGAAGTGGAAATGGTGCCTCGGCCTGCAACAGGAAGAGAGGTACCATCTGCAATTTGAATAGTGGAAGGAAAAACTGTGGAACGCACGGAAGTGAAGTGGGTAGAATCTGGTATCATGTGAAAGGAAGCACTAGAGTCTAAGATCCACAAAGACAAGATACCTGACGAGGTAGGAGGCGGAGGCGAGGAAAACTACTGAGAAGCAAGAGCCAGACGAGCAGAACCCAATGAGTCTGAGGACGAGCCGACACCAAGGCACTGGAGCAATGAGAAAAGCTGCTATGTGGCATTACCGGAGGAGCCCCGACGAGAGGCGCTAGCTCCTGAGTGTGAGGAACCTCCAGAGCCCTTCGAGGGACGTCCATCCCGGCGACCCTGGTCCCTCCTCCGCTTGTAGCAATCCTGATACCTGTGGCCGTCACGCTGGCAATCGGTGCAATGGAGACCCGCAGTAGAGGCAGCAACCACTGGTGCGCTAGGAGGGATCACGATCGATGCTGAAGAAACAAGCGAAAGAGCAAGTGCTAAAGCAGACAGGACAGCCTACATCTGATCTGCGCCACGGCTGAGTCTCCTTAGCACGCACACCCGTGAGGGCCTCCACCAAGCTAGGGCGCGGGTGGCGAGTGAGGAGCTGAGCACGCACAGTCTCGAACTCAGGCTGGAAACACGTCAAGAAGTCGTAGAGACAGTGAGTCCTGGTGAGCGCGGAGCCGCACACAGCAGGGACAGGTCTAACAGACATCCGACCCCAGAGAGTCAAGCTGACGCCACACCTCAGACATCTGCTGGTAGAAGTCATCGACGGTGGCATCGAGCTGCTGAAGAGAATGCGCCTGGTGCACAACTGCGAGGTACATAGCATCACTCGTTGGCTGGTAGTGAGCTCAAAAGCGCTCCCACATAAGTTGTGACGTCGATAGCTCCGCCACATCCATGAAGATGGCCATGGGCCTGCTACCCACCAAGATGGCGGTAGCACGAGCCTCAGCATCCTGCCATCACATGTAGGCGTGCAGCTCGGACTAATAGAGCTCCAAGGCCTCCTCTAGTGCAACATTGGCGGCCTCTTTAGCCGCCTGATCCGCACTAGCAGAAAGAGCGGGCAGAACTGGCGGTGTAGGGCAAGGCAAACAGGGTGCTCGCCGGTGAGATGACCCCAGAGACGCTGGCTGTTGAGGTGAATCCTCAGGTGAACAGCCTACTCCCAGAAGTTCGTCGTGTCGAAATGAACCGAGGGGAGCCGGATGGCGTAGGGGCCGCCGACGGAGGCCATCAGTGAAGAAGACAGGAGCTTGGGCAGTGCGCTGAGTGGAGAGGCGAGCTCGGGCAGCAGCAACACCTCAAGAGGCCTCAACGTCCAGAGGAGGCGCAGCAGCAACGTCCAAAGGCACCTGAAGTGAGGAGATAGAGGCGTGGGCGACGACACTCAGCAGGGGCCCCGGCGCACGACGGAGGAGGCGCGGCTTCCCCGAGTTCAGGCGCTGGAGGAGCAAGCCAGCCACTCCGCATCCACGACGATGTAGCCGCTCAAGTCGATCCCATGTGTTCATATTTAATTGACACGTACCGTAGATCCTCTGCCGCTCGGCCTGTGTCCTGTACATCAAGTGCGAGAGGGAGCACGTGGTTCAAGCCCAGGACACACACCTACGCAACCCTAGCTAGAAGCCATTATATAGAGCATCTTGAGCTGGAGAGTACGTAGCAATGATGGTGCGTTACGTATCATCTCACAATCTCTACTACTGTTTCTTCCTCTGTTGCCTGCTAGTGCCTAGTAGTAGTACTACAAATGTCATTGTTTCTTGTTCTACAAAGCAACATGTAGCGAGTGCTCGTTCCCTCACATTTTTTCCCTCACAGGAATTAATTGTTTCTTGTTCTACAAAGCAACATGTAGCGCGTGCTCGTTTGGAAAACCAGGAGGGAAGGGAAGAGGAGGTGGCGGGCGGTGGAGGAGCAAGCCAGAGGAGGCGGCCTCAAGCTCGAGCGATGCACCAGCTCCGGGCGACGCACAGAAAAACAGAGGCGCGCGCATGGAGCAAAGGCTCGGTTCCGGCGATAGGCGGCCCGGATCCGGCGGCGGGGAGCCCGGATCCAGCGGCGGGGAAGGGTCCGGCGGCGGCGCTTGGGATCCGACGGCGGGATGAGGCTTTCAGCAGCGGCGGCGGCGGAGCAAAAAAAACAGAGCAGCGGTGGAAGAAGCAGAGCAGAGGAGGGCACGGCAAGGGTGGCGGCGGCGGCGATAGCAAGCCCTAACCTCCCTTGCTCTGATACCACGTTAGAACGAGGCTTCTTGTCCACTCAGTCACCGGATTCGCTTAGCCAAATCAAGCTTGTCTGCTGATGAGCTTTTACCGTCAGGACAATACAAATAATGACATTTTACCGTCAGGACAATACAAATAATGACATTTTTTCCCTCACGCTTAGCCAAATCAAGCTTGTCTGCTGATGAGCTTTTACCGTCAGGACAATACAAATAAAGAAACCCTGACTGAAAAACAGAGTGAACCTTTATAAATCTCTAGAGATGTTATCACACTTTATCTTAACCATTCTCAGTGAAGCAAGATGTTTGAGCAAGGACAAGGTCCGATTGGAGACAACGGTGCCTCCAGCAAATCAGCAGTGAAGAGGGGGAAGCAGGCGAGTAAGAACTAGGGAAGACACAGGAAGCAGGCAATCTAAAACCTGACAGTTAGTGTTCAGAGACCACCGTCAGCGGCACAGGGTAGAACAATAATGTGTGTCTCAAGTCTCTGTTCTGAAGCTGAGTGAAAAGGTGTTAAGCTGTAATGGCCTAATGGGTGTTTGGCTGTGTGGACCCAATTGAGTCAGTGTGGGTGGAACTGTGTGAGGATAAAAATGTACTGGAAACCCACTAAATGGAGATGGACAAAGACAATGGACCATTTGTCCTGGCGTCCTTGCATATACTTCCTCTTATTTTGCAATTTGATTTCCTCGCCTCCAAGCTAGTGGTGGGTGGAACATAACAGTACAGACCCATAACATGCTTGAAGGGGAAGGTAAGTAATTAACGACTACATGGATATACCTCTGGCGTGGAAGTGCATTTGATTTCTCCCATTCAATACTAGTACTAGTAATATATCCATGCTTGTTAGGTGTTAAGTAAAGCAAATTTCCCTAACAAGTGGAAGAGGTAGACAGGCGCCATCATTTTAAAGACTAGCAATACAATGCATTTTACCCCACCAAAATACTAACAGGAACTCAAGGAATACAAACAAATCATAGAAAGAGACACACATATAACAAAAAGGATTTAACGTACCTGTAGCCAACAGTCTGTAGGAACATCTTAAGGAGTTCAATAGATGAAAATTGCCTCCTGTAGCTGTCGGTTAGAAGCTTCAAGTTACGGCCTAGCTTGGAGATGTGCTTAATTATTATTTCTGAAAGAACATCAATAGACACTGCAGTTCCACTTTCAAAGCCTGCGTTTGCTAAGTAGCGAGCAACCAACTTCCGTATCATAAGCAATGCTTGCTCTTGACTTAAAGATTTTCCTTCTAGTCTAGATCCATCTTTCCCTCTATATTTGTTTCCTGTCTTGTAATACTCAGGCATCATGCCAAACCTTTCGAGCATTGCAGTGTTGCGACTAACAGGTGCCGGTAAATTATCAAGTACCCCATGGGCTTCAATTTTGTTAGTCCTAGATATCCCACTTGTTCTTGGAATTGCACTTTCCGGAACACAGTCGGCTGGAAACCTAATTTCTGGAATGAAATTGTCATCCGTTAAATTACTGAAGTCTCCAGCATTCTTTGAGTGCAGGGAAGGGCCATTTTCTAACATGTGGGCAGAGATGTTGGGACCCTGATCATCCATAAACACAGTCCTCTTCCTTTTATGTACACTGCAAACCTTAAGGTAATCGGACATTCCCTCTGGTGTTCTCTTTGGTATTTCTTTGTCACCTGAGCCAAACTTGCCATGCCATGTCCTGAACTTTTCAGCATATTGCTTGTACCATGTGTCAGGTAACTCGTCATATCGATTATGCCTTTGAGACAACATCGGATTCTCCCTGCTTGGACTAAATGCAGTTCTAGATTGTATCTGCAGCATAAGAACAGTTGTAGACATCAGAATATAGCATATGAATTGCTCTTATCTTTAGTTAGCATGTAACAATTAAAATGGCGGCGTATCCGGTGAAAATGTGAATGGGTGAACATTCCGTGAAAATCAAACTCAGAAGTTTTAAAAATTCTCAAAATATTATGAGATGTAGGGGAGGTTATGTTCTACATCTATGCAAAATTTCAAGACCAAACTCAATCACATTTGCGATATACGAAAAAGACAAATACTTGCTGAAATAGTGTTTTCACTGTTTTGAATAAGTATTTGTATTTCAAGTATCTCGCAAATGCCATGAGTTTGATCTTGAAATTTTGCGGAGATATAAAACATACCATCCCCTACATCTGGTAATTTTGTGAGAATTTTTAGAAACTTAAGTTTGGTGAAAATGCGAATTTTCACCTAATAAAAATGTTATACAGACTGAGTAGTGGACATTAATATATCAAACTGGAAAGGAACATGCATGCTATGCCAAGCTTTTAGAGACCACATTCAATGGCCAGGGATGAGGTTATCTTGACCTATGTGAACAGCCCAAAGAAGTTACACTTACTGCGAGACCAATGAGTGCATATGCTAATCTACCAAGCAGACTACAGCAGGATAAGTGAGGTGAACATTTCATGCATGTCCTGTCACGAACCTAGTTTCGTAGTTTGTAATTAAAAATAGATCATAACCTCTCCTACAGCTGTATGTCTGAGAGGTTTTCAGATAATGAACAAGTCTATGATCTTGATAAGCAGCGTGCAGCAATAACAACATCTCTAGGAGAAAAGGTGCTTTGTGTACGACGAACATACCACGACAAAACTGTGACAAGGATACTTAACTAGGAAAAACAATATAAGGCATTCAAATTCAAAGTACAACTTAAATTGTATGTCATACTTGCAGTAGCTTGCCCTGTTGCATAGAAGAAGCATATCACTCAAAAAATAGGCAAGAAAAGGGGTTCTCTAGAAAGATTAACATACACCAGCCAATAATGCCACAAACAGGCACTAAATGGAGATTATAACATACTTGATGTTGATTGTTATCTTCTTGCTCATCTTCCAATGAGAAATAAATATCATCTCCATGAAGCTGAAGATCTGGGATGAACAAATAAGAAAAATCACAATCAATAATGGTGGGTAAAAAAAGACTTTCTTATGTCAGATAATTATATTAAGGCAACATATGCTATGCAAATCACGCAAATCAAATTTTGGTTTGGGTACCAAATCAACATGAAAAAATTCATAAACAATTGAGGATATAGTTTACAGAGTTCTGTAGCACCCATTAAAATTTCAACTTCAAATTCAATATGTGTTAGAAGAAACAAAAAAGATAAGTTTGCATTTGTCTTTTTCTTTTTCCTTTTCCTTCTGATTTATCATTTTTCAGATTTTTTCTCATTTTTGTTACTTTTAAATCTTAACATAGAATGAATTTGAACTTGAAATTTTATATATCAGTGGAGTAAATTGAGAAGTACATCTGGGATTTTTTGGGGAATTTTTTATATTGATTTGGTACCTAAACTTAAAAGTGATTGCATGAGTACACCACAAAAGGTGATTGCGTAGCATATGTTGCCTTATATTAAAGCCCTAACTGAATATAATATAAGCTATGGATTTCTTCTTGATTTCTTATAGCTTCTTGGTTGACATATCATAATATACTATGCATATAGTTATTAGTTACCCCCTCCGTTGAAATATATAGGGTGTGCTTTTTTCTTGATGTTGTTCATTTATATAGATGCTCACACTAATCAATGCAATATTTGTGATACTTTCCTCTTATAACCCTATTAATTGTGCTTTGTTTGCGTGGCAATAAACAGCAAAGCACACAATAATCAAGGAAATATTGACATGTAGAAGCAATAGCAAGTCTGCATGGTGCAGAGAAAAAGAGACACTACCAATGAAAAGCATTCATGCCTTGAATACAGCGCATTCTATTGAGTGATGGTGTGCACAAAGATGGAAAAACGAATGTAGTATTGAGGGTAGCTACGTTACACTGATACTTCCCAAAATCGGTGTATCAGTATCGGATATGGATACGGCCCCGATACGACCGGATACGTAACTTGTAAGTATCGGTGATTATCCTGTTTTTCTTTAATGAATAATTTCCGATACTTCTTGGATACTTCCCTGATACCTCTCTACCCTAACACCCCTTTTTTTACTCAGAAACGTATGATCGATCTATTCAGCAAACAACAATTAGTTTATTTCTCTTTGTTTGGAAATGGATTTAATTCCTTTGACTCAATTGAGGATAGAGCCCATCTAGACCCAAAGCAAATAACAAAGCAATTGACATTAAAATTACATGGGCAGCCAACATCATCTTCTTGCGCTAAAAGAAACTAGAGTACTTATGGTTTGATCCACAGTTCAATGAGAAATACGTTCTATACTTACCTTCTTTTCTTAATTTCTTAATTTTTACTAACCACATGGAATTCTATTGCAATTGCGTTGTTGTAGGCTAAACCCTGGACGTGATGAGGATCTAGTATTTGCGCACCACAACTTACGTCTTCTATATTTCTGCACTAGTAGGTTGAACCTTAGATGATTGCAATTCATTAATTTCTGCACTTTTTATTTTTATTTTATATATATACACGTATCGCTGTATCGGTGTTTTTTGGAAAAATGATGTATCGCGTATCCGTATCGGGGTATCCGGGCAACCTAGGAGGGTAGTTTAGTCACTTCCATTTGCTCCTTGGTATTTGTGCAAACTCTAGATGCGACTTATATAAGTAAACAGAGGGAGTAGTTTGCTAGATGTGGCTTCAATAAAGGTGTATACAAACCAAAATAGCAAGTTGTCATTTGTTCCCAAAAAAAAATGTCGCTACATGTGGAGGTCTTAATTTTAGCAAGAGCACAATATACTTTAAAATTAAATTGTCAAAGAGGAAAAGAGATTCAAATTATAGTTGAATGAAATCAATTATATTGGACAAATCCATAGATCTTATTTTCAGTTTTTACCAAGTCAAACACGTAACACCAGTGTGTTTGCATCAGAATCAAGTACCTACCTTGGTGTCCAACTATCATTCTATCAAAGAAAATAAAGGGTCATTAAGGTATTATTCATTCTGCTGTGTAACTACGACCGGCTTGGCTAAAATTCCAGCTGCTTGCTTGAACAACCTTATAGCTTTTCATCCATCTCACAAACCTTCACGAATCATGTTTTTCTTCTGTTAAAAGTTGACTTTTAATTCTAGCCATCTAATGCCACTCAAGGATCCAACAACATTCACGAAAATACAACTCCTATAAAACATGACTCCAATTGCTCTCACATATGAATCTTTGCAGATTACATGCCAACCCAGATCTGAATCAAGAATTTCCACCATTTCCCTCCAATTCCAAACTTGAAGCAATCATTTCTTATCGAGCCCTAGTTTAATATCCCAACCTTAGGCTAACAGGTTTTCTGACTTTTGTCTGCATCTGGGATAGTCATCTAGGTCATCCTACAAATAAAGCTTAACCACAAGAATAAAAAAGAGTAGAATATACGAGGGGGTAATCATGCTGCAAGCACCCAACCAAATCACATTGGCAGCCAAAAACACTATATGCTTCATTAAATCCAGCCCCATTTCGCCACCCAAATTGGCTTTCGCAAGTGAGAACCTAACGTTTTAAAATCACCGAGAAATTATGTGGTATTAACACTTGAAACGGGTTTAAATCTTCGTTTCAATTCCAAACTAGTTATACATCTTCAGAAAACCAGAACATGTAGAAAAATGCTAAATTTCACACCACAATACCATTTCAAAGCTCAATAACCACAACAGCTCTCACATGGTACAACACCCTACCCAATCCAACCCGCCATGGGGCAGCGACCTCTCTTTTTTGAAACATGAGGGGGGCAGTAGCCTCTCACCACTGACATTTTTCACCCTCAATTACAAATCGGTTAGAGGAGTAGATGGCACCCAGTTAGGCAGTTACACAACGAAAATGTATCGTCAGATGCTGAATTATGAACCATATCCCATTCCAGAGTCCAGACGCCACTGGAAGTATACCTCAATCATCCCAGGGTGCCACGAAGCCTAGAACACCACGTAACTAACTCCAAATTAGTACTTACTCCCCACCAATTACTAGCACCAATTCGTGAAACCACAGCGAATCCAGCAACAGATCCCTAAAGCTCAGCAACCGAGCAGCGCGAGTAGGAGTGGAGGGGGACTCACAGTTGGCGTTGATGGAATGGAGGCCAGCGGCGGAGGCGCCGCAGGGGAGGAGCGCGGCGGAGGCCTTGTCGAAGAGGAGCGCGCGGACGCGGAGCTGGAGGAGGAGGAGCGGGCGCGGGGGCGAGGACGAGGAAGGGGAGAGGAAGGCGTCCCAGGTAGAGGGGGACGCGAGGTGCTGCGCAAGGGCGGAATGGGCAGCGTCGCCGAGCCACGCGCGCCACGCGCCGCACGCCTCCAGCCGCCGCGCTAGCTCGTAGCCGCGCCCGTCCTCGCCCAGCAGCTGCGCCGCGGCCGCCGCCATCCGCGCGAGGGTCCGGTCGGCCTGCGTGTGGGCGTGGGCGTCGGGATCTCGGTCGTCACGGGTGTTTGGGCTCGAGAGTTCGGACACTGCCCAACCGGACGGCGAAACGACGGGAGGAGCCGGAGTGGAAGGCGCGTGTCCCACTCCTGTGGATGGCCGGATAAATTCCAGCCCATTTGTTTATCTGGCCCATTTGTGCTTCGTAAGTCTGAGGCCGAACAGGCCTTGTCCCGGCAGAACTCGTGGCTAGCCGGTCCAAGATTACCACCAGCTGCATCGTAGGTAGTGGTGTCAAGATGGGCGTACCACCCGGTCCGCTCCGGTCCGGTCCGAATCACCAGACTATCGGTCTAGTCCGAATATGGTACTACCCGACAAGGCGACAATATGCACGGGCCGAACCGGCATAGCCGGGGGCATGACACGGAGGAGGCCGGGCGCGGTCCTGCGTGTGCTGCGACCGGCACGGAGGTAGCCGAGTGCGGGTGCGGCGACGGCGGCCAGGCTTTATCATGCTTGGGCCGGCACGAGAGACTGATGTGTCAAACTTGAGTTGGCACCTGACCCATAGACCGGTATGACACGGTCCGATTAGTTAGCCGAGCCAGTCGGGCTAGGCCTAATTAGACCTGTGTCATGCCGTGTCGAGCGGCATATTTGGACATCACTAATTGTATATGAATACAATGTACTATGTTGTGGTATATAGACTATGCTTATTAAGGCGTCGCTTAGGCGACGCTTAGGTAAGGCGGTCCGGGGTGTCAAGGCGTCGCCCCGCCTTGCGTCGCCCCCGCCTTGTGTCCTCTGCTCAGAGCCTTCGGTGGAAAGGGAGGTAGAAGGAGAGAAGAGAGGATCCAGGAGCTCACCTTGATCTGGGAGTTCATCGACAAGGTGCCTCCTCGCGCGATCTGCACTGGCTATGGATCCTCCTCCGCCAGGAGCCGCGCTGGATCGTCTTCACCACTCGGCACCGCCGCCGTCTTGTCTCCAGATTTGCTCGTCGGGGTACTCCACTGCCCATGGGTGTCGTCTTGTCTCCAGATCTACGCCGCCGGGGTACTTTGTCGCCCGTGGGTGTCTTCCTCTGCCATGACTCCTGGCGCCTCCTCCCCAAATACCGAGGAAGAGGCGGCGGCGCGGCGAGGAGAGGAGAGAGGAGAGCCGGAGAGATTAAAGTTCGGGAGCTAGCTGTCGAGGATTAAATTCCTAAATATTAATTAACAGCCACATAGTTTATGTGGTCATAGACCTTGAGGCCAACGACCCTTGTGGTCGTTAGATCCCAAAGGTCGCTCGATAGGTAACCTGGTCGAAGGGGGTCCTGTACCCATTGCACAACTAGATGGCTGCTCGTAGAAGCTTTGAATTGTCACTTGGACTCGGTTCCAAGTTTATCTCTTCCGTTTGACGAATGGAACATGTGTCTTAATTGTTCCATTCCATACGACGCTTCTAGCTCTAAGTTACTGACAATAACCACCATATGTTTATGTGGATATCATGGGGATATGCCTGAGATCTTAGGATGATGTTACAATTGGCAATGTCGTTCTCGGTTTGTCGAAACAGCGTTTTCAGCAAGTGTCAGGATAATCGGTCATCTGCGGCGTGTAAGTCATGCAGATGCCCGCTTGATAATGAGTACCGCGCCTTGGTCGCCGTAGTACCAAGATCCGCGGAATGACCGCATGTGTGCGGTATGGTTTTTCCGAACGAGTGTTTTTTGGGAAGTTTTGGTTTTCTCGGGTAGCGGTACAACCGCGATTATAGAAGTCTTGGCGCTACTGATTATCAAGAAGCATAGAAGCCGCCATAACATGGCGGTAGTACCGATTTTGTGCTGATTGTCATTTCAATTGGAGAATTGCTTTTGGGTTAGGTCAAGTTCATGGGTTTCATGGCATATGTGTTGCATGATGCATGTTTTGACTAACGTGGGTCAAGTTGTGAAGAACTTGTTCCCGGATTCGTTTTCTTTATCTATTGATGTGCAGGTTGCTTGGAGGCCAACGACGGTCAACGACGAAGATGATCGGATTAGGCTTGGAAAGTGAGGTCCGTAACGATCGGGGATGCCAGCGAGGTCAATGGAGTCAAGCATTGCGCAAGAGGACAAAGGTGACCGAATGGGCGATTCGGTCGACGGGTTCGATCAAGCGGCGAGGTCGGTGCAAGTGCCATGGTGGTTTATTTGGGAGCCGGATGGGAGAGACTTGCCGACATGAAGAGAGTCACGGATCAACCTACACGTGGCGAAGCATGGAGGTGCTTCACGAAGTTGGGACTCGGTCTTTGCAAAAAGATCGAGAAGGGGTATTTTGGTAATTTCACCAAATACCGTCTTGGTGACCTAATGCCAACCCGCGGTGCAAAGATGGCGCAAGGTGAAGTGGATTAGGTCAAAAGATGAAGACGGCGCTTTAAAATGCGTGCGTGTGTTACCCGTTTGTTTTGGGCCTTAACGGGAGCCCATTAGGGTTACTCTTTTAGAAGGTCTAAGCCTCCACTATAAATAGGGGGTGTGCTGGACAGCCACCTCAACCCTTTCATTGTGTTTGAAACCCTAGTTTGCTTAGGGAGAGGATTAGTGGAGGTTAGGGTTCTAGAGAGTTGGATTTGATTTCGTGCTCATGTATTGAGTCTTTGTCCTCCTTGATGGAGTGGTTGTAAACCAATACCACATCAAATCAATCCAAAGAAAGTTTTCTCAAAGATGAGTTCATTTGCTTTCTTTCTCTCTATTTGGTGATTTGAGGTCTTTCTTTGATCTGTGAGTTTTTGCTTGGTTTTTCTTCTTGATCTTGCTTGCTGGGATATGTGGGAACCCATCTAAGGTCATTTTGATCATCATCCACCCACGAGCAAGTTTTGGATCAAGTTTTACGTTTTTGCTCTGGTTTTGAACCCTCCTTCGGTAAAATACAAAAGATCAAAACTTTGACGTGGATCTTCTCGATCGTCGCTTGAATAGGTTCCGACATCATTAGGAAGATGTGTTTCAAATTTGGTGGAGTTTGGCTAAGCGGATCAAAAGTTACGCCGATTTTTGTTTTCGTTTTTCGTCATTTCTCGCTCATTCGCCGATTTTATCGTTCATGCGAACGATCGACATCGTTCATCCGGTTCGACCGACTACTGATCGACCGCACTGTTCATCCGGTTCGACCGTTCTTCGTTCAGCAAAGACTGCTCATCGGTGATTTTTGTGTTTTTTGCTCGTTTCTTTTGGGGGTTTGAAGGGGATTACGTACAAGTCTTCCGCTACGCTTATATATATTGATCTTCATCGTTCTCATAGCTATTGGAGTCAATATCATGTTTGAATCAGATTAAAGCAAAAATAGATAGTGCTCCTATTCACCCCCCCCTCTAGTCGCCTTTTCGGTCCAACAGTTTATTATTTCCACTGACATCAACTGCTCGTCAGTTGGTATTTTATTAACTGCCACTGTTTCTCTCGACCAGACGTGACACTTCCAAAGGGCGTCTCTTCTAGGAGTAATTGCCATCACTTCGTCAGTTATTTAAAGGAGAATACAAACGGCAGGAAGGGCACGGTCTACAACCAGAGAGAAGTCTACAACACAAGACAATTGAAGCAAATCATAGCATAGTGCTCAGTATAATTAAGGCTAGTCTACTGTCTTGCCTAAGACACCCCCTGTAAAGATCCAGTTCATTGCAATAAAGAGCAATTATATTTTTATCCAAAAACTCTTAACCATTTTTCTCTTTTTATTTCATAAGATCGGCGATTCGATCGTCGACAAGTTGGTTCAACAGTTCTAGTCTACTTAGAAGTTCACAACCATTTAGTATTTGAGTAGTATTTGTTATGTTTGATTATACCATGCATATGTGAATATGAGATGCATACTGTGGCATGTCAGTGTGCAGATGTAGAACTTCCTGTGACGTGTGCCATACTTATATGCTTGAAGTGTGTTGTTTTTTTAATCATCAATTGGCAGTACGGAGGTACCGATGTTGCTTAATTTGACATAGTACCCATCAGATTAGATTCTATAATTGCTGTTAACCATGAGCTCACTTTTGTGATTTCATATATTGTACTGCTTCTTGAGATTTCATAGATTGTTGTTAACAG
This sequence comes from Phyllostachys edulis, assembly GCA_036346405.1. Classification (NCBI taxonomy): domain Eukaryota; kingdom Viridiplantae; phylum Streptophyta; class Magnoliopsida; order Poales; family Poaceae; genus Phyllostachys; species Phyllostachys edulis. The sequence goes on along the minus strand of CM070550.1, from coordinate 6,798,731 downwards.
TAATACGATAACCATAAGCTTCAACTAGCTTAGCTGATTAATCAATTAGATAATTCTTGAAAGTTTTGCTTCTTCAGATTCCATATATTGTTGTTATATTAGATAATTTATGTTTTGCCTTGTTTTTCTTATTATATTTATGTTGAAGCATTTTTACTAAAATTTTATGTCAATGATGCATTTGTTGCTTATTTTTGTTATGTTGTGGCGTGGGTATAAATTATCGTTAGTTTTAGAATATTAGCCTATTAGAATTTAGTCCGAGACGTGGTTAAATCCTAAATCCGTCACTGCTCATCCTAGATGATGGGTTATAAATTTATGAAATATTCTAAATACTAAACCATCTTATTCATTTAAAACAATGACCACACGTACAAAACCATGTATCTCATTTAACTCCATGACCAACTAAACACACCGTAGATTACTTCTGGTGCAAGCAAAGACAACGGACAGCGCCACGCTCCAGGTCTGCAGGACGAGACAAAACCAACGTCCAAAAATACCACTGTAGTTGGAATCTTCATCGACTTGACCGATACTCTTCGTGGCCAAGAAACCGCGCACCGGCTCACGCGGCCACGTCAGCCTTACGATGGATGAACACGACCCGAACTAATTAGCTACAACGTCCCGAATGCTTACGCACGGCAAACGACGCATTTGCTATTTCACCTGTGCTCGAAATTTTACAAAGTCACGACCGATTTTCTCATATTCGGATCGATGTGGAGAATCAGAATTTTTTTTTGCCAAATTGGCACCGTTAGAACAAGGATTAACAAAATTGGCATAATCTTGGCGAAATTTGCACTTTTGGCGCCTATGACCGTCCAGAGGAGAGAGACGGACGCCGGGATGCCGCCACGCGAGCCTCGTCCGTCCCTCCCGCCCGTGGTAGTCGTAGGATTGTCGCCACGTCCTGCCGCCTCAGCCGTCCATCCCGCGTGCGGTTGCGCCACACGACAATCCGCCCTCCCCACTGTCGATCCAAAGAACCGGTCCAGTTCTCTAGAGAAACAAAAAACCGTCAGTCCCTCCCTGCCTCTCATCCATATGTCCTTAGGCGCGAGGCTAATTAATATGCACTAATTAACTACGAGCAAATTAATTAGAACTAATTAAGTACAACTAATTAGTAGGATTAAATTGCTTGTGACCAAATTAATACGAGTATTTCTAACTTTCTAATTAATTCAGAATAATTAATTAGAGCAAATGAATTCGGACCAGCGCACCCGTGAGAATCTCTTCTTTATTCCCTTTCCTCTCTATTCCCTCACTGTCTTTCAATCGCATCCGTGTGCTCGCGCAAAATTTCCCTCCCGTCATTAGTGGCGCACGATTTCGTCTCGTTCGCTATAAATTCCGAGGAAGCGAGCGAGACTTTTCGCTCACGCTCTTCCTCCCTCGCTTTCATTTTCGCCGTCTCGGTCGGCTTCATTTTCGCGGACGATCAAAGATTGTTAAGTGCCGTCATTAGCGGCCATATTAACAGAATTTTTTCTCTCGTATGAATGGTCTTTATTAAATGTGTTGTTAATTAGTTGTAATTATTTATGTGTAATTAATATAGTTCTTATCATTTAGGCGTTATTAAAATTGTGTTATTTAGTTAGTTGCGATAAATTAGAACGTAATGAACTAGTCGTTGTTATGTTAATCATATGTATTTTAATCAGTTAGTTAATTACTAGTAATTAATTAGTTGCAATTAATCGATTGTAGTTAATTAGTCATGCTTTATTGGTCGAATTTTTTGATGGCACGAGCTTGTCTTCCGGGGCTGCGGCGGTGGCTAGGTATAGAGTGAGTGAGGATTAGAATGGGTGGGTTACACAGGTGAGAGAAAAAGGAGATATGAGCCACAAATGAATCATGATCCAACAGTAAATTAACCATGTTTTCACAAGTGAATCTTGATCCAACAGTAAATTAACCATGTTTTCACAAATTTTCAGCCCCCGTGGAATAGATTCCCCGTATACTAAGTATGGGTGCGTCGGGGAATTTGGTCCGTGACAGGCAAACATTTGGTCCGTGACAGGCAACCACTCCGTAGAAAGAGAACAAATATGTCGGCATGCGTGATCAACGCCGTGACTTACCTTGCTTCCAAGAAACTTCGTGCATGTGGTCATCGATCTGTGGCGTCTATAAGTAGATCCTAGCTGAGTCGCCTGAAATTGCAGAGTTCAAGCAGCGGAGATTGAATTGACACAGACAGGAATCAAATCGATGGAAGCGTCGGCGTGGAGCGGGCTCAACTCCGGCGTGGTGCTGAGCCTGATCGCCGTGCTGTGGACGATGGTGTGGCAGAACCTGCAGCACCTCCAGCTGCAGCAGTTCTTCGGGCGACACTTCAACCGGCACGCGCGCCGGTTCGCGGCGATGGTCGACCCCTACCTCTCCGTCACCCTCGCCGAGTACGAGGGCGGCCGCATGAAGCGCAGCGACGCGTACGAGGAGGTCAAGGCCTACCTCACCGCCGCGTGCTCGCGCGACGTGCGCCACCTCAGGGCCGAGGGAGCCAAGGACGCCGACAAACTCGTGCTCAGCATGGTCGACGGCGAGGAGGTGGCCGACGTGTTCGAGGGCGCCACGGTCTGGTGGTGGGCGTACTCCAGGCCGCCGCCGCGCTCCGACGGCATGCAGTGGTGGGGGGGCGGCGGCGCCGGCGCCGCGCAGGAGAACCGCCGGTTCTACCGGCTCTTCTTCCTCGAGCGCCACCGCGACCTCATCCTCAACTCCTACCTCCCACGCGTCCGGCAGCAAGGCCGCGCCGTCATGGTCCAGAACCGCCAGCGGAAGCTCTTCACCAACATCTCCACCCACCAATGGAGCGACGACGGGTACATCAGGTCGGCGTGGAGCCATGTGGTGTTCGAGCACCCCAAGACGTTCGACACGCTCGCCATGGACCCGGTGAAGAAGAAGGAGATCATTGACGACCTCGACATGTTCAAGAAGGGGAAGGAGTACTATGCGCGCGTCGGGAAAGCGTGGAAGAGGGGGTACCTCCTCTACGGACCGCCGGGGACGGGCAAATCGGCCATGATCGCCGCCATGGCGAACTACCTCGACTACGACATCTACGACATCGAGCTCACGTCGGTGCACTCCAACACCGACCTCCGCAAGCTGTTCATCGAGACGACGAGCAAGTCGATCATCGTGATCGAGGACATCGACTGCTCGCTCGACCTGACCGGCGCGCGCAAGAAGAAGAAGGCGGAGGACGACAAGGACAAGAAGGACGGCGCCGGGCTCCCGAAGGTCGACGAGAAGAAGGACACCAGCAGCAAGGTGACACTGTCCGGCCTGCTCAACTTCATCGACGGGCTGTGGTCGGCGAGCGGCGGCGAGAGGCTCATCGTGTTCACCACGAACCACATGGAGAAGCTGGACCCGGCGCTGATCAGGAGGGGCCGGATGGACAAGCACATCGAGATGTCGTACTGCGGCTTCGAGGCGTTCAAGTTCCTCGCCAAGACCTACCTCGGCGTCGAGTCGCACGAGCTGTTCGACGCTGTCAGAGAGCTGCTTCAGGAGGTGAACATGACGCCGGCGGACGTCGCCGAGAACCTGACGCCGAAGAGCATGGACGACAATGCCGACTCGTGTCTCAGAGGGTTAGTGAAGGTACTGGAGAAGACCAAGGAGGATAAGGCGAACGGAGGCAGTGACAAGGAGCAAGAAGATGGGGAAGTGGCCGAGGATTAACAGTAGATCAGGATATCCATTTCGTCGTTGGCCATTCTACTTTCTTATCGTTCTTCCGAGTTCAAATAACTAATGGATGATATGTAGAATAAACTAAAATTTTCCTTTTGGAAATTTTGCGCTAAGAAACCACATGTCGCACTAAAAAAATTGACCCGAGGTCAATGTGATCCGACCATTTGCATTAGAAAGTAGTACTTGGAGTTGGATGTTTAAACCTGAAAATATTCTTGGCAGTGACGAACGCCGACACCAGCGTAGGTGACGCGGTAGGTTCGACATAGACACATAGGAGACACACGTCCGCTTTGGTCTGCCACAAATCATTCGTGCAGAATGGACGGCCGATGGGCGATAGGATCATGGCTCATGTCCATTTCTTCGCTAGTGTTTTTTCCCTTGGAGAGAGGGTGTTCGCCTAGTGTTTTTTAACCTAACGTGTAGCGTATATAAATACCTACCTTTTATATTAAAGATTTTTGACAAACAACGTGTCATTATCAAGTCCTTGGGTTGATGGAGGTGTTGCATTTCTTTATCTTCCTCGTCATGATTCCCTATCTTGCAACGGTGTCTTGTATATTTGGTTGGGTGAACCAGTGTGATGATATATAATGGATGAGATGGTCCTAGATGGTATTGTATAACTTATGTGTTTGGTTAGTGGAATGAGATAATTCAATATTTTGTTTGTTTACATGAATGAAATGGTACCGGATGGTTCAAGATGGTGTTTGGTTTGAGTGATAAAGTTGGATGAGTTGTATACACATATGAGTATTAGCACGATTAATTATTAAAATATTAGCATTATTAAATTTACCTTAATTACAAAAGGAGTATTTAACTAAATTAATTATTTTAACTATCCACTAATTGGTATGACCCACTGGTCAGTGATGTATACAGAGAGGGAGAGAGGGTAGCAGAGGGGACGTGTTCGTCCCTGTACCGCGTGGTTCGCCCATTTTTACGGAACTGTTCGGTATAACATATTTGAGGAATATTCTCAGAATCTGTATGACCTCCATCCAAACGAGTTGGTTTGGTTCATTCAACCAAACACAAGGGCATGGGCATATTCAAGACCATCTCATACATGTATGCACTGATTCACCGAATCAAACACACCCTTAATTACCGACAAACACTGTAGAGGGAAGTACATTGTTAATAATCCCCATTGATGTATAGAACCTATGCCTCAGTAGTGGCATTGTTCGTCGGAAGAAAATCAGAGGTGATTTATTTGCACACTTCTCAACCCGATGTCGATTTTCGGCGTAGGCATCGCCTTTGTTGTCCAATTGAGCCAGTCCAATGAAACCCATTATGGGTAAATAAAATCCGGCTAAGAACTCGCTCCAGAAAAACAAAACTAGAAAATTTTAATTTAGGAAGAAAAATGGAAGAAACTAAATAAAACTAAAGTTACTTTTGAAAAAATCAACGGGCCCCACCCACTCAACACCGGCAAGAACAACGGAGAAGAAGGAAAAGAGACCAACGGAGGAACAACGGAGTTACAGCCGGTGGCTAGGGTTGTTGGAGGCGGTTCCTCGTGCCTGTATCCAATGTGTTCGCCAATCTTCTCATAGTCAGGAGTGAGGGGACAAAAAGGAAATGCCCCTGTTGCCCAACCCACACGGATCTAGCCAGAAACACTTCCAAGATTCAACGACCAGGCCTTAGAGCATCTACAATAGTTTATTTCTTAGCTTGTTATTAAGAAAAGAGAGTACTCAATTTAATAAAAAGAAACAAGCATTTCAATGGATTATTTCTTGAGCTTGTATCTAAGACTTTAATTATTATCTACAAAACAAGTTTTTAGGTAACAAGCAAGTCTCCAATAACTATTTTGATGTTTCTTATGTCTTGGTATTAACAACTTGCTTGTTTCTTCATCTAGAAACAAACTCACTTTCTCTCCTCACTATCTCTGCTCCACATCACCTAAATATTGATGTATTTATCTCTTAGTAACAAGTGACATGAAACTATTATAAATACTCATATTATCTCTAGGCCCGGTATCTCCAGCCCAGATCACTGTAGCTCAACTGTACTCAACTACACACATCACCGGCAGCATCTTCACTCGCACTGGCGCACGGGACGCCAGACGCCACCACGGCCCACGGGGTGGTCGCCGCCGTGACTTACCTTGACCTGTATCAAACGACCAGAACCTGGTCTTCGGTCAGTAGCAACCGACACGCCAAAGCGCCAAAGCAAAACGTGTTACGTGCTCAAACCCTGTCCCAGTCGTAAAGTCACAGTACAAGTCCGCAACGTCAGTCAAAGCAACATCCAAAAATGACATTTGTCTCCATTTTTTGCTTCTCCGTCAATCGTTGTCGCTGTTAACTTTATTCCCCCTCAACTCACAGGCTTGAAAACCGCGCGGCCGGTCGCTTCGCAGTTGGCAGCAGTTCGCTCTGAGCGAGTATAAGTTAGGAGACGTTGCGAGACGCTTTGCCAAAACTCAAACTCGCTCGCTCATTTTCTCGTTCTGACTTGCTCTCTTGATTTTGTTTTCGGAAACGATTAAGGATTATGTAAAACCATCATTAGTAGTCATATTAGCAGGTATTTTTTTGGTCGTACGTATTTTGTTTATAAACCGTGTAGTTAGTTACATAGTCGTGGTTAATTACTCATAGTTAATTAGTTGTGCTTATTTAGTGGTAATTAATTTAGTCGTTTTCATTTTTCCGCAATTATTCGTGGCATAGTTAATTAGGTACTAATTAATTAGTTAGTGTTAGTTAATTAATCGATCGTAACTAATCTAGTAGTATTGAATTACTAGATAACAAAAGACAATTAAAAGCACAAATGGCGTAATAGTTCTCACGAAAGACAATACGTAAACACAAATGTCTTGCCCGCTGCGCCACCCTTGACACCCGCTCCATCGTCGCCACGTCCCACACCCGGTCGCGCCCGGCAAAGGCGTCGCTTAGGCTTAAGGCGGGGTGCCTAGTCCGGTATCCGTGGTCGAAGTCGACTCCACAATGTGATCACTTGGAGGCCCGCTAAGTTGCTGCTCCAGAAAAAACGCGTCGGCAGTGCGGGCTGTTGTCGCCGGTCCGCGTCCGGTGCTTCAGCAGTAAAGATCCACGTCCTCGTGCGTCCTCGTCGCGGGGAGAAGACACTGCGGCTCTACAAAAAGTACTGCATGGCAAATAATGTTAGTCTCTACCAAAAATCGTGATCGCCAGCAGGCGAGCAAGCACTTTTGGCGGGCGACATCTTTGCGGGATGCTATACCCGTCTTTGTCCGGGAGGTCGGGTGAAATATCTTTGTGGCGGTGGGGGTGTGTACCGTGCCCGGACCCCCGGCTTCCGGTAGCGAAGCGCCTTGAGGAAGCGGCGTAGGAACAGCGAGCTGAGGCCTTGGCATAAGCGAACTGCGTGGGCGTGCCCCTCCCGAAACTTTCTTGAGTGGAAATTTTAGGACCGGGCGTCCTCGACCTATGCACCGCGAGGCCACCTCCCGGACCGGCGAGCCCACCTCCTGTCAAGCGAGGCCACCTCCTCTGCCAGTCTTTGCATGGCGTCGGGGCCGCATCGCCTCGCCGCCTTTGTAGGCCCGGCAGATTTAACAATAGCTCGTCGTAGCGTGACCTCCGCCCAATGCCGATCTGTCGGGATCGGCCAAATCCGTCGGCAGCAACCACGGCGTTGATGTGCATGCGCAGGAGTATGTCAAAGCGTCAAACCTATAATTAGGGTAACAATCACGAAGACATTTTCAAACCGCGATTTCGTACCACGAGGTACACATTCAGCGCTAAGTGCGGAGGGTAGGCGTCGGTCGATCTTTGGCCAGCGAAGGTCGGCGACATGCACCGGACTGGCGTGTGTCTCGGATACCGTCTGCGAAAGGTACTTTAAATGCGTCTGTATTGGGAGTCGTCTGGTAGTCATCGGCACCACGATCCTCATGGGCGTTAATCATGCCATGCCACTGGCTCCATCTTGCCGCATCAATGCGTCCTAGTGCCACCCTCCTACTATGCTGCTAAGCGTAGCATTACAATTGGAAGCAAGCGTTACGGAAATGTCAAAAACATATGTGAGCAGTGTTGCATGTAACTTACGCATGGGTCGACTCGGGCACCCTCGTCGGCAGGAGGCTGGAACAACTTTGGCGGAGGCGGCGGCGCATCACCACGTGCCGCTGCGTAGTCCTCCATTTAACGTGAACACGCGAGCTTCCCTCTGCGTCCGCCAAGATCGCCCGGTCGCGCCGGCCACCGGTGAAACGGCCCAGGGAGTCACGGGCCTCCGTCTCTGATCGAATCTGGCTCCAGCGCCGTCGTCGGCGGTGAGCGGTCGGGCTTGCTCCACAAAGTGCTCAAATGCGCGTGTGACACCTGCGATGTGCATCTCGTACTGCGAGCCAAAAGCGGTGGTTAAAAAGGATTACATGTCGACTAAAGAAAATATATAGGAAATATGTACCGCTCTACGGCACCAAAGGACCCTACGGTCGCGGGGTCCTGCGTCACCATGGTACATGTCGGCTACCAGACGGATCCTGAGTCTATCGGCATGGGCCGTCCAGAAAGCGCTCGAACGACCCGCAGTTGCGGCGATGAGGCGACTGTGAGGATAGATCACGAACCGTCGTCAAGCCAGCCGCATCGCCTGAGCATGCGATCGTCATGGCAAATACGGCCGATCCCCAAGCGATCTCCGAAGCTCCTCGCCGTCGCGATGGCCCTCGCGTACCTGGTGAGGCGTCAGCGAGTCACCAGTGTGACTCTGTAAGCGATACCCGGCCGAGCAGCCACAATAGATCGCCTCCGTGTCGCGAAACACAGTCGACGATGGTACGTGGGACCATCAGCTCGACCTCACGAAGAACGAATAATTAGTAAGCCGTCATATGGCTAGGCAGCAATGAATCGCTAACCCAGGCGAAAATAGGTACTATACTTACGGGCTGAAAGCCACATGAGCGCACCTATGCATTATGCGCTCGAGAAGTCGGAAATCGGAGGTGCACCTCCCCAAGAACATACAAACACGTATGAGCGTCGCGCCCGATCCACACCAGCGTCCGGCGGAATCGTGGCCGCTCGCGATAGGCAACCGGCGACATCGCGACATCCTCGAGTCGGGGCCATCTCCCGAAGGGAGGTGGAAGGTGTCGTCTCGGGCAATCCTGAAGCGGTCGGATAGCGGCCGATTGAGCAGGAAGCGTCGTGACCGCTCGGACCGCTGAACCTCCCGTCGTCGTCGGCGACGGGCATGCCGTCCTCTTCCGGTGGCCTCAACCATCCGTCGCGGCGGTAGAGAATTACTCGAATTAATCAACTCATATCTCCCGCAAACCTATCTACTATAGCTAAAAACGATTGATCTTATCAACCAGTGTCTAGACCATTTTATTCATATGAACCAATCTAGGTTATCAGAACATAACAGTAATAGATTCAATCTACTACTGCCACATATCAAGTATATACGACCGATCTAGATCAAAAAGTACGCAAGATGACTCTGATATAACTGAAGGGATACGGGTAGGCTACACTAGCTGGTAATTCAAAAAATCTACCGTGTAAATCAGGAAGTCATGCAAGCAAGAGATCATAGATCGTTACCACTAGACGCGCAATGTAGCGGAAGAAGAGTTGGAGCAACTTGATCCAACGTCGAGCTTGTCGATGTAGTAGTCGTAGTTGATCGTCCAGTGTCCTCGATGTCAATCCTCTCTTCCAGCAACCAATCACGTTCCTTGTGAAGATTGTGGAACGTCCTCGTTCAGCACAGTAGCAATCACAGCAGCGCCTCTATAGTATCCACACGTCCAGGGTTGGAACACCGTACGCCAGTGTGCTAACACCAACTCGCACGGTCCTCGAGAAGATGGCGGCTAGGGTTTCGGCGATGCAACTAACGTCGTCTATCCCAACAGCCTCATGCATCCCCTTATAAAGAGCCCATGACAGATCTTATCTGAACTCGTTTGTTCCAACCCGTTAAGTGTGTGACCCTGTAGGTTCATGCGTAATCGGTTGTGACTCGAAAACTCTTTTTCGACCACGAGTCGTTAGCGGTTCCTAGCAGGACATAATGATTCCTAAATACACATAAATTATATCGGACGAACCTTAATGCAATATGATCTACGACTAGGTCCTTATCACTTAGTACCAACTCATATCTCTATACGACCAGTTCATATTTAGTCATGACCAATTCGTAACTCCTTACGACCAGTTAGTGATTATGTTCGACCAGTCTATGACTAGCTCATATCTCCATACGACCAGTCTGTATCTGGTCGAACTGAACAACATGTTTGCGTATTATCCCTTTATCTCACGATATCTGGTTGAACCCCATGTGAGATATTTTGTCATCCATGGACTGTTCAATACTTTCCCGATCAAGTGGCAAATAACTTCATGTGGTCGACTCTTCGACCACTAGTGGTATGGCCATGCACTTTCTTTATCCGACCGCATTGAGAGGCCCAAAGATATCTCTCCTGTTATGTTAGGAGTGGAAAATCTCATATCCGACCAGTCACATCCCTCTACATGTTTTATAGCATACCTGAAAGCTACATTTATGACTACCCATTTACGGAGTAGCATTTGGCAACCCCTAAGTATACTATTACACATGTAGGAAACCATGCTGATCTCAAGTTTAAGGATTATACATCATTATTTTTTGAGACCAACTGATGACACATAAAATCATAATAATCTCAATAGTATCTCAAGGTGGGTCAATCTAACACCATATTATCTAACATGTATTCATATTATTGATTCGATATCCTATATCATGACCGGTGAAACATGGTCATCAATCAATACATCAATACATATGCTGGTCAATAAGTCATTAGTATTCCGACCAGAGATACATTTAGAATGACATTATATAAGTTAAAGAGCTTCACCAACAAGTCACATACTTGTTAATCTTTATAACTGATAATTTATTCAAGGAATATAATAACATTTATTCTATAACTCATAAACATAGACGTGAGACAATTATCTCTATGATTGCCTCTAGGGCATATCACCAACAGTCTCTCACTTGCACTAGAGTCAATCATACATGTATCTAATACTCATAGTTTTTGTGTGCACCTCATGCTTAGGTTGCGGGAGAGGCTTTGTCAACAGATCAACAATATTCAAATCCGTGTGCACTTTGCATATCTTCACATCACCTCTTTGAACAATCTCACGAATAATGTGATATCGTCGAAATATGTGTTTGGACTTTTGATGTAATCTAGGCTCCTTAGCTTGTGCAATGGTTCCACTATTATCACAATAGAGATCCATTAGACTAGAAGCACTAGAAACCACACCTAGTTCATTAATAAACTTCATAATCTATACGACTTCTTTTGCAACTTCGGAAGCCGCAATATACTCATCCTCTATTTTAGAATCAACAATTGTTTCTTGATTAGAACTTTTCCAACTCACTACTTCTCCGTTAAGACAAAATATAAACCCAGACTGCGATCTGAAATCATCATTGTAGGTTTGGAAGCCAGCATCGGTGTAACAATTTATGACAAGCTCTTCCTCACCACCATAGACAAGTGTAGGACCGAAATAGGCGACTAGAGGGGGGGTGAATAGGAGCACAAAAACTTTTCGCCTTTGATCGGATTCAAATCGTAAATTACTCCAATAGCTATGAGAGCTATGAAGATTAATGCTTAAGCACAGTGGAAGACTTGCTCTGAATCCAACCAATACCCCCAAGCAAATAGACCAAAAACACAACAACTCAAAACCAAAATGAGTTGGGCGGTCTAACCTTCATATAGTTGGCGGTCTGACCTTTGGAAATTGGTCTGACCTCTCAATACATGGCGGTCTGACCGGTCCTATGGGCGGTCTGACCTCCAACTAGAAATCGGTCTGACCTCCAGACCAATGAACAGTAAAATCAGCCTGAACTCAAAATCACAAAAATGTCTAACTTTTGATCTGTGACTCCAAACTTCACAAAACCTGAAACATACCTTCCTTAGGATGTCAGGAAACTATTCCAATCAACGATCATGAAGATCGTTGCCAAAGTTCTGACGTTTATCCGTTTTAGTGAAGGTCGCTTCAAAACAGAGCCAAATACGAAAACGGTGATTGAGAGGATTTCGTGGGAGAAATCAATCCAAGATGGCTAAGGACGGTCTTCCATACGTCTTAGCACTCTCAATCATAGGAAGAATCAAGCCAAAAGCTCTCAAGAGTAAAACCCCCGAAAATCACCCTTTCTTTCACCAAAACCGGGTAAAATCAAAACTTAGATTCAAAAGCTTGCTTGTGGGTGGATGATGATCAACATGACCTTAGATGGGTTCCCACATGTCACAACAAGCTAAATCTAAGCCAAAAATCAAAGGAAAACTCGTGGATCAAAAAAAGCCCCAAAATCACAAAATAGAGATGAAGAACACAAGGGACTCATCTTGTGAAATCTTGCATGGATTGATTTGAGATTGAAGATGGATGTTTAAAGCCACACCATCATGGAGGACAAAGCTCTATCCAAGAGCACACACTCAATCCAAACCCTAGAAACCCTAGCTCTCCTCTTTTCTCCCCAAAACCCTAAAAACACAAATAGGGTTATCAAATGGCCAAAGGGTTCTAAGTGCAACCAGCACTTAGCCCTATTTATAGTGGAGGCTAGATCCTAGAGAATATTCCATTAGGGAACCCATTAAGCCCAACACACAAATGGGTTAACACACGCACGCATCTCAAAGCGCTGTCTTCGTCTTCGATTGACCTAAACTACTTCTCCATGCGCCGACCCGCGCCGCAGTTTAGCCAAAGGTCACCAAGGCGGTATTTGGTGAAACTACCAAAATACCCTTCTCGATCCTTCTCCAAAAACTGAGTCCAATCCTTGTGAAGCAATTCCATGCTTCGCCACGTGTAGATTGATCAACGGCTATCATGTCGGCAAGTCTCTCCCGTCCGGATCCCACCGGCACCACCAAGGCACTTACACCGACTCCCGCGCCACTTGATCCAACCAGCTGCACCGAATCGCCCGTTCGGTCATCCTTGTCCATTCTGCGCCCCGCTTGAGTCCTCGACCTCACTGGCATCCTTGATCATTACGGACCTCGGCTCTCCAAGCTTAGTCGATCCTCCTTCTTAGATTGGCCGTCATTGACACGCAAGCCACACCTGACAATAGACCAGAAACCATTTTAAGGAACAAGTTCTTCACAACTTGACCCCGTTAGCCAAAACATACATCATGCAATACATATGCAGCGATGAACATGAACTTGACCTAACAAAAACACATACCATACGAAGGACATTTAAACAAACCATAATAGGTCGACCGCCACTCAAGACCGGTCTGGCCCTTACGACCGTCGGACCGCCAACCAAAGGCGGTCGACCGCGATCCATGACTTAGACAAATTTCCAACCTGGAAACCCGAACCTTCTCTGGAAATTTCAAATGAATAGAACTTTTCACAAGAAGCTCTAAAAATTATAAGACCAAGTATAGAAGAACTCTCTCACTTGCCTACACCCTCCATTTTTGGTATAGCTCCAAAATCCAAAATTCATAAAGTGGCGGTCATTTGCTCGAGGCAAAAGTGGTCGATCCGCTATAATGGCCGGCCACCTCGACCTTGACCACCATTCTAGAAAAGCAACACAAGGCATGGCCGGTCTGACTACCACCATGGCCGGTCAGATCGCTAGAGGCCTGACAAAACTGGAACAACGCCGAAAACGGGTGATTCCGCAAACCCTCAACGACATTGCCAATTGTCTCATCATCTTAAGATCGTAAGCATATCCCTATGATATCCACAACAAGGAATGCATCCTTAGTCTTTTTTAAGTACTTTAGGATATTCTTGACTGCTATCCAGTAACCTTCACTTGGATCTAACTGATATCTACTCGTAACACTTAGAGCATGCAATACATCTGGTTGTGTACAAAGCATGGTATACATGATAGATCTAATAGCCAAAGCATATGTAATTCTACTCATTTTGTCTCGCTCATCAGGTGTCGAAGGACACTGACTCTTGCTAAGATTAATTCCATGTGACCTGGGCAAGAAACCTTTCTTAGAATCTTGCATGTTGAACCGCTTCAACACCTTATCAATGTACTTATCTTGGTTTAATCCAATTAGTCTTTTAGATATATCCCTATATATCCTTATGCCTAAAATATATCCTGCATCTCCTAAATCTTTCATGGAAAAATTATTTCTCAATGAAGTTTTAACAGATTCAAGCATAGGAATATAACTAAATCGTTAGCTAGAGAGGACGCAGTGAGAGTTTGAAAAAACCCAGCTCCGCCCCTCTATGGCGAACTAGCTAGCCCCTCCGCAGCTGCTTCGCCGGTGCCTCCAGCACCGGTGGTCGCCTCACGGGGCTCCCGCGCCTTCCTCTGTTGCTCCAGCTTCCGCCCACCCCCAATCCCTCGCCGCTTCACCGCAACATTCCCCCCTCTCCGTTCGTCCTCGGCCACTGCCCCGCTCCCGCCCGGCGATGTCGCTCTCCTTCGTTTCGTCTGACTTGCAGGAAGAGGAGGCGCTTGATTATGGGGTGTTGGGAGACGACAATCCCGATCTGGAGCGTCATCTCGGCCTGCTGCCTCGCGTGGAAGTTTTTGCCAAATCTCTAGACTCGGATCTAGAGATCCTGTCTACTCCAGAATCGGGAGAGGAATTAGAGGGTTGCCTCTCGGGCCTGCTCTTTGATCCTAGCAATCTGGGCCTGGAGAAGCCGGGCCTGGAGCTACGACCAGTTCTTCCCTTTTTGATGCGGTTCCTCCTCCCTAGGTCATTGCTTCGCCTCTTGTATCAAGGACTCGCTCGGGTGGGGAAAGTCAATCTAGGACCCAACTCCTGTCCCGTTAGCCTGGGGCATCCCTGTCGCTGCCTAGCTCTGATGTTGCTAAGGCTCTCCAGCTCGAGGTGGTGGACAGCAGAAGTAAATAATCCTCTCAACTTAGAGGCAGCCCCTTGCCCAGTTTGATGCCCTCCCTCCCATCATAATCAATGGACGCTGGTTCGGCAGCGGCATTGGTGGAGGAAGAAAACGCATTCATGGCAAGTTGAGATGGTAGTTGGGAAAGCAAGCCTCAAGACAACAGACCATCTTAATTCGCAGTTCGTGGGTCGCTGCTTCCACTGCCTGGCGAAGGACCATCGCATAGCACTTTGCAGAGAGCCGGTTAAATGTCTTAGATGCAAGGCCCATGGCCACATAGCTCACCACTGCCCACACCACCCTTCCAATAAGAAGCAAGCTCCCCAGCCGAGACCAATCGCAGCACCACCTCGAGCCAGACCAAGCATGGAGGACCATGGTCCTGGTCATGCCTCCAGTAGGCCGAAGGAAGGAGCTTTTGCCATTCTGATCCGCAGACCAATGGAGGATGACCTTCACGAGCCATGACCCTCCATCGTCGTGAAGGTGATGGGGCGTGGCCGGAACCCTTCGGCTGCCCTGGTGGCACGAGCCATCGAGGTTCGATTGAGGTTTCACGTGAGGACATCACTATCTCCCACTTCCATCGGGAGGACTTCCTAGTGGAGTTCGAAACCGGCTGACGGCCGCGAGTCGCGCTTGATGCAGGAGGAGCCTCCCTCGATGGCTACCAGCCGTGCTTTCAGCAGTGGGATCAAAATACTAATGCACATCACAGCATCTGGAGGTATCGTGCCCTGCTGTGCCTTGAAGGAATCCCTCTTCATGCTTGGCGCCCCTCGGTGGTTGAGCAAGCGGTAGGGGGAACTGTTAATTCGATCGAGTGGACGAGCTGTCTCAGGAGCGAGACCGGAATGCATCCATCTGGGTGGTGTGGGTCTGGGTTCGTGATCCGGATGCCATACCGAAGGTCTCACATCTCTGCCTCATGGACCTTCCAGAGGAAGGGGTTCTTGAGCATGACCCTGCAGTCCCAATGCCTTCTCCTCCGGTCGGCGTCTCCAGGGAGGGTCTTTGTCACAAGCTTATGATCCATCTCAGTATCCTGGAAGACTACACCCATTGGATCCTCTCGTCGAGGTGAACTGGCGACTCCCCTACGGCTGGCGAGTACCTGCGTGTTCACTTCTTCGGACGCGGGGGTACTAGATAACCTGACGATCTGCCGCTGGCCGAGATGTCCCTCGAGCTCGGCCGGCGTGATGACTGGGATGACTACGACGAGGACCGCGAAGACAGAGCCGGCCGTGCCAAATTCTACTACGAATGGCGGGCACACGAGCTCGCCGGAGGGCACAGCTCCGCGAGTTGTGGGGGTCGAGGAGCCCCTCACAGACATTCTCACGAGCGCTCCCTCTCCCGGCAGGCGTTCTGGCGCTCTGCCGGTCTTGAACCTCTCTTCAAGGGACTCCTCATGGGGGAGCATGAGAGGGTGGAGTCGCACCAGGTCGCCGCCAAGAAGTTTCATGCTACAACCCAATCGGCGCCTTGCGGTGCGTGCAAGAGCTTTTGGCAGCCCAATCCCACGGGGTCCAGGCGGGAAGGGAGGTGCCCTTCTTCTCCAGCCGCACCAAGCCTCAGCTAACCCCATCCTGGAGAAGCTTCAACCTCTGCCCAGTCTGAATGTCGCAGCCTCCAGGGAGGACCCCATGAGCTTTGAAGCCTCCTTGTCTTAGAGCCCTTGGGTCTGAGGGCAGGTTGACTCCCCGGTTTTCCAACCGGTCGGGGACTGGCTTGCTGACGATGATGTCCAGGAACCCTAGGAGGTCCTCCCCAATCCTGCGCCTGGCATTTGCTCGGGGGCGCTGGAACTGCAAGGGGTCCTCACCTGCTCGCAGACCCGCACCCCATCTCTGTGTGGCCTCCTCCTGCACCGGAACCTCCAGAGGCGCCTTTGGCTCACCGCAGCTCACGCCTGGTAGCGAAGAAGAGCTTGATCCAGGTGGGAGCGGCTAAGCGGCGCTGTGCTTCTTGAAGAACGTTTGTCTGCTATGGAGCAGGGCAGCAAGAGATCAAGTGGCTCGGCCAAAGAATGACTTGCAACATTATTTGCACAGCCACTGCAGCCTGTGGTCATTCATGCCCTCAAAGCTCCGACTGGCATGGAAGGGAAGGCGCAGGTCAATCTGCCGACCACAGGCCTCGGTGGAGATGAAATCGCCTTGATCTAGGCATTGGAAGCAAGCGGAGACGGGGGTGTTAGTAGTAGCGATGGTCGATTTAGCATGTTCTCTTTTGGGTTTTGGGATAGCAGGAAGCAAGTGAATGCTATGCTGGTTGTAGCAGGACGGCATAGATTGCCAGGGTGCGATAGTTTGAACCATGGCATCTATCTTTGCAGGTTGATTGTAAATTCCTCAATCTTAGAGAACCAGCTCAGTCACGGTCGATCTGCCCAAATCACTCGTCTACTACATCTCCCCCGCACCCTCCTTGCTTCGCTTCATCATACCAAGACCAACACGAATCTCTCAAAGTAGCACGCGAAGCAAAGGCTAAGGAAGGACAACAGACTGCACACACAAATGCAACAAGCCTGAGCCACATCCAGGGGGGTGACTCCCTATTGATACAAGCCAAACCACACCAAAACCGAGCACGGCAATCGATGAGCCACTACCCAGTCACAAAGGACATGTGGCGCACACGAACAGTCATCATGCGTGATATCAAATCATGGCACATGCCATCCGAAGGGGTGCCATTTAAAGCAAGTCGGCCCGGCGAGAACTGAGGACCAGCGGCGATTACCTGACAAATAACGACGTGACAATCAATGCCTACCACCCAGACCCAGTGGCAGCGCAATAATGGTAGGACAAACGCTTCGCCAGGTCAAAGGGGACGGTGTACCTGTACCCTCCGAGAAAAGGTGCGGTTTCAGCCATGACGAAGCAATACCTCAACCGCGAGGGGCTTGTCGTAGGGGCGGCCCACCAACCCCCACGACTATGCGAACACTGCGAGTGCCCCCACCCCTCTGGGTATCGCCGGAGGCGAAAAACAAAGGTCGAAAGCGCCAAATAAGGGTCGAAGGGTCTGAAGAAGCGAAGGACACGAAGAATGCGGAAGGTCCGAAGCACTACAACTCCTGGAGTGTCTCAGGCACTTTGGGCTGGGGGCATCTCGTATCCTTCAGAGAACCGCAGTACCGCTGGGCCAGGCGCACCAGTTAGATGGACCGGGATCAGGAAGGTCCACTATGAGCCGAAGGCTACACATAGGGGTAGGAAAAGCCCATGCAACCTCTACTTGTGTAGGGGCATATAAGGCGCAGAACTGTAATCTCATGTACCTAGTAGAAAAGGCTATAAATAGCCATCTCCCCCATGTAACCAGGAGGAGAACATTTTTCAAGCAATCAATATATATTCATTTCCTGACAACCAGTCCCTCTTCGAGGACTCCTCGGTCACCCTCGTGGATGCTAGGGGTCCCCCCTTTCTTACCGTTTAGTCTTCCTTTCTACGACAATCACCAAACTCATGGCTCAAATATTCACCTCTACGATCTGATCGTAGATATTTAATTATCTTGCCAAGTTGATTCTGTACCTCGTTCTGAATTTCCTTGAACTTTTCAAATGATTCAGACTTATGCCTCATTAAGTAGATGTAATCATATCTACTAAAGTCATCAGTAAAAATTATAAAGTACTGAAAATCACCTCTACCAGAAGTGCTCATTGGTCCACACACATCCTTATGTACAAGGGCCAATAAGTCACTTGACCTCTCACCTACGGCTGTGAAAGGCGCCTTTGTCATCTTGCCGAGTAAACAAGATTCACATGTTTCAAATGATTCAAAATTAAATGAGTTTAGAAGATCATCTTTATGGAGCTTCATCATGTGTTTCTCATTTATATGACCTAGACGACAATGCCAAATAAAAGTGGCATTCAAATCATTGGGTCGAAGTTTCTTGGCATTAATGTTATAGACAGGCACATCATCAAGATTAAAAACATATAATCCATTCACCAATGGAGCATGGCCATAAAGCATATCTTCAAAATAAATTGAACAACAATTGTTCTTTATTCTGAACTCATAACCTTCTCCTAAACAAGAAGCAGAAATAATATTTTTGCTTAAGGCAGAAACATAATAATTATTATTTAATTCTATAACTAATCCTGAGGGTAAAATTAATGGTAAAGTGCCAATAACTAATGTAGCAACTATTTCCCCATTGCCAACGTGAAGATCAACCTTGCCTCTTGCTAGACTTCAACCCCTATCAGTCCCTGCAACAAATTTCAAATATGAGCAACCGATCCAGTATCAAATACCCAAGAACATGTAGGATAAGTAACAAGATTAATTTCTATAACATTTATACCTGATCTGGAAGTCTTACTTCCTTTGTTTTGTTTCATTTATGCCAAGTACTTCTTACAATTCCTCTTTTAATGCCCAATCTCATGGTAATGGTAGCATTCTATATCAGGCTTAGAACCCAGTTTGAGCTTCTTAAGCTTAGCCTCGAGACTCTCGATCTCATATTGAGTCTTTCCTTGGCTCTTTCCCTTTCCCCAAGACTTACCCTTCTTCTTAAAGCTAGTAGTCTTTTGAACCATCATCACATGATTAGAACTTTTCTTGATGCTCTCCTCGTCAACTTTAAGCATGCCGTGCAACTCGGTCATTGACTTCTCCATGCCATTCATATGAAAATTCAATATGATGGGCTCAAAGCTCGTAGGGAGCGATTGGAGAATCACATCAGTAGCCAACTCTTGGCTAAAGGGAAAACCAAGCTTTTTCAAGCTCTCAATGTGACCAATTATCTTGATCACATGAGGACTGAACAGGTTACCTTCTGACAGCCTACAAGAAAACAATGCCTTAGAGGTATTGTACCTCTCTGCCCTTGCTTGGTGCTGAAACATGTCTTTCAGACCCACAATCATATTATAAGCGTTTGTGGTCTCATATTGCTTCTAAAGCTCAGAGTTCATAGTGGCAAGCATAAGGCAGTATACATCGACTGCGTCATTGCAATGCTTCTCATAAGCATTCTTTTTAGCACGTGTAGCATCTGCATTTGGTTCCCCGAGATAGGGACCCTCTAGAACACATTCCTTCTTTTCTTGTTTGAGAATAATTCTCAAATTACGAAACCGGTCAATGAGGTTTGTTCCATTCAACTTTTCTTTCTCAAGAATAGATTGCAAGTTAAAGGTATGTGTGGAGGAAGTATTAGGCACCATGATCTACAACAGAAAAAATACGTATATGCAAAAATTCAGCACTATGTTTATGTAAGATCTTCTATTAAAGTAAACACATTAATAAAAGATACTCCAGCTATATGTTCCAAAGCAAGTTTTCCTCTAACTTTATATAGTGGGTTCAAAATCCATATATCATTAAGTCCTAGTGAGCTTTGGCATCGCTAATAGAAACCTAGTGATTTAGGTAAGCAACCCTTTGCCAATCTTATCTCATATGACTCTTGTCTGTTAGGTGGCATCTCTATGCCCCGACGAGCAACATTATGCCCCAAGGCCCAAAACCATTTCGATAACCTTGTCAAGTTAAACCAATACTATGCATATGAGTGTCTGACACCCACCCCGTCTTATTAAGATAGTTAATGGCACCCTACTTTGGTAGACCTGCCAATTAGCGATCAAAATCGTGATAGGCACATCAATTGGAAAGACATCATGACGAGGATCTAATAATCCTCATTTTATCTTTTATCTATAATTCTTATTATAAGTAAATATGATGTCATGTGGTCCCTGGGTATACCACTAAAATTTACAAGGGAGAAGCCTACTAGGTGGTTCTAAGTTCTTCCACGACCACCCCCATAGTCGTAAGTCTTGCTACGACTATCTTATGGTCGTAAGTTCTTCTACGATCACTACCCAGTCGTAAGTTATTCTACGACTACCTCATAGTCATAAGTCATGCTACGACTACCTTATGGTCGTAAGTTCTTCTACAACCAGGTCAGCTACGACCACCTTATGATCAATAAAACCTACAAGCGAGTGGGTCCAATTAATTAAGGAATCCAAACAGTCAACATATGCTGTTATTATGCGAAATAATAACACGCAATACCCCATTATCTCTGACAAGTAACTGCCAGGCGGTGTGAAGGAGTTACCATCCCGATGATTACTGCAAACGTGCATCCGTTACTAGATTTGATGAGACGTCTCTTCAGCAGGGGAAAACGGCTATTCCTTCACGACTATATAAAGGCAACGGTCAGAGAGGGAAAGGGGACAGAGCAATCGAGGCGTACACACACGCTATCGAGGGCTATTAGGAAGACAAGTGCTATCATCTGTAATAGTCTTAGTTTTTCTCCTGATTGTTCAGAATACACTCAATACCATACACACACAGGAGTAGGGTTGTTATTATCTTCGGAGAAGGCCTGAATCTGTATAAAAATACCCGTGTCAATCTCTCTGCGTGGTTCCATTCTAGGAGACCCCCCGAATCAAACAATCTTTACGTAAGATCGGTTCTAAAACACCGACAGTTGGCGTCGTCTGTGGGGATCTTCCGGTAATCTCTTGTCAACATACTCTCTTTTTCCCAAATCTCATGCACTCATGGCAGGAGAATGGAACGAGGAGAACTGGTTTGACTTGGCGGATCTGTGAGACGTCGACATGGATGCTAGTTTCGATTCTGAACCGTGTATCGACTCATCCGATGGTGTTCTTTGCCTCGAGGATTTTCGCGGATCGAGGAGACCATGCCATCGATGGAGTTGAGGAGGATCCTTATCCCCACAACAAGATCGTCAACGGAGGAATCAATCCTCTCAAAGGACAAGGGTCAATCCGACCGGGACTACACCCAGTGGACTCACAACACAACGAGAGTTTTTCCTCCAAGTGTCAAGAGTCCCCTAAAGGCGGTCCGACTTGGTGAGACAAGTTCGGAAGCCACAATTCGAGGACTTCACTGAAGATCTGGTGATCCTCTATCTCCGGATGACCCTGAGAGAGTGGGATCAAGCATGCTTTTTACGTAAATTCGACCATCTCTCCATGAGATCACACTGCGGATGGAGGCAGTTATAACCCGAGTTCCCCTACGGAGGATTACTCCAAGTCGCTAGATGGTGTCTCGACTACTCCTCGGCGGGGAGGCCTCGAGCGCAAGTGAGAATCATCAACGGGAGGTCTTCGTCCTTCCCTCAGATCAAGGTCACTCTTCTAAAGACCGAGCTAGGGACACTCCCCGAAGATCACGCATTGCGCCTCCTCGTGGCAATGGTAAGGGCACCACCGATGGCGGACAGGACCAACACCTTGATGAGCGCGAGGGAAATCCTCGACATACTCGCACTCCATTGAGATAGTCTCAAGAATTTGACATGGAAGATCTTGAGGCTATTCGGCGAAAGAAGATTGCAGCCCAAAAAAATCTGCCTGGACGCATCCAATATCAATCAGAGGAAGCTCAAGAACTCTAGCACATCAACGACTTGCTCGAGACCCCAACTCGAGAGCTCGCCCGAGTGCCAGGCTACGATCTCTTTGTAGAAGAGATCTCACAAAGGCTTCGGACCACGATGGCAAGGCTGGAAGCACCTCGCCGACATCATTCAGGAAGTCGTAGCAGTATGACTTCTTGACTACGGTCGATCAAACATATAACGCGAGAGATCGGCTGCTGACAAGTCGCATCGATCTCCTACTCAGATAAATGTCTTTCGAACGACTGATGAACAACAAACCCCTCGGAGAGGTGATCGCTCACCATTCCAACATGGAAATCTGCGGCGGAGATGGACTCGAGTATTCCCTCGTGGGACCGAGACCTAATACAGGTCGGGTCAACTCATTCTTGGGTATCGTCGAAAGTACGACCACGATGATGTCAACCCTTCTTTCCTGCAAAGGAGGCGTCAAGAAGTTATTACCGGGTATCGGACATTTTCGCCTGACCTCCGAGCTGTTCGCTGGCCACCTCGTTTTCGACCAGTGAACATAGAGAAGTTCGATGGATCCCAAAATCCCATCGAATTCCTTCAAATCTATACAACAATTTGTCCGAGCAGCGGCGGCGGAGGAGAGAGCATGTAATGGCGAATTACCTTCCAAGCGTGCTCGAAGGGTGCGCTTTCGATCGTGATTCTTGAACCAACCACTCGAGTCGATCTATTCTTGGCAACACCTCTGCGACCTTCTCTTGGCGAACTTCCAAGGCACCTACAATTGCCACAGGAAGGAGGACGACTTGCTGCCGGATGAGACGAGCGACAAGCGAGACCTTGCGCCAATTCATTAAGCGCTTTAGTCGGTTAAGTAATTCAATTCGAAAGTTTTGACTCATCATCATCGGGGCTTTCAAGCAAGGAGTCCGTAGTAGAAGGATAACAGAAGATATCGCTTTGAATCCTCCCACTACTGTCGCCGAACTCTTTGAGATGGCCGATCGATATGCGACTACTTCTGAGGCGGTCGAGTGGAACAACACAATCGATCGAGAAGACAATACCTCTCGCGAGCCAGGCGAAGTTGGTAAGAAGAAGGATAAAAAAGCAAAAAAGTCCAAGAGCAAGGCAAAGGGTCAAAAACTCCAAGCCAGCGGTTCCAAGGAGGTCTTGGCTGTAAATGATAAAGAGCCACGCATCTCCAAGCCGCACTCCGACCGAGGCAAAGGTAAGCACCCCAATCGGAAGAACGATAAGCCTAGGTGGTGTCCTTTCCATAAAAATGAAGGACATGACCTTCGCAATTGCCAGATCTTCCAACGAAAGCTCGAGGACTACTACCACGGCAAAGGACCACTTCCCACTCTCGAGTAGGTAGGACAAACGAGTGGTCATAAGTCGTCAGATGATGATGAGGAGATGTCGTTCCAGGATCCGCAACATACTGTTGAGCACATCTACGGGGGATCATCGGCACACAAATCAAAGCGACAGCTTAAAGCTGCCGAACGTGAGGTAAAGTCCATAGATCCTCCTCTCGTCAATAAATTACGAAGTGGTCGGAAGTCACCATCTCCTTCGAGAAAGGTGACTGCCCGATTCCTTCGACTCAACCAGGTCGATATCCGATCGTGGTCGAACCCACCATCAACAATTGTCGAGTCAATCGAGTTTTGATTGATGGTGGCAGCTCGTTAAACATCTTGTTTACGAGTGCTCTGGACGAGATGCAAGTACCTAGGACTAAGGTAAGACCGGTACGATACTCTTTTCATGAGATCGTACCGGGGTCTTCAGCCAAACCTATTGCCAAGTTTATCTTCCTTTAACATTTGGTTCACCAAGTAATTTCAGGACAGAGAAAATTTCCTTTGATGTGGTCGATTTCGATACGGCATATAACGCTATACTCAGATGACCAACTTTGGCAAAATTCTTAATGGCTACTCATTATGGGTATCAATGTATTAAGATGCCGGGTCCCAAAGGAGTAATCACAATTCATTGTGACAAGAAGACGGCGTACACTGCGATCGCGATCCTCGAGATGGTTGGACAAATACCAACTCGAGAAGAAAGTCGACCTTCGACCGACAAGTCGAAGCCTAAAAGTCTACACCAAAGCGAGCGACAAGGTCAAAGAGGTTCCTCTGGACGCAGGGGAGCCCTCGAAGACTGTTCGCATCGGGGATACTTCCGACCCCAAGTAGGAAGACGCCCTCATCACCTTCCTCCGAGCTAACGCAGATGTCTTCGCGTGGCAAGCATCCGACATGCCCGGAGTCCCTAGGGAGGTGATCGAGCACAGGCTAGCTTTACGGCCTGACAAAGTACCTGTAAAACAAAAATTACGGAGATTTGCCCATGATCGACGAGATGCTATTAAATCAGAATTGGATAAGCTACTTAAAGCAGGCTTTATAAGAGAAGTCAACCACCCAGAGTGGTTGGCTAATCCTATAATGGTTAGGAAGTCAAACGGCAAATGGCGTATGTGCGTAGACTTCACTGATCTTAATAAAGCTTGTCCAAAAGATGATTTTCCTTTACCTCGTATCTATACGGGGAATCGAAGTAAATCTGAAAAGATAAAGACCATTCTCCAAATGCGCCCACCAACCACAAAGAAAGAAGTCCAGAAACTCACAGGGTGCATGGCGGCTTTAAGTCGTTTCATCGCACGACTAGGAGAAAATGGACTACCTTTCTTTAAACTTCTAAGGAAACACGAAGGTTTTGAGTGGTCGAACGAGAGCCAACGCCGCCTTTGAGGATCTCAAGAGGTATCTTCACGAGTGCTCCTATTCGGTTTCTCCGAGGCGGAAGAAACACTCTTAATTTACCTAGTTGCCACGCCATAGGCGATGTAGCGCAGATTAGCCGTAGAACGTGAAAACGTACAACGACCGGTTTACTACGTAAGTGAAGTTTTACACGGGCCTAAGGAGCGTTACCCTCAGGTCCAAAAGCTTCTATATGCCCTCCTCATGTCTTCGAGAAAACCGCGGCATTATTTTCAGACGCACAAAATAGCTGTGCCGTCTAAGTTTCCCTTGGGAGCGATCCTCCAGAATAGGAAAACAGCGGGATGCATGGCAAAATGGTCAGTCGAGCTTGGGGAGTTCGACCTCTATTTCGTGTCCCGGACGGCCGTTAAATCCCAGATCTTGGCAGACTTTGTCGCCGAATGGACAAATCTTGAATCATTCGGGATCCTCGATCGATTCCCATGACCAAAGGGCGATGTACTTTGACGGTCGCTTACTTTAAGTGGCTCGAGGTGGGGTGGTCTGGTATCTCCTCTGGAGAGACCTTAAAGTATGCTATACAATTAAACTTTCGGGCCACTAACAGCGTGGCGTATCTGAAGGTTTGCTAGTTGGCATACGAGCTGCGAAGCTCTCGATTCGCCGACTACTCGTGAGAGGAGACTCTCAACTAGTCGTGAATCAAGTCGGAAAAAGTACCGGTGCTCTAACCCGACAATGTCTCGGTATTTATCGTAATCGTAAGCTAGAAAAGTATTTTTTAGGTTTGAGGCACAATTCATCCTCGAAGGATAATTTCCTCGCAGAGACCCGACTTGCTCGAATAGCTTCTTCCCGATCTGTAGTACCAAAGGAGTCTTCTTGGAACAACTCGAAGCCGTCCCTAGTCGACGAAGCGAAACACCTCCTATTGAGGCGGCCTCTCTAGAATATGAGGATACCGATGGCTCCCATCTATGAGTATCTTGAAGGGTTCCGTGCAGAAAGGCGATCCGGGCGGATCGCTTATCCCGAAAAGCCAAAATGTATACTTTGGTTGAAGGAGTCCTCTATAAGCGAGGTACTCAAGGGGTGCTCATGCGATGCATTCCGCAGAGCGAAGGATTAACACACATTCACGACATACGGTGGCATCTGTGGAAATCATGCTTCCTCTGAGCGGCTGGTCGGTAAGGCCTTTCGATAAGGTTTTCTTGCCAACACCTGTCTGATACTAAAGAGTTGGTTAAAAGTATGTCCAATACCAATTTCATAGCGAGTAAATACACCAACCACTCAAGCATTACAAACGATACCTCTGTCTTGGCCTTTTGCGACACAGGGTCTCGATATCCTAGGACCATTTCCCAAGGCTCCGGGAGGTTTCAAGTTCCTTTTGTGGCTATTGATCGTTCACAAAATGGATCGGCGAACACAGAAATGGAATAACAAATGAGCGACAAAGCGGTTCATGATGAGATGCGTAATTACTCGATTTGGAGTCTTGAGTCGAATAATTACGGATAATGGTAAGCAATTTTCGGCGTAAAATTTCAGGAATTTTATGCGACGAGTTGGGTACCAAATTATGTTATGCTACGTGGCCCATCCCCAAAGCAATGGGGCGTTCGAGCGTGCAAGCGGCCAAATAATGCGAGAATTAAAACCGAGTCTTGACCAGCTCATCAAGCACTCGGGGCTTGGGGTACAAGAATTACCCTTCGTATTATGGGCAGTTCGTACAACTACTAGTCGGGCTACAGGTGAAACACCCTTTTTCTTGTCTTCGGAGCTGAAGCCATGGTTCCTCCGGAACTAAAGATACGGTCAACACGAGTGAAACTTTCAATGACTCAACCAGGAACAACTTCGCGGATGACATTAACCTACTCGAAGAAAGGAGAAACCAGCCTTAATCCGTTCGGTGGTCTACCAACAAGCCTGTGCGAATACTACGATCGTAAGGTCCAACCTCGCTGACCTTCTTCAGAGGTGACTTGGTATTGAGGCTCGCCAATCCAAGTCTAATCGGAACAAGCTTTCTCCCAAGTGGGAAGGTCCTTACACAATTGGTCGAAGTTACTCGGCCAGGTCGATCTGATTAGCAATGGAAGACGGCGGGTTCTCTCGAATTCTTGGAACATCGACCCGATTCACATAAGTTTTATGTGTAACCAACCATTTAGACAATAAAGACTCAGGTTCTTTCTACCTCTATTGTCTTACTTTTGAGTAGTGTTTTCATAATCTTTCGACTAGATTCCAAACACCTAGTTTTCTTTACACTGGTCGAAAGGCAGGTAACATCACCTAGTCGAAGCCTCTCCTCTCTACACGTGGTCCTGCCCACTAGAAGGAGCTTCCTAGTGTCGACTCGTTACTCACTTTTGCCGCCAATACAATGAGCTCGGGTTCTATTTGGTCGAAATATTTTTAAAGCCAGCTCTTTTCACCTTAGTTTATTTCTTGATTATTTTGAAAAATACTCTAAGTAGAGTGCACTTTCTTAGATTTATTCAACCACCTTTGGTATACTCGTTCCGTCTCAAGCTGGTGGGAGGAAGAAACACATCTAGTCGAAGTCTCTCCTCTCTCTGCCGTGGTCTGTCCACTAGAAGGAACTTCCTAGCATTGTTCGATTTCCTACTTTTGCTACCGTGATGACTTATCGAGTCCAACAAGGAAGAAGCGAATCGAATTTTTAAAGAAATCTAGACGTTTGCTTAACTCAAGTTGCCGTTCTCGATTTGATTAAGCTGGTCGGAGATGGTAACATCACCTAGTCGAAGACTTTCCTCTCTGCACGTGGTCCCGCCTCTAGAAGGAACTTCCTAGTGTCGATTCGTTCCCACTTTTTCGACCAGTGCATGACAATCGTGACAAAAAAACTATAAGTTAATCAAACCTCTCTGTTTTCAGAAACCCTTTTTAACACTATTTACTTAGTTTGTCTAAACAAACTAAGCAAATAGTCGGGGGTTAGGATAAAGTTATTAATTTGACTTCAATTCTTAGTCTTTATTGCGTTAATTATCTTTTGAGTTACTAACTACTCGACAAGATGGTTGGCAGGAAACAAGATGGATTATATAATACATCAACAAAAACTTGTTTTTCACAGGTTTTTTACAAACTACTCAAGAGGAGAGCCCATCGCATCTCCTCCGAGACCTTCACGCTAAGCGGTTGCATTTCTTCCATAAGACGACTTGCTTACGCCTCAGGCGTTCGAAGTCGACTTCAATTGGCTGTACATTAAGGTTGGGGTCACGAGCTTTAAGTTTTGCTAATGCATAGCTTACTGCACCTTCGACCGCCTCCTTGATTGATTCAGCTTGGTTGGCCTTCAGAGTGGTAACCAGTTCTTGCAAAGTCCCGACTTGTTCCCCAATAGTACTTATGTGAGCGACTATTGTATCATCTTGATGAGTTTTCCCTCACTACATAGCTCACAAGTATATTGTTCAGGAGCATGATGTTGTCTTGAAGATTAATCTTCATCGACTTCATCTCCTGTTGGTTACGAGTCGATGCCTCGCGGAGTTGTTTGTTTTCGACCACTTGCTTTGAAAAGAATAAGACTGGTCAAGCAAAAATAAACTCCTAGAGAAGAAAAAAAACAAAAATAATCAAAGGTAAAAGAATTCCTTACCTACTAGTCGAGAATCTAACTTCTTGATTTCTTCATTATGGGAAGCAATGGTCTCAGCATGCCGCTCCTCCCATAATTTGATGTCCTTTGCATTTTCCTTAGCAATGCGGACAGATTTGTGGGAGTCATTTACGATTATCTAACTTGTCCGTTCAAGAAAATCAGTTTCGTTTTTACACCTCAAGTAAAATTACTTTCTTGATCAGATCTTTTTGACCAAATGAAATATTAATCGGAAAGGTTTTTCTTCCGATCACCATACTACGACCACCTCGTGATCGTAGGAGTTTTCTACGGCTATTTGATAGTCGTAAGCAACTTTCTTGACTAAGCATATTTCTGGTCAAAGTAGTACACAAATGTCGAAGAGTTTTTCCTTCGACCACTTTTCTACGACCCTCTCGTGGCCGTAAGATCATCTATGACTCCTTCACCAAGTAAGTTACTTTTACTTGAAGCTGTGGGGCTAGATGACGAGGATCTAATAATGCTCATTTTATATTTTATCTATAATTCTTATTATAAGTAATTATGATGTCATGTGGTCCCTAGGTATACCCCTTAAATTTACAAGGGAGAAGCCTACTAGGTGGTTCTAAGTTCTTCTCGACCACCCCCATAGTCGTAAGTCTTGCTACGACTACCTTATGGTCGTAAGTTCTTCTACGATCACTACCCAATTGTAAGTTATTCTACGACTACCTCATAGTCGTAAGTCTTGCTACGACTACCTTATAGTCGTAAGTTCTTCTACGACCACCTTATGATCAATAAAACCTACAGGCGAGTGGATCCAATTAATTAAGGAATCCAAACAGTCAACATACGCTGTTATTATGCGAAATAATAACACGCAATACCCCATTATCTCTGACAAGTAACTGCCAGGCGGCGTAAAGGAGTTACCATCCCGATGATTACTACAAACGTGCGTCCGTTACTAGATTTGATGAGACGTCTCTTCAGCAGGGGAAATAGCTATTCCTTCACGACTATATAAAGGCAACGGTCAGAGAGGGAAAGGGGACAGAGCAATCGAGGCGTACACACACGCTATCGAGGGCTATCAGGAAGACAAGTGCTATCATCTGTAATAGTCTTAGTTTTTCTCCTGATTGTTCAGAATACACTCAATACCATACACACACAGGAGTAGGGTTGTTATTCTCTCCAGAGAAGGCTGAACTCAGTATAAAAATACCGTGTCAATCTCTCTGCGTGATTCCATTCTAGGAGACCCCGAATCAAACAATCTTTACGTAAGATCGGTTCTAAAACACCGACACATCAAATTTACTTAATTTTCTTGAGGGATACTACTCTACTATGTTAAAACATCTAATGATAAAATATGCACAATAGCCTAACAGGAACAAAATAAACATTCATAGATAATCATATTAAACTGTGAAATAGTATGACCCTTAACATGACAATCTCCATCACCATGCTTCCTATCCACCGAGCCATCGTGCTTGAAATCACCACATTCATCTACTAAGCAATTACTCCTAAAAGCTAGAAATGAATTATATATGATAATATCAAGCATCCCATATCGGCATAGAGACCATTATACAATAATATGTAGCTCGATGGATATAACACAGCATGACACGTAGGCCATGAAAAATCCATACATGCATCGCTTGAACAATGGGCCATACTATTCATATTAATCCCTGCAAAAGATGTTATGCATATAATCCAATTCTATCGGGTGATATGAACACATAATACTATATAATGCGATAACGATTATCTAGCACGGCAGTCCCGCTAGCCGATTAGTGGGCGGGGTTCGAAGGGGCAGTGCCCTTGGAAATTTTTCCGACACAAATCTCATTCGCGTAATTGAGCCATGGAAATTCATCAGATTAATCATATTAACTCTATTTCGAATCAATCTGATCACTGCTTCCATACGACTACGCACCGTGGCATACCCCGATGGCGTAATTCCTACCTAGAGGAGTATCATGTAATGCAATCGTGAACAAGTGGAGTAAATCATGTCGTGCTTTCAACTCATACCTCTCGCAAAACCCATCTACTATCGCCGAAAACCGATTGATCTTATCAACCGATTGCTTAGGTCGTTCCATCCATATGAACCGATCTAGGTTACGAGCATGAATAGTAATAGACCCAATCTACTCCGCCACATATCAAGTATATCGACCGATCTAGATAAAAAAACTACACAAGATGACTCGATACAACCGAAGGGATACGGGTAGGCTACACTAGTTGGTAATTCAAAAAAATCTACCACATAAATTAGGAAGCCATGCAAGCAAGAGATCATAAATCGTTACCATTAGATGCTTGATTAGCGAAAAGAAAAGTTGGAGCGATCGATCCAGCGTCGGCGCATCGATGTAGTGGTCATAGTCGATCATCCAAATGTTCTCGATGCGATCCTCTCTTCTAGCAACCAATCACGTTCCTTGTGAAGATCGTGAATCATCCTCGTTCAACCTGGCTGACAATCGCGGCCAGCGCCTCTACGGTATCCACACGTCCAGGGATGGAACATTGTACGCTGGTGTGCTAGCACCAACTGGCACAGTAGGGTCCTCGAGAAGATGGCGGCTAGGGTTTCAGCGATGCAATTCACGTGATCCCAACAACCTCATGCATCCCTTATAAAGAACCCATGATAGATCCTATCCGAACTCGCGTTTGTTTCAACCCGTTAAGTGTGTGACCTGCGGTTTCATGCGTGTCGGTTGTGACTCAAAACTCTTTTTCCGACCACGTGTCGTTAGCGGTTCCTAGCAGGACGTAACGATTCCCAAATACACATAAACGGATGAACCTTAATGCAATTTATCTATGACTAGGTCCTTATCACTTACGACCAGTTCATATTTAGTCATAACCAGTTCGTAACTCCTTACGGCTAGTTTACGACCAGTTAGTGATTATGTTGGACCAGTCTATGACCAGCTCGTATCTCCATATGACACTCAAGTATCTGGTCGAATCGAACGACATGCTTGTGTATTCTCCATTTGCCCCATGATATCTGGTTGAACTCCATGTGAGATATTTTGTCATTCATGGACTGTTCAATACTTTCTCGATCAAGTAACGGATAACTTCATGTGGTCGACTCTTCGACCACTAGTGGCATGACCATACACTTTCTTTATCCGACCACATCGTGGGGCATGGAGATATCTTTCCTGTTATTTTAGGAGTGACAAATCTCATATCTGACCAGTCACATCCCTCCGCATGTTTTATAGCATACCCGAAAGCTACCTTTATAACTACCCAGTTACGGAGTAGCGTTTGACAACCCCTAAGTGCACTATTACACATGTAGAAAATCATGTTGTTCTCATGTCTAAGGATTATACATCATCATTGCTTGAGACCAAGTAATGACACATAAAATCATAACAATCTCAATTGTGTCTCAAGGTGGGTCAATCCAATACCATGTTATCTAACATGTGTTCACATTATTGATTCGATATCCCTATATCCATGACCGGTGAAATATGTTTATCAATCAATACATGTGCTGGTCGATAAGTCACTAGTGTTCGACCAAAGGATACATTTAGAATGACATCATATAAGTTATAGAGCTTGACCAACAAGTCACATACTTGTTAATCTTTATAACTTATCATTCATTTAAGAAATATAATAATATTTACTCTATAACTTATAATTAATATAGACGTGATACAACCAATTTTATGATTGTCTCTATGGCATTTGACCGAGAGTCTCCCCTGCGTGTATCCAATGTGAGAGGACAAAATGGAAATGACCCTGTTGCCCAGCCCGCTCGGATCCAGCCAAAAACACTTCGGGTGTGTTTGGTTCCCTGTATTAAGTTGGCTGGCATCTGTGTATACAAGTTGTACCGTGTTTGGTTCGCTGCATCGCTGCTCTGGCCAGGCTACGCTCGTGCAAAAGTCGGCCGCGAGCCAGGCCCGACGCAAACGCAGCTGCCGAGCTTCGCTCGCGAGACAGGCCGAGCGCGTGCAACGAATACGCCTGCTTGGCCCGGAGCGACTCATCCGCGTGCATCCGCGGCGGGGATCAAGACGGTTCGCCGGCGCCCTCGTCGGCCACGGGCGTGCTGATGACCAAGAAGATGGGGGGAGATCCGACGTGGTCCGCAGATGCGCCACCTCAGGCTCGCCGTGGGCGGCTTTGAGGCGCGGCTGCGGGGCTGTGTGCTCTGCCTCGCCGCTTTCTCCGAGGGCGCCGTCATCAAGAAGCGCCTCCTCATCCACTGGAGTACCTGGATTTGTCGGAGTGCCACCTACTCGTCGGAATGCCCAAAGGGCTAGGCCGGCTCACACGGCTTGAGGTCCTCAAGGGATTTGTGCTTGCAAACTCAAGCAGCAAAGATCCCTGTCATCTGAATGAGCTCACAAAGTTGGACAAGCTCAGGAAGCTCAGCATTGTCATTGGTAAAATGGCTGTGCCAATAGACGATGACTTCCTGAAACTTGGCGAGTTCAAGGCCCTCGAGTCATTGAAAATCATATGGGGTGTGCTGACTTGTTCCGAAGGGTGTTAAGAAGCTGTACATTAGGGGAGGTTTGGAGGTTTGCGGGGTGATGACTAATGGAATTGGAGGTTTGCGGGGTGATGAGATGACATGCTTACCACAGGGTTTGCAACATCTAACCTCCTGTAGAAACTTGATAATTGACAACTGCAGTAAACTACAAACTTTACTAGATTGGTTGGAGAACCACCTTCTCTGCAACTGCTCTGTTTGTCTGGCTGCCCTATGTTACAGCCCATTCATCAAGGGCTGAGGCAATGTCGTGGTATCAAAGTACATGTTGAAGGCTGCTCCAATTAGTCAGGGTCATCAGGTATCTTATTGCATTTTACATTACAGAACACGAACTATTTTGGTAGCTATCATGGTTCTCCTTTCTAATTTATCCTTGTTCTGTGTCAAACAGTCAGTTATCCTTGTCATTCCAGTGTGATTTCAATTTGTGGTCGTGGGATCAGTTCTACTGCCCCTTCATCTGAACTGAACTACTGAAGTGGCTGTACACATCATATGGTGATCAGTTAGTTAAGCTGTAGTGTACTAGAATGCTTGAGATCTCTCTTTCTTGATTGATTCGAAGCCCGATGATTTCTTGGCATCCTCATCCCTGTGGAGTGCTGTGTTGTAGTAACCTGTAACAATAACGCCATTATCATGATTATCATGATTCAACTGTTTTGATTGTGTGATGATCGATGATTTTGAGGGGCCCTAATTTCAGGTGCTGAAGAAAGGAGTTCTTCAGATGATTGGTGTGTAAGTGGGGAAAGACCTCAATCTTCCTTTGTAGTTCTCCATTGCCTCTGCTGTTGATGTTCAGAGATAAGAGTGCCCTGTATTATTTTTTTCTCCAGAAAGATTTGCTGTATCCACTAATGCTATGTAGTATTGCATTGCACTCACAGTTTTGCATATTTTTATCCTCACTGTCATAATTAGCAAATGGATTTGTTTTACATGTTTCTGCTTCTGGTGGATTGTGTGACTACTCAAACAGTTAAAAAATGCCCATGGTTTTGATAGAGATGGTAAGTTCG
Organism: Phyllostachys edulis; assembly: GCA_036346405.1. Taxonomy (NCBI): domain Eukaryota; kingdom Viridiplantae; phylum Streptophyta; class Magnoliopsida; order Poales; family Poaceae; genus Phyllostachys; species Phyllostachys edulis. The sequence goes on along the minus strand of CM070550.1, from coordinate 6,764,614 downwards.
ATTCACAATGATCAAGTTCAGGTGTCGTGATATTCGAGAGATCGTGTTGCTCAAAATGCATATCTCATTCAAGTCTACAAAATTTTGATTTTATTTAGCACATAAATTTTGGCTCAACAGAAAATTACCAACCAAACAACATCTCAAAGACAAATTTCTACCAATGTAAACAACCAACCAAACAACATCTCAAGACAGCCTCTGGCAATGAAACAAATCAACCAAACATCTCATCTCAGATCCACTCACCGATCAATTCGTACAGATGATCTGACGAACTGGCTAACGCTCCACGTAAAACCAAACACACCCTTCAAGATTCAACGACCAGCCCTTATTTTCTCCAGGCCCGGTATCTCCAGCCCAGATCACCGTAGCTCAACTGCACTCAACTACGCAGATCACCGGCAGCATCTTCGCTTGCATTGGCGCACGGGACGCCAGACGCCACCACGGCCCACGTGGAGGTCGCCGCGGTGACTTACGTTGTCGTGTATCAAACGGCCAGAATTTAGACTTCAGTCACTAGCAACCAACACGCCAAAGCGCCAAAGCAAAACGTGTTACGTGCTCAAAGCCTCAAACCTTGTTCCACTCGTAGTCTCGTACAGTCAACAGCACATGTCCGCAACGTCAGTCAAAGCAACATCCAAAAATGACATTTGTCTCCATTATTAGTAGCGGAATCTTCGACTATTCATGCCTTGCGAGGAGTCAGTACCCACAGTACGTACGATTGGGCAGCTGGTAGCAAGTGGATTGGCATCCTCTGTCAGCAATGGGATAGGGGGATACTACCGTGACATCCGACAGTTTTGTCGGAACGGCTCACATCAATTGCTATAGGGATACTATAATATTTGTGAACAGTATCGATGCTGGGGTATTTTCTGCCATGCAGAATACGATCTTATCTTTTCATTTTCAATCCGATAATTTTACTATACAGATTCATAATAACAGAAGACCATGATATTCTTACACAATGTCTGCCAGAGGATACATTTCCGTAGCCAGTAACGTCAGAAATGCTCTCATACACGAGACAATAGAATACTGTATGCTACCACTATTTTCTCCCAGACGCGCACGCCACAAAACAAAACAAGGATGTCGACACGGCCCCAGAGGATACATTTCCGTAGCCAGTAACGTCAGAAATGCTCTCGTACGCGAGACAATAGAATACTGCGTGCTACCACTATTTTCTCCCAGACGCGCACGCCAGAAAACAAGGATGTCGACACGGCCGGGAATCGCCTCGCTCTCTAGATGCCCGTACGCGATCTCTTGCACGCCTCTCGGTCTATAAAGTACAGCGTGTAGCTGGGAGAAATTAAGTCACTCGAAACTGGCGAGCTCAGCTCTGCGGGCAGAGTGCAGTGATAGATTGACACAGAAGGTTGTCACGCGATGGATGCAGCGTTATTATGGAGCGGGCTCAACTCCGGCGTGGCGCTGAGCTTGATCGCGGTGCTGTGGACGGTGCTGTGGCAGAACCTGCAGCACTTCCCGCTGCATCATTTATTCAGGCGGCAGCTGAATCGGCACGCGAGGCGGCTCGCGGCGATGGTCGACCCCTACCTGTCGGTCAGGATCGACGAGTACGAGGGTGGGCGCATGAAGGGCAGCGCCGCCTTCGAGGAGGTCAAGGCCTACCTCAGCACGGCGAGCTCCCGCGACGTGCGCCACCTCAAGGCCGAGTGCACCAAGGACGCCGACAAGCTCGTGCTCAGCATGGTCGACGGCGAGGAGGTGGCCGACGAGTTCGAGGGCGCCACGGTGTGGTGGTCGGCCCGCTCCCGCCCGCCGTCGTCGGACATCGCGCCGTGGAGACGCGCCGCGCAGGCGGACCACCGGTTCTACGAGCTCTACTTCCTGGACCGCCACCGCGACCTCGTGCTCAACACGTATCTCCCGCACGTCCGCCAGCAGGGCCGCGCCGTCATGGTTCAGAACCGCCAGCTGAAGCTCTTCTCCAACATCCCCAGGGAAGGCTGGGGTGAAGATGGGTACGTACGTTAATTAGTTAATTAGTCTTTTTAATTAACCGATGTGCACAAAATACTGCCGATTAATTTACTACATCGATATATCTGCACTGCACGCCCTGTAACAGCCACTATAAAAAGGTCTGGACCCATGTCCCGTTCGAGCATCCCAAGACGTTCGACACGCTCGCCATGGACCCGGGAAAGAAGAAGGACATCATGGACGACCTCGACGCGTTCAAGAACGGTAAGGAGTATTACAGGCGAGTAGGGAAAGCGTGGAAGCGTGGGTACCTCCTGCACGGCCCTCCGGGTACCGGGAAGTCCACCATGATCGCGGCGATGGCCAACTACCTCGACTACGACGTGTACGACGTCGAGCTCACCACCGTTCGCACCAACACCGACCTCCGGAAGCTGCTCATCGAGACGACGAGCAAATCGATCATGGTGTTGGAGGACATTGACTGCTCCATCGACCTGACCGGCAAACGCAAGAAGAAGAAGAAGGAGAAGGAGAAGGAGAAGCATGAAGATGGAGATGTGCCTCCCAAAGAGGAGGATGACACCAGCACCAAGTTGACGCTTTCTGGCCTTCTCAACTTCATCGACGGACTATGGTCGGCGTGCGGCGAAGAGCGGCTCATCGTGTTAACGACGAACCATGTCGAGAAGCTCGACCTGGCGCTGATCCGGACGGGCCGGATGGACAAACGCATCGAGATGTCGTACTGTGACTTCGAGTCTTTCAAGTTCTTGGCCAACACCCACCTCGGTGTCAGGTCGCACGAGCTGTTCGACACCGTCAGAGAGTTGCTGCAGGAGGTGAAGATGGTGCCTGCCGACGTCGGGGAGCACCTGACGCCGAAGAGAATGGGCGACGTCGACGACGCCGCCGTCGCCCTCTCGTGCCTCGAAAACCTGGTGAAGGCATTGAAGAAGTCCACGGAGGAGGCTTCAAAGGGAGCAAAGTGCCAAGAAGATGGGGAGGTGGCAGAGGAAGAGTAGTAGGCCGACTTGGCCACCGGTCCTTCCTTTCTCATGGTTCTCCTGAATATAATAATCAACATTATGTAGTATTAAGTGTGTAACGACTATCTAGTATTATGTAGTATTAAGTGTGTACTGAGTTGTTGGGTTGGTTGGTTAGCGCGTGAGTTGAGTTGGGTTGGTCTTGCCTCGCCGCAGTCGCGCTTTCCGATGTGAGTGTGCTCGCTCGAGTTGAGGCCGCTTTTGTCGCCTCGGGATTGTCTGTCGGTTTTTCTCTCAAACCGCGATCTGTTAAGGTTTTAGTACGGTTTTCTTTTATAAACCGTGTCAATTCTCTTCTTCTTTATATATAAGCTCAGTAGAGCTCCATTCAAAAAAAAAGTGTGTAACCACTATCTAGTGAATTTCTAGCCTGAAGATCTAGAAACCACATGCATTCTAAATTAAACTATAATAAGCTGACTCCGGGTCTACATAGTCTGGTTCGAGGTTTAACCAGGAGTTCCACTCGGTGTCTGACGTTTTTTCTTTTCTTTGCGGGGGCACTTTGTGTCAGAAGTTATTCCCGGACTAGAGCCGGTGGAGTTGCATTTTGCGTTGCTTGTAATCAATTCTGGTGCTAACTGCTCTCTATCACACACTGACACAACTTGATTTATATTATCTGTTTCCCCAGGAACATGGTGGCTGTGCCGTTCATCATCCTCTACCCGAAAAAACTAGCAACTTTTCTCTCGCGAATAAGCTCTTTTGGGACCAGGATTATGGACATCCTAATTGTAAAATTTTCTCTCTTGTTTCCCCCTTTCTCCATTTTTTTTTATAACAAAAGAAGACCCTTCTGATTTCTATTAATAGAAACCAAACTGTTTTCGCTACAAAGAAGTAGAAAAGGAAAACAACAAGAAACAAAACAACTCTTTTTTTACCATCCCCTGTCACATGAGCTAGGCGAAGCAACTCAGTAGGAAGGAGATCAAAAAATGGTAGTAGACGAGCTACAGAATTTACATCAACTTTTTTATTACATCCGGTTTTTATCACTAGCAAAACCAAAAACTCTGTTGAAATTCATTCTTCGGAACAACCCCCCTTGTGCATGCAGTAGTAAACTATTAACTAATAAAGTCGTCACAGTTATTAACCTTGGATTGACGTGAAATTTAAACTAAAATCCCTGACAACAGAGGATAATTTCATTTCGGGGGAATTTCAACTCCATCCCAGGAAATTTCAACTGGAAATTTCAAGCGGGATTCGGAGGCAGTGGGCTTGGTCGCCGTCCAAGTAGGCGATGAGCTCGACGGCGTGGGACAATTTCTCGAAGGGAAGAACCAGAGTGTGTCGACACCCCAAGGCCGTCCGCACGAATGGTTCCGCTCTATTTTATTTTATTTACACTGGATGGCAGCTCCCCGTGGAAGCATAGTCCATGGTCCTTTCCTTGCAGAATGGAGAAAATCTGGAGGGCTGACGGCTTCCGTTTTCTTCAAGTAACTGCCTCCGCTTGTATTACAGAAGACCTTAATTAGCAGCAACTATTAATCGTCTAAACAAGTATACATGGACCATGGAGAAGCTGAAGCAATGTTGGGAGTGTCTTTGTGGCCTCTGAAATTACACCCAATCACACTAGGTAGGCAAGAATTTTACTTCAATTCTCCTGTGTATTAGAAGGGATTAGACCTGATCCTCATCCTTTCGAACCAGCCCTAAAAGTTGTTGTTATCAAACGACTTAAAACTTGAGCTTCCATGAAAAGGTAACCATTTAGGTTTCTTCAGCTTAAGCCCCAAAAGCTAGCTCCTTAGGCCATCTCTAGAGTTCGAAGCCAACCACTGCAGTGGACGATTCCAAGCAAAAAAAATTTAAATGGATGCTGCCTAGAAAAAGAACATGGGCCCACTTGTAAGTGAAATAGAGGAGGAAGAGCGAGAGTCGGTTTGGAGAAAACGATATTTAGCTGTGGGTCCCATCTTAGAGCAGACAGAGATACTGACTACTGGAGAGAAAAACGCAAATCTAGCGCATGTGTAAAGTGACATTGAGAATCTGTCATCGACTACACTATCGATGACCTAATATTAGATGTAAGTTTAAGCCAAACTAAACTGTACAAAAGGCTGCCCTTGGTCCGTGATTAAGCGTGGAAATATATAAAGGAATCCGGCAACAGGTCTGTGGCAATATATAGCAAACTTGACACCTCGTCCACACGATGAACGGCCGAACTCGATGTTCATATGACATATGGCCACCACTACTATAAAAAAAGTTCATCATAGACGGTTCAAAATCATCATCACAGATGGTTTTTTGAACCATCTATCTTTATGTGTCTGTGATGATATGAGCTCATCACAAATAGTTTTTGAACTGTCTGTGAAAAAGTTATCACAGATGGTTCTAAACAATAACCGCTCATGAAGAAAAACTACCACATACGCTCGAATAAGAACCATATGTGATAATCAATCACGCAGTTGCAACATGCCTCTGTGATAGTTTTTCTATTAAAAAAAATCAAATTTTGAGCTAAACCAATCAATTCTTGGACAGTTGGACCAGAGTATCTGCATATGGTTTATTACACAATCTGGAATGAAAGAAAATTTAAACTAGACGGCGAACGAAAGGCGCAGTGCTGAAACTTCAGAAGCAGTTTTGAGGCCCTAAATGACCTTTTTTTTGGGGGGGGGGGTTCACTTTTTCAGGGCCTCGCGAAAACAGGTGCTGATCACATGTGAAGATGTCTGGGTTTTAGACATCCGACGTCGCAACTTGCTCGAAACCTTCTCAATTTTTTACCATAGACTTTACATGCGATAACACGACGCCCCGACAAGTTTCGTCATTTTCGGACTTCGTTCGGATTTTATATAATTTAAATACACTTTTCTCGCAGGTACCTCGTCATGTTACGTCAACAAGATGCTCGAAATTTCATGTGAGTTCCTGGATACGGCCTCAACATACACCAAATATCATGAATATCATTTTTTGAACGACCAAATTCGATTATTTCATGCACCTGCAGTTCAAATTTGAAATATTCCATAAAATTCAACGAAACAAAAAAAACTAACGAAATATAGCAACAAAAGTCAAAATTGTCCCAAATTTGAACATGGAGTTTTAAATAATGTGGGAAGGCCTCACAAAAAAATGGGTCAAAAAAAACCAAAAAAAATTTTTTTTGTCGAGTCTCGACCACTCGACTCAAGAAAGAGGTCATTTACCGAGTGCCAGAAGTGGCACTCGGCAAAGAAGGATCTTTACCGAGTGCAGGAATTGGCACTCGGCAAGGACCTCTTTGTCGAGTCCTGGCCACCTCGGCAAAGAATTTTTTTAAAAAATTGACTACGTGGGCGGGCTCGGCATCAAGGGCCATTTTTTTGCCGAGTGCACTCTTTGCGAGTGTTGCACTCGGCAAAGAGGGCTTTTGCCGAGTGCCGCCTTTTGCCGAGCGCCGGGCACTCGAGGCACTCGGCAAAGCCACTCTTTGCCGAGTGCCACCCGCCCCAAGACTCGGCAAAGAGTGGCTTCGCCGAGTGCCGATTTTGACACTCGACAAAGTCGACGCACTCGGCAAATCTGTGTTCTCCGTAGTGAGTCGTGTCATATATACGTCGCTCCACATCCTTCACGCCGTCTCCACCGGTTTGAGACATAAAATATAGCAAGAGTCGTGTCATATATACGTGGTGAAGTACGTGGTGAAGTGGTTGGGCTAGCTTGTGCAGCGCTGTGCAGCCAGAACAACCAAAATGGAAAGGAATATAGAGGAGAGCTAGCAGCTGGTCGTTCGTTGGTGAAGTGGTTGTTCATGTGATACCATCTATCCGTCTATTTTAGCCATCTAGCCAAGTGCCTTCACACCTGTTCATACACGGAACCAACCCAAGAGAAAGAACAACGAACTCACCCATCATTCTCCATAAAATACACAGGTTTGTACAAATTTAGCTAGTCATGTAGCCTTCTTCTCCAGCTCGAGACAAAGAGTAAAAACAGATAGAGACGGATTAGTTAATATATAATCAAAGCTGCTTAATTAATTACCATTAAGTCCTTCCTCTCCTACATGCTGATGCATCGCTTAAGTGAATAAGGTAAACGTAAAACACGAATTAAGTAATTCAACAGGTAGCAATCGTCATAGTTTTATTCAATTAGAACTCACCACTTGATTAGACTAGACATGCAGACGTACAGGTCAAACGAAGAAGTAGTGAGCAGGCGGGAGAGCTGAGAATGACAGGTTGGGTCATCCGAGCGCAACGAGAATAAATAAATGGTTGGATCGTCTGAACGCAACGCTCGTATCGGACGTACGAAGCAGAGCATTTCCCTTATTCTCTTCGCGTACAAAATCCCAAAACATCATCCAATTCCCGTACGCGCCGGCGTCTTCCATGTTAATCCTTGCGTACACCCGTGTAGCAAGGGAAATCCTAGCTTCGATGCCTGCAACACGCACCGTCCCACCTGAGGAATTTTTTAAATAATATTTTTTAAAACAAAATTACAAAAATATATAATCGCCTAAAATTACAGATATGGGTTCGCATGCATGCCAATGAAATGACGACGAGAACCTATCGCCATTTCAATGGCGATAGGAACCTGACCGCCTCGTCGCCGGTCCATTACCTATCGCCAGGTTGAAATGGCGATAGGAATGTGAATAGTGTTCCTATCGCCATTTCAACTAGCGATAGGTTCCTTTCACCAGTTGAAATGGCGACAGTATGCCATATATAAAATACCGTAAAAATCCTTCCAAACCTCATTTTAATTTCAAAAAAAAAAACAGAATCGAGAAGGAGAGGAAGAAAAGAAAGGTAGCGAAATTGCTGCTCGTTAAATCATGGAGAGATAGATCCAGAGCGCAAAGGATCTAGTAGACCGGTCATCTCGTGAGGTACATTTTTCGATTAGAATTAAGTAGTTTAGCAAGTAGAATGAAGTAGAATATGGACATAGAATCAAGTAGAATAGCGATATAGGATTAAGTAGAGTAGATAATTGTAGCGAAATTATGTATAGAATTCTTGTGAAAGAGCGACTAGAATCAAGTAGAATAGCGACTAGAATGAAGTGGAATATCGACATAGAATCAAGTAGAATAGCGACTAGAATGAAGTAGAATTGCGACATAGAATCAAGTAGAATAGCAACATAAAATTAAGTATAATGTCCAGTAGAATTAAGTATAATAACGAATAGAATCAAGTAGAATAATGACTAGAATGAAGTAGACTAGCGACATAGAATCAAGTAGAATAACGACTAGAATTAAGTAGACTAGCGACGTAGTGTAGTTCATCGTATATTATTTGAGATGTGTATAGTGTAGTTTATCGTACATGTTTCGCACTTTTTACAAAGTATGCACTTAATTTATAGATATGGCGGACGGAGGTCAGTATGAGTTGCTTGACCCGGTGATTGATGCACATCACCGTAGCCGTCTCAGTACCGTGCTCCCCCAGGAGGACGAGGCACCAATTGAGCTTGGCGCGTTTCGGTTGCACACGCCTATCAGGGCATGGAGGTGCCGCACCGGATTCCGAGGTGCGTATAGTTTTAATACACTCAATCGCGGTATGACTACTTTGCGTGCATTCACGTTTATTCTTAATCGTTTTGACGCAGTTGAGAGCGGCGAGCCTCCTTCCACTAGCGAGATGGTGGAGGCGACTTTTGAGATGATCAGACCGTCTTTGGTGAGTACGTGCGTCTGGCGTTCCGTCGACCGAGCGGCTGGCCGCGGCGTTGGTTGACCGCCGAGGCGAGACGCTACGTTCCACCTTCGTGCGGGAGATACGCCGACGCTGCAGGGCGTGAGCTTCTGCCGGGTTGCCATCGCGCGAGCCGCCCCTGCCGGCGTCGACATCTCGGCCCGCGTGGCGCCCGACCTCCTAGCGAGGTTCCACGATGTCTTGCCGGTGAGCAACAATTACACCGAAGTTCAGCGGCCGCACGCGGCCGGCGTTGAAGTGGATCTGCCAGCCCTCGTAAGTATTTGTAATTATTGTCATCTCGCTTAAATTCGTATGTGAAACTTGTCAAATTCTACATTTCTTCTTGCGGCGAGCGCATGGCGCCGGGCGAGGGCGTGGTTGTTAGGAGGCACTTTGAGGCCTACCCGCTATGGTTGTTCGGGTGGGTCATGTTTACGGGTCCCACGCGACAAATCGACAAGCACTACGTCCGACGCGCTGCGAGGTGGCCAACATGGAGATTGCCGAGATCCCTCCCTACGCTGGGTCGGCCAGACTGCGTGACGTCTGCAAGCCTTTGTCGCGGCAGCGTGCCACCGTATCGAGGACAACTCCATCCTCTCCGGATGTCCACTACCTGCAGCTATGGTCCTTCGGCGTTTTCAGATCGGACGACCACGGTACTTGACAAAGATATATCGATCTCCTTATGCGTTGTGGCGGCGAGGTGGACCGCCCACCATGGGCACGGTTTGGTGCCGCCGACGGGTTAGTTTTATGATCATTTTTATGTATTATAATCACAATTTGGTGTGCTAAGTTTGCGGTGTTCTATTGCGCAGTCACCTTCACGCCGATCACTTCGCAGGGTCTTACCCGAGTACATCGCGATGTTCGATCGGTGACCGATGACGCGTCATCTGGACACCGTACACTACGGAGAGGCTTATCCAATGGCGCCCGACATTTGTCGCTCCCGTGCCTGCACGAGACTACTTATCTTGGTACACGCGAGCTCCTTGGTACATGATATCTTCTTGGAGAGTACCAGCGGTGGGTCATCGCGCCGATTCGGTCTCTGACAGAGATCCCACTCTTTGGGGATACGAGTCTGCGCAAGCGTCCATGCGTAAGTTCACATGTTTACTTCTTTCACACAATGTAATTATGTGCTGAATAAATAATTGTGTTGGTGTCCACAGGTACACTAGGAAGGGAGTACACGCTCGATGTCTGGTTGGATAGGATGCGGCCTTGGGTCGAGGTTTGGACTCCGCGCCGAGGATATCATCCGGTGTGGGCGGGATCCCTATGACATCGAGACGTCACGCGGATTACATGGATTGGTACTCTAGTCGGATGAGGCTTATTTGCGTCCGGTCGTGGTCGACCCACCACGGCATCGGTCAGCGACGTCCCAACCGTATCCTACCGGCCGGACTCCACTTTCCACCTCTCGATGCGTATTGAACTGTCGCTTAATTCATATTTATCTTGCGGTTATGTTTCCAACTTGTGCGAGCGGATCTACACCGGAGATTCTCGAGTAGCGACCACCATGCAGAGGGCGAGGGACACAAGAGGGCTTGTGCGGCGGATCATCGGCGCGGCGAGACGAGGCATCCAGTGCGACTTGTCGCGCGTCGAGGGACGCGTGGACCGACCAGTCTTGAGACGAGGTCACCTCGGGGCGAGGGGTCACATCGGGATGAGGTGGTTCACGTCCACGGGCTCTTGCCCCGGACGTGGCCGGCGTGTCATCGTGGCACGAGGGTGGGGCAAGATCGGCCGAGGGCTCATCGGGGCACGCCTTCGTGCCACCAGGTATGACCACCTTGCTTGCTTGCGGAACGTAATGCTTGTTTCTTTCGAACCCCGATAGTTACTAACGGCAATATTCTCTATCAGGTCCTGAGCTCCACTATCACATGGGCGAGTGCGCGAGTCGTCGGTGCATATCTCCGGGACAGCGGTATGACCACCTTGGGATGATTATGTTTTTTTTCGTGTTTTCGGCATGATTACGTTTGTAACATAATACTTCACAGGAACGCCTTGGGAGGACGGTTCGTTTCCGGACGACGACCCAAACCTATCGGTACTCGTCGATTTCTTCTTTGATGACCTGCGGACGCCCCGTTCAACTTGGAGGCTTCTCGGTGCAAAGTGCTCCGCCAACGACACAAAACGACAGGAGGAGGAGGGCCCTCGCGACACCACCTCGGACTACTCGTCTCGGTCGGCCAGTCATCCCACCTGAACCTCTCACATACTCGGACCGTCGCAGGCAGAGACCAGGGGCGACACGGGGAGTGTGCCCCAAGAGGGGCCGCCAGTAGATATTTGGTCCTTCAAATATCAGTCATACCATGTAAATATTAATATATGAACAACTCTTATTATGTTAGTCTCATGTTTCGAAATCTCTTTTTAGTACCATGTTTCGCATTCCATTCTTCCGTGTTATTCGCATCATCGTAATATCACTTAGCCTCAAATGCTTACGAATAATTAATATCTCAAACGTCCTCGTAAAATTCTCTGAAATTCCTTTGCGGTAGGACAACATACGATCATTATAAATTGTTATTACGAGATTAATAGATTTTGTACCGTTAAAATTTTATAAAAATCATAAGTACGTAAAGTGGACTTGCAAATTAGGGTTGGAGAGGAACCTGTCGCCGTTTCAACTGGCGACAGAAACCTATCGCCGATTGAAATGGCGATAGGAACCTATCGCCATTTCAACGGCAATAGGTAGTTGGACCGCGGCGAGGCGGTCGGGGTTCCTATCGCCGGTTGAAATGGCGATAGGTTCTGTCGCCATTTCAATCAGCAACAGAACTCATTACGTAATTTTTGAGGCGATTATATATTTTTGTAATTTTGTTTTAAAAAATATTATTAAAAAATTCCCACCGAGGTCGTGTAGTGGAAAACACATGGGACCCACAAAAGTGGCGTGATCTATTTTTGAAGCTGCACTTGGTCGTGAGGTTTCCTCGTGTAGATTCACCGCATCTTAGTCGACCAAGAAATCTTCCTTGTACTCGTAGCAAAATAGATATTTTGTCCGGACCTCGTGTATGAATCGATAGCCATATGGGATTGCCTTGCATGGCAAATATTTCTCAGGGCACGCCCAGTGAGGCACCCTCCTCCGCCCTTGGATAGGGGGGGGAGTGGAGGCCCCGCCTACGTAATTTTTCTCGCCTTGCATGCAGCGGACATCGTCATTGTGTGGGAAGCACGTCGTTGTATGCACTCAAATTCGTGCATAAGATGAATCACATTGCTCTGGATGGGCGTCCACATGGTCATATGTTCTAGGGATGGTCGTGGTTGGTGGGGATCGACATGCGAGTCGGCTACTGCCAAGTAGGCCCACATGGCGTCAGTAAACTTTTAACCTCACCTTCTGCAATGAACTCTGAATATAAGAAATGATATATGTATTCTTTGGGGGCCTTGAGCGCATCTTCACTTTAGGCTTGTAGATGTCATATATCTGTTGCATATAATTAAATAAAATAGTTGTAGCTCTGTGTCTCTAAGTATGATAATTAAAGGCCGAATTAAATTAGAGTTCACCTTGTAATATTTAATGCGACTTAATAATTCTTTCCAGTCAAATAATATATTTAACTGAAAAGCATTAAGTGTGTCAGTATCTGTATCAGTAGCTCTACAATTTGATGTCTTTCTGAGGGTTGCTTCAAGTTTGTCATTTCATGGAGAAACAAGTCTATGAATCAAAGCACTACTTTTATTAATTTCTACTAGTGCAAGTAGTTAATAGATTTGGCACATCTTGTTGTTCTCTATTCTTCATTCCTGCAATGCTAATTTGTTAGTACTAAATTAATTACCACTAATTGATGAAAACAAATTAATCGCGTCTTATAAAATACGACTAACGTATTAACGACGGCTAATTTATTAATACTTAATTCTGACTAACTATTTTGGACTAATGAATTGAGTAACAAAATGTATTAACGACTAATTAATTAATTGGTAACTAATACTTGTGTTACTTAATTTCCAATTGCGTGGCTATTCGTAATTTGCGTTACTTAGTTTCCAATTGTGCTAGTTAATTTCCGTCGCCTAATTTCCGTCCGGCCGTGACCGGCCGGTGGAGCCTTGAGGCGACATCTGGCCGATCACGGGCCAGCGGAGACCGACGTGGAGAGACATCCGGCCGGTCACGGGTCGGAAGAGACCACGTATTGCGTGGACATCGAGTCCGATCAGTGACCATGCAAATGAGACGCTAAATTTGCTAATTCGTGATGAGGTGCGCTATTCGAGGGCGCCACGGTGTGGTGGTCGGCCCACTCCGTCCCGCCGTGGTCGGACATCGCGCGCGTGGAGCGTCTGGCGTGGGTGGACCGCCGGTACTCTGAGCTCAACACGTATCTCCCGCGACGTCCGCCAATGAGGCCGCAGCTGTCATGGTTGAACCGCGGTGAAGCTCTTCTCCAACATCGAGGAAGGCTGGGGTGAAGATGAATACGTCGTTAATTAGCTAATTAGTCTTTTGAATTAACCGATGTGCACAAAATCTGCCGATTAATTAACTAGATCGGTATATCGCCTTGCGCACACCCCGTAATGACCACTATAAAAGGTGCGGACCCATGTCGTTCGAGCATCCCAAGGCGTTAAACCGCTGCGCCATGGACCCGGAAGGAAGAAGGAGATCATGGGCGACCTCGACACGTTCAAGAGCGGTAAGGAGTATTACGGTAGTAGGGAAGCGTGGAAGCGTGGGTACCTCCTTGCGGCCCTCCGGGTCACAGGAAGTCCACCATGATCGCGGCGATGGCCAACTACCGACTACGACGTGTACGACGTCGAGCTCACCACCGTTCGCACCAACACCGACCTCCGGAAGCTGCTCATCGACACGACGAACAAATCGATCATGGTGTTCGAGGACATTGACTGCTCCATCGATCTGACCAGCAAATGTAAGGAGAAGGAGAAGGAGAAGGAGAAAGAGAAGGAGAAGGAGTGTGGTCGTACCACCTATGATCTGGTGGTCGGAACTCTCTCCGATCAGTCCAAACTCTTACGACCAAGATGTTGTCGATCCTCCTTCTACGACCAGGTGTAGTCGTAGCTTCTTTTACGACCAGGTGTGGTCGTAGTTCTTCCACGACCACTTCCTCGTGTGGTAGAAAAACCTTCTACGACCACGCAGTACTCGAAACCTTTCGACCACCACCTCCTTCTGACCACGAGATCGAAATGAACAGCACTTGGATGAAACGATACTCGGCGAAAACATGTGATTGGTTTGAAGCAATTGCTCCTCTTTTTGGTTTCTTGCTTTTCTCAACTCACAACTTCTTACATCGATACAAGACTCAATGGTGATTTCTATAGGCGATTCACTACTACAAAAAGGCTATCTTTGGGCGCCTCATCACGAGCGGTTGACCAAAACCGTGCAGATATAATCTAATCCTGAGCGGTTTTGGTTTAATGACCGTACGTATTCTTTAAGCTAACGCTAAAAATAAATGCAGCGAAAAGTAATATCACAGAGCGGTTCGTGTTAAAACCGTTTGTGAAGTATCGCGAGCGGTTACGAACAAGCAACCGTCGTGATACTAAAATATCCTGAGCGGTTCTTATTGAAACCGTCAGTGATACTTCACGAACAGATTTTCTACGAACCGTCTGTGAATTCCGTGCTCATCACGAGCGGTTCGTGAAAACCGCTCGTCATGAAGTATCCTGGCGGTTAAATAATAAAACCGTCGTGATATATATCTTATCACGAGCGGTTTGTATAAAACCGCTCTGTAACTTGGAATTTTACCATGGCTTAAAATCACGCAGACGGTTCGTTACACTCTTGTTGAGCCGTCTATGAAAATAGACTATCACGAGCGGTTACGAACAAGAACCGTCTGTGATAAGTAATTATCACGAGCGGTTCTTATTCGAACCGTCTGTGATAGCTTTCCTGAGCGGTTGGCTTAAACCGCTCGTGATGATCATATCATTATTGACCCATAAACTCGGGCGGCTCACGAAACCGCTCGTGATGATGTTTTTGAACCGTCAGTGAATGCCTTTTCTGTAGTAGTGATTACGAGGACTCAACACCAGACTCGGACATATTTTCTATGAGTACGACTCGGACCCAATTTTCTAACTGACTCCGACTCAAACTAGGATTGAATAAACTATTACAGGGAAGGATTAATTGCAACACCCCTAATCTGATGTCATCGGTGAGAACATGGATACCAATTAAATCACACATCCTCTAAAATTGCACCAGCAAAGCTTTTGTTAGGATATCGACATACATTGTTACGGCGGTACATGATGTACATCGACCAGTCCTTCCTCAATACATTCTCTTATAAAATGAAAACGTGTATCAATATGTTTGTTCCTTCTGTGAAATGCTGGGTTCTTCATTAACGCCAGTGCCGCCTTGTTGTCGACATACAACTCAAATGGACCGGAATCTTCTCCTTGCAATTCTTGCAACAACCTCTTTAGCCAGATTCCTTAACAAGTTGTCGAATTAAGCTACCATGAATTCAGCTTCACAACTAGATAATGCTACACTCTTCTGTTTCTGAGAACATCACATTACCATGTTGCCATACAGAAAAAAGATTGTTCCAGTGGCGCTTCTTCTGTCGACTAAGTCTCTAGCCAAGTCACTATCGCTATATCCAACTAACAATGGCGTATGTTCCTTCCTAGAATAAATCAACTCGTGATCAATAGAGCCAACCACATACCTTAGAATATGCTTCAATGCCTGCTCATGTGTTTTGGTTGGCCTTTCCATAAATCTGCTTGCAACCTCGACTGCATAACTTAAATCTGGTCGGGTGTATAGCAGATAGTGCAAACAACCAATCAAGCTTCTATAATTAAGCATCGACCGGTTCTGCATTATCATCTTTTTCCAATCTGATTTTTTGGTTCCATTGGATATTTGCGTGAATTACAATCTTCCATTCCGGCTTTATCAAGGATCTTCCTTGCATAAGCTGACTGTTTGATTGAAATGTTGTGACTTCTTTGTTCTACCTCAAGGCCTAGATAGAAACTGAGAAGTCCCAAATCACTCATTTCAAACTCTCTCATCATCGATGTTTGAATGGTGAACTTTTGAAATATCGATTGCGTGACAATCAAGTCATCCACGTAGACACCAATTATGGTTTTGTTTGTGCCTTCTGTTTCTTATAAAGGGCTTGCATCTGATTGCATCTCTCAAAACCAAGTTTCTTCAAACTATCATCTAGTTTGCGGTTCCAGGCCCTAGGCGCTTGTTTAAGCCCGTATAATGCTTTTGACAACTTGTAAACCTTGTCTTCTTGTCCCTTTATAGTATAACCTTCAGGTTGATCCTCGACGAGATCACCTTTTAAGAATGCCGACTTGACATCCATGTGATGAACTTCCCAACCAAAATGTGTTGCAAGCGCAAGAAGTACTCTCACCGTTTCAATTCTTGTCACAGGTGCAAAGACCTCTTCATAATCAACTCCTTGTTTTTGGACATACCCTTTAGCAACCAGTCTCGCCTTATAGCGCACAACATTACCTTCGGTGTCTCTTTTCAGTTTATACACACACACTTCAATCCTATGGGTTTATGACCATGTGGGAGAGAAGTCAACTTCCAGGTGTTATTTTTCTCAATTGCTTTCATCTCAACTTCCATTGCACTTCTCCAATGCTCCCCCCTCGATGCCTCCTGGAAGTCAGCAGGTTCTTCCACATTCATCATATATAAGTCTCCCACAAGATCCATTGGTTCAGTATGCTCATAAATTTCCCTCAAACTTTTGTATTTAGGTGCTACAGATTCTGGAGTTGATTCAGCCGAGCTTTTAGATGTCCCAATATCATTGTCGGTGTTTGCAACAGCTGTATCCAGAATTGTGATTGCGACCCAGTTGGTGTTATAGAGGCAATAGG
Source organism: Phyllostachys edulis (assembly GCA_036346405.1). NCBI lineage: Eukaryota > Viridiplantae > Streptophyta > Magnoliopsida > Poales > Poaceae > Phyllostachys > Phyllostachys edulis. The sequence goes on along the minus strand of CM070550.1, from coordinate 6,747,936 downwards.
TGAAGCGAGTTCATCATTGTCCTCTCCATCGACAGTGAAAGAAACTCATTTTTGTATTTCTTGACTTGCTTCTTGAACATCTTCTCAATACCATTGTTGATCTTCTTGAAAGACAACATCTCTGGAGACAACAATCTTATTGACAATAGGGTTAAACAACTGGTAAGCTTTGCTGCCCAGCTCGACGCCTAAGTAAATCAGCTTTTGGCTTCTGTCATCGAGTTTCTTCAAGTATGTGGTTGCCTTAGCTTATGCTAAGCAACCAAACACTCTTAAGTGCTCCAGGTTTGGTTTTCTTCCACTCCTTGCTTCATATGGTGTGATTTCATCCAATGCTTTGTCGGAACTCGATTGAGAATATACATCATGTCTTCACGCCTCGGCCAAAATTTGCACAGCATGGACTTGCTTTTCAACAGGCTCCGTGCCATGTTCATCACTGTCCTGTTTCTATGTCCCACCACTCCGTTTTGTTGGGGGCTGTAAGGAGCAGTGAAGAATCGGGTGATGCCCCTTGTCTCACAAATTGACTCAAATTCACTAGATAGGAATTCTCCTCCTCGGTCTGGTCTCAACGCTTTTAGCTTGTGTTCATCTCGCTTTAGCAAGATTGACAAACTTCTGGAACACATCTTTAGCCTCACTCTTCTTCTTAAGCATGTAAACCCACATTACTCTTGAATAATCGTCAACCAGAAGAAGAAAATACATGTTTCGAGCATCAGTAGAGGGATTAATCGGCCCATAGATATCAATGTACACCAGCTCTAATGGTCGTGAGGCTGTATAACTTGCATGTGTTGGGAAGATAACCTTATGCGCTGAGGCAATGATACAACCTTCATAAATTTGAGTAGGATGATCAATATGTGGCGGACCAAGGACCATCTTCTTATCTGATATCTATTTCAAAGATTGAAAGTTCACATGCCCCAATCTCGCATGCCATAGCCACACTGGGTTTTCAAGACTTGCATTCAAACATATCGATTTGCATATATCCAGTTGAATCTTATATAGCCTATTTGGTGTACGAGGAACTTTCATCAGTAGCTTTCTATCTCGGTCATGTAGAAGCTGACAAAAGAGCCCGTAGTGCTATATCACAACCATCTTTAGTTAATTGACCAAAGTGATGATATTGTTGCAAAGTCTTGGGATGTAGTGAACATCTGACAATAGTCTTTGCTCTTCATTCTTGCATTGAAGTAGAATTGAGCCTTTGCCTTCTATGAATACAACAGAACCATCTCCGAATTTAACTTGCCTATGAAACTCTTTGTTGAGTTCCCTAAATTTTCCCAACTGTCTAGTCATATGATTGGAAGCTCCATTATCAAGGTACCAAACATCTGTGTCGATAACCTCTTCACCAATTTTCAGTAGCTTTGGGTGAATCCCTTCCTCAAGCATGACCAACCCAGTCGATTTCTCTTTACCAATAGTTAGCGATAGAGCTGGATCTTTCTCCTCTTGAGTTTGTGACAGGTTTGCTTCCACCTTATCTTTCTTGTTTCGATAGTGAGAAGCATAATGCCCAAACTTTTGACACTCAAAGCATTTAATATGACTTCGGCACTCAGAAGCATAATGTCCAAAGTTATCACACTCAAAACATTTAATTTTTGACTTGTTGACTACGACCTCCTCGGCCGCGCCAAGCAGAGCCACGACCACCTTGATTTGATGAAGAGCCACGCTGAGTCATCTTGTTCTCTCCCTTTAGCTCAGCTTTCACAAACAAGGCTTGATCGTTGCGAGCTTTGCAACCTTTCAGTAGCCCATCATGTGCTTTAAGAGATCCAGCTACCTCTTCCAGCTTCATGCTCTCAAGATCATTGAAATACAAAAGAGTTGTTACCACAGGCACATACCTCTCAGGTAGGACTCGCAAGTATTTCTCGACCACTTCGATTTCCTCCAATTTATCACCAAGAGCTCGAAGTTCGTTGACCATCGCCATCAATTTTCATGTTAACTCATCCATTGATTGAGTTTCGCCCATATGCAATGCCTTATACTCCCGGAGAGTTTGGCAAACGAACTTTCTTCACTCAATCCACACCTTCGCATAGTATGAAGAAACAACCGAGCCTCTCGAAATGTATCTTTCCCGACAAGTTGATTGAGCATCGAGTTGGGTATCGTAGCATAGATCGGCGCCAATGTCGTTTGATCGATCTTTAAGTTGACCTCCACACCTTACCTTTTGATCGATCTTTCCTTTTGATTGACCGGATCGCTCTGAAGATCCAGACCCCTCGTCTTGTGACTTGAGTCTTTCACACTACTACGTGAAGCCTCATCACGAGCGGTTGGAATCGCTGTCATCCAGGCGGTTTTGAACCGTCTATATTGTTGATGCTGTGATAACGAGCGATTATCACGAGCGGTTCAAAACCGCGTCAGTGATATAAAGCACTATCCATGAGCGGTTTTTTGTTGAAAATGCTCGTGAAGGCTATTATCACGCATTTGTTTTATTAAAAACCGCTGCGTGATCGAGAATATCACCAAGCGGTTGAATTTACAAACCGTGCGTGATGACATTTTCAAGACGGTTCTTGTTTAGAACGAAAATGCGTGATGAGTTTTCACAAACGGTTCTTGTTTAGAATAAATGCGTGATAGCCTTTTCTGGGGCAAAAAAAAACCAAAAGCAGTACCGCTAAAACTTCGGAGGCCGTTTAGAGGCCCTAAACGATATTTTTTGGGGTTTGTATTTTTTTAAGACCTCGGATTGAGCTTTTCGTTAGCTTTCCAACGAGCCAAAGAACGTCGCAATCGGAGTTCGTATGCAAAAGTTATGATGATTTTACCGAACGGTGCGCGATCTACCATCTATATTTTGCCCAAACCAAATAACTCAACATGAACTACACACATCACAGGTAGCATCACCCACATCACGGTAGCATCAACTCAAGAATCCACATCACAAAGCAAAGGGAGTAGAGAGAGTGAGGTCGTGGGAGGCCGGGCGGCAAGTGGAGGAGGCCGGGGCGACGAGGTCGTGGGAGGCCGGTGGCAGCTTGAGGTCAGGCGGTGGTGGAGGCCGAGGTGATGGTTCGGATGAGACCGGTGATGATGAGATCGGTGTGATGAGGCCGGACGAGTTGGAGGAGGCAGACGACAACCTCGGCGAGGCAGGCGCAAGGTGTGAGGAGGAGAGCGAGAGGAGGAGATGGAGGTATGAGCTGTGAGGAGGAGAGACCGCAGAGGAGGAGATGGAGGTTATATAAAGCGAGTTTGCACCGCCCATTATGTTTAAATTTTCGTTTCCGCCCAACAACGAGAGACGGTTCTTGTTAGAACCGTGCTGCGATAACACCTATCATGAGACGGTTTTTAATAGAACTGTCAGTGATCATCCATGAGCGGTTCTATTAAAGAACCGCTCGTGACACTGAACCTCGAGAGCGGCGATCTTGGCGAGAGGATGCGAGATATCACAAACGGTTCTTAATTAGAACCGTCTGTGATAACTAATTATCACAGACGGTTCTTATTCAAACCGTCTATGTATTATCACAGACGGTTCTTATTGAGAACCGCTCGATTAAACTGAATTATCACAGACGGTTTGTGAATAGAACTGTCTGTGATAACTAATTATCACAGACGGTTCTTATTCAGAACCGTCTGTGTATTATCACAGACGGTTCTACAAAATACCGTCTATGATAGCCGGCCCGCGCCACCCGCAGTCGGGGATGACCTTTCACGAGCGGTTCTAAAGGAACCGTCGTGATGGGGCGTCTACTATAACTTTGTTTTGTAGTAGTGTCAAGTTATTGGCCAACACCCACCTCGGTGTCGTCGCGCCGAGCTACATCGACACCGTCGAGAGAGTTCTTCTGCGGGAGGTGAAGATGGTGCACTGCTCGGCGTCGGGGAGCACGGACGTCGAAGAGAATGGGCGACGCTGACACCACCACCGTTGCCCTCTCGTGCCTCGAAAACCTGGTGAAAGCATTGAAGAAGTCCACGGAGGAGGCTTCAAAGGAGAGAAAGTGCCAAGAAGATGGGGAGGTGGTAGAGGAAGAGTAGTAAGCCGACTTGGCCACGGTCCTTCCTTTCTCATGGCTCTCTGAAGATAATAATCAAGATTATATAGTATTAAGTGTGTAACAGTTAGAAATTAATCTTGTTGTCTAAGGGGTGATTATTAGAAATTAATGTGTTAGTGGCGTGTATTAGTTAATCGAGTAATTAGCTAGTGCATGTAGTAGAGCTAGTGATTAGCTAGTGCATGTAGTGGATCTGACTAGTAATTAGCTAGTGCATGTAGTGGAGCTAGTGCATGTAGTGGGGTTGGCGGTTGCTCAATTTGTGCGTGTGTGTTTTAAAAAGCATTATGTCAGTTTGTTCATATATAAGAAAAAGAAAGAAAAGGGCACTAGTTTTGTGGTACGAAAAAGACTCTCAGTATCATGTGAAAGTGTGAGTTGTGTGATGGATTTAATCTTGTTTGGTTAGTTTCTTTTTGGAGGCATGTATGCATCTGTTTGGTTTTCTTTTCAAGTTGAGTCCAGTAGTATTGATGAAGAGTTGAGTCGGTATTTGGCTAGGTTTGCGTGTGTTTATATAAAGAGACCATCTGCCATGTAAAATTGTGAAGAGTTGAGAGAAGCAATAGAGAGAAAAAGGACCACGGTTTAGGAGCTCTCGAGAGAAATCGATCTGTGTATCGTGTCTTTGTTTTTATTGTGTTCTCTGGTGTGTTGTCTCGGTGTTGCTTCTTCAAGTACAAAGCAGCAAGGGTGCTGCTGTTCATGTTGAAAGGCAGAGACAAGCCAAAGACTTGGGCACTAGCATCACGTGAAGTCAACAATAGTACGAACCGTGCATGTCACATCGGAAGCAAGTTCCAGCGAGGGACCCGGGTGACGAGGATCTAATAATCCTCATTTAATTATTTATCTGTAATTTTTATTATAGATAATAATACCGTTATATGGTTCTTGGTATACCCCTTATATTTCATAAGGGAGAAGCTAGAGGTCGTAAGTTCTTCTATGACCACCCTGTGGTCATAAGTCCTTCTACGACCACCCCATAGTCGTAAGCCTTTCTACGACTATTCCCCTGATCGTAAGTCCTCTTACGATCAGTCTGTGGTCATAAGCTTTACTACGATCACCATCTGGTCGTAAGCTCTTCTACGACCAGTCCCTAGTCGATGGGGCCTACGAACATGTAGGCCTAGTCGATCAAGGAATCTTCTGCATCGTATCTGAAGATATGGGCAGTTAATTACGTTGTTATTCCCTAGAATAACAACATGATTTAACTCTCTGTCCTGGTGGTAACTACCTAGCGACGTGGGAACGTTACTACTCCCACAATAATCTCTAGTAACGGCTCTATTATCTGCAGCATTGAGGCGTCCTTTGAACTAAAGAAACGACAGCCCACTCCGAGTACCGTATAAAAGGCAGAATCATCGGGAGAAGAAGAAGACAGAGCAATCAGGAGTACAAGACATTATACTCCAGTCTTTCTCTTGATTTGTAAATGAGCATACTCAATACATACACACAGGAGTAGAGTTGTTACTCTCCCCAGAGATGACCCGAACCTGAATAAAAATCTCCGTGTCATTCGCTGTGCGTGATTTGAGTCTTGGAGACCCCCGAATCAAACAATCTTTACATAAGTTTGGTTCTAAAACACTGACAAGCGGGAAGCTAGCTGCTCCAGGAGGGTCACGTCGGTGGGGAGACATCGATAGTGGCTCCCACGACCAAAACCGAGTGGAGCTTCTCTGGGTGATAGCGTGGAAAGATCGAGTGTTTCTCGGGGCGAAACACGAATTAGTACCAGAGTGAAGAATAAAAATTTCCAACAGTTGGTATCAGAGCCTGTTGATCTTGGTGCTACCTAAAGATCACGGGCGACAAGGCGAAGACCCAGGATGGGTCGATCTCCCTCCTATATCATGTCCTGTTGACCGACAATTACTTGGTGTGGTCTGTAAAGATGAAGGCGAACATACGCGCCCAGAGAGTCTAGGGTGCAGTCGATCCAAAGGCAAAGGACAAGGAGGTGGATGACAAGGTGGACCAGATGGCTTTGGCCATCTTCTACCAGGCGGTACCAGAGTCCATGATGCGGTAGCTCATCGGCAAGGAGACAAAGTGGGAGGCGGGTGGCGCTTGAAGATGCGAGGGAGTTGATCGTGTGAAGGAGGTGCGGCTCCAGAATTTGCACATCGAGTTCGAGAATCTCTAAATGGGAGAAACCCAGTCGGTGGACGAGTTCACCGGCAAGCTGACTTCACTGTACAATCAGATTGTCTCTCTCGGCGACAAGATGGAGGAATCTGTGGCAGTGAAGAAATACCTACGCGTGTTACCAGAAAAGTTCGTACCTGTTGTCACCATGCTCATGTACTCCTCGGATCTCGAGGAAAAGAAGATCGAGGAGATCACCAGTTCCCTCAAGGCGCATGAGGAGCTACTGAAGGGGTATCAATCTTGTAACGAGCAAAGGTATCGATCCCCATAACGCGAGCATTCTTTGTTAAAGGAGATACAAGAAACAATGGCGAGCGGTTTCCGAGGGATCGTCGGAAGAGGACGACCATGGCTCATCAAGAAGCCGCGAGCGTGAGCGCGGGCGAGGCGACCAGCGAGGGCGAGGCGGAGGAGGAGGACGTGGAGATTTGGCTAGACAAGGCAATGGTGACAGATCCCGTGATAAGTCACATGTCAAGTGTTTTGAATGTGACAAATCACGGCACTACTGCTGTCAGTCTCAGCAGCCCACATAAAGTGCTTCAATTATGACAAGTATGGACACTATGCTTGGTTCCAAAACAAGAACAAGAACGAGGAGGTAAACCTCACCCAAGCCATTGAAGACGATGAGCCTGCCCTGCTTCTCTCCTCATGTGTCGAAAAGGCACCATTCATGGTGATGCTAAATGATAAGAACGTAGTTCCCAAACTACACATGGAGGGAGGCAACCACGATCACACTGATCTGTGGTATTTGGACAATAGACCAAGCAATCATATGACGAGAGATCGCTCCATATTCCATGAGCTCGACGAGAAGATTACAGGCAAAGTCAAGTTTGGCGATGACTCTATGGTGAAGATCAAAGGCAAAGGATCAATGCTCTTGCAATGTAAGAACGGTGTTCAGAAGATGCTGACTAAAATTTACTTTATACCGAGTTTGTGCATCAACACACTCAGTCTCGGACAGTTGGTGGAAGAAGGGTGCAGGGTGGTGCTGCAGGATGAGTTCTTGTGTGTCTATGACAAGAACAAAGATCTGTTGATGAAGGTGAAAAGATCCCCGGACCAGTTGTACAAAATTTCTTTGAAAACTTGTAAACCGGTTTGTGTGAAGAACAGTCTAAAGGAGCCAGAGTGGAACTTAGGTATCGAACCAGAACATGGCGGGACCTAGGGGCAGCATGAAGTTGGCGCAGGACGCATAGCAGGCGGAGCCTCGGGAGGAGGTCCACATGGCGCGCAGCAAGATGCGCATGGCGCTGTAGAGGACGGTGAGTCCCACAGGCATGAAGGGCGCAGCGTACTCGAAGTTGACGCAGGAGGGAGAGGCGGTGTAGCCTCAGCTAAGATGTACGCAGGCAAGTGGGCAGACTTGGTCCAAGAGAGGAGAGCGAGAGGCTCAGGTAATGGCGAAACCCAGGTGATCGTGGGAGCAGGTGCTCCAGCCTAGGCGGGCATGCAAAGAAGGACGAGTTCAATCCAGGTGCGAGGTGTGGCAAGCGTTGGTTTGTGCATCGCTCAGGATGGAGCATGCGCAGGCGGTAGGATGGTATCGGCCTAGGAAGGAACGGTGCACGGGAGTGCAGGTAAAAGAGGAAGGCTTGGAAGTTCAGATGAGAGAGAAGATTGGCGTGATCAAGATGAAGAAACAAGATTAAGGGGGTGATTGATGGATTTAATCTTATTTGGTTAGTTTCTTTTTGGAGGCATGTATGTAGTCTGTTTCGGTTTTCTTTTGAAGTTGAGTCCGAGTAGTATTCAGTAAGAGTTGAGTCGGTATTGGGCTAGGTTTGTGTGTGTGTATATATATATAAAGAGGCCATACTGCCATGTAAAATTGTGAAGAGTTGAGAGAAGCAATAGAGAAAAACAAAAAAAAAGGAACGCCAGTTTAGGAGCTCCCGAGAGAAATTGATCTGTGTATCGTGTCTTCGTTTCGATTGTGTTCTCTGGTGTGTTGTCTCGGCGTTGCTTCTTCAAGTACAGAGGAGCAGGGGTGTTGTTGTTCACGTTGAAAGGCAGAGGCAAGCCAAAGACTTGGGCACTAGCATCACGTGAAGTCAACAATAGTACAAACCGTGTGTGTCACATCGAAAGCAAGTTCCAGCAGGGACAAGCGGGAAGCTAGCTGCTCCAGGAGGGTCACGTCGGTGGGGAGACATTGATAGTGGCTCCCACGGCCAAAACCGAGCGGAGCGTCTCTGGGTGACAGCGCGAAAAGATCGAGTGTTTCTCGGGGCAAAACACGAAGCAGTACCAGAGCGAAGAATAAAAATTTCCAACATTGAGTCCACTGTGTTCACATGAATTTTTTTAGTGTGCTTACACTTGGTATCGGAGTAGTGTTGTGTTGATCCTGCGATGATTACTCGTGGCGATGGATCGAGATCACCTTCCCCAGCAAGGATACCCGGCATTGGAACCGTCAACGCGGATCGACTTCGGCGACAGCGGAGGCGCGATGAGAGTTCGGCGACAATGGTGGCTTGTCGGTGGTGGTGTAGCAGGTAGTAAAGGAGATAGGGGGATCTGTTGTCTACCCCATCTTGTGGCCTACGAACTATAGCGACCGGGCCCTCGATGAGGTCAACTGCGCAGTCTTGAGGATAGTGGGATAAGATCGAGCCTAGGAACACTGAGTACCTGGACGATATGATGGCATTGTCCGCCATCCTCTGGACGGTACCGTCGGAGATGCTAGCGACGTTGGCCGTGAAGGATATTGCCAAAGAGGCATGGATGATGCGGGGGATGCCTGATCTTCACGACGTAGGATCGATGATAACTTTGGATCCGTGCAACCTGACGAACCGATGGCGCCAACCACTGTCAAAATAGCAACCTGCGACAAAAAAATTTGCCCAACCACACGCTCGTGATCCTGTCTACCCGATCACACCAAGTAGACGTGTCGCTGCTCCTGTAAAATACAAAGATTCACAAGAACGATGGAACGGCACAACAGATTGAAACTCCCTATTCTAGTAGGGGCAATATTACTCAAACCATATAATCAAGAGTATATTGAAAATCTGAAATATGTCGTCCTCTTACATGCGGCGCCGCCTATCCTTTTAATAGCCGGCTGAACCGACTCCAACACCTAATCGGTTCGGTTGATATTCTGACTACATGCCGATCATGTGGGCTAAGCTTAGTTTAATGGTTCGGTTGGTATAGAGGCCCACATGATTGGTGCTAAGCCTAATTAAAAAAAGAAACCAAGATGTCCTTCCTTTTCACTTCCAAATGCATGCACGTCATGAACCAGCACCTTCGGCCTTAATTAAATAGAAACCTTGATTTGTTTATTCCTTGGCTCCATGCACTATGACGTGAGACAAGCATGCACCAAGATTTGTTTATTCCCTTGTTTCTGGTGGCGCACACACAAGCAGCATGCATGCAATTCTCAGGTCCTAAAGTCTCCTCACATATAAATCTGAGAACAATTAAAATACTAGCATTAGGTAGTAACCAGTTCTCATGCAAATTAAAACCAAATTGAACTAGGAGCGAGTTCACCTATTGATCTTTTTAGCTTTTGCTCGTGTAATCGGTCCAATCGGCGGGATGTCCTCATCAATGGGACACTGTGAAGACGATGCGCATGGGCGCCGAGCGCGTGCGGGAGGTCAAGGCGCAGACGCTGCACAAGGAATTCGAGTCCATCAAGTTCAAGGAGAACGAGTCTGTGGAGGACTTTGCGATGCGACTCACAGGCCTTGTCAACAACCTGCAGATTTTGGGCGACATGCTTGAAGATGAGAAGGTGGTCAAGAAATTTCTTCGTGTTGTTCCACCCAGGTACTCGCAGGTGGCAATATCGATCGAGATGTTGCTCGATCTGAAGATGTTGTCCATTGAGGAGCTAACCGGGTGGCTCAAGTCCGTGGAGGAATGGTACGCGAACGATGACACCGATGGCCCGGCGGCTGTCTGCTCCTTACTGAAGAAGAGTGGCTCGCACACATGAAGAGGAGGGAGCAAGGCGAAGCTTTCTCTGGCGGCGAGAAGAAAAGCAGCAGTAGCGGTGACAACCGTCACTACGACAAGCGAGGTACCCGTGGGCGCGGCAACGGAGGCCGCGATGTCAAAGAGGGTAGTAGATTCAGGGTGCGCGAGACAAGTCCAAGGTTAAGTGCTTTAACTGCGGTATCCTCGGGCACTACTCCAAGGAGTACCGCAAGCCACGCCGTGAGTGCTAGGAGGTGGCAAACCTAGCACAAGTACAAGATGAACAGCCGGCGCTACTCATGGCCGAGACATGCGATCTTGTCCAGGCCGCTGGAAAAGCACTACACACGGTGTTTCTCAACGAGAAGGTGTTCCCTGTTGACACTGGCGGCGACGTGTAGTACCTCGACATGGGTGTCAGCAACCACATGACTGACTGCGGGTCGATGCTCATGTTGCTCAACGAGATGGTGAAGGGATCGGTGAAGTTCGGAGACGGTTCGGTGGTGGAGATTTATGGCAAAGATATCGTGATGTTATAGTGTAAGAACCAAGAGCATAGAGTGCTCATCGAGGTGAGCCAGATGACGATGCTTCGTGGTGAGTCGTATCTCTTCGATCATCCGAGACGTTTCGGAATGTTCAAGATAAGTGTGAGGATCAGGTCAGGATGATCGCTATCGAACAGAACAAGGACATGGACTTGTGAATTCTGGTGCCACCTTGCAATTGCTGTCCTTTATCTCGTGGGGTTTGGAATTTCAATTGGATGACATGGGACGAGGCGGCATGAGCTGGGATCCTGAACTGAGACGAGTACTGTCACGTTGGAAAATCAAAGGAAAATATATTATGAGATGGAGATGTCTAGACCACCTGTCATTGTGTGGAAGGAATGGATGAGGAGGGCCTTTGATTGCTACACTGCGAGAGGTAAAGGTTGATTAAAACAATAATACAACATAAATCCGTATTCTTGCAGATATTGAGAAAAAAAGTCCGATATGCGCAGCTTGCCTTGTTTGGATTTCTCTCTCCAGCCAATTTTCAGATTGGCTCCTTTGAACCTAATCAGATTCAGTAACTACTTGCAAGGACTTCATCAAAACACCATTTTGCATGCCATAGTTTACCAGATAGAACATACCAGTGACCGTTTCCAATGATATTCAGTTTTGAATAAAACAATTTAATTGAAGCAGCTTCGTCCTGTATGCTACATAAGTAACCACCTCACTGGTTCTTCATTTGGTGACCAAAGTTATTACATTAGCTCCGGCTCCGTAGGAGTTAGCTCGGCGCTCACCGGTCGCCGGGTCGACGAGCACGACCGGAGCAATTCCCGCACTGGTCGTACGTCCTGCGAGCAAGATGTTCGTGGTTAGTTCTTCATTAATCAGTTAATTCGCTGATTATTTCCGTCAACTACAGTGGAGTCAAAATTGTACCAGTGTGTGTAACCCCACAGCCCGCCACGGGACCTGAGATGCCACCACTACTCACTGCAACATAAATTACCACATCTAAAGGTAAATTCCAGCGAGTATTTTTTAGAACCAGTAATTCCACAAAGTATTAACTTGGTAAAAAAAAGTAAAAACAGTATGTGTGTTTAATAATCTGAAACAACTTGTAACAGTTACACTAGGAAAACAATTAAGCTCTACTATTTAAAAATTGGAGTTGATGGTTGTCCGTCCTCCTTACCTTTTTCGGCGTCTGTTGGATCGGCGAGCAGAGCACCGACAGCCTAGATCACGTCGCTGAGCACAATGACGGTTGGCGACCCGACATGATGAGACTATGATTTTTTTTAATTCGTAGCAAAACACGGGCATTGAACTAGTTAAGAGATTAAAAACATGTCACTACTACAGAATTAAAAAAAATCGTCATCAGGGACGGGGAGCTATGCATTTTCAACCGTGAGCGACGGCCACTAGCACAGGTGTTGCGGTCTAGGAACATACTATATACCCTAACCCTGAATCTAACCGTGCATGTGTGCCTGCTGGCAAAGGCAAACAACGTCGCATGGTTGTGGCATGCACCCTACGTTCACCTCAACTTCCGCACGCTGCGGGACATGGGCTTCAAGGAGATGGTGGAAGGCATTCCACTCATCGAGCTCGTGGAGCAGTTCTACAACGATTGCACACTTGGCAAGCAGCACCGTACACCATTCCCCCAAGCCACATCGTACCGTGCTGAGCGTGGACTGGAGCTAGTGCACGGCGACCTCTGCGGCTCGATCACTCCGACCACACCGAGTGGTAATCGCTATTTTCTGTTGATCGTGGATGATCACAGCAGATACATGTGGCTGGAAGTGCTCAAGTCCAAGGACGAGGCATTCAAGTTCTCCAAGAAGATCAAGGCAGTGGTATAGAACGAGCTCGACGTGAAGCTCAAGGCGTTTCGCTCCGATTGTGGCGGGGAGTTCAACTCCATCGAGTTCAGTGACTACTACGACGAGTTAGGGATTAAGCGGTACACCACCGCACCCTATTTGCTGCAGCAGAACGAGGTCATCGAACGGCGCAATCAAACAGTCGTGGAGATGGCACGTAGCCTACTGAAAAGCAAGGGCGTGCCGGGTGAGTTCTGGCACGACACGGTGAAGACCACCGTGCGCATCCTCAACCGTGCGCTAATGCGGAGTCTCGATGGCACAACGTCATATGAGGCGTGGTACAGGAGGAGGCCCAAGGTGCACTATTTCCGCACGTTCGAATGTGTGGCGCATGTGAAGACAGTCAGCCCCAGCGTGACGAAGCTCTAGGACAGATCAACGCCAATGGCGCTTCTTGGCTATGAGGAGGAGGACAACGCCTACCGCGTCTACGACCCGAAGACAAAGAAGTTGCATGTCACACGAGATGTCATGTTTGAGGAGGAGAAGAAGTGGGATTGGGAGGCAGCTTCTACTGATCCCATTCCTGGAGGCATCGATACGTTCACCGTGGAGTACACCACTAACCATGTGACAGGTGGCGCGCCGGTGGACGACATCGCCTCGAAGCCAGCAACTAGGCCAGGTTCAGTGGCATCATAGGTGGTGGAGCCACGTACGCCTTTGATTTTAGCTGCAGCTGCACCAAGCAGTGTCCAGTGGGCTACACCACCCACCAACGCATCACTCGACTCGGATAGTGCACCACGGCGATACCGGATGGTGTTGACCGTCTATGACACAACGTCCGTCCATGACATCAAGTGCGTGGGCTCACTGCCTTTGCTTTGAAACCCATTAGCGTCGAACAGGCGCTAAAGGAGACGTGTTGGAGGCGAGCCATGGAGGAGGAGATGCAGTCAATCCGCAGCAACAACACGTGGGAACTCGCAAGCCTTCCTGTCGACCACAGATCCATCGGGCTCAAGTGGGTGTTCAAGGTTAAAAAGGATCACGAAGGTAATATCGTGGAGCAAAAAGCTCGTTTGGTAGCTAAGGGATACGCTCAGTGACAGGGAGTGGGCTTTGTCGAAGTTTTCACCCTGGTGGCGAGGATGGAGACCGTGAGGCTGCTGATCGCCTTGGCAGTGCATGGAGGCTGGGAAGTTCACCATATGGATATCAAATTGGCATTCCTAAATGGTGACCTTGCCGAGGAGGTGTACGTGCAGCAACCTCCTGGGTTCGTTGACGGCAAGCATGAGCACATGGTACTTAAGTGGCACAAGGTGTTGTACGGTCTGCAGTAGGCGTCGTGGGCCTAGAACTTCAAGCTGGACAAATCGCGGGTGTCGCTCGGCTTCGAGCGTAGCCCCATGGAGCAAGCAGTGTACAGAAGGGCAAAGGGCGGATTGTTTCTACTAGTCGGCATGTATGTAGATGACTTGATCATTATTGTATTATGCATCGACGACATCATCGAGTTCAAGTCCCAGATGCAGAGGATGTTCAGCATGAGCGACCTTGGCCTCCTGAGCTATTACTTGAGGATCGAGGTGAAGCAAGCCGCTGGTGTGATCACACTGTGCCAGAGCAGCTATGCGAGCAAGATTCTGGAGGTGTTGGGCATGGTTGGGTGAAATCTGTGCCTAACTCCTATGGAGAACCGGCTAAAGCTGACGAAGAAGGATGGCAGTGCTGCAGTTGATGCCACCGAGTACCGTAGCATTGTCAGGAGCTTGCGCTACCTGGTGAACACGAGACCGGACATCGCCTATGTAGTGGGCATCGTGAGCAGGTACTTGGAGATGCCCACTACCCACCACATGGCGGCCGTGAAGCACATCCTAAGGTACGTAAGCGGCATGGTTGGCTTTGGATGTTGTTACAAGAAGCACGACGAGCTGGAGCCCGAACTGGTGGGTTTCAGCGATAGTGACTTAGTAGGCGACATGGACGATCACAAGAGCACCACGGGGACATCCATTTTCCTTGGGCAAGCCTGATCATGTGGGCGTTACAAGCAAAAGATCATTGCGCTTTCGTCCTGTGAGACGGAGTATATTGCAGCGGCGACGACGATGCCAAGGCGTCTGGTTGAGCCGACTGCTAGGAGATTTGAAGGGGCAAGAATCGAAGAAGATCAAGCTGTAGGTGGACAACAAATCAGTGATTGCGTTGTGTAAGAACCCTGCCCATCAGGATCAAAGCACATCGACACTAGATTTCATTTTATTCGTGAATGTGTCGATGATGGCAAGGTAGATGTGGAGCACGTCGACCTTTCAAGGGCAGCTTGCGACATCTTGATGAGGCGCTTCGATCGTGAAGTTCATCTAGATCTGGCGGTCAAGGCGTCAAGGAGGTGAAGTCAAGGCAACAAGATTAAGGGGGTGATTGTTAGAAATTAATCTTGTTGTCTAAGGGGATGATTGTTAGAAATTAATGTGTTAGTGGCGTGTACTAGTTAACCGAGTAATTAGCTAGTGCATGTAGTGGAGCTAGTAATTAGCTAATGCATATAGTGGGGTTGAGGTGTTGCTCAGCTTATGCGTGTGTGTTATAAAAAGCATTGTAACCAGTTTATTCATGTATAAGAAAAGCAAGAGAAAATGCACTAGTTGTGTGGTGCCAAAATGACTACGTGTATCACGTGAAAGTGTGAGTTGTGTCCGTGTGAATTTTCTTAGTGTGCCTACAGTACCCACTATCTAGTAAATTTGTAGCATGAAGATCTAGAAACCACATGCATGCTAAATTAAACTATAATAAGCTAACTCCGGGTCTACATAGCCTAGTTCGAGGTTTAACCAGGAGTTCCACTTGGTATCAGAAGTTTTTTTTTCTTTGCGATGGCACTTTGTATCATAAGTTATTCCCGGACTAGAGCCGGTCAAGTTGCATTTTGAGTTGCTTGTAATCAATGATTCTGGTGCTAACTGTTCTCTATCACACACTAACACAACTTGATTTATATTACCTATTTCCCTAGGAACATGGTGCTTGTGCCGTTCATCATCCTCTACCCGAAAAAACTCACAACTTTTCTCTCGCGAATAAGCTCTTTCGGGACCCAGATTATGGGCATCCCAATTGTAAAATTTTCCCTCTTCTTCCCCCTTTCTCCAATTTTTTATAACAGAAGGGGAGACCCTTCCGATTTCTATTAATAGAAACCAAACTATTTTCGCTACAAAGTAGGAAAAGGAAAAGGAAAACAACAAGAAACAAAACAAAAGGAAAGGAAAACAACAAGAAACAAAACAACTCTTTTTTTACCATCCCGTCACATGAGCTTGGCGAAGCAACTCAGTACGAAGGAGATCAAAGCAAGGTAGTAGACGAGCTACAGAATTTACATCAACTTTTTATTACATCCGGTTTTTATCGCTAGCAAAACCAAAAACTCTTCTCCATGCAGTAGTAAATTGTTTACTTATAAAGTCTTCACAGTTGTTTCATCAAAGGATTTATCAGATCCTGGCCTTGTTTGGATAGACAAGGATTAGATTCGATCCCCTTGGATTGACGTGAAATTTGAACTAAAATCCCTAACAATTGGGGAAATTTTCATTTCGGGGGAATTTCAACTCCATCCCAGGAAAATTCAGCTGGAAATTTCAAGCGGGATTCAGAGGCGGTGGGCTTGGTCTTTGTCGAAGTAGATGATGGGCTCGATGGCGTGGGACAATTTCTCGAAGGGAAGAGCCAGAGTCACCGGTGACTTCTCAGTTGGGCGAGAGAAGAAGCAGTCTGCGTGAAGAGCGAGTACGCGTGAGGAGCGACGTGTTGTGATTCAATTACAAGATAGGCCCACGTGTTGACACCCCAAGGCCATCCACACGAATGGTTCTGCTCTTTTTTATTCAGGGTTAATTTCTTATTTGCCACTGGAAGTTGGCCGTATCCCTAAAATGCCACCGTGAAATTGCTCTTCCTTTCATTACCATCGGATCTCAAATTCTATCCTATTTTTGCCACTTCCGTCGATCTATCGTGTGTTGACTGTTAAATTGTGTGCAAAAAGTCATATTTACCCTTCTTCTTCACCTAGTAGTTGGTAGCAGCTAAGCTACCTTTCCGTGTCCGTCCCTATGCCACCGACGCATCGCCATCATCGTTGTTCACATGTGCAAGCCCAGCTCCGATGCATTGGCCTCACAGCCCGTCTCCTCCTCCTCCTCTGCTTCTTGTCGCCGTCCGCGCCTCGCTCCAGGACCCGCCGCTCCTCTACCCCTTCCAAGAGCTCGCCAAAGCCACCAACAACTTCCTCCCCAAACACGCCGCCCCAGGCAGAGGCTCCTCCTCCTCCTAGCGCTGCTCCCTCTGTGCTAGCGACGCCGCCCAGGGCGGTGAAAGAAATAGAGCCTACCTCATCTTCTCTGAAAATTGCTAGAGAGATTCTGTTCGATTGAAAACGCAAGAGAGATGCATAAAACAACATCATATCCACCGATGGCCATCTAGAACAAGAAGGGAAACAGTTTTCTTCAAAGAAACAAGACCAAATTTTAACCAAAGTACGATTGTGATTGTGATTAGGATTCAGAGGAATCGAGGAGGAACATAGGAGATAGTTCTCCCCAATCCTAAACTCATTTGGTGATCACTCAAACATCAAAGAAAGAGATGGATACCATCATGTCAAGATCCAATAGTGTTGATCTCGGATTCAGAGAAATACAGAGTTCAGAAATAGAATATTTGGGTAGCTTGAAAGGATTCAGGGAAGAATAGAAGAACAGGGTGATGGGGAAAGTAGAGTAGCTATTTAAGATTCCATTTCATCGATAATAATAGTTCTATTACATCATCAAAGACTTATATAGGCGCGTGGAAAGCCAGATACTAGCGACGACAAAGAAACAGAAAGTTACTTTGAACAGTAATAGCAAAACAATCAAAATGGGAAATAGTAAACAGCTCCATCCTTCCCAGCCGTCGGATCTCCAACGCTCGCTTCAGATCGTGCAACTTCGTTGAACTATGGCGAGTAGGGACATAACGACCGGAGGATTTACTTAACCGAACGGGTATCGAGAAATCCTCATCGTTCATCAACTGAAATAACTCACAGCGCCAATTGAACTGAACCAACAACTTCAGAACCTGACAATTGCCCCCTTCTTGACATTCTTGTCCTCAAGGATGGAAATTTGGAAAAATTCTGGCAATAAAACTTGCATCTTCCCAAGTTGCTGCTTCTCTTAGAAGATTCACCCGTTGAATTAACCACTGAACAACCGGCTCATTATTCCTGGGAATGACCCTCCGATCTAGTACTGCAATTGGTTCAACTAACACATTTTCCTCAGCATCCATCAGTGGTAGCTCTCGGCTGGGTATCGCCTTACTTCCAAAGTGCTTCTTTAGTTGACTCACATGGAACACCGGGTGTATAAGACAGCCATCAGGCATCAGCAACTTATATGCTACCTTCCCAATTTATTCTATGATTGTATAGGGACCATAAAACTAGGAATGGAGTTTCAGTGAGTTGTAATCCCAAGGCATTGTGTTTGTATGGCTCAAACTTCAAATACACCATATCCCCAATTTGAAACTCCCTTTTAGTTCTATTTTTATCAGCATAGTACTTCATCCTTGAACTAACCTTTTCCCATTGTGCCTTAATAGCCTCAAAGGCAGCAGCTCTCCCCTGCAACCTTCTTCAAGTATCTTCAGTAGCAGAGTCTGGAAGCAAGGACTCAGTAATTTGGGTTGGTTTCATTCCATATAAAGCTTCAAAGGGAGTCATATTCAATGTTGTGTGAAAAGAAGTGTTATACCACCACTCCGCTTGTGCTAACCAGGAATGCCACCTCTTGGGACTAACAAAATCCATGCACCTTAGATAATTCTCTAGACATTGATTAACTCTCTCTGTTTGCCCATCCGATTGAGGATGATATGCACTACTCAATCTTATCTTCACTCCCAATGCGCGCACCACCCTCCTCGCCCGATCGTTGGTCGCTTTTGCCTTTAGTCGTAAGTTGTCGAAGACCACACCCGACATGTGGTTCACGGTGGCGAGAGTGGTGGCGGCATCGCGCTGACGACCCGAACGCGACGCCTGCGGCCAGCGAGCCCGTACCACATAAAATGTCAGCAGCTCGTGCTCCAGCTCGCTCTGGCGGATGTAGCTGCCATAGTACGGGAAGCAGGCGAGGTGGTCGAGTGGGTCATCGAGAGCGGAGAGCGCGTCAGTGTAGTGCGCCTCGAGCCACGCCTTGGCGTTGGAGCAGAGGCAGACGAGGTCCTCCCGCATCCTCCGGTCCTCCGGACCTAGCTTGGCCACATCAACGAGGCTCGACGAGGTGCATGAGGCGACGAGGGCGGTGAACAGCGCGTCGGCGTCGAGGGATGGGATCAGCGACGACAGCTTGGAGATGGCGGCGTGGAGGGCAGCCACCTCTTGGTTCTGGGCCTCCATCTCCATGTTGGTGGTTGCTACGGTTGCAGCCAAGGAGGTAATTGTGAAGATGGATCTAGCTGACGGTGATGTGTGGACAGAGCTCTAAAAATAGGGAAAATTTGATAAAGAAGACAGGTGTGAGGACAGAGAAGGTAGGGGCAATTTGGGCCAATACTGACAGAATACGTATACCAGTGGCATTTTTTGAGCAAGTTATGTCTACAATGGTATTTTTAGGAGCTGCCACTATGTAGTGGCATTTTTCTGATTTGAACACTCCGCAATGGCATATATCAAATTTTCCCTACTTAGTAAACCTGTCCACATCTACCAAGATCACATCCCTATTCTCTTATTTGGGCAACTCCTCTATAAAACCCATAGTTATATGGGTCCAAGCTATTTCTGGCAATTTCATCCTTTGATAAGTTGCCCTCTCTCTAGAATGCCCTCCTAGTGCTAATGCATGAAAGGATATCAATAGCTGCTCCTTCAAATTGGTACTAGTGCCAAAATAAAGCCTGCCCTTGTACCTGATAACTCCATTTTGCAATGTGAAAGGTGGAACTGCATTAGCATCAACCCTTAACTTCTCCTCTATCTCTTTGCATTTTTCATCCCCTTGATAGCTCAACAGAATCTCAAAAATCCAGTGAGGAATAGCCACTGTTAGGGCCATTGTTTGAAGTGAATGTTGGATTCCGCACAGAGCATCAGTAGCTCTATTCTCCTTTCCTTTTCTATACTCTGCCTTGTAATTGTACCCCCATCAACTTAATCAGAAGTTTGTGTTGAATTCCATCAATCAATACCTGTTCATTTATATATTTAAGGCTTTGTTGGTCAGTCTTGGTGATGAGACTAGCTCCAACCAAATAGTGCTTCTATTTCTTTAAAGCTTCTAAGATTGCCATTGCCTCTTTGTCATAAGTTGACATAGTAGCTGCCCTTGGCCCAATAGCCTTACTCATAAATTATAAGGGCCTGCCTTCCTGCATTAACACAGCTCCCAATCCATAGCCACTTGCATCAGTTTCCAACACAAATGGTTTAGAGAAATTTGGCAAGACCAGAATTGGTGCACTAGTTAGTAACTCTTTGATCTTATCAAAAGATTCATGTTGATCCCTTCTCCAATGAAAGGCATTCTTTTTCAAAGCATTAAACATAGGTTGACAGATAATGCCATAATTCCTCACAAATCTTCTACAATATCCAGATAATCCTAGGAATCCTCTCAACTGTGTAATATTCTCAGGAATTGGCTGGTCTCTAACTGCTTGGACTTTATTGGCATCAGTGGCCACTCCATCTTTGCTAATTGTGTGCCCCAAATACTCTACTTGTAGCTGCCCAAAGGTGCACTTACTCAATCTAGCATACAGCTTATTTTTGCTCAGAGTCATCAGCACTATTCGCAAATGTTCCTTATGCTCCTCCAATTTTGCACTATATATCAATATGTCATCAAAGAACACCAAAACAAATTTGCTGAGATATTTGGCCAACAAATCATTCATCAAAGCTTGGAAAGTGGCTGCAGCATTAGTTAATCCAAAAGGCTTTACAATGAATTCATAATGTCCAGTGTGAGTGCTGAAAGTTGTCTTGTGTATATCTTCTGAATGCATTCTAATCTGGCGGTGCCCAGACCCGAGATCCAATTTTGAGAAATACTTAGCTCCATGGAGCTCATCTAGCAAATCCTCTATTATGGGAATAGGATATTTGTTCTTAATGGTGTAGGCATTCAATTGCATGTAATCTATGCATAACCTCCAACTACCATCTTTTTTTCTTTACTAGTATGGCTGGTGAGCTATAGGGACTGACATTAGGTTTAATAGTTTGAGCCTCAAGTAATTGCTCTATCAATTTTTCCATGGCATCTTTCTTGTGATGAGGTAACCGATAAGGCCTCACATTGATTAGTTTAGCTTCTGGTTGAGTGGAATGGTATTATCACAATCCCTATTGGGTGGCAACTCCTTTGGTTCTGCAAAAACCTCAGGATACTGATTCAAGATTTCTTATAGTTTAGGATCAGTACACTTTTCCCCCTTTTTTTAACTAGCAGCTCCTTCGCATAAAGGACTGCTCCAACCACCCCTTTGTCCATCATTTTTATCAACTTGTGTGAATTGATCACACAATCCAATTCTCGCCTCATTTCATCTTTGAATACTATTGTCTTCTTGCCACTCTTGCAAATACTGAACTCTCTAGTTTTTAGATTGATGCTGACAGGGCTGTGATTGAATATCCAATCACTACCTAAAATAATATCATATCTTTTTAGACATAGCAATCTGAAATCTTAAACAAATTCTTCTCCTTGGATAATATATTGTGATTATGACATATAGCTTCACTTGCCAATATTCCTCCATTAGCCACTGCTACCTGAATTGGAGAATGGTTGCTGACTTTACAGCCTGCTTGCACTGCCACTATAGGGGTCATGAAAGTGGCGGTGCTCCCACTATCCACCAAGGCAATGGTGACATATTTTCCTATTTTCACCCTTAATGTGAAGGTACTGGCTGCAGCACTTGTCCCATAGATGGCATGCATGGATATTTGTTCATCTGTTTTATCATCCTTGATGTGTTCAGGGCTACATGGTGTTGTACTAAACTCAACCTCCTAATGGCCCTCACACTCATCTTCCTCATCATCAATAGTTATAAAGGTGTATTTGTTTCTTGAATTTGCAAAGCGCCTGATGTCCTGGAACCCATGGTTATTGACACTTAAAGCATTTTCCACTCTTCCATTTATCTGGTACAGAAAAAGTTGTTAATGTACCCTTAACTCCATTATCATTCTTGTTAAAAGTCATATTTCCCCTTGGAGTATTACTTCCTTGATAACCAATCTTCCCCTTTACAGAATTTGGCCATAATTCTAACTTCTTGTATAAGGACAGTTCATCATAGTTTCTAGCATGAGAGTATGCATCCACTAAAGATCTGAGACCAAGAGATTTAAGTGGTACCTTAATGTAGTTCTTCAACCCAAACACAAAGAAATCCAGAAAATATTCTTCATTCAAATTGGGGTTTCTCCTTTTTACCATTGCCATTACTTTCTCAAACCTATCAACATACTCCAATACAGTTCCAGTTTGTTGAAGACTTCTGAAAGTATCAGCTACATCAATTCTGCCTTCAGCAGCAAACCTTTTGCAAATAAGACCACAAAAATATGCCCAAGTCATACCTAAGGTATCAATGCTATTACTGCTAATCCATTGGTCAGCTCTTCACACAAAATATATTTATGCTATTTGTACTTTCTCCTTGGCAAGGGTTCTGGATAGTTCAAAACTTCTCTCAGCCTCTGTTAGGACCCGAAAATGCATCTCAGGAACCATCTGTGTATTCTGAACTAGTACCAGATCAGTAGCTAGCTCACATAAGAAACAGTGATGAAATACCATCCATTCATTCGATTTAACTAAAAAGATCTCAGAGTAACAAATAATAATAATAATAATAATTGGACCTTATGGTCAACGTTTTATTAACTTGCCACGCAAGGCTAAAGAAATGAATAAATACTTGCAGCGGAACGAAACTCTTAAAAAGGTCAATCAACATGCCCACAGGCAATCGAGTGGAGAACGCATCCTAATCCACAAAACCTTCAAAGTCCTCCTTCTAAAAGAACTCCTGAGCAGCTTGATATTCTTCAACTGATTCAACAAAGGCATAAGCCATGACTACATAAAGCACTCAGCAAGCCGTAGGGAAATGTATGCAAATAGTATTCATACACGTCCTGACAAAGGTTAGCTATATGGTTCTTTTGCAAAAAGCAGCATTTACGACAAATACAATAAATAGATTGAAATACGTAGTTGGAAGCAATAATAAATA
Organism: Phyllostachys edulis; assembly: GCA_036346405.1. Classification (NCBI taxonomy): domain Eukaryota; kingdom Viridiplantae; phylum Streptophyta; class Magnoliopsida; order Poales; family Poaceae; genus Phyllostachys; species Phyllostachys edulis. The sequence continues at coordinate 6,725,040 of CM070550.1, read as the reverse complement.
ATTAAACAATTTATTTGAAGCAACCAATGAACTTCCCATTCATTTCCCAACCAAACCCATGATAAGTGAATCCCCTATTCACCAATCGACACAAACCACCAAGCGAATTACCTGTTCACCAAACAAACATTATATTCATCAAGTGAACATCTCATTCACACTCCGACTCATTTTAAAAGAAACTCTATCTCCCATGTGAAATCCCCAGACATGTACATAACCGAGGACACGGCTATTCGAATAGATCAATTGACACTCTGCATAGGTTGTACACCTTACCCACAAGATGCAATCAACTGGATCAGAATTGACTACAACAAAACCTTTTAGGAATTTCATCTCAACAATTGACTCTCTCGTTGTACCAACAGCCATCCAAAACCTCATCATGGTTGACGTACAACATTGGACCTGGAGACAGTGAAAATGCCACCCATAGATGTAACCTTAGGAAAGGATACACACCTCCACCCACAAACCACCTGAGATGTCAAAAGCCAAAACTCCGTAACCTACTAGGTTAGGCCCGTCCCATCAGGCATGTGGTTGTACGAAAAGGCATAGTTCAATGGCGCACGAGATTAAGTCCTTGACAAGTTACTCAGGCGAGAATACGACAAACCCACAACGTGTAGAAACACCCCCACTATCCACCATCCACTCGCCAGAGCGAAAATCATTTTGTTTAACCAAGACCAATGACACACCCTGTCATGATACACAAATTTTAATAACAGCAGTGGCTAACCACCACAATTCCATATTTCATTAAGTCGAGATTAATCATTATGACACATGTGATAAAGAACCCATCGAAAGTAAGCTGAACTAAGCATATGTACGATACCCATGTTGGTGATACAAATATGTCCAACTAAAATTATCCATACTAGGGTGACAAATGATTCATGGCATTCAAATAATCAAAGAAGGCATAATGACAACAGGTAATAACTAATCCCAAAACAATTTATATAAAGACAGCATGCAGTTGTATAAAACAATATACTTTTGAAATCATAGGTTCAATATGATCAAAAGACTACGGCTTGCCTTAGAATAAATCCTGGAATTGATCTTGATCTTGGTATACTCCTCCTTACTCAAAGCTTCCCGATGTATCAACGTCTACTCGCAAACATGCAAATAAACCAAATAAATAAATAACAGAGACAAAACAAACTCTAAAAATTAAATAAAAATCTTAGATAAATAGATCTTGAATTTAAATAAATTTAGGAATTTGAATGGACTCAATCGGAGTTTGGATGCAAAAGATATGGGCTCTGGAAGATTGAAAACCTAAGAAATACCCTAAATTGGATTTTCTAGAATTTTCGAATTATTTTTTCTATTGAAAATCGAATAATGACGTAACACTGACGTCAGCACCGAATTTCAGTAATAAAAATAAATCTAGAAAACCCTACTGAGACTGATAGTGGACCCTCAGTCTATAGACCAAGTCCACTTAAGGGTTTATGGGTCTACAGGTGTATGGCTCACGGAATAGTGGCTCTGACCGGTGGGGACCACATGACAGAGAAAGGGCTCATGATGAACTAGGTTTAGATGGGTTTGGATCTGAGTTGGATTTAGATGGCATGCCAGTGCTGATGTGGAGACGACGGGGCTGCCACATGAGCGACACATGGACACCCAGCTGACGTGGACTCTGAGGTGGATGCACACGGAGGTTCCATGGCGGCACAACTCCGAAGAAGACGGTTCCCGTGACTGAGGGCTCTCCGACGACGGCGAAGTGGTGCCCTTGGAAGAAGAGGCGACGAGGATCTCGGTGACATGATCAAAAGGCACCGGCGATGACCACAGAGGCGGTGGCGACAAGAAAAGCGGCGGCATGGCTCAGTTGAACAGCGGCGAGGCGATGCGGGGATTCTCCGGGGACAAGAGGCCGTGCATCGTGTAGGCCATGCATCGGCGATCTCAAGGCTGGTGACGATGAGGGCCATGACTCACTGACGGTGGCTCAATTCACCGAAGAAGGCTGCGGCGGCGCAGAGCTTCTAGGGCTCAAATCGACGAAAAGACGGCGCAATCCAAGAGGCGGCTCTAGGGTTTTGGAGGAGAGGGGTGATGCGGAGATTTTCTATACGAGCGAGGCCCTTAAATAGCATCGGGGATTGGAGTTTGCGAGGAGCACGACGCGGCAACGGCACCACTCGGACACGGGCGCGGAGAGTCCTGGAGGAAGACGAAGCTGACGTGGCTATGGCGATTAACCCACCCGACAATGCAGAGGAGAGGGCGAAGCAGCAGTGGTCACAAGCACAGGAAAAGGCCGGGGATTGGGCTGGGCTTTGGGAATAGAGATGGGCTTCGACTGGGGATTCGGCCCAAGCCAAAATCTGAGATCTTAATAATTTTTCTTTTTTAGAAAATAGCAAAAAATCCAAATAACCAATAGAAAATACCAAATGCACTCAAAAAATCTAGAAAATATATCCAAGCACGTAGAATCCAAATAAAATAATGTTGATAATAATTAATATTGAGATTATTCATATTAAATTGTTTTTGAACTCTGAAATTTCCAATTAAGCTTTTAACTTTACCGAAAAATTCAAATAGTTATTTTTCTTTTAAAACTTCAAAATGCACCCAATTTTTGGGATGTTACAGCCTTCCTAATCCATGCCTCTAGATTATCACCATCAAATTTTGGAAATTCCAGCTTTGGCCCCTTACTAAAAGCTTGGCCATAGTAATTCCTTTCCCTCCCATTACCATACTGTCCCATTTGGGCCGAGGTCGAACCCAGCGTGCATCTTGTCGAGTGGTTTGGACATCAGGTGGTGGTGACCATGCACACCCATAAGGAGGCACAGATGTGCTTGTTGCATTGTCAAACTATGGCCCAAAAGTATTTCCCCCGTAGCCTTGTGAATGTACCACTACCGAAGGGTTTGGTAGCAATGGAGGATATGAAACCATAGGTGGTAACAAAAGATTTATCCGAGGGCTACAGTTACCTAAGCGTGGTAAAGGTGGAGCGAAAGAATATCCACTTCCCGGAGTATCTGGTATTCTTCCATGTATACTAATGTTCTCACCGGCGTGCTGCTGTCCCAGATGGCTTCCCACCACCTCGACTCCCGTTGTTGGTACCATTGTTTCTCTGTGCTCTCCTTGACCTTACTTCGTCAGCATCAAATTCACCATATTATCCATCTGTTGTTGCATATGGATGGCATTTTCCTACATCTGGACCAGCAGCTGACATATGTTATCTCCCAACTGCTAGTTCTAAGTGTTTCCTACATCTGGACCAGCAGCTGACATATGTTATCTCCCAACTGCTAGTTCTAAGTGTTCATCTCCACGATCTTTCCTTCGATTTCTTCCACTTCATCAGCCAAATGCGTCTCGGATCCTTCTTCTCCCGCCGCGTGCTTGACCACCTTCGACATCTTGCTTCATTCCACTTCCCTAATAGATTCGGAATTTTACAGAGAGAAGTTAAGACTCTCTCAAACCCTCACTATCAGTTAACTATTCTTCGAACACTCAAATCAAAACTTTACTAACTGGATCCAGAATTTTACGAGGACACTTGTTCCTCAACCCTTTCCAATCGTGAACAGCTCCGATTTGTGTTGCTAGTCCAAGGATAGACCGGCTCTGATAGACTTGGTAATCAAACATACCATACATTCCACAACAAGAAAAATACCATCAATTAGCCACAAATCATTACATATGTAGATTCGACAACATTAACATAATGTTCGAGTTCACAATACAACATTCACATATATAGATCGGACATCCACAACATATTCGAGATCAAATTCGAAAAGCTAGGAATAAGGCATGATACATATAACTGTTTCAAGTAGTTTACGGAGTGAATGCATGGTACACCAATTGTCAAGGTGCATTAGTTAACCTTCAACTTGTCATCATGGCTAAATAACCACCAAGGACGACCCCGGTTGCAAAAATCTCAGATAACTTCCAGCTATCAGGTTGTGGAGATGGTTTTACTCTGTCCTTTGAGATAGTCATTATCGTACTTGTTCATGTCAAAAGGTACTGGTTGTTAGGTAACCTAATATGATAATTAGACTTGAGATATATGTGAATATGAGCAAGACAAAAGAATGATCAACTGTAGGATTTACTCTTGTCGTGAATTAGCTACAAAGAGACCTACCATCATTGAGGATGGCAATGATTAGGACCATAAATGGTGGGAATCAAACTTCCAAATCAGCGCAAGAAGCATAAAACCAAGCTATTACAACAGAATGTGTAGAGATAAAATGAATTATTTGTCCAATTTGTCAATAAACAGATAAGACATGATTTAGCAAACAGTAGAACAATAGTACTACAACACACAAAAAAGTTAACTCCAAAGTTGTACCTGGAAAGACACCAGCAAAGCCACCAGCCTTCTCAATCAATTCATCAACTGGCAAAGCAACAATTGACTCATCCTTATCTTGTCCCGGTAAAGCAGATGAAGGATACAAATTAGTACCCATTCCCAAGCGACGTGTTGTTTCCTTTCCAATTGCAAGTTGATCACCTAAAAAACATTAGGAAGCTGCTAAGCTTATGTAACTATTAACACACACAAGCTTTTTGCATAGCATCTCCAGTTGAACATAGGCGGCCACCAAATATATTACTTTGACATTTCCTAAGCTGATCAAAACAGCAAGAGACTACAAAATTGAATCAAACCTGTAATCATAGTACTACCAACAAACTAGCAAGATATTGTAGAAACCAAAACTCTATTTAGAGTAATCAACAGAGAAAAGGTGCAGAGGAATAAATATGCCAAACCTGTAATCAATTTGACATTGACACCAAGATTGAGTGCTCTCCTGATTGTTTCTGCGGCCAGGCACAGCCCTTTCTCTTTGTTTGAACATTTTTTGGTACAGAGGAGGGGGAGACGAGGAGGAGGTATAGATTGCACATATACACGCCTTTTCTCTTTGTCTGAACAGCAGTCAGAGTAAAAAACTGAAAGCAAATCAATAAACAAATATGCTCTGACCATCTCATTCTACATGAAGATATGGAATCAAACAATTTCAGAGCATAAATTACATGCTATATGCTACTACTACTGCGCCAGTTTTGAAATACCATGAAGAAAACCAAATACATTCGGCACACCTCCAAATGGAGAATTCCCATGTACATATGTGGAGGTCATCTGCCTAGCCAACTTGCAGTGTCCACTCTACAATATCCATGAACAATTCACAATTCACAATTAATCCCACCGAATTACAGAATGAATAAAACAAGGTGATCAATGTGCCATAAAACATACCCGTAAGAGGAGAGGAGGAACCACATGTAGAAAGGGACAGAGACAACACATGACAAAGACAGAGAAGAAATTGTCCATCAACTTGTGATGCAACCTCTGCAATAATTCAACAAATTTCAAAAAAATCAGAACATACAAGGAGGCACAACTTAGAAATCGAAACCAAGTAAATCCATAAGGCAAACATATCGGTGTTTTTATAAGACAATTTTATATTTTGCCCCTATCCACTCCGGTATTGCAAGTCAAATTCATCTCAAATTACTTGATCAAACCACCTTCCTCCTCCCTCTCTCTCGAATATAAACTTACTGATTCTTTCTACAAAATAACAAATCCTACAAACATCAATCCCAACAAAAGGAACATCAACTACGCGTTAGGAACTTAGGATGGGTAATAATTCCACCTTTCGTAACAAAAGAACCACAAATGCAGTAAATTTCCTTCCTTCCTTCCTTTCTTTGAACCTTTTGTTTTCGTTGGTTGTTAAACAACCAGAAGGTGAGACGGCACAAGAACGAACCTGGAACCTGAGGATGGATGGCGTCTCGGTGAGAACACGGTGGGTGACCCCACGACTGCGCCAGCGCGCGCGCCCATCACGTGAGGTCGAAGAACGAGGCCGCACCTAAAGCCCCATGCCCAACCAAGACAGCACCAAGCACGACAAACATACACCACCAAAACTCCCCAAAAATCCCCCAGCATCCACCCACAATTTCACGAGAATCATAACTCAACATTGGGGATAAATCAGTATAGCGGTAGCAGTAGCAAGAGTAAAAGGGTAAAGGGGGAACAAAACTGTGGGAGTAGATGAGCTAGGAGCGAGCCGGGTGCGGGCGAGTGGGCCGAGCGAGGCGGTCAGAGACTCGTGAGGCGCAATTGTTAGGTGCGGCGCGAGGAAGGAACCAGGGTGAGGCGGCGCGCAGGGAGCTCGAAAGGACCACAGTGCCTGGGAGAAGGAGCACGGGCGCCGGGACGCCAGCGCCTTGGGCCGAGCCAGAGGCGGCTCCAAGGACCGACCGAGCTGGGAGCAGGAGTTGGGCGGCCAAAGGCGCGCCAGGCATGGGCGGCGCACCAATGACCCTTGACACCAGAGCCAAGGCTGCAAGGGAGAGAGCCGGCTAGAGGTGGAGCCAGGAGAGTTTCGGCCGAAGCTTTCACCAAGAAGAAGAAAGAAATGGGAGGCTACTGCGGAGGCTGGGATCGAGTAGGGTTAGCACTTGCGTAGCGAAGGAAAGGGCGAAAAAAATTGGCGCTCTCTCTCTCTCTCCTCTGCCGAGTGTCCTCTGCCAAGTGTAAGCAAGACTATTGCACTCAGGACTTTATTTCATTCCGTTCAGATCTGTTAATATTCTGTTTCCATGTGCATGATTGCTGGCTCCTATCTACATCTGCCGAGTGTAAGATAAAACACTCGGTAAAGTTACTTCTCTCGAGTGTTAGGGTTTGTTTGGTTGGTGACCTAGATTCCACGCTTGAAAAAAAAATGGTGCCTAGAGGTAGCCTGAAAAGTAGATGATTTTTGTCTAGCCAGGTAAACCTGAAGATAAGTTATTTGGTTAGAAACATGTGCCTGAAATTGGTGAATGAAAAATAGACCATTGGATCGAAGATGCAATGGTCGATGAAACTGTCTGGCTCAGACGTCTAATTTCCACGCCTAGGAACGAGCCTACCTGGCTGGCAGCAATTTCCAAGAAACCAAGCAAGCAATGGCGGTTCAACTCTGGTCATGTCGGCACCGAACAAATTGGCCAGGAATCAAAGCAAACAGACTCTTAAGTTTACGTCTCGAGTGTCCTATCCTGAGTATTTTCTTCTATACACTTGGTAAAAATATAGGCACTCGGGAAATACGCGTTTTCTGGTAGTACAGGCTCCGGCACTATCGATCTTTTCACTAGCCTACTCCTCTTTTTAACGTATACACACACACACTACTGATTAACCCGATCTTTTCCTTGTGGCAGCTACTACAAGAAAGTTTGGACCCATGTCCCATTGGAGCATCCCAAGACATTCAACACGCTCGCCATGGACCCAGGCAAGAAGGAGATCATGGACGACCTCGACACGTTCAAGAACGACAAGGTGTACCACAAGCATATCGAGAAAGCGTGGAAGAGGGGGTTCCTCCTCTACGGCCCGTCGAGCAACGACAATTAAGTCGACCATGGTCACCGCGATGGCCAACTACCTTGACTACGATATCTACGACCTCGACCTCACAGCGGTGCGCACCAACGTCGACCTCCGAAAGCTACTCATCGAGACGACGAACAGGTCCATCATTGTGTTCGAGGAAATCGATTGCCCCCTCGACCCAGCAAGCGCAAGGAGGAGGAGGGGAAGGAGAAAGACAACGACGCACCGCCGAAAAAGGAGGAATTAATCTTGTCATCAAGTCTAGTTGTGTCATGCATTAGAATTTGCCATGCGTTAAGTAGCTATACATGCATGCAAGTAGTGGGTGGTAGTGGCATGAGTTTTGCCTATTTAAGTCTTGTATGAGATGTGGAATATTAGGGAGAGAAAAATAAAGCGGCGTCAGACTAGAGGAGTTCGCTGGCCGACCAAAAAGAGTCATCTTTGTTCATCATTTTGTTGTGTGTGTGTTGCAAGAAATAATGTGCGAGTTCTCTCCGAGAGTTGTGCCAACAATTGGTATTAGAGCTAGGGTTGAAGCGCTACGGCAACGGCTCCATGCTGTGTGGAGCGGCATCGGCGAGGTGCGATGTGTGGAGATGATTCTCGGTGATGGTTCACCGAGCGGTGGCATGTCAACGCGGCTCCATGTGAGGAGTAGCACAGCTTGGAGCAACATAGGCAGTGCAGCTCGGAGGCTAGTTGCACTAGGCGATAGGCTTGGTGGCGCATTGGGCACTGGTAGGTGCAAGGGCCAACGACGATCAGGCAGCACAATTTCGTCAGCAAGTGCATGTAGTTGAGTCCACGTATGTTGCATGTGTGTGTGAGGTTATAAGCATGTGCCCAAGTTCTTACATGTGTAAGTTCTGATTCGAGTCCCCATCGTCGTCGAGTTGTGTCACCGGTGAAGGACAATTAGAGCTGAGATAGAGGTTGGGATCGACAGCAAGTTGTGTCCCTGGCTACAAATAGGTAGTGATGATGTAGTCGAGTCCATCGTTGCAAGAATAGCTACGTTGTTGAATGCCTAAGTCGCCAAGGTCAGAGTTGCCGATAAGTCGTGTCACCGGTAGCAAGAGATGGCCGCAAAGGGAGGAAGAGAAGGGAAATGCGTCCCTCCAATACCCATGAATCCCTTTATTCATGGGCAACAATTGTGTGGCGTGGTCAGCAAGAGAAAGGTTATGCTTCTTTGACATGCATCAGAAGATCGGCCTTTCAGATGAGAAGCTTGACATGACAAGATTAAGGAGGTGATTATTGGAATTAATCTTATCATCAAGTCTAGTTGTGCCATGCATTAGAGTTTGCCATGCATTAAGTAGTTATACATGCATGCAAGTAGTGGATGGTAGTGGCGCAAGTAGTGGGTGGTATTGGCATGAGTTTTGCCTATTTAAGTCTTGTCACTACTACAAAAAGACTAAAACTAGACGTCTCATCACAGACGATTGACCAAAACCATCTATATTACATGCAATCACAGACGGTTTTGGTTTAGAGACCGTCTATGTTATTGACTGCATTAAAAATCGTCTGTGAAGAAGTAATATCACAGACGGTTCATATTGAAGATCGTCTGTGAAGTATCACGAACGGTTCTGAACAAGAACTGTCTGTGGTACTACTAAATTCACAGACGATTATTTATTGGAATCGTCTGTAATTAGAAACAACTAATTAGCCGATTCCAACCACTCCTGATCGGGCCGGATTGATCTTATAATGTGGTTGAATTGAATCTGATTTCCCCAACAGAAGAAAGCAGAAGATATATAATCCGGTGGGCACCTTGTTATGTGTCATGTGTAACTTCACTGTCTTGATATGTAACTTCCGATCAACAGAAGAATGCAGAAGTACTTCACGTGATTGATCGATCGGAAGTTACCCATCATAGACAGTGAAGTGCTCACCTGATCGTAGGGATATAATCTTCTACCAATTTCTTGAAGACTTCAAATCCATATACCAAATTGACTTTCCGACCACCTAAATTGAAGTAGTCGATTGATCATCCATGGATTTTGTTCTTTCCATGCACGGTGATCGAAAAGTCAATTTTTTCCGTGAATTTTGTCTTACTAGCTAGAAGGGTATGGAGATGAGAACTTTAAGAAGAAATGGAAGTAAGAAAAGATGTGAAGTTTGTCAGTGATTTTTTTCTTAGTTCTGCCCTTCTGATGATTATTTATAGGCTTAACAGCTTGTGGCAACATTAAATTAACGAATAAAGACGGAAGTCCGACGGATAGGATTTATTAGAATCTGCTCCTAATAAATTGTTGGTAACCAAAGCGTCACCGTCTTTTCAGGAATTGTTTTTCATAAATATGGTTGACGCTCATTTTCCTATGTTTACAATCGTCGAGGGCTCAACACGCATAGCTTTTTAATAAGAACCGTGATTCGACATGTGACGCCACGGATGGTTGTTAAATATAACTGTCTGTGATAATTCAATCTTTTGGCTCCCGCGCGATGCGTCGCGCTCTCGCTCGCCATGGCGACATTACGATACGTCTCTTCGACGTTTTATAAGAATGATCATCGTGTGCCATGGTAAGCATGCATGGTATTGAATACGCATGCCATGGTGAGCACGCGGAGCATGACGGCGAGGTGGTCGCTCGCCGCCGCTTCCTCACGATGTCGTTGCCCACATCGTTTACTCATGGCCGCGAGCTCTCCTCAACACATTGCTGACCTCTGCAGACCTCTACGAGCCACGCGTCGATTCTGTTCTTTTGTTTTTGGTATGCCTGAAGGAGTCAGTATTCTATTCGGTTTTTGTTCGAGTCGGTCAAGATGATCAGAAGCGTATCATAACCTAGTTAATTGTCGAAAAGCTTCAGGTGTTCGTTTTGGTTTCAGGTTTTGATAGAGAACCTGATTGTAATTCCTATGAAAATCTATAAAAAGGAGAAAAACCGAAAAGTTGTATCAATTGATACAGCGCAAAATAATCTCGTGTTGATTTTGTTTTGTGTCCAATATCCAGTTCTGAACTAAATTTGACTAGCAACAACGACCTTAATTTGGCCTTTTAATTTTCTCTTATAGAGTAATTCTTGTATTAAGATTATGTCGTCTTGAATTTTAGTTGCAAGGCCATGTATAAAGCGTCCAAGGAGCGCGCCGTGGGGAGGCGCATGGTGCTAGAGCGGGAGGAGGTGATGAAGTGGCAAGACAACGAGTGCTAGCTCACCGTCGTTAACCACCTGGCCGGCGCCGGCAACCTGAAAGCCTACTTCATCATTGGCCTCGCGCTTGTCTTCGCGCCCAAGACATGCAGCGGCCTCGTGTTCCTTGAACAAGCGACCGTCGCCGGCCACAAGGCCACGGCCTACGTCCTCGACCTCTTCCTTTACACGACCGATGAGACACGCGACGTTGGAAGCACTACATTAGCTAGGTCGAGGGCGAGCCAACCGGCGGTGGGTGTGAGACAACCAAGAGGACCAACCGGGAGTGCAGACGGTGCCGGAGGCTCACTACGGACATGGTCTAGGAGGTGGTGTGGAAGAAGATGGTCGGGCCGCTGGGCCGGGTGTGAGCGCTGTTGGAGGACGGCCACTTGTGCATGAGCATCGACTGCGGCATGATGGAAGGGTGGGACGACTACGTCGTCTTCTACAGCGATGACTGCAGGATTAGGCATGAGTATGCCAAGTTCTTTACAAAGGTGTTGAACTACTTGCCGTAAAATTATCGGTTTTAGCATATTTTTAGCTAATATTCATATATAATTTTTTACTAATATGTGAATGTGTCATATGTACTTCTGAATTTGCATTTATGTATGAATATTATCACGGACGGTTCTATTGTAGAACCGTCTGTGATGTCAGGCCATATCACGGATGGTTCTATTATGGAACCATCTGTGATAAGTATCACTAACGGTTTCATAATAGAACCGTCTGTGATATCCCTTTATTAATAGGAGCCCGCTAGGGTTTACGCCCTAACTCGTCACTCCCCAATACCCTTACTCTCGCCCGTTCCCCTCCCCACCCGAGTGCCCCCGACGGCCGCCCCCAAGTCGCTCCTTCTCTCCGACCCCATCATCGATGCCACCCTTCTTCCCGTTGCCGCCGATTGTGACACCACGGTTCACTGCATAAGACACTCGTGTCATAAGAGTCTTGTGTAGTGTCACCATCGTGACACAACTACGGTGCCGCCGCTGCCGCCGCCGGTCCAATCGACCTCCCCTCGGCCAAATCCACCTCCCCGCCACCAGATCTGCATTCCCCTCTTCGACCTCACTACTGACCTCCCCCGGCTACCTCTCCATTATCTATTGCTTCAGTTTTTGGGTTTGAGTTTGACTTGTTTACTGATGTGGGTTGTTGTTGCTTATGCATACATGAAGGAGATGGATGTGGTGAGCTACTGCCAGTGGTCGATTTGTCGGTTACACTAGGGTAACTACTCCCCTTTACTCTCTATCCCTTTCCCGCCCCTTGCTCTATGATGTGGGTGATGAATGATGTGAGCTATGGTGGTGTTCTGTGATGGTTGGATGATATAGGTGGGTTCTCTATGTATGATGTTGGTTCATAAGATGTGGTTCGGATGGGGCAAAACATCAATCTTTACACATACAAATTTTTCTATTCTCGGTTGCTTCAATTTTTTTGTTTGAGTTTGACTTGTTTACTAATGTGGGTTGTTGTTGCTTATGCATACATGAAGGAGATGGATGTGGTGAGCTACTATCGGTGGTCGATTTGCCGGTTGCAATGGGGTAACTACTCCCTTTACTCTCTATCCCTTTCCTTCCCCTTGCTCTGTGATGTGGGTGATGAATGATGTGGGCTATGGTGGGTGTTATGTGATGGTTGGATGATATGGGTGGGTTCTCTGTGTATGATGTTGGTTCATGAGATGTGGTTCGGATGGGGCAAAACATCAATCTTTACACATACAAATTTTTATACATGTAACTAATCTTATGGTATGTTCCTATATGGTATTTTGCTTTTGAAAGCTGCAATTAACTTTTCAGATTTATAAAGATTAGGCTAATTTGTAAAGCTGCAATTAACATACAAATTTCTGGAATTTTTACCTAGCCTGTGCATCTGATCATCAATTATTTATTAATTGGTGTGTATTCTATTCCAAAACCAGACCAAATGAGTCAAAAACTACTACAACACATCTTCACCTGCCTCTCATCATTCATTTCGCATTTGTCTGTGTAACCGTGTTCATGTCGGTCAAGTTCTCCTCCCTTGCATCCCAGATACGTCCTACCATTCTATTCCTGATCTCTTCTCTATAAAGTCTCCCAAGTAGTGACAGCTTGTGCCTTTAAAATCGGCTTCATATATATATTGTTTGTAGTCCCCCAGCCACTTTCGGGGGGGGGGGGTCGTCCACGCAGCATGAGGAGGATGAGACAGCAGCCATGGGCAACTTTATCGAGCCTACAAGTTCAAGGATCATGGCTATCAGAGAGCGCGTGGTACATATGTATATGTACACACACACACACACACACACACACACACACACATATATATATATATATATATAAAGCCGGTTTTAAAGGCACAAACAACCACTGTTTGGAGACTTTATAGAAAAGAGTCATCACAGATGGTTTCATCTACAAACCGTCTGTGATACATCAACTATCGCAGACGGTTCATTTACAAACCGTCTGCGATAGTCAACTATCACAGACGGTTCTGAGTTAATAACTGAATGTGATAGTCTGCATCATAGGTGGTTCGAGAACCGTATGTGATGACCTCATGTCATTACTGACCCATAAACTCAGACGGCTCATGAAACTGTCTGTGATGACGTTTTTGAACCGTCTGTGAAGATCTTTTCTGTAGTAATGTGTGTGAGATGTGGAATATAAGGAAGAAAAAAAGAAAGCAACGTCAGGCTAGAGGAGTTCGCCGGCCGGCTAAAAAAGGTCATCTATGTTCATCATCTTGTTGTGCGTGTGTTGCAAAAAATAATGTGCGAGTTCTCTCCAGAAGCTAGGCCAACAAATGACACGACTAGCAAGGTGACGCTCTCCGGCCTGCTCAACTTCATCGACGCCGAAGAGCCTCGACGACGACGCCAACTCTGGCCTCGGAAGGCTGGTGAAGGCGTTATAGGCGGCCAAGGAGGATGCTTTGCAAAGGGCGGACAGCCCAAGAAGATGGGAAGGAAATCGTCATGGAGGAGGATGGTCAGTGAGGCTATTGACTTGCCTTTCTGCTGCCTCGTGTATGCAGCTAAGCATAGACTTTGTACTTATAATAAAGGGCAATTAGCTCGGTGACATCAGCGTTAGGCGTAATCGAGAATGACACTCCGTTCGTCTCGGGCTAAAAAATAACATCGCGAACATCATAAAATTAGGCGAATGACATCTGGCTTTTTCAGAATTTTTAAATATAGAAACTTAGCTCAAAAAATTATCAATTTTTTGTGAAGTCTCCCAACATAGTTTAATTGCATGTGTATTTTTAAAAAAACTTTATACGCTCTCGATTTTGTCTCTAAAATTCATTTAATTATATTATTTGTAGAATTTCTAATATAGAAAATGAGGTCCAAATATTATGAATTTTGTTTTTAGGCTCCTTAAATAGTGGGATTAATTGTGTAATTTGTTTGGAATTTTACAAAATTAAGTAATGCAATTTCATAATGTCCACTCTGTGAGGAGTCTAATATTTTATAATATAAGGACATTATGAAATTGTATTAATTAATTTTAAAAAATTCAGAAAAAATTACACAATCAAGTACACTATGTAAAGAGCTTGAAAAACAAAATTCATAATATTTAGACCTCATTTTATATATTAGAAAATTCCTACAAACAGTATATTTAAATAAATTTTAGAGACAAAATCAGAATGTATAAAATTTTGAAAAAAATATACAAGCAATTAAACTGTGTTGGGAGACTCCACAAAAAAAATTTATAATTTTTTGAGCTAAATTTCTATATTTAAAAAATTCTAGAAAAAGCCAGAATGTCATTCGTCTAATTTTGCGATATTCGCGATGTTATTTTCCACCGAGACTAACGGAGTGTCATTCCTCTAAATACGGCTGAACGTAATGTTGCTAAACCAATTTTCCCTATAATAAAACTGTTTAGATACGTAGTATTTTTGGAGTTTTGAAGGAATACTATGGTTTCTGACAAATACCGTCGATCAAAAACTTTGAAGTGTTTGGGTACAACAAACTTTGTAGTTTTATAAACCATGGTATTTTTAGAGTTTTTAAAAATCTACTCAAGACCTCTTTTTTAAAACCGAACTCACGGCTCACGTAGAACTTCGTGTGTACATTTGCATCTGCGTAAATAAATTCCTTTGCTATGTCATCACCCAGTCTACGCATCTAGTTACTCCTGAATATTTTATTCTCGTTCATGTGCTTCCATCGCAAGGTATGAACATGTGCTTAGCATTTAACGAGATAGTGTCTGTTGCTATATACAGATCCAAACTTGTATGTATAATGTAATGGGCCATATAAAATCTACCTATAACCAAAATGCATGCCCAAATACGAGCAGCTACCATGCATTTGTGTATAGCTTTGATAAATTTTCGTAATAATTAACAAAAAGTTAGTCTAAGAGAGTTACTTTTTAAACAAAATACTGTAGTATAATACTGCAACTCTGTGCAAAATTGTGGCTTACTCACTAATTGTAGCAACTCCCCATCTTCACGGATGCCCGGCATATCAGTTTTAGTCGTTGTCTAATGATATGGAGAATCTTCTCGCATCGCCGGTGACGTCGTGCCCTTCACAAATGATGACACGCTCCTAGCTACCTAATGGCCATACCGTCCATAGCTCGTCTTCAATGCAAAGTTTCATCTCCTCTCTTTCAAGGCTTCCCCATCATCAAATTTGATTGACCACTCACTTCTTCAACAATGTCGACTCTCTTAACTTGTCGTCACAGCCATTGGCTTCTTCAACAGCTCCGGAGAGCAGCACGGCATTGTCCTCGTCAAAAGGCTAAGGTGAGCATCATGATATTGTCTTCATCTTCATCGTTGTCGCCTCAGCTCTTCATTTCCCCGTGGGTCAATGTCTTCTTGCATGACAGACTTATGCCATTGCACCATTTCTTGGTCTTCTCCGACACCATTCGTGCAATCCTCGTAATAACATTTACTTTTATTCCAAATTTTAGTTATTTTTATTGGACTTCAGTATACAAATCAAAATTCTAATTTTATTTACTTTATTATGAATTTTAGTTATTTAAGAATTTTACTTTGAATTCATATGAAAATCAAATTGAAGATTTTTATTTTTTTATTCCCAATTTTAATTAGTTGGAATTAATATACAAAACCAATTGCTAATTTTTATTTTGAATTACATTTATTTATGGTCCTTACATTGAATTAAGTATTAAAGTCAAATTGCTAATTTTATTTTATTTTTATTTCAAATTGCGTTATTTTTAAGAATTCATATACAAATCTAATTGCTAAATTTTTTTAAAAAAATCATATTATATTTATTTAGGATTTTACTTAGGAATTCGTATGGAAATCAAATACTTATTTTATTTTATTTTTTGTTCCAAATTTCAATTCATGTTTGTTGGAATTCATATCTGAGATACATTTGCTATTTTTTTTTCTTTAATTTTTATTTCAATTACGATTATTTAGAGACTTTACTTTGGATTTAGTGTCGAATCGAATTACTAATTTTATTTTACTGTTTGGAATTTGTATACATACCTATTTTTGTACCATGCGTAAACAAATCTAAACACTAATTTTTTTTTCTTATATTTTTATTCTAAATTGTATTTATTTAGAGATTTTACTTATAAATTCATATGGAAATCAAATTACTAATTTTATCTAATTTTTTATTCCAAAATTTTGTTATTTGTGTATTGTACTCGACATATACTCTTATTTTATTTTAATTAGAATCGTTATAATCTAGACACACCACGATCAATTAGTGTGGAAAATTCTAGTGCTTGAGAATGAACATGGTGGCTTTTTTTTGTCTTCGCTTTAATAAGATAATAGAGGATAGATAGATATACATGGAAATTAAAGAAGTGACAAATGTGTTTGTCATACCATGGTTATGAAAAGACATATGTACTACTGAATAAAAGTGGTTCGACTCCTAGTCAATAGTGAGAGTCAAGGAAAAACTTCTCGGCCGGTTACCGATTGAGGTCCGGAATCTAAAATCCTGACCGGTTTTTTCGGATTTTGCAAGTTTAAATTTTAATTTTTAAAATTCGGCTGGTTTTTAATCGAATTAAGCGATTTTTATCTATGATTTTTCCGGTTTAAACGGTAACCAGCCGGTTACCGTTCCCAGCCAGCCAGCGAGAAGTGACCCAGTACCGGTTCTGTGATCCTTAGTGAGAGCTACCTTCACGAGAAAGTAGCTTACGTACTCACAAAAATGCCATTTGATGATCGACAAATTAGACAATTGCCGAGACAAGTTAGCTTAAGGTAGAATTTCACGAGATATAGCTGAGTTGGGGGCACAAGTGTACAACAGCAAACCGGTGCAGCCGGCCTTGGCTTTGGTATACCTCATAATATCAAGCTTTTCTAGGAGCTAAATTCGAACTGAATATAAAAATAAGTATGCCACATCATAATATCAATGATGCTGATCCATTCACAATTCTCAATAATAAAAGCATTAAATTACTAAATAAATCCACTCAACATGACAATTGCATTGCACCGTAATGCCATAATATCAAGTTATCTATCAAAATTTTCTAGAGCCAGGTGACTTCGGAGCTCTGACATTAACACATCGCAATTGCCCTTGAAAGACTAGTCCTTTCTAGAATCTCGCAAACTGCCTTTGGTCATCACTGCCTTTACTTCCATAAGGATTTGTGGCATTGATACCATGCCTCCTCCCACCATCCACTTTCCTCATCTTCTTCCTATGCTTAGATGCGCTGCTCTCCAGGTCGAGGTTCACTTTTGGAGGGTTCCTAAAACAAAATGATGCTGCTACATCCTGCCAGATAATAAGAAAATAGACATAAGGTCAATTCATTTTTTCTGCGAAATCTCAACCCCAGTCTACAGACAATAAACTCGTTCATTTTCATGAAACATGCACATTTATACAAGGTGAATATGGTAAATTATCGGCTTAGTGTTAGTCGCTGGATTCTTGCACTTGGTGATAGCAAGATCCTTACTCTCATCGAGAGGATGACACTTGGAGATGAGGCAATTTTCTTTGTTTATTTCTCACACAACGCACACCCCCCTGAGGGGTTGGGGATACAAATTTATAGGCTGTTAACCAGCCAAGCATATGCTAAGATGCTAGTCTAAGATGCTGTCCTAGATGCTAGTCAAAAGCTGTCCTAGATGAGCATATGCTAAGATGCTAGTCTAAGATGCTGTCCTAGATGCTAGTCAAAAGCTGTCCTAGATGCTAGTCAAAAGCTGTCCTAGATGCTAGTCAAAAGCTGTCCTAAAGAGATGCTGTCCTTGAAGGGCAGCAAAAGCCAACACAAAAGAGACTTATCCATCACTCTCCCCCTAAGTCTTGTTTGTCTCCTTGTGAGGAATCTGAGCCATCCCGATCCTGGCGCGAAGCTCTTGGAACTTGATCCGCCCAAGAGACTTGGTCAGGAGGTCGGCGAGCTGGTCTTGGGTGTTGATGTAGTTGGCTCGGGCGCTTTCCTTCATCCAGTACTTCGATGAAGTGATACCTCACCCGGATGTGCTTGCTGCGCTCATGGAAGACGGGTTCTTCGCCAAGGCCAAAGGCGGACTTGTTGTCCGCCCAGCTCCATCGCCTCTGCGTCTCGCCAAGGAGATCGCCAAGCACCGTGCAACCACAGAGCTGAGTAGAAGCGGTAGTGGTACGCAATGTACTCTTCGCATGACTAGACAAAGCCACTACTGCCGCTTGACCGATCGCGGTGATCGGACACTTGCCGAGGAAGTCTGACATCCATTGGTGCTCTTGCTCGTGTCGATGTCGCCGCGGTCGGTCATTGTCATTGCAGATGAAGTCGCCACGGCCGGCACCTTGGGTAGTGCAAGCCGTGGTCGAGGTGCCCGCGACGTAGCGGAGGATCCTTTTCACTACTTCTTTGGTGCTCCATCGTCGATCATTTGCATGAACCGTTGGACGTAGCCGACGGCGAACGCCAAGTCCGGTCGCGTGTGGACAAGGTAGCTAAGGTCGCCCACAATCTTGCAGATCTTGCGTCCGCCCACCTCTCCGCTGCATACTCTCACGACTTAGCTTGACCTCTCCTCCATAGGAGTGTGGGGTGCAGGTTGCGATCGGTGAAGGCTGCCACCTCCACGATGCGCTGGCGTGGCGGTCTGGCGAAGAGATCTGCCGAGCTGTCTGGTGGACCTCGATCCCGAGGTAGAAAGAGAGGGCCCGAGGTCGCTTATCCGGAAGGTGGCCTTCATTTCGCCTTTGAACGCTCGATCTCCTTCTCCTTGGTACCGGTGATCACCGGTCGTCGACGTAAACGCCTATCGGCAGGCATTGCCTCCCTGCCCTCCCGCCGGTGAGACCGCGACCTTGTGGCCTTCTTTGGAATCCCATTTGCTTGAGGTGGAGTCCACTTGGCGTTCAAGCTCATGGTGCTCATGCCAAGCGTAGAGGGCCTTGCGCATGGCGGAGGACCTTGCTTTCTGCGGGATGATGAATCCGACGGTTTGGCGGACGAGACCTCCTCCTTCAAGTCGCCGTTGAGAAAGCAGACTTGGCGTCCATGTGATGGACGCGCTGACCTCTGAGGCTGCGAGGCGAGAGGAGACGCGACGGACTCCATCCGCGTGCAACAGCGCCAAGGCATCGTCGAAGTCGACTCCCTCATCCGACGAAGCCTCGTGCCACGAGACGCGCTTTGTGCTTGATCACCTCTCCGGCCTCGTTTTTCTTGAGCTTGAAGACCAGCTTGAGAGAGATGGCGTGGTGGCCGTTACCGAAGATCGGCCACTCCCACGTCTTGTTTCGCTTCGACGGCGTCCATCTCTCCTCGCATCGCGGCACGCCATCTTCGTTCTCTCGCCTCGGCGAAGAACGAGGTTCGCTGTCGCCCTGTCGTCGAGTGCGCTCTGCCTCGAATCATGCGCTGCGATTCGAGGACGGCCGCTGCGAGGAGGTCGTCCACGGTGACGCAGAAGCAGAGGCTCGCCGCCGTGGTAGCGTCGATCGCGATCCTTGTCGTTGACAATGGAGTGGCGAACTCCACCGTGTCTTTGCTCGTCGTGGTAAAATCGCCGGTCTTAGCCGAAACTGAAGGAGTAGGCGCCGGTGGGAGAAACAGCGCGGCCGGCGATCTTGGCGGTGGACTCGGCCGGAGCTGTGGGCTTCTTGGGGTACAGTGGTGGCGGTGGTGAAGGACTCTCCGAAGGTGGTGGCGAACGGGGTGGTGGGGTAGGCGAGCTCGGTGAAGACGAAGCCGTTGACTCCGCCTCGGTGGGCGTGGTCGACAACGAAATCGCCGGTCGTCGGTCGAGCCGCCATCCACCATCTTGTCCCACGTCGACCTCGCCGCCCGTCGAACACGGCGTCGCCACGTGATGCATGCGCAGTAATAAATCAGAGATCGAGGACGGTAGGCCTTGGCGCCTCTGCGTGGCCGATGAAGACTCTGGCGTGCTCGGCCGTCGAGCTTGCCGACGTGGTTGAGCTCTTGACGAAGGCCAGGCGGTGAGACACCGAGGTGGCTTCGCGGCTTGCGCTTCGCGTGCCAAGCCTCTTATGGCGTCTTTGCCGTCGAGGGCCTTGGTGAGGGCGGTTAAGCAAGTGAGCGGCGATCATCAACGCCTTCCCCGAAGAGAATGCCGCGGCATCCTCTGCTTGAGGAGGCGCGTAAGGCCACCACCGTCCGGTTCTTGGCCTTCGACGACGCTGTTTCTACTTGCGCGGGGTGTCTGGCGCGAGAAGCGACGATGGATCTCGTTGGCGCGATCTGCCGCGAACTTCGATCGCTGTGAACTCACCGCCGTTGTCCGTGCGTGGGGCCAAAGCTTCGGGCGCGCGCTCGCCTCCGCAGCAATGGCTTAGAAGGCACTTGATGGCGTCCGCCATGATGCCTTGACGTCGGCAGACAACAGCCCACATGTAGCGGGACACGTCTGTCGACGAGGAGGAGGAAGTAGCCAGCCTCCAGTGTAGCCGGTGTCACGGGCCACAGAGGTCACCGTGTCACGACTCCAGCTTCTCCTTGGCGCGGAAGCTTGCTGGCGAGGAAGAAGCCGCCGCGACTTGGTGAGGGCCGCAGTGTCGCAGAATCGCTCCCACGTGGTCGACGTCGGCATGCCCCGCGCCATCTCCTTGCCGCCGAGCCGCTCGGGGCCTCAAAGTTGAGGTGCCCAAAGCGCTCGTGCCACCTCCAACGTCGTCGTCGCGGCGGTCGCAAGACAAAGAGGTTGCGCCGCCACCGCGTGAAGGGCGTAAGCGCTTGCTCTGCTGACCTTGACGAGGAGCCGTGACTATGATCCCGAGATCGCGCGACACCAGGTGCTCAATCTCCACGCGATCCGTTCTCATCCACCGTCCCAAGTCGATGATGGAGTTCCTCAACGCGGGATGTAGTAGACACCGGTGAGCGGTGCTTTCGCCCGATCTTGGCGACGAAGACGACAGAGCCGACGCTTGATCTCCACTTGGCGGGCGTCGCCGAACAAACCGGTGCCTCGAACGCTGAAGTCGAGCTCGGAGAAGAACTCCGCCGCCGGTCATGTGGTGGGTGGCGCCGGTGTCGAGCACCACCGTCGGTCTTGTCGTTCTTTTAATCACGCCGGCGGAGGCGTGTGCTTTTGGCTCGTCAGGTGGAGGAGAGCCGCTGCGCGGTCGTGCCGTGGAGGTGGTCGATGCTCGCATGAGCCGATCGCTCCTCCTCCTCCTTCTTAGCGGCGACGGGCTCGGCCGCGTCGTGGTATCGACAATCCTTGGCCCAATGACCGAGCTTCTTGCCGTAGCCAGGCAAGAGTCGTCTTGAAGCTTTTTGCTTGCCCGGCCAGCCCATGCTGGCGCCCCGATCATCGCCATCACCTCAAGACGTCCTCGCTACCGCTGGCGTCTTCTGCGGCTTGCGCTTGCCACGCTGCGGTCACTTGTCGTGGAAGGCTCCTTCTTCTTCACTACCTCGGCCGGCCGTGACCAGCGCTTCCCGAGCGAGGACGAGCTTCACCAATGGTGATAGGTCCCGAGAAGGCAGCGTGGCTCATCGCCGCCAACGACCTTGAGGCGACCTAACCTCCTCGATCGTCATCGTGGAGAGGTCCAAAGAGAGACTCGTCGAGCGAGCCATCTGCTTGTACTTCTCGGGGCCGCAGCGGAAGAGCTTCTCCACGCTCTCTCCTCGCCGTAGGTGTCGTCGCCAACCGCACTAACTTCGCAACAGAGTGTTGAGACGGAGAGCAAAGTCATCAACGCCCTCACTTTGGCTTGAAGGCGATTCTCCCACTCTTGCGTAGTGCGCAATGTAGACTTGCGGGCGCGGCCGCCGCCGTCGTCTTTGCGGCCGATGGCGTCCCAAGCCTCTTTGGCGATCCGCTTGTTGGTAAGCGAAATCGCATCTAAGTGAGGGGCTGCGGCGATGAAAGCATCAACGCCGTCGATCTGGTCGTGGTCGGCGTCTTCGTCACCGGACCGCATCCCACATATGCCGCTGGAGCTTTTACTCATCACCGCACCACCTCGGCGTAGTTGGTCTTGGTGAGTAGGCCGCCCCGCCGGGCCGATGTCCTCGACGACAAACTGTACTCGTGGTGACCACGTCACCGAATCGTGGAGAGCCGCGTCGCTGTGAAGGCCGCGCTCTGACCCAGTCTGCTGCCGCCGTCTGCGTCTCCTCCAGAGCGCCACGCTACAGCCATCCGCCACTAATTGTTTTCCGCTGGCGCCTTGGCGGCGTCTTGGATTGCCAATTCTTCGCTACTTCATTCGCCTCATGCCGCTCCCTCTCCAGTGACTCAAGGTCCGTCGGTTTGATGTCAGCGAAGAGATGGATTGCTGCTTCTTGCCGCCGAGAACCTCGACCTCTCTTGCTACTATCTGCCACGCTTATTTGCATCCTCCAGCCGCTTTTGCTTCACTTCCGCCTCTTGCTGCCACTTGACGCTTTTTCTTCATGGCCATGCTGCTGTTCGCTGCTGGTTTCCTTCGCGTTCGCTAATTCGGCTGCTTACTTCTTTCCATGGCGTCTTTCGAAGGCCGAGATCGAGGTATCTGGACATGGCGTGCACCGGAACTTATTTGCATGGAGAGAAAGCTTTACTAGTTGGGTGCGTCATGCGGCTCGAAGCGAGGCTGGAGAAGGGATTGAGCGAGAGATGCTCAAAGTTGCGAGATAGTACTGGCTCGATACCACTTGTTAGTCGGCCGGATTCTTGCACTTGGTGATAGCAAGATCCTTACTCTCATCGAGAGGATGACACTTGGAGATGGGGCAATTTTCTTTGTTTATTTCTCACATTAGCACACCCCCCCCGAGGGGTTGGGGATACAAATTTATAGATCGTTAACCACCAAGCATATGCTAAGATGCTAGTCTAAGATCTTTGTCCTAGATGCTAATCAAAAGTCATCCTAGATGAGCATATGCTAAGATGCTAGTCTAAGATCTTTGTCCTAGATGCTAGTCAAAAGTCAGTCCTAGATGCTAGTCAAAAGTTGTCCTAAAGAGATCTTGTCCTTGAAGGGCAGCAAAAGCCAACACAAAAGAGACTTATCCATCACTTAGTACTTTTGAGAGCTAACTTACTTCTAAAATTAAGGAAAAACAACTGCACCTCTACTTGACAGCTAAAAAGATTTGGAAAGTCAAAACAGTGAAAAAATATATAAAAAGCCACTATCTAGAGTACACAAATATGCCCCCCACACACTTGACTAACATTCACTGTGAATTGTGATGCTCAGCAAAGCATGGAGTGGACAAGAATGAATAGTGCACAGGAACCAAATTCAGAGCCTTCAAAAAGAACTTTTAAGAAGCGTTGTACCTTCAGATTGAGTTGATGAACATTAAAAATGTCTTTCATAGAGTGTGAATTGTATGCCAAAATGTAGGATCTGTAGGCTTCTTTAGCTGACTGATTTAGGAAGTAGTTCTCGCCAACAATATTCTCCTGCTCAACAACTTGAGTTGTAACTTGTATACATAATAAAAAATAGAGTTGAAACAATTAAATTATTGTTAAAAGACACACTTACAAGGTGTGATTGCAAATTTGGCACACTCTTATCCTTGAACTCGTATTCTGTGAGAGAAATCTTGGCTGCCTGCAGGCACCATTAAATATGTAATTTCTGTTAGTTTAAGAAAAAACACTATATTATCTTCACGTAAAATATATTACCTTCAGGTAAATAAGAAATCTTAATTCTTGCGGCAGTAGGAACAATAATGCGCTCCCTTTGCCTTTTTCACCACGTGCAGTACGACCAACTCTGTGAATGTAATCCTGAATGTCAAACTCAAATTGCTCAGTACAGTAAAAAAAGTGAGAACAAAAAAATAATAACTGGCTACATTCAAAATAACCAACCTTTGGTTCATCTGGAGGATCATATTGCACAATATAATCCTAAACAAAGGCACAGATCCTTAAGGTTAGCAGGGGGGAAAATCCATAGGACTGATTTTAAAAATAACTAGTCAAAACCTCACCACATCAGGAATATCAAGTCCACGTGCTGCCACATTAGTGCATAGTAAGATACCCTTTTCTGCCTTGCAAAAGTTAAAGAATGTTGTAGTTCGTTTCTGCTGCTTTTGTTTCCCATGGATATCAGAACATTCTATCTGGAGAAAATTTAGAAGTTCTGCATGGAACTTGACTGAACTACATGATGAAAAGAACACCATGACCTTCTCAGACTGCTTCTTTTTTAGGAAAGCATATAGAACAAGAAACCTTTTTTCGCTAGAAATGACACAATAGCCCTGCCGTAAGCCTTCAACAGTAGCCTGTAGGAGCATCATAGTTATTTTTCTTACAGACATTCTTAAAAACTGAGTTGAACAACTTGGTGAAGCAGTTTCTTACATTTGATTTACCATCCTCAACTTCGATATAAACAGGTTTTTCTTTGCTTTCTTCATTTTTGTCAAATGACAACTTTGCGAAATCTTCAACCTGCAGAACGCATCAACAAATCAAATTAAACCAGACAAAATAAATGAAAAGTTTGAATAAGCTGAATAAAAATCCACCAACCTCTTTAGTCTGTGTAGCAGAAAAAAGAACAGTCTGCCTATTCTGCATATCATGCATAATGATTTACCAAAAGAAATAAAATATTATGTAAGTACAAAGTTACAAATTATGGTATGCATATCAAGTGAGAATTGCCAGATTGCCAGATGATCGTACCTGAGGGAGGCGTTTAAATATTTGTTTCATATCTTCCTCAAAGTTTATCTCAAGTATGCGATCAGCTTCATCAATTATAAGGCACTACAAAATAACAGGATGAGGTATGTCAAGAGACACAAATGAAGGGGGAGGGGGTCGGTCATCATGACATTTGTGGCAAGCTTATACTTGTTCATGGGCAGCCCAGCCCAGTTGGCCTGGCCTAACGTACTTTAGGCCAGGTTTGGATGTCGAGAACAAGGCCAACAAACTCGAGCCCATCCCAGCCCAACAACACATTTAAAATATATTCCCACATTTTCCCACTAAAAATATATAAAATAATGTTGGGGTTGGCTATGGTATATACAATTTTTAGCTACAAAAATTTTCTTACCATTTTCGTCCTACATATCTTTTCCACTTTCCCCTACTCGCACTTCTAGGATGAGCAACCATAGCCACGCCTATTAATATTTTATAGTATAAAAATTGATATGTATGTTTTGGGCTTTTGGGATTTAAGGACCAGCAGAGCTGTGCCAGGCCAGGCTAAAGCATAGCACTTCTGAGGTTGAGCCCAAACTCGGCCCGGTCCCAGGTCTAGTCAAGCTACAATGGTAGTATATACCCATTAAGTTAATCAATGAGCTGAATCTGTTGCTTCATCCAAATCATATCTTTTGTTGAACAGGATAAGAGAACAGATTATATCCATTAGACTTACCGAGTAAGCCCCTAAAACTTGTTGGAACTAATAACAAATCCAGAAGGCTCATTTAACAAAGATAAACCATTAAAATTTACATATACATAGCATGATTCGAACTACAAATTCATTTAAACTCCAGTTTAGTATTAACACTCAAGTATGCTTCCAGTCCTGGAGAAGCAAGTAGAGCCAAAGCACAGCATGTATTAGCAATATAGTAGATGACCCAGACTGATGATGCGAACAATCAGGTGTATACTACACTAGAAATTGCAGTTCCTCTTCAGTTCTTTAATGTGATGATCTAAATATCTACACTCATTCCACAAACAGATTTTCTTCATACATTGACAAGAAAGCAGTAAACAGAAGCTTCTTTACCTTTAGGCTTTTATATATGAAACCCTTAGTATTTTGTAGATGGTCCAAAAGCCTGCCTGGTGTAGCAATTAACAAATTGATCCCCTTCGCAAGCTGATCAGCTTCACCTCTCCGGCCATTACCACCAATCACGTATCCAAGAGTTTGTGAGTGATACTTCATTAATTCCTTGGCAACACTGTGAGTCTGATGCAAATAAATCAATTAAAATACATGATTAAGAATAACAAAATACATAAGTGCAAGGCTTTTAACAATGTATTGTGTTTAAAGACTCAACAGCTAGCTGAAATTTAAATAAACTATAAAAGATTTTTTTTGCAGGTTTAACAATTTACCAATATTTTTAAGTAACATTTCAAAAATCAGCTTTTTGTACCACTGAAAGCATAGTTATCTTTGAAATGTTGTAGCATGAACAACTCTGTCCCCTACATTTACATGCCATTGTCTCAAAAAAGTGTAACCCTGTATCAATTGGTACATCTAATTTGACCGCTTCACTCACAGTAGGTTCGTGAACAAACTTAACACATCTAAACTGAATTATAACAATTGTTACACCATGATTTCTCTAGGTAAACCAACAATACCAAACCATACCTGGATGGCAAGCTCCCGTGTCGGGCAAACCACGATAACTCCAGTCCCGTTCCTTGGTGAGAAACGCAGGTTGTACATCAGCTCAATCGCTGGTATGAGGAAGGCAAGGGTCTTCCCTGAGCCAGTCTTGGCCGCGCCCATCACATCCCTTCCTTCCATCAGGTGTGGTATCGACCTAGCTTGAATCTGCAAGCACGAAAACAACCACATCAGTGTGATTAAATCAATACTAAAATCAACCCGTGAAACAATAATTTCCAATGGATTATAGAGCCACATGGCACAACGTTTCTTCAGGAACAACTATTTTTTTTGTGCAATTCTGGACTTGCGCAGAGAACGGAAGTAATTTGCACAAAAGGTCAAGTTTAAAAGGAGACAGAACGCACCTGGGTGAGGTAGGTGTAGTTCATCTCCCTGATGGCCTTGGCAGTGAGCTCGGAGATGGGGAGCTCCGAGAACAGCTTGTTCGTCAGAATCCCCGACCCCTCCTTCATCTTCTTCTCCTTCTTTTCCCTTTTCTTCTCCTTCTTCTTCTTCTTCCCCTTCTCCTCCTCGTCCTCGTTCCCCTCCTGCTGCAGCTGCGCCTTCTCCTCCTCATCCTCGTCGGCGGCGAAGTCGTAGACTGCCTCCTCGGAATCGGAGTCCATCTCCGGCGGGGCGACGATGGGGTGCTTCCGCTTCTTCGACGGCCTGGCGGAGCCCATGGTTGCGGCTGCAGGGGACATGCCGGCGGCGGCGGCAGGAAGTGAAGGCTCGCCTTCTCTAGGGTTTAGGATCCGTGTGACCGTGTCACGTGCACCGGCTGGGGATATATATCGACGGTCTCAACTTCTTAAACTTTATTTTGCTACTTAAAAATTTTAGTGGCAGTGAGTGATATGTTCTTCTCTTTTCATCTTCTCTCTTAAAATAAAATATGCTGACCGGTGAGGCCGTTCAAAGTCACGCTCGATCCCATCGCTCTGCCTAGCACTGGCAGCGACACGAAGTGAAGGCTCGCCTTCTCTAGGGTTTAGGATCCGTGTCATGTGCACCGGCTGGGGGATATATATCGACGGGCTTGACTTCTTAAATTTTATCTTTACTACTTAAAAAGAGTTTAGTAGTGATGAGTGATGTGTTCTTCTTCTCTTTTCATCTCCCCTCTTGAAATAAAATATGTTGACCGGTGAGGCCGTCCAAAGTCACGCTCGATCCCATCGCTCCACCTCGCACACGTGCATGTGCGCTCTCCTCGCTGCCATTACACACATGGCCCCTCGATCGACACGCCGCCCACGCAGCCCCTACTGTGAATCAGTATAGTTTTCTAGGTGCATGAGGCCGATTGGCACAAGAGCATGGCCTCCAACATGCATGGGATGGAGAGACTACATGCAGGCGGCATATCCAGTGAACATGACCCTATCTATGCACATATGCACATGTGCGATCTCGACCGTCCATCGCGAGTTCGGCGGCCAGGATTGAGCTTTCCTTCCACCCGCCGCCACTTTGCAGAAAGAACCCCGCCCAAAGCAACTTCTCACGCGGTCACGCCATTCTCCAGTCCCCGCTCCCCTCTTCCATCTCCCTCCCCTCCGGAGGCGCTAGGTTGACCTGCGCCGCCCTCCGTTGAGGTCCCGCGCCTCCCGCCGAGTCGAGTCGAGCTGCCCAAGACATGCGGCACTGCGCCACTGCATCCGCTGGCGAGAGCCCTCATGACGCCCTCTCGCCCCTCATCGACGCCTGCAGACCGCCACGCCTTGCCGAGACGAGCCAAGGCGAACTTCTTGGCAAGCGCTCTGTGCCCTTTGTGCCACATCATGACATATAGTGGTACCTTCCAGGCTTCCTCTTTTGAATCGGCATCTGAATCCTTGTATCCACCAACAATGAGTTTCAATCTTTTGTTCATAATAAGCGATTACTTGGATGAGGCTTATGCTTTGCTTCTCATTCATCCATAGGTCGATGGGTTTCTAAAGGTTTACATGCATCTTTTTACCTTTCGGTGAAAATGCATAAATTAATATTGTTCCATACATGATCTGCTTTGGTGTATCCCTTTCTAGGTAGGAGATGGCTCGACGAAATTGGTCTTGGCGGCCTTATGACATTGGGGCGTAACCTTGCCCTCAACATTGCAAAGAAAGGGTTCCCCATCTCTGTCTACAACAGGACAACCTCCAAGGTTGATGAGATCTGCTCAACGTGCCAAGGCGTAGGACACCTTCTGTATCTTGGGAGGATGAAAGGAATCGGAAATGGATCGCATAGAACAGTCTTGAGCTCTCTGTGGTTGCTCCTACAATCAAGGCATCCTTGGATTCCAGATTCCTCAGTGGGCTGAAGGAGGAGCGCTCATTTGATGTAGAATCATTGTTTGGTGTAGAATCCTGATACTGTAGCACATCCTGGAGAAGCTCCCACCTGATCATGAAGCTTGCTTGCTATAATCATGAAGCTTGCTTGCTGTAATCATGATTCTTGGTAGTTGTAATCATGAAGCATACTTGTTTTAGAACTGGATTATGCAAAGTGATGTATGTGTGTGCATTTCAGTTTTTGAATGCAAGTATTACCATTGTCAGGTTCTCTCTTATTTAGTTTTTGAATGCAAGTATTGCCATTTCAGTCCTGGATGTGAATGGAAGTATTACCATTGTACAGTATCAGGTTATCTACCATTTCAGTAGATCTTCAATTTGAATTGCATATTCATGCATGATTTAAACAAGATCACTCACTCTACAATCTTTTTTTTATTTTGGCAATGAGTCACCACAAGTGAAATTGGAATTGTAGTACATATCATTTCAGGCATCCATTTCTCTGATGATCTACAAGAGTGTATTTTTCCTTCCAAATTTCCAATACAACAGTAGCTAGCTAACTAGCTTACAAGTCCCCCACTGATCTCTCAAAGAACAGGACAGAATCCTAGTCATTTCTTCACCACTTTGCATAAGCTGAGGGATGTATCCCTGATCACCATCAAGTCCATGTTTTTCTTTGCAAATTCAACAACACCCCTATCTTAGATCTAAAAGAGCAACCACACTACCATTCTCTCATACTCGAAGCCTCCTTTTCTTTAAGTGCACACTGAGACCAAGAATCCCTGCATGTCAAATAGTAAGCAACCGACAAGCTTTGATGTGTGCAATCGAAAATCTGATGTCGAATGTATCAGTATCCAATCTGTGAATCCATACAACATTTTAGAGTTGTGAGAACTTGTCAATCCAGACAACAACTTACATTTGTATAAGAATTCATATTCATATTTGTATAATACATTGATAAAATAATTTCATACTACAAATTCATATTCAGATTTGTATAACACATTGAGACAACACTTGATTGCAGAACACGGGATGACTCATGTGCTCATACTGAGACAAAACATGAAAAATGCCAATCATGGCTGTTCACCAGTAAATTACGTCTCTTCTTTGTGATCAAGTTCCTAATTCTCTTCACATTTATATCTTTTGGTCCGCTGCAAACATTGTACACATGATTGACCTTTAGAGTGCCGGAAGATTGCTTCTCTAACATTTCATCCATCATGGCGGTGCTACTCAAGATACGATCCATATGTGTTTGCGGTGACCGATTATCTTCATTCCTTGCCGAAATGCCCGATGGAGTGGGCTTGATAGAAGGACCCATGGCCATGGAGCATGGGTTTCTTACTTTCTTTCTTTTCATAAATAGCTCATCATTTCTTTGGATAACAGATGCAAGTATAATTAATCATCAGACATGATAGAAAATTGATGGTATGGGAAGGTATTTACGACTGGATCAATGGATACAAAAAAGATAGCATCACCAAACATGGCACTTCTCAATATTCAGCAAACATGGCACTTCTCAAAAAACATGAAAAATGTGAATCATGGCAATTCTGAATCTATTATGTTATTTGAGCAATACTGGAGTTTAACTGGAGTCATCACATGGCATGCACACATATGGTGCATCTAAAATGTTTACTTCGGTTGCTTGACACTAGCTTCCATGTCCTCCTCTGCATCCTTGGTATTATCAACGGCGCCGGCAGCAAGCTCACGGAGCAGCGACTCGATCGAGCAAGGGAAATGCCATGATATGATCTTAGCAGCAAGCTTAGTAGAGTTCGGTTACCTCCGTGCTAAACATGTCATGGTACACAAATTCTCCAAAATAAATGCCAGGATATGTCTAATTGTAGTAAGATCACAAGCAATTCACCAAGTGAAAGTGGTAGCAAGGGAAATGGAATTGGAGAGTACCCTAGGTAGCGGAGGAGGATGAGCACGAGCCGGGTGAGGAGGAAGGTCTCGGTGGCGCTGGCAGCAAGCTCACGGAGCAGCGACCGGATCGAGCAAGGGGAGGGGGCGCGCGACGAGGAGGGGCTCTCACAGAGCATGGCCTCTGGGCGTCTGGCAAATGAGGGCGGCTGTGCAGCATGGGCCAGACCGGGGAGGAGGGAGGCGTGGGGTCTTGGGGCTCGGCGCCACGAGCGGCAGCAGAGAGGCCGGCGGCAGGGAGGCGCGAGGCGGGCGGGGTCGAGGACAGCTCAGAACTCAGAACCCATCTGGAGAAAAATATCGAATCCATCAAATCTTGAATACCTCTGCTACAATCGAACTTCAATCTAAGCGTGATCGGCGGACCTAACGTCGGCATGGGAGGAGGTCGGGTCACAAGGGGAGAGGGTTCGCGGCGTGAGGGTGGAGGCCGGGTCGTGGCGTGAGAAGGTCGGCGGCGGATGGAGGTGGCCGGGTCATGTGAGGTAGGTGGCTGGTTGGCGGGCTCTGGGGAGGACGGCGTGGGCGGCGTCGCGGCTCTCGGGGAGGAGAAGGGAGGGCGGCGTCGGTGGCAGCTCGGCGGAGGATAAGGGGAGGGGAGGTCGGCGACGCCCGGCAGCGGCGCGACAACGGCTCCATGCGGCGAACCCTAGCGCCGCGCGTAAGAGCTGGAATCTGCAGGAAGCTCGCTCGGCCGGGGGACAATTCGCAAAAATGGCCACTCGCGCTTGCTCGTCCTGCGCGCCGCTCATCGCGAGATGGAGGGCCAGAAATGCATATGTGCATAGAATCACCTATGTGCACCTGATATCCTCCCCTACATGCAAGGTATGTTAGTATCGGCATGCATCTACAACAATGTTATCGCTGCATGAAAATCTCAGTTTTTGTGGTATGGCATGTTTGCGGCACCTCCTATAGTCTTGCTCCGATCAATTGTATCGCGTCTATTGACGATGATCTAATAATTCTTAATTAATTAAGTTATTTATTTGTAGTATTGTAGATAATAATATCTCTTATATAATCTCCAAAGGTATCCCCTTAATATTAACAATGAGGGAGATCATACACATATAGTGGTCGTAAGCTTTTCTGCGACCACTCTATATGGTCGTAAGTTCTTCTACGACCACTTATTAATCGTAAGTCTTACTACGATCACCTCACAATCATAGGTTCTTTTATGACCAGGTTATCTATGACCACCCTATGGTCGATAAAACTTACAAACATATGGGCCCAATCGACTAGGGACATTTGTACGATGTGTTTAATACACGTCGTAGTTAATATGTGACGTTATTTCTAAAGATAACTGCACATACTAAACCTTTGTCTCTGACATAACAGCAAAGTGACATGGGGGGGATATGTTAATGACAATAACTACCATTAAACGTGTGTATTGCATCAAATGATAAGGCGTCTCTCGACGTGAACAACTGTCACCTCTTTATGCGCTATATAAGGAGTAAAATCAGCGGAAAGAGAGATGACAGAAAAGCAAGCGATCAAGTAACAAAGCAGGCATGAGTCATTAGTCTTAGCATTCGGTGACTTCTCTCTTGTAAATATAATTAATACAGCAACATAGGAATATAATTATTATTCTCTTAAGAGAAAGCATGAACCAGTAAACCTGTATAAAATTTTCGTGTCTTTTTCTATTTAGTTTTGTTCCAAAAAAACTCTAGCATTCATTCATAAGATTGATACTAAACTATCGACAACTATCTACGTGTTGCTCGGCTAGACGCGACCACGATTCGCGAAATAGAAGACGGTGACGGTTGTTACTATATACTGAGTATGTGAGCGGTGTTATACTAAAAAGTTGTCTGCTTATTGGGTTAGTAGTGTATACAGATATACTCTTTGATGCTAAAACTTTCGAAAATGATGATCCAGCTGGAATCATGGGGAAAAAAGCGCTCGAGAGCAGAAGAATTGATTTAACTGTTTGCATCCGGTGTTTTAGAGTTTCAAGCTTTGCATGCATGAATTAATGATGGCCTCTGTGACGACTCGGCTAGGGGCTTCACTCGAGAGGTCCTTCAAGATCTCCCTGGGAGTCCACCAAGACCTCATAGAAAGCCCAAAGGACCTCTCGGGCAGTCCTCCCAGGCCCTTCCAGGAGGTCCAGGGAACTGACCCGAGGAGGTCTTGAGGCTCAGGACCTCCCCAAGAGCCACAACCAGATCTGGAGAAGGTCCAGAGACCAACCCGAGAAGGTTATGGGACTTGGAGAAGTCCTAACCCTCCTGTGATCCGAACCAGTCCTAAGGATCAATGGCTAGTTTTCACAGCAATTACAAGTGATAACATACATCCACACGAGACTTTATTAACATCCAAAGAGTTGATTACAAAGTTGCTTACAAACCGACAAGAACCAAATACACAACATAAACAAAAGTCAAGCTCATCCAATACGCCATAGGCAATTAGCTGGAGATCGGCCTAGTCATCTTGAGCTTCATCATCCTCAAGGTCCTCTCCTGCTCAATGGTTAATCAAGCAAGAGTGAGAACAACAACCGTGCTCTCAAGTTACACCCGTCAATTAACAGAATGGCATGCATAATGGATATCTCAAAGAAAAGCATAATAGGGTTGATTTGCATAAAGCCAAGTTTGTTTCAAATACAAGTACTAAGTTCCAAAGCGTATCACAGAAATTAAAATTCATTTGCAAAGTCTCATTTTACAGTTGGATAACTTTCATCAATAAGATGGTAAAGGATACCCTCCTGTCACAAGGCTCCCTGCCCAACCCATTTGTATAGAAATCCAAAAACCAATTTTTAACCAACCATTTTGAAAACAAACCAGATGTCTAACTTTGAGCAGCTTTGCTAGCATGTCCATAACCACGGACACAGCTATTCGAATAGTTTTACTCTCTGCAGAGGTATGCAGCTTTACCCACAAGACATGTTTTCTCTAGTTTGTTTGGCACCCGGCTGTACCACCACTCACTGTCGAAGGTAAGTGGTCTAGAGCACGTGACAAGGCATTTACAATGCATCATTCCACCGCAATCTATCCACTCTAAGGTTTCGCCCTCCCCAAAGGCCCCCTCTTGAGCCAGGTGGGTACAACATAGTCATAAAAGACATGCCATGAAAGACCACCAACTATTCCGTCGGATCAACCGCGGTGATAACTTTGCAAATTAGTTGGCCAGGTCCCACCCATACAGGACATGTGGTTGCACGGAGAGGCATAGCAAAATACACTCACAGATCGGTCCTTAACTGACCCGGGCGGCCACCACAACCCTAGGGCATCGGATCACACGACCCCCGTGCATAGACTTGCACCAACCAAACAACCGATGCCGCCCAAGTCAAAATCTATTTTCCATTTCTTTGCTTTTCAAACCTCCATGGCACACCAATGCCATGGTCATTTGTAAAACCCCCATGACACACCAATGCCATGGTCCAGATCATTTAGACAAGTGATATTTTTGGCCAAAACCTCCCAAACCAAGATTCTTTTCTCTAAGCACGGCTAAGCTTTAGTTTTTCAAAGGTCCTAGTCCACACTATCGCGTAAAACCAAGTTTTGCCTAGGGTGACAACGTGTTCGGTTCAAGATCAACAGTGGCTATACAAAGGATTTAGGCATAGCTACAATCTTAAAGATAAGTTTTGAAATAACTTAGTAAAGTAAGCATGCATTAACATTTAAAATGGAACATATATAGGGTGAAATAATAGGTGCAATATGATCAAGAGTGTAACTTACCTTGCTCAAAGGCTTGGGTGTCTTCTTCTTTTCGGGAGAGCTCTTGCTCCTCGGTGTCTTCACAATCTACACGAGGAAACCAAAGCAACTCAATACAAAGCTCAAATAAGATCCAAAGAAATTTCAATGAAACTCCAAAATAAAACCAACGGAAAGGCTAGGTCAGCTTGGAGGAGTTCCAAGGAGCTTGTTGGAGGAAGTTTGGAGCTTTAGGAGGAGGTCCATAGAGCTTTGGAGGAGGTCCAAGAGCTTGCTGGAGGAGCCAGAGAGTGGAATTGAGCAAAAGGGTTGAGGAGAAGGGCTGCCCAAGCTTTTATAGCTAGAGCCACCAAGATTTCCAAGGGCTCTTGGGCTCTAAGCAGGTGGAGGAAATGATAGGAGTTGGTATAAGATAAGACAAAAGGTAGTCCAGTACTGCCAAAAGGTGATAGTATTTGATGCGACACAACATGCATTAAATGCTTTGAGGACTTTCAAGTGCAAAGGACATGGTCAAAGGATAAAGAAAGAGGTCGTGACTGACAACTGGGGCCAGTCAAAGCTTAAGGAGGAGGTCCTGCGGACAGGAGGTCCAACAGACACTACAACGGGGAGGTCCTGACGGTCAGATCTCTCAAGGGGGAGGTCTGAACGGCTAAGATCTCCAAGGGGGGTCCTAACGGTCAGGTCTAACAAGGGGGAGGTCTGGAAGGTTAAGATCTCCAAATGGGAGGTCCTAACGGTCAGATCTAACAAAGGGGAGGTCTGGACGGTTAAGATCTTCAAAAGGGGAGGTCCTAACGGTTAGATCTAACAAAAGGGAGGTCCTAACGGCTAAGATCTCCAGATGGGAGGTCTTAACGGTCAAGATCTAAACAATGGAGGTCCTGGCGGCTAAGATCTCCAGAGGGGAGGGCTTAACGGTCAAGATCTAAACAAAGAGGAGGTCCTGACGGCTAAGATCTCCAGAGGGGAGGGCTTAGCAGTCAAGATCTAAACAAAGGGGAGGTCTTGACGGCTAAGATCTCCAGAAGGGAGGTCTTAACGATCAAGATCTAAACAAGGGAGGTCCTGACGGCTAAGATCTCCAGAGGGGAGGTCTTAACGGTCAAGATCTAAACAAGGGAGGTGAGCGATAGCGAGATAAGAAGCGGGAGCCATTGGATTTCAATCGAACAGACCACAGTGATTGGGTCGTTCGGACCATCGAGCTAACGCTAGATCTCGACCATTGAACCAATCCAAGCGGTCTAAAATGGTTGGAACGTTGGGGACCGTAGAACGCCTCTGCAGATCGGACCGTCCAAAGCAAAGATTTGAGGGCTCAGAGAGGTGGGACGTTCGGACCATCCAAACATCTCAACAATATCAAACCGTCTAATGCAAATCGAGCAGTACACAAGCGATAAGTGCTGGATCAAGTGGAAGGCTTGAGCGACGCGAGGAGGTCCAGTAGACCTAGGGGTGGTCCAAATGAATGAGGAGGTGGTCCTAGAGGATATAGGGAGGTCTGAAGGACACGGGATGTCCAAATAGACAAAGAGGAGGTCCTAGAGGACATGGGGAGGTCCAAGTAGACAAGGAGGAGGTCCTATAGGACATGGGGATGTCTTGGAGGACACGGGGAGGTCCAAATAGACGAGGGGGTCCTAGAGGACATGAGGAGGTCCTGAAGGACACGGGGAGGTCCAAATAGACAAGAAGGAGGTCCTAGAGGACATGGGGAGGTCCTGAAGGACACGGGGAGGTCCAAATAGACAAGAAGGAGGTCCTACAGAACAGAGAGTGAGTTCAAGAGAACTTGAGCAAGGTTTAGACCTGGGAAAGGAGGTCTGGACAAGAGAAAATCCCACCACTTAGGAGGTCTAAACCTAAGGAGGTCCGGACCAGAGAGGAACAAAGCCAGCACATAAAATAGGAGATCACCAAAACTCCACAAACCCAAATAACCTTATGCGAGTTTTAGTTGAGGTTTGATTTAATCAATCAAATTCTATTCTGAAATTCTCAAATTAAGCTTTGAATTCTCATCAAAACAAAATGGTTTTTTATTTTAAAAATTTTAAAAAACTCCAAAAAATCAGGGTGTTACAGCCTCTCGATGAGCAACAATACGAGTAGGCACCAGTCTGGCCTAATCACTTGGTTGTGCTGCTGACGGTGCCGAATAACAAGGCTCGGTTGTGAGCGACAAAGAGATGAATTTGTTAACCTTTGAATAGATAACGAATGAGTTAGTTATCAGAGGCTGTTATGAGGAATGGTTTTTCTTAGCACTCGTTGGGAATTCAAAATTTTGAAATAGACTTTGCAAAAAAGTTGTGGAGGTGGTTTTCTCCGTTTTGTTTTTTAGCGGGATTTTTTAGATTAAATTGTGCATGCATGCCATAGATGGAGGACAACATGGACCAATCCACTAATTAGTTAGGGGTGTCCTCATTTTTTTATTCATATTGTACTTTAAGAAAATAATAAAAAGAAATCAATAACAAAAGTCTCGGCTCAAATGACACTTTTTTCAAAGCAATTCGTATGACAATGATATCTTTTATTTCTTTCATTTCAATTAAAGGAATTAGACGTAGATAACATGATTTTTTTTGAATTGCCTATGGCGAGTAGCTTCGCCGTCGTTGTTACTCCTGACAATCTCATCTTCGCCAACTAGTGAGAAGGGTCATGGAAGAGGCGCACTCAACAGACCGAGGAAGAGTCGGGATTAAGGAGAGAAATCTTCGGTGGAAGATGTCACTACTAGCGTGGAGGACAACAAGGTGTGTGGAGGAGATTGTGAGTGTCCAAAACCACCTTTTGCGCTATTACTTCTATTGCTTGATCAACCTCATCTCTCTTACGTGTGGAGGAGATTGTGAGTGTCCAAAACCACATTTTTCGCTACTACTTCTATTACTTGGTCAACCTCATCTCTCTTGCTCAGTCTGCCCCTGTTCCTCATTCTAGCGGGCTCAATTTGACTATGAGCGCGCAACACAAGGACAGTAACCTAAGCCCATGCGGTGCAAACTAAGCATAGAGACAGAAGCAACAAAAGCCTCACTGGAGCTCGACTGGGCACAGCAGTAAAGCTACAGGCGTAGGGTAGGCCAACATGGATACAGAGGTATGACTCGAGCTAAGACGGAGCTCCGCTGGGTGAAGCGGCGGTGTCGAAGCCGTGATGCAGGCTGAACGTGTTAGGCGTTATATTAAATTATTTATCACAAAGCACGGGCATTCGACTAATCGATCAAAACATTGGTTTGATTACGAACACCCGGCTGCTCAAGCTATATTTATCAATCTGCCACCCAACTTTAACCTGAGAACCACACCGCCGCATACCGTTGCGATTTGGTATTATGTTATCAATGAAGCACAGGATTCCGTTTCAAATAAAACACACACACACACACACAGGAGGATTACCCAAAGCGGTTTTCAGGCAGTGCTAATTTACCGGATAACCCAAGTCTGGAGTTCCAACTTGCAAGCAACAACTACAAGTTAAAAAAGATACGAACAGTTATGAATTGCAGCATACAGTGATGGCAACAGGCAGTGAAGGCGCCCTCAAGCCACACCATCACTGTTGCTCCAAAAGACTTCAGCACATGGAGGCTACACATATACATGTCACGATAAAACGTCAATCTGACCAGCATACAGCATCAATTGAGTGTACCAGACATCTAGTGCGCACATCTCACCGCGGCCACCAAGTATGAGGCAGGGCTATCCTTCCAAGAAATAGAAGTATCAGGTAGGGCTTGGCTAATGGTTTGAGTGACGGAATCCAGCCGCTGCATTCATGGGCCATTTCATCTCCTCATTGGTTCCACGTTGCCAAACGTACAAGCAATCAGCTTGATAACACGAATGATGTACCACCATCTCATGGAAGCTCATCGGTCTTTGCTAGGGTCGACAATTTCACCCAGTACTGGTGCCCAGGTGAAAACAAAAAGCTCCCAGCACCTGAATGTGCTGCAGAACATTCTTCTTAACTGTTATTCATGTGCTTGCTTTTCATCATTAAGACTGCCGCATCATCAAAAACACCTACTGGCGCAAGCTCATTTAGATCGAGGAATCTTCTCCCAACACTTTTACTCTCCCTACCATGGCCATGCATCTTCTCTATGCGCATCCGCCGCCACTCTTTATTTGTTTCATTATTTTCTTCCTCTTGGTCTTGACTTGTAGAGATCTCCACGTCGTTTAGCGCATCAGAGCCAGCATCTGGATCTGATGCATTCGATTTACCTGGCTTTCCCAATTCTGTATCTGTGCCAGAAAGATCATACTGTTGATAGTTAATATGTGGACGGGTGGAACGCTTACAGCGCCTGAAGCCTATTTGGATTTCATCAACAGTTCTCAACTTGATCCCTCGAGGACGGCGAGTTGGCAATCTTCTGTGCCGTTGAGGCTCCTTTTCATCTTCGCTGCTCAAAGAATATTCCTCTTCGTCAACATCATTAATGGCAACCTGTTCCAATCGAAAATCTCCATCATCTTCTGAAGGACTTGCCTTACGTTGGTTTCGACTTCTAAGATACTCCTCGTCATAGACTGCTTCACCCATGATATCGTCATCACTGTCAAAGTTCAGGTCAATGTCCGAGACAACCTCAACAAAGTCTTGTGTGTACCTTTGAGATCTTTTTCTCCGCCGGTAGCTATAATGGAAAATTGCATGTTTATAGGCCAATAAGTTTCATCAGAGAACCAGCTAAACAACAAGAGTAAAAGGAGTTACCTGCGATTAAGAGTCTCAGATTTTTCCTCACCATCTTCTCCATGGAATCCATTGCATACAGGAGAGGGACCAGATAGCCTACCATTACTCGATGCCTCTCGTGTTGGATCAAGTACTCTTCTGTTGGTAGTAGTAACAATCTCAGCAGAGTTCTCACTTTTTCTGTCAATAATAGTACAGAAACTTGTGTCATGATTTTCGTTGTTTCTAACAAATCACTTCATAAATAAAACCATCAAGCATAGATGATCCACCTACTTTGTGGTTTTTATGGCTTCGTTTATTGAACGGTCATAATCATCTGCATGATAAGTTAAAAAAAAATTCGTTAGGAGAACCAGTAAAATCAGTATACTGTGGAAAACTGACCGATGCATCAAATGAACAGATGGATAGTATGACGTCATAATAATGTTTGCACATTAACAAGCATGACACATACATATCATTTAGTCTAAAAAGGAGTTTTTATGAACAACTGCACTACTGTCATGACTTCAGTAAAGGCTTTAACAGGTTACTAGGAATAGCTTGCTGACATTCATGATTTATCAAATGTTAAAGAGATCACAGATAGCTTTCTTAAAGCATACCAATAAGAACAGCTAGGTAAAGTACACCCAACATTTAGCTATTATTCTGCTCATGAGACACAAACACCGGCAGTGACAGTGAGGCCACAGATTTACAACTGTTTAACTAAGCTTGGCGAGTTGAGATATTATCAACATGACAATACTAATGCAAGAAATGCTGATTAAACATCTAACATGAATGAATGACTAAACGAACAACAAAAATTGTAGCAACTGACCAACACATAATGGGGAAATGCTACTGTAGCAACTAATTAATAGCAATGTTAACTAGCCTTGGGCTTACCAAAAGTATAAGTCACACGCTTTCTTTCACGACGAGAGCGGCCAGAGGTGAAACCATTCACTGTCAAGTAGCTGTTAAGGAGGAGGGCTTCTCTTTGTTGCTTTTTGAGCTGCCTCTCCTTCTTCTGCAAGAGGAACAAATGGTTGAGAACTTGAGATTTATTACAAGTTGAGAATAGCCAGCTATTCTATTATATGAGACAATTTGAACTCTCTAAGAGCTTCAGATGGATACCTTGTGAATCTTTTCCATCTCTGGAAGATAATCGATCTTCAACTTCTTGCCAAGTGAGACCTCTGTCCTGTTCCTGCTTGAAAAGAGTTTTTCCTACATAACATAGGCATAAAAGAACTAATATCATTAAACTTCCAGAAAAAATGGTCAGTAAGAGTAAAAGATCAACAATTGTTTTGCTAAAATCTTATATGCTATTCGATGCGAGGAGGGAGGGAGGGGGAGGCGAGGAGGCTAGGGAGCCACCAGGAGGAGAGGTGGGGAGAAGGGGAGGGAGGTGGAGGCCGAGAGGGAGGGGGAGGGGGAGCTCGGGTCGCCACGGAGAGGGGGGGGGGGGGGAGCTTGAGCTTGGGTCACCGCCTGGAAAAGAGAACAGAGTAGGGGAGGGGCGAGTGAGCAATGACCGCATGAGCTGCTCGCTCTGCATCGCTATTTGTTTGCTAGCTGCTACTGTGTTGATCGCTGAGCTGCTAATGTGCACCGATTGTATTGATGTCTATTTAGTACTTATGTTAATTACGTCCTTGTAATACAGAAGCAAAAAAAAAGGGCCAAGTGCAAGTATTGCATCCTCCGAGGCCGTGTATGATCCAAGGACTGATGCAAAACGGAAGGCGAAGTCTAATGATTCGGGATGGAAGTATAGTTTTTGGCCAGTTATTGGCAACCGAGATTTGGTGCAATGTTCGCTTTGTGACTGGAAGGTATCGGGAGGAATCAAAAAGTTTGGAGCATCTTGCAGGTGGGTTTGGAGATGTTAAAAAATGTGCTAAGACTACAACAACAATCATGAAAGAGATGCGAGAGGCTTCGTGGAAGTACAAGAGGGGCAGACCACTCTTCCTAGATTATGATGATGAAGGAGAAGATGATGATGTAAGTGTGACAACAACCGACAAGTAGTCCCAAGCCTCTGTTGTGCAATCAAGTTCTGGGACAGCCGGCGTGTGAGTGTGACAACAATCGAAGATGGTGATAGAGAGAACATGGATGCTACTACTAATTTAGATGAGTTCGAGATGGATGGCTTTTGAGAGATGAGAGAGTTGGACATGTTATTGTTGTGGATTTATGTTACGTCATTAGACTCTAAGCTTGTGGACTTATTTTATTGTCATGGACTTACGTTGGCTATGTCATCTTGTTATGTTGCTCCTTATTCATGTAATCGTATATTTAATTCTCAGTTTTTCGCTTCATTGTTGTCTCATTTTCATGTAGCTTGTTGCTTGGGAGGAGACAAGAGATGAGATATTATCAA
Organism: Phyllostachys edulis; assembly: GCA_036346405.1. Lineage (NCBI taxonomy): Eukaryota > Viridiplantae > Streptophyta > Magnoliopsida > Poales > Poaceae > Phyllostachys > Phyllostachys edulis. The sequence continues at coordinate 6,683,354 of CM070550.1, read as the reverse complement.
TAAGGTATGTCACTCAATCCATATTTACTCAATTAATTGAAATATGAATTATTATAATGTATTGTAACAAGCTACATATTGGAACTTTTGCTATTTGAGACTTGGGACCTTGTTGTTGTGTTACTTAACTATCGTGTAGAACGCTTTTGTCGTTCAGAACTTGATGTTTTAGATGCTTAATTTCCTAATTGCTCATTTATTTGTTGTTATGTTGTATGATTTGTATTGTCCTCTTTAATTCATGGCGCTGTATTGCCCTCCCTTGAAGGTATTGTATGAGTTCATCATAGTTTATCTTCATCATATGCTCATTCTTGTTTTTTAATTTTGCAGCATGAAGGTCTCAAATCATGCTTTAAAGATGGATTCAACAAGTCAAATGGAGTTTGGACTCAAAACATGTTAGTCATTGATCCTCTCTTTAATTCAAGCTATATATGTACTTTTCAATCACTGCAATACAAGGTATGTAATATATACATGTGTACATACATATTACTATCATATAAACAGTACTATCGGCAAGTCAGTCACTAAGAGGGTAGTGTCGACTCACCGACTTAATAACCTTGGCATATATGTCATTTAATGTAATACACAAAATTTTCCCTCTACTGTGTTGCAGAACATGCACCAACAAATAGTTATCTACATGTTAATGTTAGAGCGATCTAAATTTTGTTCTAAAATGGCCCTTGCTAGACTTAACTATCTGTCATGAAATTAATTTTGTCCCCAGCATAACTGTCACGCAAGAAAATCAAAACTAGTGATATCTAACAAAAGCAATCTTAAGTGTGAATTGTTGCCACCAAGTACTAATTATTTATGAGAAGGTTGGTCAATTCATAATCCCCATCTCCATGCAATACTCAACACGTTTTACAGAGATGATCATGCCAGTATCATGTACCAACAGTAACTAAAGATGTTAAATTATCGTCACAGAAAGTTCATGTATTATGACTTAATTATACTTGTGTGTGTTAATGTGTGTGCATATGGTCTATGGAGGAAAGAGGAACTATTCAAGGACTCCATTCAGTAACAGAGAACCTAAAGAAATGCATATGATGAACTCAAAACTTACTGCTGCTGCTCCAAATTCATCAAAGTTGGATGCGACAGTTTCCCACTGATAGGATACAACTGGAACACTTGAGACTCTTTTTCCTTTGGACTTTTTTGTTGGCTCCTTGACATACTCCACTTGTCTAATTTCACGATACAACCGATGCCCAAGGATTGGATCTTCCTCGTACCTATAGTGCAGCAGTTGATTAGTGATGGCCCTTGACCACAAAAGGTGCTTTAAATTTCATTTCAAGCTGTCTTTTGCCCACCAGTATGAGATTCCATATGAATCTCCCCCAATTCGCTCTTTACGGAAGGTGCGAAGCTGATAACCACACTTTAAAGAACTATCTATAAAGTTCCGAATATCCTCTTGCTGCAATAGATGTCAGCAGATCAGTTAATTTGTCAAACTTAAAGCTCTAAATAAAACATGCTCATGACCAGAAGACTTAATAGTCACATTTGCAGCTATTTGCAGACATCTCTTAACAATTACCAATCTGAAGATATTGGGCATTTACGTGCTCAGAAGAGGTTTTGTATGCACAGGAGATCCAACAAAACACTTCCGTGAGCCTCTTGTTATAAACCACACATTTCATCCAAACAGGATTACAAGAAAAATATCTATTCGCATTTTATTTTAAAAGGTTCTATCAAATCCATGGACACTAATAGTTTTCCATATGGAAATTGAATTTGTCCAGAAAAAAGATGTAGAAAATGACAAGTCAACATAGATATGAAGCAACCCAATTCCTGTTCTAAACAGCGGTTAGTGAGCATTCACCCAACTGTTAATCGTTTATGCGGATTAGCTGGCTTGGTATGCAAGCGAGTAATGAATACTTAGGCAGGTGCACATGTGGCTGTGGCATATGTAGATTGTAGGAGACTGCTCAAATAATTGATCATATGATTTAGACAATTGTGAACTACATGCCCTGAGCTACAGCTAATGCTGCAAACATATGCATCATGAATTCTGGACCTTTGCAAGTACACTGAGCAGCTTTCACTAACATATTCGAACATTCCTAGGAACTTGACACGAACACATATTACTGCTTGTTTAGCGGGAGTCCGATTGCATGTGACCTTTCTCAAATTTAAATTTAATGTAAATGAAGCGCGCCAGTTCATTTGTTAATATTGCATGCTAGGTAAACACTCCAGAAATTTCATTTCCATGTTGTAGAATGTAGACAATTTAACATATTAACAGAAATGTTCTGGTTACTATGAGCAAGATAATGATGGAACAAACTGATTCATCAGTTGAGATGTTCTCAAAGGTTCCTATTCTTGTAACGGCACCATAATTCGTGTTCCTACCTGTAATGCAATATTTCAGTCTACCTACATGATAGGAAGCCCGTAAGCTTCATGGGGAGTGTTGGCCCAAGCAAGTCATCACATACTATGGTTGGGATTTTGACATTCTAATAAGTTTTTTTGGCTCAGCCCAACGAGAAGAATTAATTTTGTCCCTGCTCAATTATGATTTCTTTTACACAAGAGTACAAGACTCCACTATGCTGTCATAAAGGAATCATTGATTAGGCCTTACCTGTTTTAGCAACAACCTTGTTTTCATATTTCAACGAACAAAACATCATCATTTAACTTAAACTATGTTAGTATGAATGTATGAGGGTTAATCTTAAAATGCTTTAATAATAGAACAATTTATGACTGGGACATAGAGCATGAATGGTATGGTCAAATATCCGTGAATCTACCTATTAGGTGCTTGGTATTATCTATTAGTTAGGTAGATATGTTTTCTTATAGATTATTTCTTAGGGGTCAAGTCGGGTCATCCCTATAAAAGGGATAGCACGTATCCATTATCAATGAAGCAAAGAAATAAGCAAAAGTTAACCCCTAACCGGTTGGCTAAAGATCAGAGCCTCCTTGTTTGTCGGGAAGAGTCACGACCTAGCTTAGAGGGCGATCCCTCGCCTCCCTGGCTAATCAGGCCTCAGAGCCTCGCTACCTCAACAAGGAAGAGCTCTGTCGGCGGTTAGATGAGGGCGAGTACCCTACCCTCGGTCCTCAGACCCGTACCCAACCAACGACCACAACATTTGGTATCATAGCCACTCACCATGGCTTCTGGTGCCGCACTACCCCTCTTGAAGAAGTTGAAGGCTAACAGCGAAGAGCAGAAGGTCTTACTTGACAACATGACTGTTGTCCATTGGCACTTCGTTGATCCTCGTCCACGTGACGCGACGTTGTCATCGTACCCTCTCATCAACATAGGGCCATCAAGGACTTCAACCGTGGCACCACCGCAGCTCGGGGACAAGCTGCCTCGTCCCGAGAGGCGTAATGTTATGGTCAAATATCCAGGCGAGCACTATAGCATCACGCGCACTGTAGCATCACTTACTGTTGCGACACAAATATTAGGCAGGATTTGTTATTTAGGAATCTATCTATTGGGTGTTTGGTATTATCTATTAGTTAAACAAGTTATTATTATATTGGATTGTTAGAGATAAGTTTTCTTATAGATTATTTCTTATGGGTCAAGTCGGGCCATCCCTATAAAAGAGATATCATGTATCCATTATCAATGAAGCAAAGAAATAAATAAAAGTTAGTCCCTAACCGGTTGGCTAAAGATCAGAGCCTCCTTGTTCATCGGGAATAGTCCCGACCGAGCTTGGAGAGCGATCCCTCGCCTCCCTGGCTAATCAGGCCTTAGAGCCTCGCTACCTCGACAGGGAAGAGCTCTGCCAGCAGTTAGATGAGGGCGAGTGCCCTACCCTCGGTCCTCGGACCCGTACCCAACCAACAACCTCAACAATGAATGTAACCTCTAATCAACTATGAAAGATGCACCAAAGCAAGAAAGTGGGTCTTATTCCACATAAGAACATTACACTATGAGGTTCACCTCTATCGTTGAAAGATTTCACAGGAATAATGTGGGCACACACCTCACCACGTATGTCACATATCGCTTTCAGGATCACTAATCGAGTTGCTGGCTCAAGTGCCTTGTACAATTCAATTTCCACCCTGAGCAAGGCAAAAACAATAAGTCATCCAAGATTCAATTGTAGCACAAGATTCAGTCAAAATTACTTGGGCACATAACTCACCCATGTGAGGCAATGATTGGTAAATCGCCTTCTGCAACCTGCAGTTCTAGCCTTTATTAGCTCGTCAACCAAATGCAATACTATCCCTTATATAAAATTGTTCTTGGCAAGGAGCAGATCATATACCCAATGCCACCAGTCCTTTAATTTTCTACATAACACTGTTACCCATGTTCCACGTCCCATAGCCATTCGAGTTGCTGGAGGAATTGACTGCAAAATGAAATTATAAGCATTGAAACTTCATGTGAAAGATTTGCAAAATTGTTTTCTACGATGTGTAGAAAGCAGTAGCTACAATGGACAGCTCGGACAGATTTTGCAACAACATGATGTACATTTTTCAACAACACGGTGCACTCATTTACGTCTGAAGTTATTAAAGTTCATTTTATCACAAAGATATCTTTAGCAAAATTACCTGTGTAGCATAATGCATAAGTAGTATGGAGTAGTAAAATGTACATTATGTATTACAAAATACACATGATTGACTGTCAGTTAGTAGCATAGCAGTAAATACACTTCCGTTTCGAATGGCCAAATTTCTTTGGTTGTATAATATGCTAACACAGAATACCAACACAAATAACTAAAACAACTGGCGTCCCATAAAAACATCCAAAGAAAGAACTCAGAGAAGGTCATCCTATAGCAGGCAGCTACTATAGTCCTCAAATCACGTATAATTCAAAATATATCTTTAACACGTGGAAGAAGTTAACTTCACAAACTTATAAAGCATTACTCCAGCAGGTTCTAAGTAAGAGAAATGCACGTGCTGTTGTGGATCAGTAATTAGCACAAGTACTACTAAATACTAATGACGAGCAAAAACACCTTTTGCCAGAACCCCCAATTCCACAGGCAACTAAAGACAGCAGCATAATGCAACTTAACGAGGAACATAAAAAATAACCGAAACAGCTAAAAGCTCACCCTTAACAGAGGCATATGCACGTCATCCAACGTGTTGTTGGGCATTATGATCGCGTCCTCCAGCTCCTCCGCCGTGAACTCCACCGCAATGTTCAGCAATGGCCGGAACACCTGCAGCTCCGAAGTAGAACAACCACGTCAAATTAGAAACATTAAACCCTAAACCCTGAGCTCTGGGAGACCAGAAGCAGTGGGAGCTTATGTGAGGGGGAGCACGATCGAGAGCTCTCACGTGGAGGAAGTTGAGGACGGAGGCGAGCTCCCACATGCCGCGCAGCCTCCACCGCGGCAGCCCGTCGGGCGCCTCGGGGTCCGCCACGAGCGGCGTCACCACGTGGCATTGCGGCGTCTCCTCCTCCCCGGCCTTCTCCATCCGCCGCGGCCGCTCCGGCCGCGGCGGCGGCGGCGCGGGAGGCGCCTTCGGCCCGTTGTTGCACGCGCGCGGCAGCCGCGTCCTCCTCGGGGTCAGCGTCGCGGCCTCCTCGCGCGCAACCTCCGCCTCCGGCGGCGGCGGTTGTTGCTGCAGCTCCCGCGGCGGCGGTTGTTGCTGCAGCTCCCGCGGCGGCGAGGCGGCAGCCATCGCCGGCGAGCTTGGGTTCCGAAGGGTCGGATCGGAGGTCCGGGTGAGAGCCAGGGTTAGGGTTAGGGTTCGAGCTTGGGAGGGAGGAGGTCACGGACTCACGGGGGAATGGGCAGGTGGCGCCATGGCAGTGGAAACCATGGGCACAAGGAGCAGGGGAAAGGATCAAAGGAGTAAGGAAAACAGGGGTAAAAAGGGGATTTCGCGTGGGAAAGGGTACTGCAAGAGGAGCAGGGAAACAGAACGTGGCCACATCAGGGGCGCAGGGGTAAAAGGGAGATTTCGCTCGTGGGGCGGGGTTTTCGGAAGGTTTTGGTTGTACTAGTCACCATTCGCTAGGTAGAGTTCCTTCCGTTCTTCCTCTGCTTGGTTTGGACTTTGGCATAATTGTTTGAGAGTAGTTTGAGAAGTAGATGATTTTTGTTTGGTCAGATAAATTTAGAGATATATGTTTGGTTGATGATACATATCTGGAGAGCGAAAGAACTAAAAAGAGAAAAAGAGCTAGCTGCCTGCCAGGCCTTTATTTTCTACGTCTGGTTGCTAGGCTTCATCCAAGCGAAAGGCAGGCAGCCATCCGACTTGCTCCCTGGCCAGGCCTGATCTTGTCAGGTAGCAAAGCAAACACGCCCTTAGACGCTTAGATACTTAGCCCACGTGGCCAAGCTCAACGACCTGTTAGAAACGCAGAAAATTTGTCCCATCACCACAAAATTAAACTGTTTTCTAGAGGCTCTATTTGGTAGAGCTCTAGATTCTTATTTTTCAGATTCTGCTTCAGATTCTCTGAGAATCCACTTCTTTGAGAATCTGGAGCTGTTGAAAGCGTTTGTTTGGTAGGTTGGCTCCAAAAAAACATATAAAGGAGGATTATGGGCAAATAGACCAAGCTACCTCTTGTACAAATACTTCAATTTGTGTCTTATAATGCTTGCTACGCAGATCACTAGGCTGGATGTAGCACTCTCTTGTGACGTTGGTAATTTATTGTGGATCAATAAGATCAATTTCTGAATTTGTTGTGGAACAATAAAGAAATCCCCACTAAATGAAAGTTCGGAACTATCATGACACCGGCACAAAAACCTGTATGGTTTCTGAATTTGTAAAGTTAACTCTTATGATCATTCCTATTATATATACAGTTAACCATCATAGGGTTGTAGGTTAGCTCTTGTTGGGAATCAGTACAATCACTTTCTGAATTTGTGTAGATAACTCCTGTATGATTTTCTTTTCATATAAATCAACAAAAACTAGCAAGTGGATACACAGCATGGGTACAAGTAACCTATCTTTTGGATAGTTGACAAGGCTACCAGCAGCAAGAAGCCTGCCCATTGCAGAAAGAATTGCCTAATACACACGCAACAAAAAGAACCAAATAAAGGTATAAATCTATCCTATCCGAATGAACAAAAGATCACTGTGTCATTGTACCCATCTGAACTTCTGGATAAGTGGCATCATGAGAATCTTGCGACTTTTCCATTTCTCTCGCGATCTGAATGTCACTGGGGATGAAATGTTCCCTGATGACCTTTGCGGCAAAATGAGGGATCATTCCAACAACAATTACTGCAAGCAGCAATGCCCAAAACAATCCAGTTCCCATCACCTTATAGATTGCCCTGTCATACAATTACAAAATCAGGAACCTGTAGTTTTTTCCCTTACGAGTATGCGAGCAAAAGGTAAGAATGAGTGTGTACCAGAAACCAGGCAAAATAGGTATTAGATCATGTAGCCTATTCTCTGGTAGTTCCAGTGGCCATGAACCAACAACAGGGGAACCAAAAATCTGAATTGCCCTATAGCAAAATCTCAGGCCATAACATTCAATTGAGGAAAGTCTTCTCATTTCAAATTCGAAACTCACATTTTGATCAGCCCAGCCCTACATCAGTTCTTGATGCATCATTTGAGGATGCTATTGAAAAGTCCCACGGTTCATTACAAAGCGCAATTACCATTAAACAAGGTATAGCATTATGACAGGAATTCATAACATCAAAGTCATATCATAAAACTTTTCAGGAATTCATGTTATTTGAAATAACAGTACAACATTCAAATGTGAATAACATCAGAGTCAATACATGCAAACTTTTCAGGAATTCATTGCACAATAGAATGTTAAAAACTCAATACATGCAAACTATTGCAATCAAAACTTGGTTGTGCAATGTTCAAATAGGGATGGCTTCAAACATTACATGGAAAAGATTCACAAATTCACATAAACATGAAACCAAATAAAACGTTCACAAATTCACATATTTCTTCAAGCACATCAATCGACTTTACCTCTCACATTACTCCATAGGCAACAACATTTCAATGACTCAAAGTACCTTGATGCTATGGAAACAATGGGACGTGCAAACATCTACAATTTGCATCTCAGCCAACTAAAATACATGTAGATTTCTAGGCCACAAACTTTACATCCCACTTTACATCTCAACCAGCAGCATCATTCGTTCAAACAAGAAATGAAAAGGGAGGAAACGAGACATACAAAGAAAATGTACAGAGTCAATGTGGATCCGAATCTAGGAGGACAAGGGAGGAGTAGGGAGGGCAAGGGGGACGGCTAGATAAAGACCTTACCTTCACCGGAGTCGGCCGGTGGTGCTCGGGAAACAGCGAAGAGGAGGGAGACAAAATAGGGAGGGCAAGGGGGAAAGACGGATGACGAGCTTACCTTCGTCGGAGCCCGCCGGTGGTCCTCGGAAAACGTTGACAACGAAGAAGTCGGGGAACCCTGGCCTCTAGGGTTTCCAGGGTCGACGGCTCTCATGCAGGCAGCGGCGCAGTCTGGGGCCTATAGCGGAGCAATCGACGACCGGAGGTGGCGCAGTCGAGGATCGAGGTGGCGCAATCGACGATCCAAGGTGGCGCAGTCGAAAAATCGCCTTGTCGCGAGAGCACCGAAAGGAGACGAGGAAGCGAGGGATAGGCGAAGGGGTACGGGAAAGGGGTAGCGTGGTGGGATTTTGGGGGGGGGTAATTGGATGGCATTTGTAGGTAAAAACTTCAAACTTTAATGCGTGTTTTTGTTTATGCAAGTTGGATTCTCACGAGAATCTGCGGGAAGGCTGCTCCTCATTGCTAGTTCATTTTTGATACAGCTCCTCTCGAGAATCAGGATCTAGTTGTTTTGAGGAGTTGGGTGTTTGGCACGGCTCCACAAGATTCGATTGAGAAGCTGGGAGTAAGAGTCGTACCAAACAGGGCCATAATATTAACTTAATTTCCCGCACAATTGGAGTTCAATTATTCCTCTTCTATTACAATACTCTAAAAATATTATTGTATTTGTTATCTGTCATAGTGAAAAAGACTAGGCAGTAGAGAGTGGGGACCCCCGGTGTCAGAGCGAGGGGCCGAAGGGTCCTCGGAGAGGGGTACCGGCTATACGGAGTAAATGCGTGTTAATTGTCCCAAAAATCGGGTCTGCCTTTGTAAGATCGAGGAGGCCGACTAGAGGAGGGTGAATAGGAGGTTTTAAAAACTTCTTTGGCTAAAACCGATTTCTAATGCGGAAGCTAAAACAAATATGGTTTTGCACAATTAAGGCCTAAATTAACTAGGTTCAACTAAGTGCACCAATAATTCAAGTCTATTGAATAATATAACTATTGAGCAAAAGACTTGAGCATTTCAATTCTAGCAATGGTGAATAGCACAAAGAACTAATGCACTCATACACAATGAATAAGCAATTTACTACAAGGTAAATATATTGCACAATGTAAAGCAAGAGTAATCAAACCACAATGACACGGCGATGTTTTCCCGTGGTGATTGGAGACTTGTCGGTCTCCCCTAATCCACGTTGAGGGAAACCCAAACCAATTGGGCTGCTCCACGAATTAAGCCTTCTTCCGAGGTAAGTCCAACCAACACCTCGCTCCACTAGGGTTGCTCTTTCCTCCACTCCGGAGATAGCGAGCACCACACCACTCACAAACCGCCCGGGTCTTCTCACAATCTTCTTTGAGAAGCTCACCGGTGCAACGACGCCACCACGCCGTCTAGGTGTCGGCAAACACCAAGAGTAACAAGTCTCCAACGCTCACTTGAACCAATCAAGTGTCAAAGCTCTATGGATACGAAATCCACAACCTAAGGCAACACATGCACTTAGGGTTTGCTCTCAATCACTCACTAAGTGCAACACATGCACACTAGAGTAGAGAGGGCTTGCTCTTAGCTCAAAGAGTGTCTAGCACACAGCCACAACACTTGGATATGTTTCTCATCCAACCAGCAACCTTCCACACACGGCCAAGGTGGGTATTTATAGCCCACACAACCAAACTAGCCGTTGGAAGCAAAGTCCCAGAAAAAAACGGGATAATCGGTACTACCGCCGTTCAACGGCCGTACTTACAAGACACACGATAACGACTATAAAACTAGCTGTTGCAAAGAGATCTGGAACTGCCGCCAACACATACGCGGTCGTTCCTTTCACCGGTAGTTCCGCCCAACATATTGCGGTACTACCGCTTAGCCAAAGAGAGCAACACATGCTCAAAATCGGCTAAGGACCAGATTACACTAATCTTTGAATTTACGTCATCGTCAACCTATGAGCGGTAGTTCATGAGCCGTCAGTCTCACAAGAAAAAGCGCCGGAACTACCGCTACTCGAGCGAGCCAAGTCCAAAATGCAATGCTATCGAAATTCCATACCGCTCCAACACGCCGGACCTCTTGACGTGCGGTAGTACCGCACACAGAGCCCAGTACTACCTCACCACAGTAGTTCCACAGTATCTCGCCGTACTACCGCACCACCTCGAGCAACACATGCTCAACATGTGCGATAGTTCCGCCAAGGAACCACCGGTTATCTGTGAGCGGTAGTTCCAGCATAACACATGCCGCATTACTACTGCTTTTACAACAGAAAGCAAAGTTTGCATTCATGTCAACTCAATTTTTGCAAAACACATTTGTCAAATTGATATGAGATACAAACACAAGTTCAAGGCATGATTCTCAACAAGTTGCAAAACACATTTGCCAACTTTTAGAATCAATACCACAAGGAATAAGGTACATGGACTTAAACCATTTGCAAAACACATTCGCAAACTAAGTCACATGCTTCAAGGAATGTCCATGAGCCACACCTATTTGCAAAACACATTTGCAAATATTGGCAACATGTTAAGGTGAGCTAGAGCAAACACAATGAGCTATCAACACATGACCAACTCAAGCTACTGGTCAAAGACCCCTCTTAATAGTACGGCGACCTATACTAGCAATCCGGTCTCCCAACCAAACACCGAGACCGGTAAAAGACTAGGAACACATCCTTAACCCTAGTTAGCCATACCTTTGCCTTTAGCATCTTCTTGAAGCTTGATGACACACATCCTTGCTTCAACTCTGAGTTCTTGACTTGATGCTCATCAACACATGATGACATCCTTTGCTTGCCCTTCATCAACACATGATGAAGCTTCTCTTGAATTGATCAACATAAGATCATATCTTCTCTTCATGAATATCATCGACACATGATGATTTCCTTCATCTTGAACTTGATGCGCATCACCACATGATACATCCTTTACACCAAGCTCTTGACTTGATGACCATCAACACATGATGTCATCCCAAACTGTCAACCTCATGGAACATAACCTATTTCATCCAACTCACAAAAAATGTTAGTTCCAACAATATGATTATCATTATTTACCACACCATACCATTAACTCATAATGGTTGGGACAAGATACCACAATCTTTCCCAAATTGGTAATTTATAATAATCACTTCAATTGCAAGTAATTGAATATAGAATGGCATGAGTATATGACTACTACACAAGTTGTATATACTCAAAGGATATATGAGCACACAAGTCTCATATACACACATGAATATATTAACTACACAAGTTAGATATATTCAAGGATATGTGAGTGCACATGAACTACACAAGTTATGTTATTCTCACATATAAGTATACTTAGACTACATAAGTCTTATATACTCATATGAATATATCAACTACACAAGTTAAATATATTCAAGGATATGTTTCAAGGTAAGGATCCTTGATTATGTGGAAAGAGAATAATATGGATCATTACTAATGAAACCACAAAATATAGAATGAACTCCCCCTAAATGTGTGCATACACAAATGTGTAATGGGATCATATGCACATATTTAAATTAACCTTTTGGTGGAGTTTAACCTATATTTTGGATCCGATGAATGCCACAAGATATAAGAATTATGATGTCGAAAGCATACCTCTTTGATTTTCACCTTTATATCCAAATGAGACTAAGCATTATATATAACAATGGAAATGTTAGTCTTGCAATTTAGATTTGTCATTAATCACCAAAACTCCATTAACATATAATGGTGGGTCTAGATCCTTCAGCCTTATTATATGGGGGAGGTGGCTATTTATAGCCTCCTGACATGGTATCTGAAGTTACACATGCACCCCTAAGAAGGTACAACAACCGTAGGGGTTGCAGGTTTTTTTTTTCTGGCCTATGCGTAGCCTCCGGCGCACGGTGGGCCCTCCTGGTCCTGGTCTACCTGGGGAGTGCGCCCGGTCTAGCTGTCCTGTTGCCCTTGCACCCCTGCGAGGATGGCTGCGAGGCCCCTTCGGCGGCCAACCTCAGGGATCCTTCGGGACCCCTTCGAAGGGGCACCTTTGGGGCCTCCGGGGACCCCTTCAGAGGAGTTCCTTCGGGGCCTCGAGGGACCCCTTCGGAAGTGCGCCTTCGGAGTACTCCGGGACCCCTTCGAGGGTGCTTCGCCTGGATCATGGGGCCGGTGGGCCGCCCCTATGACATTATCCAACTCTAATACTTATATATGACTAAAAATACAATTGTATTTCTCATACTACTTTAATAGGTCTTTTTGGCCGAATTTGCTAGCGTATTAGCAAAAATAGCACTCGCTGCGCGCAATTTGCAAAAATAACGCTCCACCGCACGGTCACCACGCGGGAGGTCATCCCGAGCCGACACGTACCCACTACCGCACGGCCGCCGTGCGGTGGAGTCTCTGCGGTGCGGCCACCGTGCGGTGGAGTGGCTGCCACACCACTATGGAGGCCGTGCGGTTTTTGGCACTACAGTAGCCCACCGCACGGTGGCCGTGCGGCAGGGACTTCACCACATGATGGCCATGCGGCAGTGGGTACGTGTCGGCTCGGGACGACCTCCTGCGCGGTGACTGTGCGATGGAGCGAGTGCTATTTTTGCTAATACGCCAGCAAATTCGACCAAAAACTCCTTTAATATCTCTCGTATACATTTGATTAATCTACACCATTATAATCTGAACCCACTGTAATTGGTGTATATCTTTCTCTTTCTTCTTCTAATTAACGTGGTAACTTCTAAGGGAACAACTAGGGGTTGTACGTCCGATTAAACCATTATCGTCGTACGCCCCACCAACCTATCCCCATTCTTCATGTTAGCTCCCATGTCATAATTCTTGATATTCAAGTCCCGTAAAGGAGCACTGGTTCACCCTTTAAAAGTTAGCTAGCAGAAAACATGCCTCGCGAAGCATCAACATTATCAAAAATTATATGAATAAGCTACAAGGAAGTTTAGACTTTGCCATGATCACTCAGTAGTATCAACAAATAGTATCAGCAATTATGTGCAGCATGGGTTCATAAAGAAGCATTTGGTAGTGGGTTCATTTAAATGTGTTGAAAAAACTGCAACATCGCTGTGAACAGTATGCAACATTTTTTTACAGATGCAATACTTGCAACATCTCCGGACAACGGTTGCAACAGCCTAGGACAATGGTTGCAACATCCTCCGACAACGGTTGCAACATCCTAGGACAACGGTTGCAACATCTCTGGACAACGGTTGCAACATCCTCGGACAACGGTTGCAACATCTCCGGACAATGGTTGTAACATCACAAATCAAAACAAAGCATCTGGAAAAAGGTACACTCCGCTCATCTCCCGCAGCATAAACTCGACCAATAAAATCAAAACAAAGCATATGAAAAAAATGCGTTGAAAATATCTTGCAACATCACCGTTAACAGTATGCAACATTTTTTCAACGGCCGCAACATTTTTTTTTATATAGATGCAACATCGCAAAGAAGTACGCCGCTGCATGCAACATCGCAAAGAAGTACGCCGCTGCATGCAACATCTCCCGGACATGGCTGTAACATCCCCGGACAACGGTTGCAACATCCTAAGACAGGGGTTGCAACATCCCGGATAACGGTTGCAACATCCCCGGATACCTATTTGAAAACAACATCAGCACCGGCGCCATGCGCTTCGGAGGCGTCAGCGACGTCGAGGTGGCCCTCACGTTGATGTTGATGACCTCCCGCACATGGCGCGCTCGTCCTCCTCGCCCCTGAAAGAGTCGTAGACGGTGTCATCATATATACCCCCTGTAAGCCACATGGGAAGAGTTGATGACTCACGAAAATCCCTGCGGAGGATCGCCGTCGTGCGTCCGTGTTTTTTTTCTCAAAAGGATTTTTCACGTAAAATCGATGTCTCCTTATTCTCGATCTACGGCGCTATTTGTCTGTCAATTTGTGACATGCATGGATCGATGGAGCCAACAATTTGGCGTGGCATGTCGTGGAGACAGGCAGGTAGAGGCGGGCCTCAGGTGCCGGGAAGGGCAGCAGCCGCCGTGTTTGTCCTCTCTCCATCGCGTCGCATGCATTGCCGTACGCTGCTTTGACGGTATCGGACGTATGTATTGTATCGTTTTCCAACTTCTAACTCTTATGAGCGAACGTGGTGGGAGAATGTGATGATAACATAACGAAGTTTAATCTTTTAACAAGAGACCTGTTCCTCAAACAAAAAAACCAAGAGACCAGATAGGAGTTACTTCATTCATCTTACGAACGAGCGTGAGTTACAAAAATCCCGTGGAATACATGAATAATATGAGACACTGCATTGGACCCACATGTAAAAAGTATTGCGCTCGCAATCTCTAAATACATGTCTCTATTGGCATTATAGCTCCAAATTATGAATAAAACTGCATTTGGAACAACAGAGTTTCGCAAAATAATCTAGAGGCGTGGGGTTGATTGGATCATGGATTCATGGTATGCTTTATTGGCCACCGCCCTGAATGTGTTCTGTTCATGTCACTCTTTCATAGGCGCCGCCAATCTGCATTTGAAGCCATTCCGACGCAGTCGAGCCCTGTCCGTATTCTCTTGGTGTTTGCGGACCAAACGTCAACCCGGGAGCTGTGTTGTATGTCTGAGCACCAAACTGCAAGCGAAAAGCCATAAAAGTAAACCTTCTGGAAGTTTACATAAAGCATCGCATTGTTAGTACTTAGTGAACACATTGAACAAGATAGGCAAAACCATGGTTAGACACAGTGACCGCAAATCGCCAAAACGTTTCAATGATGTATTATCCTCTGCACATTTAAACTGCATTACACTGGCAATACATGATTAGAGATTCAGAAGTATAACTTTGACATAAGTTGGGGAATGCTCACTGAAGAACACAAATTTTCAGAAGGCAGCTAGGGGCGGAGCTTAGGCTAGGCTAAGGTGGGCCAAGGCCCCCCTTTCAAATTGAAATCACATTATGAAGTATTCTCTTGTTGCTACTTATACACTAATCAAGCAGCAAGTTAGCAAGTGCTTAGTAGGAATTGGAGCACAATTAGCTAGATTGCCCCCCTCAGTTTTGGTTCAAGCTCCGCCCCTAGGCAGCAATGAAGAGCATATTCAAGAATTAACAACGTAGCATCATAGCAGACTTGGTTGCAGAATATGGGACCAGTTGCAAAGTGATATAGTAGCAACACAGTGTGCAAAACCAAACGTTGGAGCTAAGATATAGCGGTAATAGCACAATATGCCAAAATTCTCTGTAATCTGTTTTCTATCGTACCAATGATCTTCCTACTTAACTATTATTTTACAACTTCACTTACATCTTTAGATGGAAATGCTTCAACTCCATTGTTCACATGGGCATTAACCGCCTCAAGCTTCATGGACAGGAACTGCAGATAACAGAAATTATAGGGTTCTTAACTGAAATATAGAGGGTAATGCAATTCCATAGGAGTGGCAAACTGGCAATGGTGAAAATGGCATACCTCAACTTGGCGTTGCAAAGCCTGGATATAATTAATTATCTCATCGAGGACTGATGCTTTCCCAATAACCTGACCAAGCAAGCAAAAGCTTTCCAAAGAAAATCATTTACAGAAACAGGACTCCGGAAGGCTGAGTTTGGTGATGGTACAAAATAAATATCTATGGCCAATTTATGGGACAAAATGGAAAAAAAACATAAGCAATGTTGAATGCTTGTTGAGATTGAAATGCACCTTGTTGCATCCAGGGACAAGATCTTGGAGGATTTTCATTCGCTCACTTATTTTCTCACGTCGTGCCTGTCAGAATATGCAGAACTTTCAATGATCAAATTGTGTTGTGTACTTGCAATTGACCTATAGCAACAGTTCTTTCAGCACTTTCATTTGTAACCAGATTCGTTACTTTTGTAATGGGCAGTGTGAATTCATAGATTTGTACAAGAATACTCAAAACCGAAAACAATACAGTCAAACTGACCCTTTCTGCAAGGCTATGGCTGTCAGTTGCTTGACCCCTTCTTGCCCTCACATGGATGTAATCTTGTTTTGGTGGCTCTGCCGGTGGAGGATTTTGATCAAAAGCCTTGCTAGCATTTCTTGAATCAGCTTCAGCCTCTGTTTTTAAACTGCCATCATCACCACTGGATTTGATTGCCTTGAAACGCTTCGCTTCTGAATCTGTCTGCTCACAAAAATTCCAGTCAATTAAAAGATCAGGTCAGGCAAGAGAAAAAACAACTAATCTCCAGCTCTCTGCATAAGCCATGTGTATCACAATAATGGACCTTATTCTAAAAAAATCACAATATTGAACATTTTTTCTTCAGACTAACAAAAAGTATTATACAAACATACAACAAATCACCTTCTGACCTCAAAAGTCAAAATAACTATTTAAATTGTTACCACAACACATGATCAGTGAATATAAGGGGGCCACTATCATATAAAGGCACCAATAAAATCAAAGATCACATATGGCCAATAATGATGTCTTCCACCAATATGGTTAAGTATGCCTGTGTCATGTGGGGCCAGGTGTATACCCGGCGCCATAAGGCCAGGCCCAAGCCAGCAGCATGAGAGCCTTAGAGATAAGCCTCTTCTTACTTTCCTTGCAAGTTAAGTTTAAGATCCTTAAGATTTGTTAGGATCCTTAGGATCTCTTTAATTGGAAAGTCTCGATTGTTAGGCCTCTCTATTTAAGGGGAGAAGATGAAGGAATAAAGCAAACAAGAATTAGTATCTCTAATTTCCCTACCTCTTCATCCTTTCCCAGTCTACCGGCGCCCTTTCCCCTGCGCCTTCTCCTCCTCACGCCACGGCTCCTGGGCACAAGCCCGGGCTGAGACCGCCCAATTCACACAAGTACCCCATACGCTCCTTACCCGAGGCACGTGACATCCTGCTAAAGATATAAGCACAGTAGGCTACTAAATGCAAGCAGAAAATGCTGATGCCAACCTGTATTTGATCTCATTCTAATTTCTAGAGTTATAGGTCTGGTGGTGCTGCAGAATTCCACAATTGTACGGTGGACCATGGTACTGCTCAGAATCTGATTGGCAGCCAAAACATTGTGGGCTGTGGACCCATAGGTTGTTGGCTCAGTAGTTAGTACTGGAGATAGTTGATTGGATTTAATTGTTTGTCTAGCAACCACCTTTAACCAGCATGAGCAGACCAATAATTATTGCATTGCAACCAGTTAACAAGCGCATAGCACTCAACATGAATAGATAGGTGTTGCCCAAAAGCTCGATCATACGTTATTATACATACAGTTTGTTAAGAGTATTGTATATTCTACATTCTATCTCTCTCTTGGCCCATGTGGCCCTTGTAGCCCATGAGGCCCATGTATCTATGTCTATATATATCCCTTCCATTAATGAATAAGATGCAGAGTTGTGAATAGCAAATCATAGTCTTATCTTTCTAACATGGTATCAGAGCCATTCAACTCTAACCCTAGTCCCTAGTTCCACTCCATCGCCGCCGGCTTCTGCCAACAGGGAGCTTTCACTCGGGCCGGAGGGCCTGAGCAGGACATCCCCGAGCTTGCCATCCTGGTCAAGTCGGTCCTCTGCTCCAAGCCGGCCGCCGCGTCGCCCTAGCCTCGGGCTGCCGCCGTCGGCTCTACCTCGCCTCGCCTTGGGGCCCCTACTCCCGGATTTGCGCTGCCTCCGCCTCCTTGGTCCCGGATCCGCACCGCCTCTTTACTCCTGGCCGGCCCGACGACGCATGAGCTCGTCCTCGCGCACGCCACCTCCTCTGCTACCTCTGCGCCACCCAACGCCTTGTCTTCACGCTGACCTCTGCCCGGATCTTGCGCTCGACGCCTTGTTTTGCGCCGGATCCGGATCGAGCTCGACGCCCGCGCCTCACCTTCCTCTTGGGCTCCTGTGGGTTCTCCTCCGCCCATTGTTCTTGCACCGCCTGGAGGCCATTCCTTGTCTTCGGTCCTCTCCAGATCAGCGCCCGTGGCCACGCCTATCTTCATCTTGGCATCTACTTCTGCGCGCCGCTCGGATCTGTAGTCGGCCTCCTCAGCTCCGACCCGGTGGTCCTCCTTTGGATTCACGCCGCCCGTGAGTCCTCCGCCCGGTGGTCCTCCTCTGTACTGCTACTGTTGATCTACTGATCTGCTACTGTTGCTCTGTTGCTACTGTGATTAATACTGCTCATCTACTACTGTTGCTCTGTTGCTAGTGTGATTTGTACTACTGTGTGGTATGGCTAGATCCGACTCGATGTTTGAGGGTAGTTCATCTCGTGTTCACGGACATCAAGCTCGATGGGTTAAACTACCGGGCATGGGCATTCTCAGTCAAAACTACTCTCAAGGGTTATGATTTGGCCTCTCATTTGACTGATGATCCTCCTGATCCGAAGACGGTTGATGTTGAGGTATTAAAGGCTTGGCGGAAAGAGGATGATCGTGTTATGACCAGCATTGTGCTGAGTGTTGATGTTTCTCTGCGGATGAGTCTTGAGTATCATACTTCCGCCAAGCAGAAGCAGATGTGGACATACTTTGAGAAGAGATATGTTCAGTCCAGTGGTGCTCTTCGCTTCACATTGCTCAAGAACATTCATAGTCTTCAGCACCGGATCAGTCAAGAGTCTATAACACCGAAGGCTGCTATTGCCTGCCAGTCTTGTGCTGCTAAAGATGAGTATGCTCATGTATCAATTTGTTTGTGATGGGGCTTCGATCGGAGTTGTTTGAGCCTGTTCGTACTCAGTTGCTCAACTATCCCACACCACCGACTTCCACCGCACATTACCGAACTAAACCAATCCAAGCTAAGCTAATCAAAACGGCCATCCAGAAAAATCCTACTTAAGTTAGAACAAGCAAGAGCCACACCACGCCCAATCGTACTCGTGAACAGATCGCACCACCAAACCCACTAGTCTGAAGCGGCCATTTTCCTTGGTAAACCTCCAAATTCCCACCCCTGAAGGCTGATGCGCCACAATTACCCCTCATTGCCCCCCAGCTCCCCCAATTCCATACGGATCACGACCAATGCTGAGGAAAACCTACCAAATCCTGACCGCCGCCGCCGCCGGAGGTGGAGACGAGCCTGGACGAGTCGTCCTCGGACGTCGCAGACTCCCGCTGCCTCCGCCGCGCGGAGCCGCCCCCGCGGCTGCCATTGCTCTGACCCGTGACGGCGGAGGATGCCTCCACTGCGCGGCCGCCGCCGCACGCGAGGTGCGGCGGACGCCAGAGCTCGGCGGTGAGCGTCGGGGCGGGGTCCATGGCGGCGGCGAAGCACCTCGCGAGGCGGCGCGGTGGAGCTCTAGGATTTCACGGGCACATGCGAGGGGGTGGCATGGAATGGATGGGAGGCGACCAGATCGGGTGGAGAGGTCGAGAGCTCGCAGCGGCACTGTACACTTGCGCAGGGGGAGAGAGAGAGAGAGCTCAGAGAAGACTGGAAGGGAGCCGTGGAGAAATAAATAGCGAAGAAATGCGGACTCGGCATTTGGCCACGCGGTGATTGGCGATTTGGCGGACGTGGGGCTGGGTCTACTCCGTGTGGACTATCGGAGGCGGAGCTGGGTGCGATCGAGTCTGCCTCTCCGCCGCTCTGGGTCTGACTGGTCAAACACAAACTACTGTGTGTAGTAGAGGCAGCCACTTGCGAAAAATTGAGAGGTTTATATGATGACAGTACTTTTTTTCTTGATGTCACGTAATGTAAAGTTACTGAAGTTGTACCGATGTGTGTTGGTTAATATAAACATAGTTTTTTGGCGTGGATATGGAAAAAAAAGTATATGTGTGTTCCTCAACTCTTCTCGAGTCTAAATTATGTCTATCATTTGTAATACCATTTAGAATTCGTCTCTCAAATGGTAAAAGTATATGAATCACGTCCTTAGAACGGTTTTCTTCACGTAGACTGTCACATCATCACCTTAACTCCACGTGTCAGCCTCACACATTCTTCTTATCTCTCCTCTATCTTTTTTCCCATTTCCGTGCTTTTCTTTCCTCTTAACTAACGTGGGGTCTAGTGATGACGTGAAAATCAATATGGTGAAAGCTGGCCATGATGCTTGTCTATGGACATGGTTTGCATGATTTGGTCAGTTGAGGGATAAGTTCTAAACGATATTGAACATGAGGGGCAAAAATTAGATGGCGAAAAGGAGGGCTATAGATGAACTCTTCCTTCAGATATTGAGGTCAAAGTGGAGATGGCATAATCCTTCATGCAAATGATTCAGCTAAAGACCAAAGGTATCGTAATGCATATGTTAGGCATTGAATTTTGTGATTTTTATTCCATTCTGAACTTTTTTAAAAAATCTAACTCCAACTTTAAAAACATTGAGCACAACCATGCTGGGCAAAAGTAATGATGCATGAACTACTACACTACACACGTGAGTACATGACACGTGACTTTGTGCAATGTGAATGTTTTGAAATAGTTCATGCCTCGCTTAAAGGGATTGGATTTTAAATGAAACTCGTAGGACAATCAACTTATTCGTGCTCAGCACAGTAGACTACGCTGACATGAATGAGCTACTATTGGGGCTGCAAGAAAGTAAAGCAAAATATAATAACCACAAGGGGATACAGAATTTCCAAATTACACGTAATATATACACACGATAAAAATAACAAAAAGAGTTACCATGCAGTAAAACTACCAAGGAAAAGCTTGTAGTGTGTTGTTTTGAAATATCTAGAAGAAGGCCAATATGGGATTGAGATCCTCTACATTGAAATAGTAGATGAAAATAATCTACAATGCATAGGCATTAAAAACAGTTTCCACCAGCCGACAGCTGCAGGGATTCCTACAGTAAAATCAGTGCTCTAAACATTTTGATACAGCCACAGTGCCGCGCCGGGTGTTGTTCGTGCGCTCGCGGAACGCCATTCGCAGAGTAGTCTGCAGGGTATCCGTCAGTATGGCCCGTTATAAACACTGCAGACGTGATAAGTGTGAAATAGACTTATAGACACAAAAGGAGGAATAACTAGCTAATATTGCTACCTAGCTAGATCAAACACGTAAGAAAGAGAACGTGGTTGTGACATCCCATGGTAGCTAGGAACGAGATCACTCTTTTATGCTTAGGCACGTTATACACCTTTTGATGTAAATTACTCTCTCGTAACATCGAACAAAGCCTTTTTGCTCGGCATTACATAAAAACAAATTATTGTCAAGCTGTATTACTCCGTATTTATGAGCCAGATGTGACCTCCCTGACCTCGAAATGGATGCTACACCTTGTGAACAAGAGAGAGCAGATATTAATGGAGTACATTGTCAAGCCTTTTCCTCCATCTTTGTTCGTTGGAAAATAAAATGCCTACGAATGTGATCACTAAAGTATCACGATAAATTGAACCTCAAAACTAGTATAATACTACATTATTGTGTATACCGCTGCAGCAGGACGGAGCTAGGTCTTAGGTTGCTGGAGCAATGGCCTGAAACTTAGGATAAAAAATCATCAAAATATGAGTTTGTTGTGGTCGTTGGTTGGGTACAGGTCCGAAGACCGAATGTAGGATACTCGCTCTCATCTAACCGTCAGCAGGGCTCTTCCTTGTCGATATAGCGAAGCTTTGAGGTCTGATTAGCTAGGGAGGCGAGGAATCGTCCAAGGAGGCTATGATCTTTAGTCAATCGATTAGGGACTAACTTTGTTTATTTTTTTTTTGCTTTCTTGGTAATGGATACATACTATTCTTTTTATAGGGACGGCCTGACTTGACCCCTAAAAAATAATCTATAAAGAAACTTACCTCTAACAATCCAATGTAATATTAACTTGCCTAACTAATAGATAATACCAAACACCTAATAGATAGATTCCTAAATAACAAACCTTGCCTAATATCCGTGCTGCTACAGTGTCATGGTGCTACAATGCCACGCGATGCTACAACACACGCGTGCTCTGTCTTGGCTTGGTTATTTGACCACGACATCACACCCCCCGCGACGAGGTAGCTCGTCCTCGAGCTACGGTGGTGGCCACGATTAAAGTCCTTGGTGACCCATGTTGATGAGAGGGTACAATGACGACATCGTGTCACGTGGACGGGGATCAACGAAGCTTCAAGGGACAACAACCATGTTGTCAAGTAAGACCTTCTGCTCTTCGTTGTTAGCCTTCAACTTTTCCAAGAGAGATAGTGCGGCACCAAAAGCCATGGTGAGTGGTTCTAATACCAAATGTTGTGATCGTTGGTTGGGTACGGGTCCGAACAACGAGGGTAGAGCACTCGCCCTTATCTAACCACCAGCAAGGCTCTTTTCTGTTGAGGTAGCGAGGCTTTAATGTCTGATTAGCCAGGGAGGCGAGGAATCGCCCTCCAAACTCGACTGGGACTATTTCCGACGAATAAGGAGGTTCTGATCTTTAGTCAACCGGTTAAGAACTAATTTTGTTTATTTTTTTGTCTGCTCTAGTGCATATGCTACAGTGCCGAGTCCATAAAGCCTAAACACACTATGAAAACTGAAGCG
The DNA here is from genome assembly GCA_036346405.1 of Phyllostachys edulis. Lineage (NCBI taxonomy): Eukaryota > Viridiplantae > Streptophyta > Magnoliopsida > Poales > Poaceae > Phyllostachys > Phyllostachys edulis. The sequence goes on along the minus strand of CM070550.1, from coordinate 6,660,471 downwards.
AATGGAAAATGGATCAAAGCGGTAGAGATCAACTGGCCAGAGTCCAACAAGGCAGCTAGATGCTTAATCACAAAGAAAACCCAGCTAAGTTGAATAAGCCATCACCATTCAGCAGTATCTTTTAAAAATGCCATCACCAGGATCTTACACCCAATAGAAGAACAGTCAAGGACCTATGTGAATAACTCCACCAACCAAAATTTGATTTCTTTTCTACGTCCACCCCCACCGTTTCCCCTTCTTTCACTCCACGCGAAACCGACCTTTCCCCTTCCCTCTCCTCGCGCCCCCACCTCCCACCTCGCCGAGATCTAGCCCTAGGGTTCCGCCCCGTCACCGGCGGCGAGGCCCGCGTCACCGGCGGGCGAAACTCCACAGGCGGCGAGCGAGGGAGGGAGAAGAAGGCCATGGGGCAGCAGTCACTGATCTACGCGTTCGTGGCCCGCGGCACGGTCGTCCTGGCCGAGTTCACGGAGTTCACCGGCAACTTCACCACCATCGCCTCCCAGTGCCTCATGAAGCTCCCGGCTAGCAACAACAAGTTCACCTACAACTGCGACGGCCACACGTTCAACTACCTTGTAGAAGACGGCTTCAGTGAGTTCTCTGCCCGTCCGGTCCCGTCCGATTACCGCTTTTCCCCGTTCGATTCGCTGCGGATCTGATCCGATCTGTGTGGATCTGACTCCTTGTGTGCTAGATTTGGGCTGGTTGGGTGTAGATCTCGCGGATTTGTTGGACACGCGGTTAGGCCGTTTTGATTAGCGTGGGTGATCGAGTTGTTGGTTGGCGTCGTGATGCTATGCGAAGTTCGTGCGGGAAAATGTCCTCGCAGTTGCACTCTAGTTGGTCCGCTGCTGGGTATTGATTGCAATTCGAGTTTGGTAATACTTCTCGAGGTGTCAGTAATGTGGTATGTGCTGAATCGTTGCTCGTTTAATCCTACGGGGGAGAGGGTGCAACAGTTGTTTTCTAGGTGTGCTGACTATTTGCAAAACAATAGCCGATAGCAGCAGTAAAAGAATACCAGTCCATGATGCTGCATCTAGATATTGTTGCTATTTTTAGTAGACGGAATTGATAGTGAGCTTCGTGTGCTGCTACAGCTAGGCGTGCCTATCAAATGTCAACACATATCTATGCATGGTGATAGGGTGATGTTTCCGAATAAGTAATACCCCTTAATCATTTAAGAAGTAACATAAAGGTATCAATGTTTTTATGCTTTTTGATGATTGAAATTAGCGATCACTTAGCTATTATGTTGTAGTGTCGTGTGTAATTTCATATTTAGTTTTCATAGCTGGAACACCTTATTGTCATTTACTTGGTTAGAAGAATATGTTGTCATCAGAGATAAATTAAATTCATTAATACAAAGCGATTTTTTAGATGATTAATACTGAGTGATTGGTGTGATAGAAACTCCACCTTCGTATGATAGGGGATAACATTACTATGGTGCATATAAGGTGGTCTATTATGTAAGGGCAGCTTGCAAATAATATTTCTACATCTGCAAGAAGTACTGAGCATTGATTGTGCGAGCACCCTAAGAGCCGGTGATTATTTCGCGCACAATTTCTATGCAACATTAAATCACATAGCTGCTCCTCTTTGGTTGAACTGTAGTTTGAACGAATTGGTTAACCGTATGTAGCCTTTGCAGCAGCACCATCCTTTTTTGTTGAAGCACATGCTCTGTTGCAGCTTTAGAAATGGCATGGGATTTAGATCAATGCTGAAACTATAATAGAAAACACGATAAGGTGATTTAGAGGAAATTTTTTAACATTGCCGGTTACTGTTTTTATTTTATTTTTTCCACGATGGAATTCTGCATCTTCCGATATAGGGGCTAACATCCAAACTTGTTAATTAGCTGATTTTTGTATACGGTCTTCACTTATGCAAACATGGCACCGTTATCAAATTTTCTAAAAATGGAGATAATGCTTGTCTCTCTCCTTGGTCAAAATATTACTCGGGAACATTATGTTACATTTCTTCCCATTTCTAAGTTAAAATGCGATGACGTTGATTGTCTAATATCCCTGCTTTTTTTCCACAGCATACTGTGTAGTTGCTGTTGAATCAGTCGGGCGACAAATTCCCATTGCTTTCTTGGATAGGGTTAAGGACGACTTCACAAAAAGATATGGTGGTGGGAAAGCTACTACTGCTGCAGCAAACAGCCTCAACCGAGAGTTTGGGTGTGTATTGTATTGTTGCCAGTGTGATACTAGGTAAAGATATGATTCTTCATTTTACTAATTTTTTTGTGTGAATATTTTACTGTTTGCAGATCAAAACTTAAAGAACACATGCAATATTGTGTTGACCACCCTGAAGAGATAAGCAAGCTGGCTAAAGTGCAAGCACAAGTTTCAGAAGTCAAAGGTGTTATGATGGAAAATATTGAAAAGGTACATCTTTGTTCTTTGCTGATTAGCTCTACGAAGTATACAGTTCGAAATTGTGGGACATCTTTAAAGAGCGTTTCTGATCCTTCTATCCTTTTTGAAACGCAGGTTCTTGATCGTGGAGAGAAGATTGAACTGCTTGTTGACAAGACCGAGAATCTACGCTCACAGGTGCCTGCACATTCCTTTATCTTGCTATGTACTTGAGTGGTGGCGGATGGGCGCCCAAGACGGAGCCCGTCGTGCTAGCCCATGTCTTGCGTGAGGCAGCCCACACATGAGCCATCGGCCTTTCGTGTCGTGTCATACCGGCTCGAGCCCATTTGGCCTAATGGGTCAAGGCCGGCCCACTTAGCCTGTTAGGCCCGAAAATTTAAAAAATCAGAAAAACTGAAAAAAAACCCGGAAAAATGTGTAGAGTTCAGAAATACATATGAAAATTGTAAAAAATGAGACGTATATTGAAAATGTAATAAAGAGCTTTATTAATGTTCAAATGGTTGTCTCGTTAAAACCTTTGCTAAGTAAAAACTCAACACGAGAAAACCTTGGTAAAGGAAAAAGAGTACAACCTATAGCTCTACATACATCCTTGTTCTAAGTGTCGTTGTTTGGTACAATTTTCGAACACTTTTGACAACTCAGGATTTTCTACAAAGTGTTGTGTTCGTGAATCTTCTTGTTCCTAGTCATTCACAGTTAGAAGTATCTCAATCATACCATCTCACTCGTGAGACGCATTCTTCTCTCCAATATTCTTACAAAAGACTGAAAGCAGACTCGGAGAAAACCGTCGAGATAGGAACGGTTAACACATCACGTGCAAGTAATGATAGTACGGGATATGTTAACTTATAGCTTTGCCACAATTACAAAATTTCGAAACCTTCTGAGTTGAAATCCATTGTATCGCTGTCCAAATAGGCGGATAGTTCCCCACTCCTTGGGTGAGAGGTTGGTCTTGGACTTGGTTGAGAAGGTGTCGTTGTAGAAGAAGGTCTAGACGTGGAGGAAAAGCTTGCACCCTCAGATCTTGCCCCACAGATTTGGCTTGTTACTTAAGGTTGGTGCTAGTGGAGCTCGTTGCAAGTGGACTCTCTGGAACTTATTTTCATACCTTTGAAAAACTTTATGTAATCTAAAACGAACATCTGCAAAATAGTTAGAATAGTTTAGCCCCGTAGCATCACTAAGAAGATCAAGAACATTAGAAAATCCTTCAATTTTAGCTCTAGGATGTAAAATAAATGCAAATACATATAGAAAAGAGATTCCTCTTCAATATTTAAGGTATTTACTTTTCATAGCAACAATAGCCTCTCATAAAACTGTTATTTTCATGGTTTTTCAATTGACTAACAATATGTAAAATACTACGCAAAATAATAGGAGATGTTGGATAATAGACAATGGACAAAGCAACAGTGGCCTCATAAATTTTTTATAAAAACTGAAGTATCTTCTCAGCAATGATTCAATGTTGTTCAGTCAATAGTATACTACCGTTAGTTCTCTGACAGTGCGTTTGAATAAAAACAGAAAAGTGCTCTTATATGGTAAAAGACAATCATCAAGTAAGTAGAGTTTTATCTTATCGTCATGTCCAAACCAAACTTTCTTGGACGTACACCTATCGCCTCTGCAGAAGTTTTTATATGCTGCTATTCTTACGTTAGAATTATTCAAGTAAGATATCGTATCACGAAAAGCTTCGATATACGAAGTCAATTTCTTCAAACCGCATTTGACTATAAGGTTAATAATAGAAGGAATCGGCTTATGTACTTAACGTTGGAGTAAGAATATCTATGGCCCTAGAGTTCAAGCGGCATTATCTAAAGTAATTGATAATATTTTGTTTGTAAGACCAAAGTCTTCTACTACTTTGATAATACAGTTCGTAATATTCTCACCTGTGTGCTACATCAATTAATTTGAAACATATAATTATTTTCTCCATTACTTAGTTGTTATTATCATAATGAGAAACTACACTAAGATAATCCTCCCTAACTCGGTCACTCCATATGTTCGAGGTTAGGGCCACTGAAAATATGCACGTACTAAATAGGTCCTTCAATTTATCACAACGTTCATTGAGTATTTTACTAGATCCCTAGTTATCTGTCTCGAAACGGTAGAAAATCTAGGATTATGCGTAGTCCTAATGTAAGTTCGAAACGGTAGAAAATATAGGATTATACGTAGTCCTAATGTAAGTTTGGAAAGCTCTAGACTCCCCAAAGCCTAACAATAAATCCTCAAAAGCAACTAAACGACAGAGAGATTAACGGGCTACATCAGGATAGTAGCCCCAGCTACGTACTGTACCATTCGGGTTGTACTGCAACTACGTCTGCCTCATCACCAATCCTTGCTTGGACTTACATCTTCTAGCATGTCTAAGCAAGTGCCCTGTTCCACCTGAAGACTTTGCGGATAATTCACGGCGACAAATTTTGCAAACAACATATGGTATCTGATTTTCCTGTGCGTCTGGCTTGGTTATCCTGTTGAAATTCTCCTAGACTCCCTATGTACACGGCTTCGGCCTCTTTGTTTCGGTGGTCGCCGACGAAGATGTTGTCGTGGTGTTTGATGACGGAACTCCGTCTTGTCCTTTCGGTAACAACTCCGGTTGGTTTGAGGCAACTGTAGCCTCCATGGATGCAACTTCCTTCGATGAAAGTCCGTAATCACCAATAGCAAAGCTATCGTAATTATCCATAATGAAAACTGTAAAATCGAAACTAACACTATTATTATTTTATCTTAGCATAACAAATAATAACAATAAAAATATGAAAAAAACAAGATTGCACCTCTTTTGTCGACTTGTCATTGAATTTGAGTTTCCCAAAATTTGGCACAATTTTTTTTGCATTTTGCCAAACTATCTCACAAGGAATTCAAATTTGCATAACATAATTTGAAAGAGAGATTGAGGAATGGATAGGTGCTGAATGAGGGGGGTATGGTGGCTATTTATATAAAACAATTTGGGATTTTTGTTTTTTGATTTTGCTATTTTAAAAGCCCCTAACATTCAAAAAACAATTGGATTTTTTGAAAATCCGAACGTTACGGGCTAAGCGGGCAAATGGGCCATACCGGGCACGACCCACTGTTCCTAAATGTGCCCCAACGAGCATTTTTAGTTCGGGCTGTGCCGTGCTCTTCCGGCCCACCAGCCTCCCCCCTTTTCTCCATACCCATGCGCCCCACCCCCTCGCCTGCCTCACGCGGCCCTGCCGCTGCCTCCCTCCACACCGGCTGCTGCCTCCCCCACCCTCCCTCTTCTCCCTCTGCACCAGCCCCTGCCCCACCGCCTCCCCCCTGCTCCAACCTCTTCTCCTCAAGGTCACGCCGCCTCCCTCTCCTCTTCTCTTCTCCTCCGACCAAGACCAGCCCTGCACCAAGATCGGCCTCCTCCTCCTCTCGGCGCGGGCAACCTCCTCCTCGCTGTGCCGCTGCCGCCACCCTCTGCCTTCCCTCCCCTCCCCTCTTCGCGGGCCACATGGGCCGTGCCGAGGTTGTGCCTGGCCCGGCCCGGTCTGGCCTGCATGACCCATCTGGCCACCTCTATTTGTACTTGATATTGTAATTCAATTATGTTTTTTTGGAGCTGTTATTATATATGCGACCCAGACAATACAGTTGATTTCCCTACCCAGGCCCCAAAATATCTGTAAACAGCAAGAGTCTAGAAACTAGAAAGGTCACAAGTGACGTGATTAAGCTGGATATGGGTTTCATAATTTCATTATAGGTCAATCACTGGTGCACTGAATAATTACTGGGATAGATGCTCTTGATATGCTCAAACTACTGGGACCTCAGCCGTGGTATTAGGATGGCTGTGTTGACTGTCATGTCATGGGTTACAACAAGTAGCAAAATACCATAGAGTTTGACAGTTTATACCTTACACTTCTTATGGATGACCAGAAACTTCAAAGGTTACGGCAGTTACCGACAATTACCACCCCCCCAAGGTGATATGCAAATGTAAATAGTAAAATGAATGCCATCTTCCTGTAATGGTTATGATGCATAGTGCCATTGGTGACAACATCCTCCCTATTTGTTCTAGTTACTACCAGTAAAAATCGATCTTGAATCAGTGGGGAATATATTAATGAAACCTGGTGTGGTGTTTTAGTTATCAATATTTACTGTAGCGATAAAACTTACTGACATTTTCCATCAAGAGGTGTTTCTAGTCTTGTACTAATTTTCTCGTGCTTTAGTGTAATGGCCAAGCATATCTCCAAGTTGATGCCTTGTTGACTTGTAATAAGAAAGAAGCAAACTTGAATGTTGATGCTTTAAGTTTGTGCATCAGAATTCAGAAGTGGTGTCCCGCGTTTGATGAAGTCGTGTCCTCCAGGCTAATACATGTGGACCATCTTAGCACTCTGGGCTGGTTCTGGCGAGCCCGAAACGTTGCTTACTAGTATTGAATTTTGACTTTTGACGCAGTGCAAAAGGATAACCTGATACTGTTACTCAAGTTTGAGCAGAAAGTTCCATAAAGTTTGAGCAATTTAATGTCAGACAATAGTGAGATCTAAGGTTTTTAATGGTGTGGGCATGCAGGCTCAAGATTTCAGGCAGCAAGGAACACAGGTAAGGAGAAAGATGTGGCTACAAAACATGAAGATCAAGCTGATTGTTCTTGGCATAATTATTGCGCTCATTCTTATCATCATCCTGTCCGTGTGCCATGGATTCAAATGCAAGTAATGGCGGACTTGAGATCCTGTCCCTATAATACTGCTGCTTCGGGCAAAAAAAACATATGGTCTTTTGTTATTTTATCTAGTGTGCTCAGGCGCGGTCACCGTGCTTGAGTGTTTACGTTGTCGTGTTTGCTTAATGTTGGATGGTGACTGGGTCAGTGGGTTGAAGTGTCGTGTATTTTTGGATGCTATGCATGTATAGCTTGGATTTTAACCCTTCTTTGTTCTGTTATATGAGTAGATTTACTTTATTGCCCCCGGGATGTTGCTGTGCTTCATTGTTTGCTTGCTAGAAGTCAGTCCGTGACTGCATTTTGGGCATCGTCTATGGAAGCAAAGTTCAGACTTAAATAATCACTAGAAGTTAGCCAGCGGGCAATTGGCCCGGATGTGATTGTCGATTGGTTCGAGGGGGTTGCTGTATTTTTCTGTGTCGGTTGTTGGTTGTGAACTTCACTAATAGATCATCTTTGTAAAAAGATTATTTCTTGTAAATGTGGGTCTGCTAGTCTTCAGCATCGAAAGGAAAGGAAAATGAAACCAAAAAAATACATTTGTAACCTAAAAGTAAGGTACGTAGTCTTAGCTGTAGTATTTTTTCCTCGTAAAATAATAATTCAAATTATGAAATAAGAAGACTAATTTTTTGAACCAAATCTATCGAACAAATAGTTTTAAATTTATGTTAATGAGACTGGATCGAACAAATAGTTTTAAATTTACGTTAATGAGACTTGATCGACAATAGGTAAGATTATACATATTTTTGTAAATATTATTGTTTAAAAAATAGGTTTAACAATATAGTGTAACAGTATAAGAGGACAAAGTTGATATGGTTGCCAGGTGAAGATCACACAGTGCAATATATTCAAAAGCTAGCAAAAAGCACAGTAACAATGAGTTTGTACCACAAAACAATTTGCAATACAGGAGAGATGCTTATCAGTATTACTACGAAAACTAGTTTATAGATTGTAAAGCTGGAACAGTGTAAGCATGCAAAAGAGAATTTAAAAAGAATACGACAACTTTAACACAGGGGTACTAAAAAATTGATTGCAGCATCATGCAACCAAGGAGCTCAGCTTAGTTTTTTAACAGTAAAACAATATGACCAAGTTGATCTACTGTATATATTTATTAAATAAGGAGCAAAGAAACATTTACAATAGGAAAAGAAAAAGGATGGTCATCTTTGCACCGTCTGTCCATTTCCAAGAAGATTTCTCCTAGAGGAAATTCTCAAGAAAAAGTATATGTGCAACAATGCTATCAAGCGACTCAGAATCTGGACTTATTGCTACAGAAAGAGCTTGAGAGCTTTATAGTTCAAAGCAGAGGAATCACATATAATGAAGTTAAAGATAGTTCTCAAATATCAACACAGAGATTTCAAGTTGATAGAATACCTCAAGTTGATTTGTTTCAAGCCGTTGACATGCTGCTAAAATGGAAACTACTACTCCTGTTTGACATAGCTAAGCAACTCGTTAATTTTAGGACCAAATTCATCCCAGATTTACTTCATCCGCCAAGAAACAAAAGAACTCTATTGATAAAGCATTATAAATTCATCAAATTGTACTTGACAAACCTATGGTTAACAAACATTAGAAATGGAAACAAATAGAATATATACTTTAAACCCTCTATCCCATATATGTAGAAGGAAAGTTGTCGATCTGGACATGCGTGCAAGCGCACACACAAGTAATTATTGCCTCCAAGATATGTAATGACTTAAAAGTGGTAGCACTGTCAATTGCAGAAGACATAATTGACCCGACATGAGACTATGCATGATCATTTACCGGGTTAGATCAATAGAACGTAAATCTATATGTTTTTTGATTAATGAAAGGGGTCCCTTGCTTATTCCTAATGTAATAAAACATAAATATATAACTATCATTAGTCCTACTTTGCAAAGATGAAATGCAAGTAATAACTACAGACAAGTGGAAATCTAATCTTGATCCCGAAGTTCCTATGCAAAAACTGGCTACTAGTAGATAATGTCCATGCAAGGGCAAATTTACATATGTGACTGTCCACAGGTTTGAGGAGGTTGCTGTATTTTTGTGTGTTTGTTGTTGGTCGTGAGCTTCACTAATAGATCATCTTTGCAAATAGATTATTTTTGCAAATGTGTCTGCTAGTCTTTAGCATTGAAAGGAAGGGAAAATGAAACACAAAAAAATACCTTTGTAAACTAAAAGTAAGGTATGTAGTCTTACCTGTAGTATTTTTTTCTCGTAAAAGAAGCAATTCAAACTATGGAATAAGAAGAAGAAGAATTTCTTGAACCAAATCTATCGACAAATATTGTTAAATTTACATTAATGAGACTGGATCGATAATAGGTTAGACTATACATATTTTTGTAAATATTATTGTTTAAAAAATAGATTTAACAACATAATGTAATAGTGTAAGAGGACAAAGTTAACATGGTTGCCAGGTGAAGATCACGCAGTGCAATATATTCAAAAGCTAGCAAAAAGCACAGTAACAATGAGTTTGTTATAGACCACAAAACAATTTGCAATACAACAGAGAATGTTGATGAAATGCTTATCAGTATTACTACAAAAAACTGGATTATAGATTGTAAAGCTGGAACAGTGAAAGCCTACAAAAGGGAATTTAAAAAGAATACGACAACTTTAACATAGGGGAACTGAAAAATCGATTGTAGCATCAGGCAACCAAGGAGCTCAACTTTGTTTGTTAACAATAAAACAATAAGACCAAGTTGATCTTACTGTATATATTTATTAAATAAGAAGCAAAGAAACATTTACAATGGGAAAAAAAGAAAGGACGCTCATCTTTGCACCGTCCATCCATTTCCAAGAAGATTTCTCCTAGAGGAAATTCTCAAGAAAAAGTATATGTGCAACAATGCTATCAGGCGACTCAAGATCTGGACTTATTGCCGCAGAAAGAGTTTGAGAGCTCTGCAGTTCAAAGCAGACTAATCACATATAATGAAGTTAAAGATAGTTCTCAACTATCAACATAGAGATTTCAAGTTGATAGAATACCTCAAGGCGATTTGTTTCAAGCCGCTGACATGTTGCTAAAATGGAAGCTGCTACTCCTGTTTGACATAGCTGAAGAAACGTGTTAATTTTAGGACCAAATTCCTCCCATATTTGCTTCATCTTCCAAGAAGCAAAAGAACTCTATTGATAAAGCATTATAAATTCATCAAATTGTAGCTGACAGACCTATGGTTGACAAACATTAGAAATGGAAACAAATAGAATATATGCTTTAAACCCTCTATCCCATATACGTACGTAGAAGGAAAGTTGTTGATTTGGACATGCGTGCAAGCACACACACAAGTAATTATTGCCTCAAAGATATGTAATGACTTAGAAATGGTAGCACTGTCAATTGCAGAAGAGATAGTTGACCCGACATGAGACTATGCATGATCATTTATAGGGTTAGATCAATAGAACATAAATCTATATGTTTTTGATTAATGAAAGGGGCCCCTTGCTTATTACTAATGTAATAAAACATAAATCTATGGTTGTCATTAGTCCTACTTTGCAGAGATGAAATGCAAGTAATAACTACATGCAAGTGGAAATCTAATCTTGACCCCAAAGTTCCTATGCAAAAACTGGCTACCAGCAGATAATGTCCATGCGAGGGTAGGTTTACAGAAAGGGCCAGAACTTGTGAAAAGAAATACCCATTTGGAATCATTATATGGCTGTTTGAGATCAGTGATCTACACATGTGACAGAACAAACCTATAAAGTAAATTCTGAAACTAAAAGATAATAATTTCCTATTGGCTTCCTCAGAACCATAAAGGGCACAAAGCAGTATGTGTAATAATTGGACCTTCACAAAATATATGCATTTAATCCATCCTCCATCACATGCCACGGTCATCAGAGAAGCAAACTTGAATCCAACTATAAATCTTAGCAAACTACAAAGTAACCAATACAAAACATTAGACATTCCATATCTCGACTAAATATTCATTCTTTCTCCTAGCTGAGATGATAAAGTTTGAGGCTCTATGCTGTTCACATGTTGGAATGGCATCCCACCAGGCACACAATTTCCCCATCTACCATCGATGCAGAAACTAAGAATGATCAATCAAGAAACGAATATTGACCTTTCTCCGGCAGTTCTTGGTGGAAGAGGGCGTCGTAGGAGCATCGCTACGACTCCAAGTAGGCGGTGGTGGAGCGTCCATAGAAGAAGGACCTGCAGCGGCGAAGGTCCGTGGAGTTTAGGTGGGATGTGGGAGGGCGGAGGCAGGCGGGGGCAGAAACCGGTGACGACGATGCCCGGGTGGAGGCTGCAGATGGAGGGCAATGGCTGATCCATCGCCGCCAACAAACTCACCGAACGCAGTTCCATTGATTCTTAGGTCATTGAAATGAGCCATCGAGTGGCAAGATCGATGGGGCGGGGAGGAAGAGGGACGATGGCGATCTTTGGCGAAGAGGCGAGAAGGGAGAGGAGGAATGGGAGTTGGAGAGGAGAGGGCAGCAGCAAGGGCGTTGGAGGAGGACTGCAAGTGGGGGCATGGTCGGGGAGGCAAAGGGGAAAAAAGGAAGGGGAAGAAGGTGAGGTGGCGGGGAGGAAGAGGCATGCAGCGGTGACGATAGTGGAGAGGGGCGAAGAAGGGAGAGGGAGGGGAACGGGAGATGGCAGAAGCATGGACGGGATGCTAAGGGGAGAAAGGAAGGGGAAGAAGATGGAGGTAGACCGAGGGGGTGGCAGGGTAGGAAGGGGAAGAGGACTAAGAAAGCGGTGGCAGGTGGCGAGGGAGACCGAGCCGGCGGCATAGGAGGGAGAGGGAGGGGCCAGGAGGCGGAAGGGGAGCAGCAAGGGGAGGAGCAGCGCCGCGTGCTGGAGCGAGAGCTATAGATCCGTGAGGAGAAAGGGGAATAGGACGAAGGCTCCCGCCTCCCGCGGAGGGTTTCGGGGCGACGTGGCCGCACGAGCACCGCGCATTGCCACAGACCATACCGGCTTGAATCGTGTGGCCCGGATGGGAGCACAGCACGATCCGATGGCCTCCGGATTCCAACCGACGTAGCACGCACAGGTGAGCTTCATTTCTTGTATCCTTTAATGTTAGTAATGGTTGTAGAAAGTGAGATACAGCAGAATGATCTAGCACGTACGTAGTACACTAGACATGTTTGAGGTTTTGTTACTGAGCGTCTGAGAGAATGTGCATCTCGAGGGGCTTTGTTTTCGGTGTTTCAAGAGACAGCGATGACTCGCATGGGGCGTTTTCCAATCCTTACACGAGTACACGGTGACTTGTGTGCCGTCGTGTTGGTGCTGCCCGGAAGTTGTTCTTCATTTCTAGTGACGAGGAAGGTTACATCTACTCTTGGGAAAGCCATAGCTCCCCGCCTGGCGAAACAAGACACGGAGGTCAGCCATCTCTCCGGCGAATTTGAGCTGCTCACCAGCCATTACTCGGCGCTTCGCGGAGCAGGCAGAGGCCTGAATCAACGCCTTCATTGGCTGCAGCTGCTGCGCCTCAGCTCATGCAAGCAGTAGGCCGATCTTATCTTACAAGGCAGGCCAGACGGAATGATAGCACCCCACGGGTACGATGCTGCCACGCGTGGCCGCGTGGGCAGCTCACAGCGGCCAGCGCCGTCCGCTGCGTCAATCCGCGCGCACCACCGAGCCGGTGGTGCATTTGCAGCCGCATTTACACCGCCCCCCTCTCTCCTCGCGCTGCTGCTGCATCTGCCGCAAATTTAAGACGGCCCCTGCCTCAGAGCAGCGGCTCAAAGACTCGTGGCTCGTCGTAGCCTTGCGGTACCCCGTACGTACCAGTGGTAATGGTGGCAGAGTGCCAGCACAACCCGTGCTGCTCCTGCCCTCGCACTCTCTGCTGCCAACTCATAAATGACGCCTCTTGCCAGCGTCAGGCACCGGGGATCAAGCTAGAGCCACCGCGCTACGGCGGCATGTACCGAGACCTCGGCCGACAGGTGGACCAATGGCGTCGTCGGTGGCCCACGTGGCCTGGGCCTTTGCTTGTGACGTGGATGCGCTGCCAATGCCATGACCTTTGCTTGCTTTGCATCAACGCTTGAAATTCGAGCACGACGGGCCGCTTGGTCGGATCTGGATTATCTGCTATTACTGCATTATCGTACTCTGCGACGTTCCGACCTGGATGAACAACGCTCGTTGTAGCAAGTCCTGTAGAAATAGTGCATGTGTAATGTAGCGAGAGATACTCATTTTATTGCTATAATCTTCGCTTTAGACCGTTTATTTAGAATCATACGATGAAAATAATACCCTAATATATGTTACTGCACAGCTCTCCTAATATATGTTTTGAGCTCTGCACTTCTCTTCGATGAGAGGTCTCTTCTGGGCTCCCATAAATGAGCCGCTCAGAGATCACCCGAACCGAAAGTACATCTCCAAGTGAACAGCGCCCGGGGCGGACATGAGACTTCGAGGTCGGATTCGGTCGATTCCCCGTCCATCAATGTCGTATCGCGGCGGGTCAATGTGAGGCCTCATCTCTGCCTCGGCGTCGTCGCGTCGGCCTAAAGATCTCCCGGAAAGTACATGCCGTGGATAGGGATCGATGTAGATGTATGCATGTGTCGACCGTCTTTAAGGATGTGGGGGCAACGGAGTAATGGCAGGCCATGAGGCCAACACAGGAGAGTAAATTAACATAGCTCGATCAGGAAACCACCTGATGCCAAAACACTGACACGATTGATCGTCACATGCGTACTCTCTCTTGGGTTGCAAATTAAAATTCTCCATCCGTTTTCGTTTATACACTTTTGCCTAGTACACATAAATTAAGAAGATTGTATCCATGACGAGATACGACAAAAATGCTCTCTAATAATATCTTAAGCATGTCAAACAAGATAGCAAAATGGATAAACATAGCTAGGGATGATAAGGGTTGTTTAGAATAGTTTATCTACGGAACTGTGAAGCATAAAATATTTATCGAAGAAAATTTTGGTCCAAAATGCCAAGTAAACGAAATGGGAAGGAGTGCATGTAGTGACCACCACATATATCGCCTACTTTGTATTGTTCTTATTAATCACGAGTAGATTAGAAGAAGAAGATTGCGGATGCATGATTGATTGATTGGACCTCAACCTTGACTTCTTTTAAAAGTACTTGCTGCGCACTCTACAATTTATCCAGCCCAATGCTACTTGAAAGCCAACTCATTACTCAAGAGAGATATACACGCACTACATATAGCACTCAGATGATGGCGCCTCAGATGATTGGAGGTAAGTTGCACTATACGTAATGCACACAGTATACCACTGGTTCTAGCTACTCCCTCCCTACAAAAGAGCGGTGTTTTTGTCTTTTCAAAGTTAACGAGATGCCATTTAACTACTTCGCTTTATGTTCATATATTTATAAAAAGTCATAAAATTGAAATATCATGAAAGTATTACCCATGAAAAATTTGCTCGTATCATTTTCATAAATCCAAACTATACATTCCAAACAATATGTGTGATCAAAATTATTTTGTTTTGACGTATTCTAGAATGTCACTTTTTGTGACTGGAATAATAGCAAACTAACATGCGTCCAAGAGGTGTGTAGGTTATTTATTTGCCACCCTACATTCGGGGAAAACGTTCGCCTGTCTGATATTCTACAGTGCTTTTCCTTTTCCCCTTCTTTCTGTAGCAGCTTGAAAAAAGAGAGCAAAAAATAAATGTCAAACTGGTAATGATAGATCAAAATTCTCTTTGAGCGGTTGGTGTGCCCAGCTAGCCCACATCGTTGGGATTGAGCCATGGAGAGTGTAGATAGTACGTGTGAATTCCACCAAAAAGATGTAAGCCTTTTTCAAATGGTAATACTGCTACGCAGTTAAAAAATATATTATGAGACAGCTAGCAAATATATTGAAATACGACCAGTAGCATATACTTTGAGAACATCACGCACATAGGGTCATACGATACGACATACCATTATCAACCAAGAAAGTTCATACGTAAAGGCATATACAGTAGGTGACATCAGTAGTCTATAATATTTGCCACATAAGATTTTTAATGACGTGGACGAGAGAGAACAAGGAGAGAGAATGAAGCTATCTAGCATGCAACAGACAGTCTATAAAACCCTTATAGATAACACAAAACACCATTGTATGAGTTGTTGTCTATAACAAATATTTTTTCCAAGTAAAAACTAAAAGATTGTGGGATCTCATATAGACAACTTAACAAACAACTCATTATATGAGCCATCTTTAGTGCTGTCTATAGATGATATGGATAGCTGATATAGACACCAGTTATCTGTACCATTGTATATGCCCTAATTTACATCTAATCAACAAGTTATATACAACCTTATCAAAAGTCACAAAGCATTTTTGGTGTATTGAACTGACGTCGATTCAAAAAGATGTCACGTAAGTATTAAATGAACTGAGCTTATTTTTCTCCAATGTATTGATCTAATTACTACTCATAACTGGGACCCACGTTATATTAAAAAAACCACAAAAAAATCATCTCTCAACCGTACTATCTCTCTGTCATAAATAGGCTCATATGAGTTATTTAATGCTTTAAATTGACTCCTATGTAGAGTCTAGTTCTAGAAATTTTTTTGTTGGAAGCGACCCCTTCAATGTATTGAATTGATTCAATATCTTCTCTCTCTTTCTTTAAACCGGCTCAAACAACACATTGGAGATGATCTTATGCATGTATGCATATACATCCACAAAAGATCGTCGGAACTCTCAAAAGGTGGAGAGAGGAGATGGTAAACGACAGGCTTATCACCGAGTCTTTTTTTTAATAATAGTAAAGAAAATACGACCAGTAACATATACTAACAGCGAAACCCACTTGAGAACATCAGGCGCATACGGGTCATACGATACGACATACCATTAGCTAGTCTGTCCGGGACGTGAGTGCACTTAACCACACACAACCATGTACTCCTTTTGACAACCTTAACGTACTTAGCACACGACTAAAACCAGTCCAAACTTCCATCTCAACCAGCAAACCCTAACTTTTACAGACTCCAACCAACCTCTCACTGCATGCCCAAGCTCAACCACTGAACCGCAGACACCCGGATACACATAGCATATCTTAGGTCAAACCACGTACGTACATGCATGCATTCGTACGTACGCAGATGCGGTGCACCACACGTACGTACGTGCATGACCCAACAAGTCCTGCACCACTACGAGTCTACGACTGATCAAGGCGTGATCCCACCGGCTCCGCCTCCGAGACCGCCGCCGCCACCGCCGAAGCCACCGAACGGGGTGCCTCCACCGCCGAACCCGCCGAACGGGGTACCGCCGCCGCCGAACCCGCCGAGCGGCCCGAAGCCACCAACGCCGCCGACCGGGCCGACGCTCCCGACGCCGCCCCCGACTCCACCGAGTGGCCCGGTGACGCCGCTGAAGACGCCGCCGCCGTTGTTGCCGAAGCCCCCGCCGTAGCCCCCGCCGACGGCCGGGAAGCCCGGGAGGTCCCCCATGCCGCCGACGCCCACGAAGAGGTTCTTCTTGTCCGCCACGCCCGCACCGCCGCTCTTGGCGGCGGCCGCAGCAGCCGGAAGCGAGGCGGAGGCCCCGGCAGCCGCGGCAGCGCCGCCGGGCACGTCCCTTGCCGCCGCCACGGCGTGCGCCAGCGCGAGGCAGAGCAGAAGGGACGCGATCCGAAAGCAGTACCACTTGGTCATGGCTCTACTCTCTCTCTCCGTGGTCTGTGCTGTGTGTGAGCTGCTGCTACGTACTACTGTGCAGTGGGGAGGGTGGCGTTTGCGGCTTAAATAGGCGGAGAGGGAGGGATCGGGAGGGCGAGGGGCAGGTGAAGGGTGTAAATGCATGAGAGGAAGTGAGGAGTGTAAATGCGTGGAGTAATACTCGATCGATCCACAGCTTTCGGAGAAGTGGAGGTAGGCGACGACGTGGCCTCCGGACTCCGGTGTCCAGAGCCGAGTTAAAGCCCGAGCGCGTGCAGTGCAGTGCGGGGAGATAGAGGAGAATATGTTGCCCATGCCGCCATGTCGTGATGGGTGCAGACGTGCAGCGCAGTGCGTGCACGCTTCGCTTGTTTCGTCAGGATTGGGCTGGGCCAGGTGAGCCGGTCCTGGCCTGTGCGCTTAAGCAGATCAGCGCCAGTCAACCTCGGCTGAAAGCCTATGTTTTTTCTTCCGGCTTCTGTGGTTGGGTCCAAAGTCATTGGCTGACATTGGAGCTGTGGCTGAGACTGGCGAGCTGATATGAAGTGCATACTGTTGAGCAATCGTTGCCGGTGAGTTCAGTTTGATCGATCATCTCATAGACAAGTATAGAATCGTACAGAACAATGCAAGAACAAATAGTAGATTGAACACAGAGATATGAGATGACTTCTTTCTTCTCTTTATTTCTCTTCTTATGATTAGCCTTTTACAATGACTAACACATTCTATTTATAGACTAGAGACCGTGGTAGGGTTTAGGATGGAGCGCTCACCCATGAGCCGGCTTGAAACACCTCAGCCCATCTTCTAGGCCCAGAATGCTACTACTACAACATAACTAACACAAGTATTGCGCAGTTAATTTGAACAACTAAATATATTACAACAAAAGTAGTTATCTAGAGAGTATGGTTCGCATTAGTGTCTGCATGTGACGTGGATGTGCCATTTTCCTTTCCCGATGCATGTCATCTTCGTCGTTCACCTAAACACAAAAAAATAAACAAGAGTGAGTCCGAAGACGCAGCAAGCACATAATATAAACGATAAACACTGCCACACCAACATAAACATAACCATATCATTATTTCCATCATTATCTTTTCATTAGTGCAATGCATCATAATTCTACATGCACTATCATGCTCATGCTCATATGCATTTCATCAGCTGATAATGGTATAGCGGAGTGTTCACCCGTCAATGACATACTCTTCCCCCATCTTCGTTAGGATGTGGTCCTTACATTGTAGGACTTTATCTAGTCCCTACAGATGTCAGATTTCATTTAGAGCACTCCGGATTAGTCATGTATCTTTCTCACCGACCTCACTGGAATAGTTACATGACTTTCTCACCAACCTGGCTCGTGCATTCTTACCATGATGCATAATGCATATGTCCATTGTCATCATTAACAGGGTAGCCTCATTGCTCACCCCATCCCATCATCATTGCCATTACCACGTAAGCATCATCATGTAAGCATCATCATAACACGAAAACATCGCATATTCCATACCATTTGTATGATACCGCTCTACCATGCACTTGCCTGTTAACCAACGGAGTGGAGCAATGTGCGGATGGCGCCGTTCCAGAACCTCCACCTAAACAGGAATTCAACCGGACTCAATACATTATAGCAATACATGCACACATACGAACGACATCGTTCCTACGCGCAATACGACATGAACAAACCCCACTCACCGGGCACTGTCCTGCTGACCCGGTGCCCAAAATAATAATAGGCTAGAGATCGAGTTGTCTAACCTTGCAAATAAAAATTTATGTGCGCGCCCCTAATTTCTTTCTGTGACACCCTGATTTTCAGAACCTTTTTGAAATTTTCAAAATAAAAAGAACCATTTTGTTTTGATGAGAATTCAAAGCTTAACCTGAAATTTCATAATGGATTTAAGTTGACTAACCCAAACTTCAACTAAAAGTTCCTTGTTGGTTTGTTGAGTTGTTGGAGTTTTGAAGATCTTACCTTCTCTGTTTATCTTTTACCCACCTCTGGCCCAGGCCTCCCCTCGTCTGGGATCCAACGGCCCAGACCTTCCCTTAGTTTGGATCCAAAGGTCCGGACCTCCTCTGTGTGGTCCTCCTCTGGTCCAGACCTCCTTGGGTCTAGACCTCCCAAATGCTTGGACTTCCCTAGGTCCAATTCTCCCTCTCGGGTCTTCTCTGGCTTGCAACCTCCCCAAGCCTTCGCCGCCCTCATGTGCATCTGAGCTCCTTTGGAATCCTGTTGAAGCTTTTCGTGGTTACTTGGACCTCCTTCGTTGCTTGTAACCTTGAAACCTTCTCTGGAGGTTCCCTTCAGTACCAGTCCGGTAGTACCACCCGCACCATGCGGTACTACCGCTTCTTCGGACCTCCCCTTATCCTTATTGGACCTCTCCGCGTCCTTCAGGACCTCCCCATGTCCTCTAGGACCTCCCCTTACCTTTATTGGACCTCCCTGTATCCTACCGGACCTCCTCCTTGTCCATTTGCATCTCTATTGATCGTGAGTCGTCCGATGTGCATTGGACGGTTTGATCCTGGTGAGACGTTCGGATGGTCCGAATGTCCCACCCTCCCTGAGCCTTAGATCATTCTGGGCGGTCCGATCGAAATCCAGCGGTCCCGACCTCCTCCTTGTAAATCTGGACCGTTAAGACCTCCCCCTTGGAGATCTTAACCGTCCAGACCTCCCCCTTGTAAATCTAGACCGTTAAGACCTCCCCCTTGGAGATCTTAGACCTCCCTCCTTGAAGATCTGGACGTTAAGACCTCCCCCTTGGAGATCTTAACCGTCCAGACCTTCTCCTTGTACATCTGGCCGTCAAGACCTCCCCTTTGGAGATCTTGGCCGTCCAGATCTCCCCTTTTGGTAGATACGACCGTTAGGACCTCCCCTTGGAAATCATAACCGTTCAGACCTCCCCTGGATTTGATCCTACGGCTCTAGACCTCCCTTGCGGGTGAGGTTCTCCTCTTACCTTTGCGGACCTCCCCATTTACCATTGATCTTGGCTGTTTGGACCTCCTCTTTGGAGATCCAACCGTCAGGACCTCCCCTGTGGGTGAGGATCTCCCCTTGTTCACTGCAAGACCTCCTCCATGTCTTCACAGGACCTCCTCACGGTCTTGGCGCCCCAATCTGGCGATCACACTCCCGCTTTCTTTACCTTTGACTGAGTCTTTGGGCAAAGAAGTCTTCAAGGCATTTAATGCATGTTGTATCATATTAAATGCTCCCACCTTTGCAGTACTCATGTCATACCCATTGTCACATTCCTTGCCTACTCCCATTGTCCTCTTTACCAACTCCTGAGGACCCATATTCTGGGTCATGTGCATTGGCTTCCACTATATATAGTTTGGGTAGTCCTCCTTTTTCACTTTCTTCTCCATTTCTCCTCTCTGTCTCAACCGAGCAATCTCTGGACCTCCTCCAACAATTCTTGGACATCCTCTCTTGAGTCCTAAGACCTCTCCAGTGAGCTCCTTGGACCTCCTCCCGACCTCCCATCCTCTCTGTTGGTTTTGTATCTAAGTTTATTTGGAGTTCTTTGGGATCTTGTTTGAGCTTTATTGAATATCTGGTTTTCGCGTGTAGATTGTCAAGAACGTGGGGAGCCCGAGTTCTGTGAGGGAGAGGAAAAAGCTTAAGAGTTTGAGCAAGGCAAGTTACACTCTTGATCATGTTGCGCCCAATACTTCAAATTACTTATGTCGTTTTCAAAGATATATGCATGCTTACTTTACTAAGTATTTCAATGCCTACCTTTAAATTCGTAGTTATGCCTACTGCTTGGTATGACCACTATCCATGTTGAATCAACCCTATTGTCACCCTAGATAAATCTGGTTCTTGCAATAGTGAGGACCCGAAGCTTTTAAAGAAAATAAAATGCTTAGTCTTGCTTAGACCAAAATCTTGATTTGGGAGTTTTGACCAAAAACATCACTTAATCAAATAATTTGGGCCGTGGCATTGGTGTGCCATGGAGATTTCGGCCATGACATTGGTGTGTCATAGAGGTTTTACAAATGGCCATGGCATTGGTGTGCCATGGAGGTTTGAAAGGCAAAGTAAATGAAAAATGGTTTTGACTTGGGCGAAGCTGGTTGTTTGATTGGTGCATGTCTATGCATGGGGGGTCGTGTGATCCGATGCCCTAGGGTTGAGGTTTGTCGCCTAAGTCGGTGAAGGACCGGTCTTTGAGACACCACTTGCTAAGCCTATAATGGGCTATGCCAAAATTGTGCAACCACATGTCTCCAGTGTGGGGCGTGGGATCTGGCTAATTAATTTACAAAGCTCTATCGTGGTTCATCCTGTTGATGTGGTGGGTTGTCATGTTACGACTGTTGTAGTCCCACCTGGCATAAGAGGGGGCACCCCATTAACCCGGCGGGTTTCTATCCAAAGGGGGGATCTGCGAAACCTTAATGGGGGTGGACTGCGTTGGAGCAATGCATTGTAAAGGCCTTGTCATGTGCTCTAGACCTCTCACTAAAGGAAGTGTGAGGTGGTATCGACGGATGCCAAGCAAACTAGAGAATTCATGTCATGTGGGTAAAGTGTACAACCTCTGCAGAGTGTAAATCTATTCGAATAGCCGTGTCCACGGTCATGGACGTGCTGGCAATGTCACTCAAAGTTAGCTCTTGGTTTTGGTTTTCAAAAGAATTATGAAACTGGTTTTGGTGGTTTAACCAAATTGGGTTTGGGCGGGAAGCCATGTGCAGGAGGGTATCCTTCACCATCTTCATGATGAATGCTATCCAACTGAAAATGGATTTCACAAAAATGAATTTTAATTATTGTAACCTGCCTTGAAACTTAATACTTGTATTTGAAATAAAATTGGCTTTATGCAAATCAACCCTAATATGCTTTCCCTTGATATATCCCTATGCATGTCATTCTGTTAATTGACGGGTGTAACTTGCGTGCACGGTTGTTGTGCTCACTCTTGCTTGATTCATGTATTGAGCAGATGAAGACTCCTATGATGATGAAGATGATCAACTCAATTAGGTCGCGCCTCCAACCACCACTGTGGTGTAATGGGCGGATATCTTGCTTTTTTTTTCATTGCGTTTGTGTGCTCTCGGTTGCTGGAGCTTGTAAGCAACCCCTTGTAATCAAACCTCCTTTTGTGTTAATAAAGTTTTGTGGATGTTTTGCTATCACTTGCTTGCTGTGAGAACTGGTCGATGATCCTTGGGGACCAGTTTAGATCGTAGTGGACTTTCGGCTCATCCTCAAGCCTCACGACCTCCTCGGGTTGGCTCCTTTCGGACCTCCCCGAGTAGCGCGTGGAGTTTGAGGAGGTCTTAGGTCCAACGACCTCCTCAAGGTCGGGACCCCAGACCTCCGAGTGGTTCTATCGGACCTCTCGGGAGGTCTGGAGGTCCTACCGGGATGTCCTCTCGGGACGTCCTGGGAAGTCCTTTACGGACCTCCCAGGAGGTCCTGAGGGAGCTCTCGGGACGTCTTGAGGGTCCCTTTTTGGACCTCCCAGGAGGTCTTGAGGGACCTCCCGGGTGAGCCCAGGGCCGGATCGTGACACTTTCCACCCCTTTCTTTTCTTTCTTCCCCCCTTTTTTTTCCTTTCCTAGCCGACACCCATTTCCTCGATCTCCCCTTATCTTTTCATCTCCCCCTCCTTAATCTCTCTCTCTCTCTCTCTCTCTCTCGCTCGCTCGCTCTCTTGTTCCCGTCGCCCCAACCCTACGGCTCCTTTGCCTCCTCTTCGGCCGAGCTGCTTCACCGAAGCTGCCGCCTCCTGTCGGTGTCGCTGTAGCGCCGCCTCGCCACTTGCCCCTCTCCTCTTGGCCGTCGGCCTGCTCTGGCCCGGCACCACCGTTGGTGCCACCTCCTGCCTTCATGACCCAGCAGCCAAGCATCTCCGAGCCTTGCCCCCTCTAGTCCCTCCCTCTCTCTAGAGCCTCCTCCCCCATGGCGCCGCCTTTGGCCACCAAAGACTGGGCCAGGCTGATCGCCCGGCGCCTGCCCTCGCCCCCTCTCTCAAGACGTGCCCAAGCCTGTCTCGGCCCGCGCCCTCCGCCTCCTATGAGCACTAACCAGGGAAAATCTACTCTCACTCCCCCTTTTTTTTTTTACTTTATGCATCCTAGTGTTGTGCCATGCTTGCTCGCGTGCTATGCTTAAGAATGGGGGATAGGATATCCTACCTAATTTGTCGGTAGAGGTGGGAAGTGGCGATGACGCCGCTCGTGGTGGCCGTGACCTTGCCCTCGGTTGAGTGCTTCTTTGGTGGTTCCTCTGGTGGGTGGTTTGGGGTGGCAGTGAGAAGCTTGCTGGTGTTGGCCTTGGGTTGAACTGAGACTTGAGGGGAGAAATGAGGCAGGCCTTGTGTTGGGGCTTGCTCTTGGTTTAACATGGGAAAAGGGGAGGCATTTATGTGAGATGTGGCTTATGGGGGAAATGATTCGATTGTGCTCTCTGTGGCTATGCGATGGCTTGGTCTTATTCCTTGCTCTCACTCTCTCCCTCCTGCTGGCTTGGTCAAAGGGCACTATTCGTTTGCTTTTCTACTGTGGACGGTAAGTCAGTAAAAATCGTGGGCGTTGGATTCTCAATTTTCGCTTTCCTTCTCTTTTCATTTCTACTGGCATTACACGGCTACTGGGCCAAGTCCATGGTTACCCAACACATACTACAACATATAAAACGCGTGGAGGGATAAGACTTATTCTCTCTATAACGTATTTAAAAATGAAGTATTCGAACACAGATTAGCCAGCTCACCACTCATGTTGCTAATCAACTGACTTGGGAGACTCTTGTACTTACAAGATATGGTCGGGGTCCCAAGGCTCACCCAGTATATAACTGATGTCTGACGGACAACTAGGAGAAGGGACAAGTTGGTCAAGCTGAGTCTGGACAAATCTACTTGCAACATGTCCTTCTTTAATTTGTTGGATCAGAGCTTAAAAAATTCAACGAGGGGTTTGACCAACGCAAATCTTCCTTCAAACCAAAGAGAGAGAGAAAGAACTTAACACAGCGAGTTAAGAACATGTTGCTTTTGAGAAATCAACTCAAACATTATCTCCACGGTGAGATTTCAGCCCATTATGGCCCATTCTGAATTTATGTTTTGACTCCTGCCATTAACTATCATGTCATTTTGAGCTGCTAGTTGACGGTGAGAGCCACTCTGAACACAATGTACATAGGCGTAACCAAGGATCAAAGAACCGTTACCGGGCAAAGTCCCGTTCGGGGCTCGGTAACGGTTCCCGGCTAGTAACCGGAAAAACTTGCTAAAAACCCGACGAAGTTCAGAAGTCAACATTTGAATTCAAATTCCTCCCGACCGGTTACCGAGCGGTAACCGGAAAAATGGGTAAAACCAGAAAATAAAGGAAATTTGGTAATTAGCAATTGTAGAGTGTTTAATGAAGTAGAAATCCTCCAAGAGTTTAATGAAGTAGCAATTGCAAAAAATAGAGAAAACCTTGCTAGCTTCACTCTCTGGCGTAGCCCTCTCCCCCCAAGTACTCAGCAGCATCTAAAATAATAAAAACATGAGTTGATGGTAATGAATAATAACTTGACTAGCATACTAAAAACAATAATGGTGGCAATTCATACCAATACATTGTCGAGAAACCCGAAGGTTGTGCAATATACTCATTGTTATCAAAGAGTACAAGTCCTTCATATTGAGCTAGGTAGGCTTTGTATTGATCCCAAGTGTATATTTCATAGGCATATTGTAGCTAATGATTATAAACTTGTTGGTAATATTCGGGTTCCACCCACTGATAAACCATTCTTGAATTGTTATTGAAGGGTACAAGACCATAATGATGAGTAGGATAAGAAGAAATATTTGACGAATGAGAATCATCACCAGAAGGTAATAGGTTGGCTTCTCGACGTCCATAAGTCCTTGAGCTAGCATGGGATTAATAGGAAGAAGAGTCATGTGGCCGAGATTGGTGTTTTTTGCGACCCTTACCCCTCACGTAGGTCTTATGAATTGTTCTTGAAGCATGACAACCATGGTTTTCATCCTGGGTAGCATGCGTGAAATTTTTCTCACATGTGAATTCCAATGGTTGGTCTTGTGCTATATCTCGAGTTGTCCCACCATCAGCACCATCATCGAACGACGGAGAGCTACTATCAGCAGACTCTTGGTACTGCACTTTATTAGATGGTGGACTTTCTGTTTCTTCATCGCTTTCCACAATGTCCTCCTGAATGTTCTTTTTCTTCTTTTTATCAGCCTCTCGTTTCCTTATTTGTGTAAGAGAGGCAAAGTTTGCAGCCAATTTTGCAGTCGGTTGGCTACAATATTTCCTTTTCCCAAGATGATTCTTGCCAATAGTTGTCTTTGTCCATTGCTTCAACTGCTGTTTATCTAGTGCTTTTTCTAGTTCCTCCTCAGGGATGGCATCAACTACAATCTTGGATGGAATGGAGGGCTCACCCTCCTCGTCTAGTACGTGATTCGATTCTATCATGGAGCTACCAAGCCACTCATGGATTGGGTTATCCCTGTCATACATAGTGGCATTAATTAGATCACCAAAAGGATCTACATCTCTATCATCATTTCTAGTCTCATGCTCTTGCAATCGCAGCCTTAGATTGTAGTGGACATATACGAGCTTATGTAGTTTCCTGTACCCAAGACGGTTCCTCAATTGTGTATGCACCAAAGCGAATGGGCTCCAATTACGTTCACATCCACTGGAGAAAACACATTGTGAGACAATTCGTAAGGCATATTTTTGTAGTGTTGGTATCTCCGCTCCAAAAGTCATCCACCATGTAGCTATAAGTAACATGAAAATTACATTAAACTCATAGTGACGATTAATTTTCTATGTATATATAAGTTGATAACAACATACCTATAGTATGACGAGATGCACTAATGTAAGCCTCATTTGAAGCAAATAGGCCTCATCGATTACGATAGAATTCTAGCTCACCTAGAGCCTGCACTGCCTCCTTGGGTGTATCGGCTATTCTTTGAATTGCCATTATCACGGAAACGACGATGGCTAGATTCTTCGCCAAACCATATAGGTTGTGGCTCTACCGGTTTAGCACCGCCGCTGTCCAAACACACTTACAATGTTAGAAAAAACACAACAAATATAATTTATGTGTTAGGATTTAGAAAACTATCTACTTGCTTGCAATCACATAGGTGCGGTTCTTGAGCATTGCAATTCTTTTATTAACTACCTCGATAACACGATCACAGGTAGCCTCATCTTTTGTCAATGCATCTTCAAGTTCTTGCTTGAGTTCGTATGTTATTCCAACCAATCCTGCCACAGTTGTGGGTCTCTGCTGGTTTACAAATCTTAGTAGTCAATAAATCAGTTCTACCACTTTAATGACCCAATGCATAGAGGTCCACCACTGTCTACATGTGAGACAAGAATACATGTATTCTCCTTCTTCGATCGTGCACAAATGGTTGGAGCTCCACACATCTGACACCATCCACTTCATAAACTTGTCTTTTCTATCCCAAAAACTTTTCAAGAAAACAAATATCGTTCCAAACCTTGTGGCGTTTGGACGAACTATCTCTCCTCCCATATGTTCTCGCATTTCATTATGGAGACAACCGTGGCTGTATAGGAACTGACAATCTCTTGACCGCCTTGACAACTCTAGCAACCTCCTTGAACTAGCTAATATCCTTCAACATGAGGTTGACGGTATGCGCCGCACACGGCTGCCAGACTAAAGTTGGATAATCTTCAATTACCAGTTGACATGCTTTCTTGTAGTTTGCACCATTGTCAGTCACAATCTGCATAATATGTCGAACTCCAACTTCTTCCACAACTTTACGTATCTCACGATACAAAAAGTCAGTATTTTGCATCTCACCAGTTGCATTCACTAACTTATGGAAAAATATTCCTCCATTGCAGTACAACATGAAGTTAATAATACTCAGCTGTGTAGGTCCTGACCATGAATCACACATGATAAAGACTCCATATATACCCTAGTCATCTTGGAATTGTGCTACTTACTGCTTTATTTCTTGTTCGTTAGCAACAAGATATGGCCCATCGATTTCATAGCCTCTTGGTGACGCCACGCCTTCACCAAGTTTTTGTGTCTCTCTGATAGCAGCATGAAAATAAGGACAATCTGCCCTTTTTTTTTTCTAGGAATGTCATTACTATGGAACCACTTAGACCAAATTTTCCCAAGTTTTGACTTTGCATCTCCACATAGTGCTGTATCAATGCGGGGTTGGAGGGGTGCCTGACCTACCAAAATATCAGAATCAACTCTCACGGACTGTGATCTACCAAGCATCCTAGAAATGGCACCACTTCCTCTGTCACTTCCACTTCCACTTCCCCTACCACTTCCACTGCCACTTTCACTTCCCCTACCACTTCCACTGCCACCACCATGTTCAAACGTTCCACCCCCTGGCTTTTGCCCTTTGTTGGAGTTGGTGTACCTCCAACGACTCTCGGTGAGCCCATTCCATCTGCATTTCCTCGTCACCATCAATGGCCCACAAGCTACAGGCTCTCTTGCAGCTTGTTCCATTCGCAGTCGTTCATTTTTAATAGCTTTCTTTCTTGCATGCCTTCGCTTCTTCAAGACTTGCCAGCATGAGCCTTCGGACTTCCGCCGGAACCCCACTACAAGCAACAACATCTCCGTGTCTCCTAGCAAGATGTTCTTTTATGTGGGTGACACTTCTGCCTGATTTCGTTAGATTACAATATATGCACTTTAAACCAGCACCTCTAAATTACAATATCCGCGCTTTAAACCAGCACCTCCTGGTCTCTCTCCATGTTCCCAAACATTGATAGATTTAGGAGCCATCACCTACCAAAATTTAATCCTTAGTTTTGGCATAGCAAGGATGAACATATGACTTGAGTATGCTAGCTGTTACTACCTATTATTCTAGCTTCTTGTTGATAGTTAAACACATGTCAAGTTAATGATAGAAGCTTAATGATGTAAATCTGAGAGCATTCTAGTTACCGAGTAATACTTGGACCTATTCATACTAGTATTTGATAAAGAACAATAGGCATGTATAGAAGGATATTATTTCTAGCTCCCTAGCATGATCTGCATCATTTCATATCTTGCTTACATGAAGAAACTTGAGCATGTACATGCTAGTATTTGAATCAAGACAACATGTAAGTTATAAAGGAACATCTAATACCTACTACGCTTCTTCTTTGCCGCCACCACTTCTTGTTGTATCTCTTTGCCGCTGCATTTGCTTCTCCCAGAGTCTTTGCTCTTTTCGCTTTCTTTGCTGCAAAGAAATGGAGGGAGGGAGGCAAGAGGGAGGCAACAGGCAGGCACAAGAGGGAGGGAGACAAGAGAGGGACATGGCGACATGCTGTACTGGACAAGAGGGAGGCTCAGGCAGTCACATGCAGGGAATCCTGTGCATTGGACTGATTCAGCTCTCAGCCAATAGCAAGAGGGGGGAGGGAGGAGGGAATCCTATGTGAAACAGTTTGGACAAGTCAAAAAATCGAAAGCAAGATTCAATTTTTTTGGTCGAATTTTTCCGCCCTCGTAAATCGGTAACCCACGGGTTTTTTTTCTCAGGCGAATCGTGGTAGTGAAATGTAGGCTAGGTTCACCAATGACGCTCGCCCAGACTCCATACTTCCGTCCAGGATGGCAGGAAATATCTAACATTTTCTTGTCGATTCAAAATGTACATTGAACGTGATCCCTAATTTCTCCAAGCTAAAAGTGGCGGAGCCACACTAGTGCATGGGGGTACAGTTGCACCCCCAAAAATTTTATATGCAAACTCTTTATACAGTATATATACGTAGTATAATACACATACTATACAATGAATTACATTGTGTTATTCTCAGCAATCAATAGTCAACAGCCCACCAACACAAGCAATATTTTGTGATGTCGGTTGTACTAGAAACATGTAATTTGTTCCACTTAAACTTTTACTATGTCATTTAAACTTTTATGTTGAAATATGTCATTTAAGTTCGCACCTTTATGCACACACGAGTGCGATTTCAGTAGATATTTTGTAAGGTTGTGGATTTATTCTCGGCCTCCGTCTTTCTAGATATGTGATATGAGGCGTACTCACGTGTGTGTGTGGTGGGGTGTGTGCATATGTGTCTTCTTTGTAATCGTAAAAAAAAGTTTGCACCCCAATCTGCGAAATCCTGGCTCCGCCGCTGCAAGCTAATGGCGAGAAGTTACCAGGTCTTCATAACCCATAATTTCTCCTGGCTTGAAAGAAGAGAGGCTACCGGTAGGCCATGGCATCCTATGAATTGTAATCTGAGTTACGTAACTTTCCTTTGCGTGTATCTCCTCTCTTCATGGTATTGGTGTGTGCGCGTGTTCTGGTGAGTTTGGTTCAGATTATAGAGGCCTCTGCGCTACACAGATAATACCGAATTACAGATATATGTATACAAAAAGAGAGCATGGAAATCTTTTCAGAACCCGAGGGGAAGCTGTGATGGTTAACAGCTCGGGAAGAACCAGGGGTCCAGGTCCTCCAGGAGCCCAACCAAAGTTCACGCGAAATCTTTGGGTACATCTGCCGCGCCTGGCAAAGTTGCATCTAGTCAGAGGTAGACGAACGCTCCTCCACTCAACGTTGTTCTTGGAAAGCCCACGCCTCTCAGCTTACAAGTTTTCAATGAATAATACAGTAAAAAAGCTCAATGCATAGCTTAAGATGGCACTTATGTACTCTTTGGATATGCTAAATGATGGTATTGAACAAAGGTCTCTTAATTAGAGATACAAGAGACTCTTTCCTTGTTAGTGAGTACTGCTAGTAACATGTATTAACTAGAGCTACAAGTACACATGAGCAGCTGTCTAGTATTCTTGGGATCAGAAGAGTACAAACAATGGGTCTATGCCGGGACCCGGGAGCATCTGGCTGCATGTATAAATTGGATATATCTCTGCCCCCACTGTGGTCTGCATCACGTACAGTGATCCATGTACACCTCATTTCTAGTGCACAATATGACTGGTCAAGAAAAGAATAGATTAGTCCCCAGAAACTTCACATCTTTTGGACACAGAAACAGCTCTTATCACAGTCTCTCCCTGCCTGCTTTGGAGCTCAACCAATGCCACTTTATCTCTTTCAAAGCTTAAGTTACAAGAAAAGAAG
Organism: Phyllostachys edulis; assembly: GCA_036346405.1. Taxonomy (NCBI): domain Eukaryota; kingdom Viridiplantae; phylum Streptophyta; class Magnoliopsida; order Poales; family Poaceae; genus Phyllostachys; species Phyllostachys edulis. Next base: position 6,630,342 of record CM070550.1, on the reverse strand, counting down.
TTAAAGAGATGAGGGGCAATGGAGGGAGGAGGGAGGAAACAAAAGGACAGAAAAAGCACGCTTGCTACCTTGGCAGGTTAGTGTTTCTTTCCTTTTTCTTTTAGTCTTCACCCCCTCCCTTCCATTGGTCTGTCCTTGTTTCTTTGTTTGCTTGTGGCATGTCCAATGTAAAATAGCTTTATTTTGGGTTTGAAGTACAGTCAGAAACAAAACAAATCTCTCAAATAATTTTGAAGTTTTTACAAAATGAACATATATAGTAGGCAAAGCAAAAAGCCTCTTTAGTAAGTTGGACTACTTATTAGTTAGGTGCCAGGGCACAATCTGCAATGGATTTTCCAAATCTCATCATAAGATAAGAATCAAAGCCTAAAAAATGTTGGTCCTTCTTTCCTGACCTGTTTCCTCTGTAGCAAATTTTTGATATGCTGTTGTAATTGATACAGTGACAAGGGAAAAGAATGAATAGCTCAACTAAAACAAAGTAGTAGTACCAACATGTTTAAAGTTACTACTGCCAAAAAAGAAAGGAGCTCTTGCCCACATCCGTTTGCCAAGAATCTTTGATGCTTGTCTTTTTGTGAGAGGGAAGCTTGATACTTACTACTCTCTTTACAAAACCCCCACCACTAGAATAGCCTTTGTTTTGCAAAAAGCAAAAGTTTTTATGCTTAAAACTGTCTTAAATAGCAGTGCTTAGAAGAAGTTAGGCCACCTCCCCCTAGTTACACCAACATCCAGCCAGACCCACCATAATGCAGCTCTTGTTTGTTCCTTCTTGCAATGCATCATCTCTTTGCTCCACATATCTTCCTCTTCGATCAGAAGCTTCCAGGCCTCGGGGTGCTCGCCGCTACGCTCGGCCCGGAGATCTTCCAGACTCACCCGTTCCCCTGAAGAATTCAGAGTGGGAGAAAATCAAATCAGAGGCAGAAGAAGGAATTGAAGCAGAATGCAAGTTTGTGTTTCAGGTGACCCTACACTGAGCCGTTAGACCTTCTGTTGTGTATTATAAATTTATAATTAACCATGGGGGTGTACTTTGTTTTACTGCTTCCATGCATGTAGAATAATCATTTCAAGTATGATATGTGCATCCATGTTACTCATTAGGATAATAGGACTAATCTACTTGCTTTTGCTAAAAGAATAGCATATCATCATAGGGGAATGTCTGTGGGTGTAATGAGGAAAATGAGTGTGTGACATCTTTTGTTTACATTCCCGTATCTTTATCTTCTCAATCTTTTATGCTCAAACAAAATTATGTGATGCCTTAAACATTTTGAGTGCCTCATTACTTTTTTCTCTTTTTGCCAGCCTATTTCACAAGAAAATTTCAGGAAAACATAGCATTGGAATGTTATAAAGTGAGCTATTAGCCTATTAAACGACATATTAAACACATTGCAGCACCATACAGTCATACACCTCAAACAGAAGTTGGTCAAGCCTAAACTAAGAGCTCCTGATTTTTGATAAAGAATCATGGGCAGTAAGAGTTCATTGTTTCGAATTTGATCAAGAACTGCAGTATATTGTCACCCACTATGTAAAGTACACTGCAACAAGGCCACACCTCAAACCGAGTGACATTTTTCAAGCCAACAACTCTAAACTTCAAGAAATCTATGCATGGTCATGGATATGGCCAATTCTTTTCTGATGTGGCAAATGCAAATGTAACAGAGTCACATGCCTCAGAAACTAACATTTGAACTGAAGTTGTAGAAACAAAAAGAGGAGGGAAAAAAACCAACTCAAAAATCAAAAGTCAAGCCTGCAATGCAATGCAATACAAAGTGAAGTACCTGTTGTGGATAGGATCAGGGCCATTAGGCACCCTCCTCTTGCTGTCCTGGAAAGGATCATCAGCCTTGAAATCCTCCAAGGTCCTCTGTCCTCCGGCGACTCTGGCCAACATCCTCCTCCCGCCGATCGCCGTCGGAGACGGTTTCTCGTCGTTATCCATGACCAATGACATCAAAACAAGAGCTCCAAATAGGAAGGCCAATGCCGCCGCCGATGCCCGCCTCACGGACCCGGCCGGCCTTCTCATAATAACACCCGGTGATCTTCGCCGTACGTCTTCTCGCCCTGCCTCCTCCTCCTCCCTCTCCTCTGTTGCTTCCCTACTAAGTACTAACGCTTGTGCTACTGCTGCCGCCGCCGCTGCTAATCTTCTACGAGCTTCTGATGGGGTGGTGCAGCTGCGATGCTGCAGTGTGACTGCATATTATAATGTGGGGAAGTAGCAACAGGATTTGTGTCAGTCGCTGTTGTGCTATTCTTGCTTCTTGTTTTGTTCTGGGTTTCTTTTGCTTTAGCTGATTCTGCCGTGCTTTTGAAGGACCTAAATAGAGGGGGGAGCGTAGAATCAAAGCAAGTGAGCCATGCTTGCTTTTGCACTTTGCTTTTTGAGTTATGTTGTTTTCTTCTCTTTTCCTTTTCAATTTCTTGTTTGTTCTTGTGAAGGGGGAAAAGACAGTGAGAAAAGAAAAGTTTTAGGACGCATTGCTATCTGATCCTTAAGGCTGCCCTTGTTTCCCCCCAAGTACATTCCTATCGGAAGATAATTCAGGTTACATGCCCAAAGAAATGGAAAGAATTCATCTTTGAGTAACTCTAGGAGGGGGCATGACACATGAGAGATTGCCTGGTAAAGTGGGGTCCAAAAGCAGCTCCAAAGTGAGCAGCACCCTGAAGAAATACACACTACTTTCAGGTGATGTGTCACAATCCTTTTTACTTGGGGTGAGATTACAAAGCAATGCTCCTATCAAAATCAGTATTTTGATTCTGATTCTTTGTTAAATTCCCCTTGAAATGACATTTGAGCACACTCGCTGAAGTCCATTCATTTCGAATATTTACACATGAATGTAATTGGATCTGTTGGATTGCTTCATGCTGATGCCCCTACATGTGGAATCAACTGACTGATTTCAGAATATTTCCCAAAATAAAAAATCAGGATGTATGTTGGAGTAAATTATGGTTGTGGCCAAATTAACAGCCTAGAATACTATGGTTGTAGCCAAATCATCTTTGTTTTCTTCTGTAGGAGCCAGAATTTCTTTGGCAGAACAAGCTTGAGGCAGGATACTGAACCCAAAGAGCGTCTATATTGTGGAAAGGGCCAAACTAGTTGGTTATTTTTGAGACAGGCTGACACAGTTGCTGTTCTGAAATCCACTGTAAAGCAAGACAACAAAAAATAAAGTGGGAACAGGTAGTTGCCTGCCAGCATGGCACTTGAATTCTACAGCAGTAAAGTACTAATTACTGCATCACCATTTTGCAGTAACAACAGAAGATAACCACCACTTACGTTATACGGCACACACGCCTTATGTTAGAAAAATAGGAATAAAGGAGACATAAATTTTTACGTGAAAAATTTTTGCAGGAAAAACCACAGACGCTAACCGGCGATGATCACTATATGAGGAGCGATTACAAAACGCAGGGGATTACAATGAGACGTCCCTCTCCCGTGCGGCTTACAAGAGGTATATAAAGGGGTAAAAGGACTTAGAGTCCAAGTAGGAAACTAATCCGCTAATATGGCATATTCCAGATACTTCCATATTAAAAATTCGGATCACATACGGATCCAAATATTAACAATCTCCACCTTGAGACGAATTTCCTCTTGTAGCAAAATAAAGAATCATCAATCAACAAATGATTCCCCAATAAGATAAAAATCACTGTGCGCCAACTAGTCTCTAGGACTAAACTGTAATACCAACTAAGCTTGAGCAAAGCTCAAACTTAGTAACAGGAACTGGCTTTGTCATCATATCAGCTGGATTATCATGAGTACTTATCTTGCACACTTTAACATCACCTTGAGCAATAACATCTCGAATAAAGTGATATCTCACATCAATGTGCTTTGTTCTCTTGTGGAACATCTGATCCTTTGTAAGGCATATAGCACTTTGACTATCACAAAATATAGTAGTGCAAGAATTATCTCCACAAAGCTCAGTGTACAAACCTCCCAACCAAATAGCTTCTTTACAAGCTTCAGAAATAGCCATATATTCTGCTTTAATGTTGATAAGGCAACAGTAGCTTGCAAACTTGCCTTCCAACTAACAGCACAACCACCAATGGTGAAAACATAACCTGTTAGAGATCTTCTCTTGTCCAAATCACTAGCATAATCAGAGTCAACATAACCAATAAGTTCATCTCTAGAATTCCCAAACTGCAAACAAGCATTAGAAGTGCCACGCAAATATCTGAAAATCCACTGAATTGCTTTCCAATGCTCTTTTCCAGGATTAGCCATGTATCTACTGACAACACTCAATGCATGAGATAAATCAGGACGAGAACAAACCATTGCATACATAAGCAATATCATAATCTGACTTAGGACATAAGGCTGAAGATAATCTGAAATGCGAAGCTAATGGAGTACTCACTGGTTTTGCATCATGCATATTAAAACGACGAAGGACCTTCTCAATATAACCTTTTTGACTAAGGTATAACTTGCCAGATTGTCTCTCTCTAATAATCTCCATGCCAAGAATTTTCTTTGCTGCACCTAAGTCCTTCATCTCAAATTTATTACTCAATTGTGCTTTCGGTTTTACTACTTTTGACTTATCTTTTGCAGCAATCAACATATCATTAACATAGAGAAGTAAATAAATAGCTGAACCATTAACAGTCTTTAAATAAACATAACTATCATAATCAGACCGCTTAAAGTCATGAGAGAGAATAAAGGAGTCAAATCTCTTGTACCATTGCCTAGGAGATTGCTTCAAACCATAGAGATTTCTTTAATCTACAAACAAGGTGTTCTTATCCAGGAGTAACAAAACCCTCAGGTTGGTCCATATAAATGTCTTCTTCCAACTCTCCATGTAAGAATGCAGTTTTAACATCTAATTGCTCAAGTTCATAATCACGCATGGCAACAATACTGAGTAAAGTGCGAATAGAACTATGCTTCACAACTGGAGAAATGATATCATTAAAATCAATACCTGGAATATGACTATAACCTTTAGCAACCAATCTTGCTTTATACCTTGCTGGTTCAGTAGAAGAAATACCTTCCTTTCTTTTGAAAATCCACTTGCAATGAACATGCTTCTTCTCCTTTGGCAATTTCACTAATTCCCAAGTGCCATTCTTTTCAAGTGACTCCATTTCATCATGCATGGCGCTTATCCACTTATTACAATCAAGGAGTTAATAGCCTCGAGTATGATGAATGTTACAATTACCTTCAATTTCTTACGCCACACTCAAAGCATAAGCAACAATATTAGCTTCTTCAATCAACCTCTTGGGTGGATTAATCTCCTCCTAGACCTATCAAGCTGCAATAGACCGTTGTGGTGGTCGCTCAACAATAGGAGTATCATCAACAATAGGTGCATCATGAACAACAATATTTTCCTTATCTGATGTGTCATTTGAACCAACAAAATGGTCTACTTGAACACTTGAATTCTGTTCACTCTCAACAGGAACATTAGTGGGCAGTTTATCATGAAGCATAGCAGATTCATTAAAGACAACGTTTCTGCTAATCACAACCTTTCTTGTTTCAGGATTCCACAACTTATATCCTTTAACACCAGATTTATAACCAAGAAAGATGCACTTAACAGCTCTAGGCTCTAATTTTCCATTATCAACATGAGCATAAGCAGTATAGCCAAAAACTCTCAATTCTGAATAATTTGCTGGGGAACCAGACCATACCTCAATTGGAGTCTTCTTTTCAATTGCAAGAGAGGGTGACCGATTAATAAGATAGCAAGCAGTGGAAGCGGCTTCAGCCCAAAAATGTCTATGCAAACCTGCATTTGACAACATGCAACGGGCCCTGGAAATGATGGTCCTGTTCATACACTCAGCTACACCATTTTGTTGAGGAGTACTAGGAACGGTGTAGTGCCTAACAATGCCTTCAGTCTTGCAATATGATTCAAATTCATCAGAACAGAATTCCATCCCATTATCAGTGCGAAGTTTCTTTACCTTATTTTCAATTTGCCTTTCAACCATAGTCTTCCACTCTTTAAATGCTGAAAATGCTTATGATTTATGCTTCAAAAAATAAGGTCACACTCTTCTAGAGTAATCATCAATAATTGTTAACATATAACGAGCACCTCCTAGAGATGTCTTCCGAGATGGCCCCCATAAATCAGAATGCACATAATCCAAAATATCTTCTGTGGTATGAACCGAGGTATTGAACCTCACCCTCTTGTGTTTGCCAAACACACAATGCTCACAAAATTTCAGCTTGCCGATGCTATGTCCATCAAGAAGTCCTCTCTTGCTCAAAACCAATTTCACTCATATGCCCAAGGCGCATATGCCAAAGATTAGTAGCATCGGAATCAGATGATGAACTTGAAATTACAGCAACATTACCTAATATTGTAGTACCTCGCAGATGGTACAGATTGGCAGATTTAATATTAGCTTTCATCACAACAAGAGAGCCTTTTGATACCTTCAAAACTCTACTTTCACCAGAATACTTGTACCCTTTACCATCAAGAGTACTCAAAGAGATGAGGTTTCTTTTCAAATCTGGAATGTGCCTCACATCTATCAAAGTTCTGACAATGCCATCAAACATCTTGATCTGAATTGAACCAATTCCTGCAACCTTACAGGATGAGTTATCACCTATCAACATAGTACCACCTTCAACAGGTTCATAGGTGGCAAACCAGTCCCTATTAGGACACATATGAAAGGTACAAGCAGAATCAAGAATCCATTCATCATTGATCTTAGCACATCCAGCAAAGGCAACAAGAACTCCTCCATCAGAACTATCATCAGTAGCAAGGGAGGCATTACCTTCATCATCTGGTTTACCTTTTGGCTTATAATTGCCCGTTCTCTTTTCTTTATTTTACAGCTTCCAGCATTCAGAGATGTCGTGCCCACTTTTCTTGCAATATTTGCACGACTTGTACTTGCCTCTGGATTTCGACCGGTTCTTGTAGCCGTTCGAACTTTTGCTTTGAGATCCATTATTTGAGTTCTTCTCGTTTTGCCTACCACGAACAAACAAGCCTTCTCCTTTTGGACCTGAATTTTCAGAAGGTACCATCTGTTTCATCTTCTCCTTAGCATGCAAAGCTTCATAAACTTCATGAAGAGTGAGAGTATCTCTACTATATAATGTGGTATATCTGAAATTTGAAAAAGAACTAGGCAGGGAACACAAAAGAATAAGACCCAAATCCTCATCATCATATTTTACCTCCATCGACTCATGGTCGGAAACGATCTCCTTAAACAACGAAAGATGATCAAGCACGGATCCTCCTTCTTGCAATTTGTGAGAGTACAACTTTTGTTTGAGATGCATCTTACTGGTGAGATCCTTTGTCATGCAAATTTGTTCCAGCTTCAGCCATAATGCAGCAGTTGTCTTCTCCTTCAAAACCTCCTGCAAAATATTATTTGATAGATGAAGGTGAATCTGAGATAAAGCCTTACGGTCTTTACGCTTCTCATCTGCAGTCCATGCGATAGGTTGTTTCTCAAACCCTTTCAACGCATCATCCAAATCCATCTGTGCCAACACAGCCCTCATCTTAACTTGCCATAGCGAGAATCATGTGTCTCGATCCAAGAGTGGAAGATCATACTTCAAAGTCGCCATGAGGAATAAATCCTGAAAATTGCTGGTATTGATTTGTGTAAACCTAGCAAAAATCACTTACCTCTTTGGTACACGTTTCTGTGTACACGAATCAAAGATCTTCTAAACTCCTGGTATTGTGGACGTAACAAAGATGACCGGATTTTGGGCACTTCACGTGATGCAACAGAAAACACTTTGATGGCTTTGTACTGGATCAAGTCTGGATGCTTCCACGTGAATCAAAGATGGCAGAAGCTTGCTGTGGTGAAAGATTAAAGAAATATTTAATCGACTGTTCTTTCTTTGGAGAATCAAACTTGATCGCTGTCTTCGTTACGCCGAGGCGACAAGCGATAATTCCGGCCGATCGTGACTGCTGGCTGGACCAAAGCGAAGCGACGCAGCGCTGCTTGAGGCGCCACGCCGACATCGCAGGTACACCGCAAGGCGCGAAGACGGCGGCGGATGACGACGCTACCAAGACGCTGGCGATGACGTCGGCTGGAATAGATCTTTTTCTTCGTATCTCTCCAAACCCTAAAACTCATGTGCTCTGATACCACTTGTTAGAAAAATAGGGACAAAGGAGACACGAATTTTTACGTGGAAAACCCTTGCGGGAAAAACCACGGGCGCCAACCGGCGATGATCACTATATGAGGAGCGATTACAAAACGCAGGGGATTACAATGAGACGTCCCTCTCCCATGCGGCTTACAAGAGGTATATAAAAGGGTAAAAGGACTTAGAGTCCAAATAGAAAACTAATCCGCTAATATGGCATATTCCAGATACTTTCATATTAGAAATTCGGATCACATACGGATCCAAATATTAACACCTTATACAACTACATGACAACTCTAAAACCATCTAAGTATACTGTCTGAAAAATATGAGTACTGCCACTTCATTTCATCCAAAATTAGCCAAAGATATGTGCACATCAAAGTGTCAGTCTGTAACTAGGCCTTATTTCACTGGTCCAACTAGGTGAACATGCATCGAAGCATCTACCAAATGTGAAATGTTCTATGAATTGCAAACATTGCAGCTTTTCTGGCACTGACTGTGTGTGTATTTTGTACCAACCATGTAGACCGGGTTGTTATCGCATTCGCCTTATGCGGCCCATGCCGCGCAATTCTCGCTCTGGTCGGAGCATCCTTCGCTTTGCTTGGTGCTTGATGGATTGTCATAAGACCTCACATGGATCCACTTCGGTGCAGACCATTTCTCGCCTTTTATAACTGGGCAGCTTCCATGGAAGCTAAGCAGGTTTGGTGCGCCATCAGCTTGAAGGTTAAAGAACAGCACAGCATCACCCTTGACAGATTTCACTGCAAGCAGCCAACATTTTCAGATTCATTTCTTACATGTACCCCACAGTCCATTCTCAAATTTAAACATTACCTGCCAAGCCCTTTTGTGTGCACTCGGAATACAAATCATCCTTGGGTTGAGACTCCCACCCAAGGATCCAAAAGCCGGTACCGGGGGAAATCCCATCGGGCGGCCGGTAAAAAAACCGGACGGTAACCGGCCGGTTACCGATTTTTCTGGGAAAAATCCGGTTGAATTTCGCTTAAATTTGCCTAAAAACCAGCCGAAAATTAAAATTTGAACTTGCAAAACCCAGAAAAGCCGGCCGGGATTTTGGATCCTAGACCCCTGCTGGTAACCGGTAACGAGTCAGGTCTTTCACCCACGCACGATCCTCAAAGCATATGACGATCCAACGCTCTCGAGTCCGTCTCTTCGTGATCTTATCCTCATCATGACCTAAACCGCTTCTCTTTTGGCCATCATGCGCTGCGGTTTCTCCAAGGTCACCAACCTGGTTTTTTGTGAAGATTCCAAAATACCCCTTCTTGGTCCTTACATTGTTGACCGGGTCCAATCTTTTGAAGCAATCTCATGTTTCGCCATATATAGGTTCACCAATGACTTTCCTCATGCTGACAAGTCTCTTCCATCTGGCTCCCACCGAACCGCCTCAATACTTGCACTGGCTCAAGCGACTTGATGCAACCCGTTGCACCAAACTTCTCGTTCTTGTCCATCTTGCACCTTGATTTCACCTAACTAAGTTTCGATCATCATTGTTGTTCATCGTAGTTGACTCCAAGCTTCCCTACATAATATTAGACTAAGATATCGATTATGGGCCCAAGTTATTCGCAACGTGACCTATGTTAGCTAAAACATGCATCCTGCAACACATATACAACAATTCCATGACCCTAAGTCAATTCCCAATTTTCATCTCACAACACAGCTCACTGTGCACTGAACTCACCACAGTTGGTCTGATCGCGCCCATTGGTAACAGGGCACTGGTCTGACTGCCATGGTGTGTCTGGTCTAACCGCTTCTCGTCACTAGAAAACACCACCTCTGGACTTTTTAGTTAAACTCTATCTAGTTTTTCATTTTCAGTGTCACCTAATGCAAACACATCACCAAACAAATCTACATAATTGTTTGGTGTCCATTCTCCAAAAACCCATAGAGTCGGTCTAATCGCTTGCCATATCATATGGCGGTCAAATCGCCCTTCAGAATTTCAGCCCCAAGTCTTAGGGGCCGGTCTGACAGATCCTACATAGTTGTCCGCCCGTCCATGCACAACAATCTGACCAGCCCTACACAGCGGTTAGACCGGCTCCAACAGACAACACTCCTGGATGTAGTCAAACTTTTGTGCACTTTTAAATACTAGAAAATCATAGAGAAAACTAGAAAAAAAACACAAGCAAAATAGAGAAAAAAATATAGCAATATTCAAGGATAAATTTTGAACAAGTTTTTAATACACTAATAAAAATTTGTCAAAAAAATCACACTAAGGAAAATGTTTTGAACAAAAAAATTAAAAGTGCACAAAAGTTTTATATCTGGAAAATTTTATCAATGCTCATAAAGTTGAGGAAGATTAAAACATTTTCCTTAGTGTAATTTCTTTTAGAAATTTTATTAGTGTGTTAAAAAACAAAATTGTTAAAAAATGGCATGAGCCGATGCAAGTGGCTTGTGTTTTTTTTCTTCTGGTTTTTCTATGATTTTTGGGTTTTTTTTTTGTTTTCTCCATATTTCTTGATGATCAAATCCTGTTTACTTGGATGGAGTGACAAAAATAAAATGTGCACGTGACAGAAAAATGGTAAAAATAAAATGATCAAATTTCCGGTCGCAGAACCAAACTTGCACACATTTTACGTAACCGGATCGAAATTTTCCTTTGGTAGATAAGCAATCGGATGCTTGGTGTGTCATTTCAAACAGGATACTGCAGTACCATACATTTTCAAACATCTACAGCAACATGCTAACAGGATTGAGCTACTGCAGCACTTGTTTGGATTTTTGCAACAAGCGTACGATACTTAACGGGGGGAAAAATCAGCGCTTCCGTTGAAACATAGACCCGAAGTCCGATCGTTTGGTCACAGCACAGGGGGAGTAGAGTTCATACCAACATTTAATTTCTTTTTCTTTTTATTTTCTGTTGAGGGAACCAACATTTCATTTCATATGTAGTACTTGCAGTTCGAGGCACGGTACATCAAGCTCTTCTCTTCAATCACCACCAAACCGTCAAGTGGAGAGGCGGGGACGGCGCACAACTGCTGCGGACGGCGGCGATGCTCGTAATTCAAACCGTTAGCCCCGGCTTCGAAATGTGGGCAGGCTGGGGACGTTAATCTCTTCATAACCGTTCAGAATGTGCAGTTGTGAAGTAAACAGTGTTTCAACCAAGCTTTCGATTACAACAAAATTCAACATTTTATTACAAAAGATTAAGGCTTAACAGCTAGTTTTGACACTGACACAGGCATCCAAGCCCAAAGTTAATATAATACAAGACAAAATAACTTCAAACCAAAGGCACGGTTGAGCGTGGTCAAGACTTAATAACAGTAGTCGTTGCCGTCCGTGGGTCCACCAAAACCCTGTTCATCAAGATCCTTTGCATTTTCCCTGGTTTCTTCTATAAATTGTTTGTAGATTATGCAAGAATGAGTACAACTACCGTACTCAACAAGCCATATGGAAAAGCTAAATAATTACATGCAAGGAGTTCAATAGATAGTTAGGGTTTTACCTTAACAGGCATATGTGGATGCATTTTGCAGTTAAAGCAGTTTACATTTAAAACAGTAAAACAATAATAAATAATAACATCAGGGGTTTCTCAACAAACCACAATTACCAACTTACCATCTCAAAAACTCTACTTATGCCTCATGTACTGGAATCACCCATCAACACAGCTTCATTAACCGGAAGCATGGCGTATTGGAATACCTTTTTATACACTCTACAGAGTTGTCCAACTTTACCCACAACATATCTCAAACTCATAGACACGCAACATGTTAGCGTGCGACTGAGTTTGGGATAACAAAACCTTTTCACTGCTTAACCCTTTTTAGCATCTACCCGGTAGGTATTACTCCGAACAGCCCTCGGGAGACCACTGACCAACAGTGGAATGCGTACTTCGAGGCTGACGGGTCCATACCGTTGTATGTAGACTACCGAGTGTCCCTTCAGGCCCACTCCTGTCACACCCCAGTTCCGCAACTACTCTATCACACAAGAGCAGTTACCTTTTCTTGTAGATATTCAATCGGATGAGTAGTGTACTAAGCTAGGGAGTAATGACCACGCTTGTGGTTGAGCGATTTTCTGTGTCTGTTACTTGGCATAAGGTTCTTGTCCTTACTTGTCATCCAGTGAGGCAATGGCCCAACACCAACTCGTGGTTGTCCACCTCTAGATCTCACCGATGACTCACTTTTACCACAAGTTTATTGGGTTGTCCAACTTTCTGAACACAACCCTCAACTCTCCACCAAAACCATTGGCGAACCGCCAATACTCTCTTTTGATTAATAAACACATTTGTGTGACAAAACTATTTATATAGCTAATATTTTATATGAACTTGGCAAGGTGAATATGGCCTACAAGTGCTGGGTGGGTTTGTATGTGGGGTAATAGGATTTATCTATTTATCATGGCATTCAAAAGTATTATTTCAGTAATTAAAGTAATTGGCACAAATATAATAATAAAAGTAATAATAAATATATGAAATGTGGGTTCAAAATGTTCAAGGAATACAACTTGCCTTCTTGCACAAAATCCTGTGGATACTGGTCTTGTCCGGCGTCTTCTGGAGCCTGGTTGTCAAGATCGCGACCTAACGAGAAGCAATGCAATTAAAAAAAACCAAGTAAAAACTAGCTCGACAAGGAATGAGCTGGGAACAACAAGCAAGTAAATAAAACCAAAAAGAAACTTAAAGGAAAGGTGGTGTGGAGGGTAGGTATTTATCTGGTGCTTGATTGGACTGAACGGGGTTTGAGATTCGGATCCAAGTATAACAAAAATATTGTAAAGGAATTATGAATACTATGGGAAGGTGAAAAGTTTCATTGGGAGTTTGGTATAGCTGAACGGAGCTGAGAAATGAACTGTATCTAGGGTTTACTATTTTGACAAATGAATAGTAATTACTATAAATAGTAATGACTATGAACAGTAGCTAAATTACTGTGCTAAGAACAGCAATTAGGGTTTTGGTTTGAACAGTAAAAGGTTACTTGTGCGAAGGAATGTTGTTTGGGTTTGGATTTGTTTAAACAGTAATGGGTCAAACCCATTCTTCAGGCGCCCACTGACTTTGCTTAATTTGGGCCTTAAGAGGCTCGAGGCGCCAAGGCCAAAAGGCAAGCGCCTCCTCACTGAGCGCTTGTGGCGAAGGAGCAAGGCGACAGGACAATGGCGCAGCATGCAGTGGAGACCGGCGACGAAGGGGAGCCAAGAGGAGCTTGAGGTAAGTCTCTTACCTCTAGGGTTTTTTGGTGGGGCTTTTAGGCGGGGGTTATTGGTGGCGGCGGCTCTTGGCCGGCCTTGGGGAAGAAGGTGGGTGGGGAGGGGGAGGAAGGGCTTGGTGCAGGAGATGAAGGCTGAGCGGGGCGACTTTTATAGCCGGGTGGAGGCGGTGGAAGCAGGCGCTTGGCGTGGCAATGGCAGCAGGAGGTGGCGACGTGGTTGGGCGAGGGGGTTTGGGCGGTGCCAGACGGAGTGGTGGCGGCATGGGCGGGGTGTGGGCTGCATCGCGGTGGCGGCGACCCCTCACCGGAGCGCGGGGAGGGAGGTGGCGGCGATGGCGATGGGGGCTTGGACGTGGGTCATGACGTGGGGCACGCGCGCTTGAAACGGCAGAGATTGAGCCGAGCAGGCTGGCGGGTGGCAGGTGGCGGCCTGGGTGCGACTTTGGCGTGGAGCAGCGGCTAGAGGCGGTGGCGGCGGCGTCTCCCATGGCAACGCGCGGCTAGGCGACGGGGGTGAAGGCGGCTTTGGGCGAAGGAGCTTCCGGGGAGGGAAGACGGGTTGAGTAGGAAGAGAAAGCAGGATTTGCTTGGGTTTTGCTGAATTTGGGGATTTTTTTTGTTGAATTTGGTTGAAATTTGCTAAACTGAGATTTGAAAACGAGATTCAAATCAAAACTCAAATTAATTTTGAATTTTTGAAATTTTGCAGATGTTTCAGCCTACTGCCCTTAAAAAGAATCTCGTCCCCGAGATTCACTCAAAGCCAGGGGAACAGGTTGGAAAATCACGCTGCATTTTCGATTCCTTTTTCCATGCTACTCTTTCTGTTGTAAAATTCTGCGTCAGAAACTAAAAAGGTGTCTCTTGAATTAAAAACCAATGCTGATCATTTGTATGAAATAAGAACGTACCGATAATGACTTTGGCGGCCTCTGTCGTAACCTTGGCAGAAATATAATTGAGTTTGTCCTGTTCCGATTCTGTTGTTGGTCTTTTTTCTCTTAGAGTTTGTCTCGCTTTTCTTAGCTGTTTTCTGGGTAGTAGCGTATATCCTTGATATGCTTGTTTTATTGGTGGTGTCTGGTTGGTCCGTGGTTGACTTTTCACTTGGGCTTTGGCTGCCATTGATGGCATACTCCTTAATGGGCATTGAGCCTTGTAATGACCCAGTTGCCCACAGTGATAGCAGTCTATTGATTCCTGCAAACATTTCCTTTGGTAGTGAGTTCTATATCTATGACTCCGAACTCGGGTTGGTTGACTCATGTAGTATTGTGGTCTTGGAATTGGATTAGTAGGTAGCTTTTGCTGAATTTGTAGTGGTGGTGCTACCATCACCCCTGTTTGGTTCTCCTCTACTTGGTATTTGATCCTTTCCTTTATGGTCATCAGTTCTGTCATGTTTGGCTGATACTCCTCTGTGTTAGTCTCGCTTTGATAGTTGATACCGGTCTTGGTTCCAAACATCTTGGGAATGTAATTCTACAACGGTTTTGACCAAAATACAGATAGGTGAGTAAGATCCAGACTTGAGTTAAGTGAAGAAAGATTTAAGGTAAGGTTCAAGACGAAAAGAAGGAATTGAATTTTGATAAGGAGGATATACAGGTACTGATAGAAAAACAAATTATCAGTTAATAACATAGCTCAATTATTTATACGAGTTGTATACATTCTACTTAGAGCTCATAATACAACTTGTGTTACAACCAAAAGATCGTCTAATTAGGGTTCAGTCTATTTAACACTACTCTAGCATATTCTGAACACTACTGCAACTTTTAACGAAAGGTTGAAATTAGGTGAGAAGAAGATAAATATTTTATAAAAAAAATTGATTTTATAAATCTAAGTTTAGATGAGATAGCAATAGAAGGGAAAAGACAACAATAATACTTATATTTTTGTTTCCAGAAATTCTTTTATAATTTTTCAAACTAGGATTTTTTAAGGTCTTCATTTCCTAATTCCTAAGGCCAACTTAAAGTCTCAACCTACAGTCAAGCTAAACTCTGATACCACTTTGTAACGCCCCCAAATTCTGGGGACGTTAACCTCTCCACAACCGCCTAGGATGTGCAGTTGCGAAGTAAACAGTGTCTCAAGCAAGCTTTCGATTACAACAAAATCCAACATTTTATTACAAAAGATTAAGGCTTAACAGCCAGTTTTGACACTGACACGGGCATCCAAGCCCAAAGTTAATATAATACAAGACAAAATAACTTCAAACCACAGGCACTCTTGAGCGCGGTCGAGACTTAATAACAGTAGTCATTGCCATCCGTAGGTCCACCAAAATCCTGTTCATCAAGATCATTTGCATTTTCCCTGGTTTCTTCTGTAGATTGTTTGCAGATTATGCAAGAATGAGTACAACTACCGTACTCAACAAGCCACATGGAAAAGCTAAATAATTATATGCAAGGAGTTCAATAGATGGTTAGGGTTTTATCTTAATAGGCATATGTGGATGCATTTTGCAGTTAAAGCAGTTTACATTTAAAACAATAAAACAATAATAAATAATAACATCAAGAGTTTCTCAACAAACCACAATTACCAACTTACCATCTCAAAAACTCTACTTATGCCTCATGTACTGGAATCACCCATTAACACAGTTTCATTAACCGGAAGCACGGCGTATTGTAATACCTTTTTATACACTCTACAGAGTTGCCCAACTTTACCCATAAGATATCTCAAATTCATAGACACGCAACATGTTAGCGGGCGACTGAGTTTGGGATAACAAAGCCTTTTCACTGCTCAATCCTTTTTAGCCTCTACCCGGTAGGTATTACTCCGAACAGCCCTCGGGAGACCACTGACCAACAGTGGAATGCGTACTCCGAGGCTGACGGGTCCATACCGTTGTGTGTAGACTACCAAGTGTCCCTTCAGCCCACTCTGTCACACCCCGCCCAAGAACTACTCTATCACACAAGAGCATTTACCTTTCCTTGTAGATATTCAATCGGATGAGCAATGTACTAAGCTAGGGAGGAATGACCACGCTTGTGGTTGAGCGATTTTCTGTGTCTGTTACTTGGCACAAGGTTCTTGTCCTTACTTGTCATCCAGTGAGGCAATGGCCCAACACCAACTCGTGGCTGTCCACCTCTAGATCTCACCGATGACTCACTTTTACCACAAGTTTATTGGGTTGTCCAACTTCCTGGACACAACCCTCAACTCTCCACCAAAACCATTGGCGAACCGCCAATACTCTCTTTTGATTGATAAACACATTTGTGTGACAAAGCTACTTATATAGCTAATATTTTATGTGAACTTGTCAAGGTAAATATGACCTACAAGTGTTGGGTGGGTTTGTATGTGGGGTAATAGGATTTATCTATTTATCATGGCATTCAAAAGTATTATTTCAGTAATTAAAGTAATTGGCACAAATACAATAATGAAAGTAATAATAAATATATGAAATGTGGGTTCAAAATGTTCAAGGAATGCAACTTGCCTTCTTGCACAAAATCCTGTGGATACTGGTCTTGTCCGGCGTCTTCTGGAGCCTGGTTGTCAAGATCGCGACCTAACGAGAAGCAATGCAATAAAAAGAAACCAAGTAAAAACTAGCTCGACAAGGAATGAGATGGGAACAACAAGCAAGTAAATAAAACCAAAAAGAAACTTAAAGGAAAGGTGGTGTGGAGGGTAGGTATTTATCTGGTGCTTGATTGGACTGAACGGGGTTTGAGATTCGGATCTAAGTACAACAAAAATATTGTAAAGGAATAATGAATACTATGGGAAGGTGAAAAGTTTCATTGGGAGTTTGGTATAGCTGAACGGAGCTAAGAAATGAACTGTATCTAGGGTTTACTGTTTTGACAAATGAATAGTAATTACTATAAATAGTAATGACTATGAACAGTAGCTAAATTACTGTGCTAAGAACAACAATTAGGGTTTTGGTTTGAGCAAGTAAAGGTTCTTGTCACGATGAATGATGTTTGGCCGATTTGTTTAAACAAAGAATGGGCGAATCCATTCTTCAGTCGCCCACTACTGCTTGACCGGCCTTAAGAGGCTCGAGGCGGCCAAAACCAGCAGCTCTCACTGTGGCCTGTGAAGCGAAGCAAGCAAGCAAGGCGACGGGACCGTGGCAAGGCCCACGCAGAGGAAGAGGAAGGAACCCACGGCCAGGCCAGTGGTGGAGACCGGCGACAAAGGGGCGGCGGGGAGCTTGAGGTAAGTCTCTTACCTCTAGGGTTTTCTGCTGCGGGTGGGGCTTTTGGGCGAGGGGGTTGCGGTGGTGGCGGCGGCGGCGGCTCTTGGCCGACCTTGGGGAAAAAGGTGGGTGGGGAGGAGGAAGGGCTTGGTGCAGAGATGAAGGCCGAAGGGCGGTTTTATAGCCGGGTGGAGGCGGTGGGAGCGAGGGCGCGGCGTGGGCAGGCGGCGACAGGGAGGTGGCGACGTGGTTGGGCGAGGGGGTTTGGGCGGTGCCGACGGAGTGGTGGCGGCATGGGTGGGGTGTGGGCTGCATCGCGGTGGGGTGGCGGCGACCCCCCTCCCTGGAGCGGCGTGGGCTGGCGGCTTGGGGGCACGCGCGCATTGAAGGCAGAGAGGGAGCTGGCGCGGCGAGGTGGCAGCGCACTGGTGCATCTTTGGCGTGGAGCAGCGGCTAGAGGCGGTGGCGGCGGCGTCTCTCATGGCGACGCGCGGCTAGGCGACGGGGGTGAAGGCAGCTTTAGGCGAAGGAGCTTCCGGGGAGGGAAGACGGGTTGAGTAGGAAGAGAAAGCAGGATTTGCTTGGGTTTTGATGAATTTGGGGATTTTTGTTGAATTTGGTTGAAATTTGCTAAACTGAGATTTGTAAACGAGATTCAAATGAAAACTCAAATTGAGTTTGAACTTTTGAAATTTTGCAGATGTTTCAGCCACTTGGCCACAGGTTCGTGTACGCCGTCACGTAGCCGGGCCGCGCCGCGTGCCCGGAACCACCGTGCTTGCATGATGCATCGCGCTGCGCCCACCACGCCCGCGCGGCTGCCGCCGTCCGTCCCCTGCCCGGCATAGCCTAGGTAGCGGCTGTCCACGCGCACCGGCCGCCGTTGTTCGTGCGCGACGTCGTCCCTACTGGTCTCCTCCAGTCCATCACGGAGGGGCGCACTGGTAAAGGCGCGTCTTGTGCTGCAGGCTAAGTCGGTCAGCCTGATTTGTTCGTCGTAAGTCTAAAGTCTGTGCTGCAGACTGAGTCGCCATTCTTGGCATGGCTTCATCAAAGTTTTGAGCAGTGGCGTCCTTGATCCTGCCAAGCCCAGTAGTGGTTTGTCCTATCGCCAATGTGGAGCAGTTCATAACAAAATCCGAGTGAGGGCTAGCATGCTACTAATGTGCTATTATCAAAACAAATGCCAGATAAATAGATGACAGAAATGGAACAGTGTACGTTGTTGTTTATGAATTGACAATACTCAAGAGCGACCAGCAAACAACCGAAGTTGATGCCACATGCTCTGAACGCACAAGATGACGACTCAGAATACCTTGTATACATAAACTGCCGGTATACAACTGATACGAATATCAACAAGCTATTAGTTCCTAGGTCAAAAAATTTGACACATGCACAACAATTAGCATCAGCAGCTCAATCAGCCACTGACCAAAAAAATTTGACACATGCACAGCAATTAGCATCAGCAGCTCAATCAGCCACTGACCAAAAGAATGAACGAATGGTGCAAGGTCCAGAAAGGGGCGCCTCCCAAACTCATCCTTGCTGATGAATGTTAATGATGCCAAATACGAGCTGCTCTTGTCAGCGTGCATAATTATCATCTCTGCTCTCCACAGCGCTGTCTTCTAGTCATTTTTATCTGACGTTGCAGCATTGAGCGCTCCCAGATTGCAACTTTCTCCACAAACAAATCATGTGTTGTGGGGACTGATAGTGAGCGGTGTAGTATCCATCAAAACAACCAGACTGGTAGAACCTGACATCATGCAAATACTCCACTGGCTGACGAGTGCTGTTGAACTTCTCAATCCACATGCCCATACTCACGTCTTCCATCTTGAACAGCTGCATCAAGAAAAAAGTTTTAAACAAAACACACCATTTCAATATTCATTGACCTGGGATAGATGAGATGCTAACTTACTCTTAGTGTCTGATTGTCGAACTCGGATACAATATACTGAGCAATGTCTGATGAAATCACATAGCCAGGTCCATTAGCATAAGGTGGGTATACTTCCTCTTGCCATTCCTGGAAGGAGCAGGAAAATTGCATCACACACACCATTTCGAAGTGTGTGTTTGAATATAACAACTACTACCAATGCGAAGTTTTATAAAACATGACACCCTACAATATTTGTGTTTGAATGACGATCAATAATTTGCAGGCAAGTCATAGTTCCAGCTACGAGGTAAACCCTTGCTTTAAGAAAGGCGGAAACTAACATAACTGCACTAAAACATGATGACATAAGACTGAAAAGGGGAATGAACAAAGATATGATGGCTCTATGAAGCAGCAATATGCTTAATAATGAAAGTTCCACCAATGCAGGAAATTGCATGACGCAACACACAATGATTCTTTAAGTTCTTTTAAGGACCACCATTCTACAGAGTGGTTCTGTAATTACAAAGGAAATTGCATCTTACCTCATATGTTACAGCCCACTTTCCAGATCGTAAAGGTCTGTGGTAGTAGTTTATATTTCCCACATACAAGCTTCCCCCACTCTGTATTTTCTTCACTTGATCCAACACCAAGTTAATTCTAACGAATGTATCATCATCGCATTTCATTATGTATTTTGCTGGAACAACTCGCACCTACAAAATAGGTAAGGTTAACATGAGGATCTATGTGAAGCACCGTAGAACAGTTTAAGACGTATTAGTTCACTACAATGAAAATCCAATTGCTTACCCCGTACTCAGCAATGGCAATAGTCTTTAAAACAACAAGGTCATAGCTATCAATGAAAGGCACTACAACAATGTCACCAAAGAATTCCGCCTCCTTTTTCAGCTCTTCATTGACCTCTTTTTCCCCATTCTGTGAAGGCGCTTTGAATTGGTTAGAATTTGCAGAAGGCAGATAATATCTTAAAAAGTTCAGTCGTCAACACAAGTACCGACCAGAGCGACAAAGAACCGAGCAACAATATTAGGCGATTTCCTTGTAGTAATCATCCATGACTTCCGAACAGCCATACGCTCAGCAAAATGGTTGGCTGCAGAAAGAATGCCAATGAAAAGCTCAACAGGTTCAGTTGGCAGTGGTGAGGCCTTCCACTGTTCAGACATTTCAAGGTATCTCTGAGGAGCGAAGCTAGGATGTGAATTGGGCAAATAACCAGCAAAAATCGACTCAATATCAAGGTCTCCGTTCAAAGACAAGCCTGTTGCATCCTCAAGACTGTAACCCTGTTAAACCAACAATTGACCACCATTAGACAATCAAATTTTATGATAGCATAGGAAACTGACGAGCAATCTCTACGAGGCATCATATGTAACAAACATACAGTGCGGTAAGGGAACGACGCAACATGGTGCCCATCAACATTGACATGGTAGCCTTCCAAACCAGCTGTGATGGTTAAAACAAACAGCTTGCCCTGTGCAAATGGGTATGGCCATTCGACAGGCCTACCGATCAAACGGTTCAACCACCATTTCATCTTCGACTCCTCCGACTTGCTGTCATCATCCCGAATCCATTTCTCACATTTCAGTGCCCCATCAACTGAAATACCAAAACAATATGTTAAATTCACATTAAATCGCAGGCCAATTTAGCAATGCAACTTTTCTAGCTACATTTTTTTAAGGAAAATAAATCCATCTCTTTTTGGATGAATTGAACAAACAGCTTCCAAGTTGAAGCCTTTTTCTAACAAGAAGCTTCCTACAAATTCCTACCCAACGACAAGACACACCTCAAAATGAGGCATCAAACTCACCGGTCTCCTCGTCCGGCCGCGACGGCCACCCCTCGCACCGCTGCGGCTGCGCCCACTGCATCCGGTAGCAAGTGTTGAGCTCGATCACGGGGCGGCCGCTGAAATCCCCGCGGATCCTTGGGTTGAAGTGCAGTATCCTGGGCGGCTCCTCCCCCTGCACGGCCTTGGTCCCCAGCAGCTCCACCATGAACTGCGACACCATCACCCGGGCCTCACGGCCGTCCGCGACCCTAGGGTCGCGCTCCAGCCTCGCGGCCCGCGGCCGGGCCACCACGGTCACGTGCGACCCCACCCCCATCCCGCACGGCAGGTCCACCGTCACGCCCCTGCCATTACTGCTGCTCGTGAACCGGTCTCTGGGCACCGAGATCGTCGCGGGGCAGGACGCGGTGGCGGACGGAGAGGGAGAAGGAGAGAAGGAGGGGGAAGCGGGAGCGGAGAGGATATGAGATAGGAGGGGGGCGGCGGCGGCGAAGGCGGAGGAGGCGGAGGCATCGATGGAGGAGGAGTTGGGGCGGCGGAAGCGGATGGACGAGAAAGCGAGAGGAGAGCGGCGGGGAGGTGAGCGGAAGGTGCGCTTGTGGGGGCGGAGCGGGGAGGAGGGGAGCGAGGAGGCCTCGAGCTCGCGGCGGCGTGGGCGGTGGGTGGCCGCGCCGGATGCGGGTGAGAGGGAGACGGAAGGGAGCTCGAAGAGGAGGAGGAAGAGGAGGTAGGCAGCCGCGGCGGCGAGGAGCGCAAGGCGGCACGCGCGCTTGGGCGGCATAGCGGCGAGGT
This sequence comes from Phyllostachys edulis, assembly GCA_036346405.1. Classification (NCBI taxonomy): domain Eukaryota; kingdom Viridiplantae; phylum Streptophyta; class Magnoliopsida; order Poales; family Poaceae; genus Phyllostachys; species Phyllostachys edulis. Next base: position 6,608,115 of record CM070550.1, on the reverse strand, counting down.
GGGGAGTTGGCCGGGGGCGATCGGCGAAGCGGAATGAGTGACTCGTGATTTCGTGAAGCGGTAGCCGTTTGGGACGGGGCAGGGCTAGTTATTTGCGAGTAATGATGAAGTGGACCGTTGCGGTGGTGGGGAGCAGACTGGGGAGGCAGGCAGGATTGGCGATTTTGACCCGACGGCAGCTGACAGCGCGTAACGGCTTGCTTCCCCCAGTTTTTTGCTTATCAGTGAACTTGAATATTTCGACGTGACATATTTGCGCATGTTAGGGCATATATAATTAAGATGCATACGATTCTATCTATAGTAATTTTTACGCCACTTATGTATAAAGACTATGTATAGGCGATTCATACAATAAATTGTTTTTTTACTTATCTTTATAGATGACACAATCTTTTAATGTTTTTATGGATGTAAGATATTTTCTTCTTAGTTCTGATGATATAGTCGGCTGCAGGATTATAGACAATACATTTATCTCTCTTTATTCTCTTTCATCCATATTAGATATAAACTCATTATATATGACCTTACCCATCTGATTGACCACATGCCGTTGTGGGATTTTCCGGTATCAATTCAACCAGGAACCAGGGCGAGTTAATTATCTGGATGTAATGTGTAGTATTACTCGAATTAATTGAACTGCTTGATGCTACACACGGCTGGTTTCTCTCCGATAAATTAAACACACAGTCCTGTTTGGCTGCGTAGCGTGGTGGCCTCTGGGTGGATGATAGGGTGTTCGCGCACGCAGAGCGATGGAGCGTGCGTGGATTTGCAAGTTTGGACGACGCGGAGACGAAAGAAGCAGCAAGGTCAAGGAGCGACCGAGTCCACCCCCTCCAACCCAACCCAACCCAAACGCCACACCACCGACGCGACGCGAGGCGAGTGACCCGGGAGGGGAGGGAGGGAGACCGCGCGCAGTGGCGTGGGCGTTGCGTTAGGTCGGGGCGCGTAAGGAAGCGTGGACGGCGGTAGTAGTCTGGTAGGTTGGTTTGGTTTGAACGCAATGGAGCTCTCCCGCGCGTTCCGCTTCCGCGTGACAGGTACGACCCGGAGAGACGGAGAGAGCGATGATGCGCGTGCCGGCGCCGGATGTCTCTCGAAAGCGTGCGGGGAGTTTGTGGCTGTTTTTGCACGGTTGACGTGTGTTTTAGTAAATTTAGCCATCTCGTATGATCAAAATCGAAAATAGCACTGTGAACACGCTACGTAGCTAAGTCCGACTCTAGGGGCACGAACGCGTCCCCCACCCCGCGGGATTTCTTTCAACGTTTCGAATGAAAATCTATGCTTTCAGATGTTCTCGGATTCTCGCTGTCCTCCGCATACGATGTGTGTGCGAAGAACCGACGAAAATCATTCAGCCCATACACTTGGCGACTGTCGTCTAGATGTACTATACGTGTGGGCACATCCTTGTAAATAAATCTTACGCACACATCGATTTTTCACACCTTACGTTGTATTCTGTGACATCTCAAAATTCACAATTTAGGAAGACATAATAGAATGGAATGAGAAAATAATTTTTAAGCATATTCTACATGAGAAACTAACCATGCAAGATTTTTGAACATTGTATAAATAAAATAATGAAAGTCATACAAACATGCACTTGTAAGAAATTTAGGGGAAATAGAATGAGAATAAGTGAGAGAATTATTTTGGGCATATTTGCTTGGAGAAATATTTATTAAGCAACTTTTGTAGATTTTCACTAAGGGTAACAATGCAATTAAATGAAAACAGAAACTTGTAAGAATTTTTGAGAAAATCACAGACAAGATAAAGTTCTAAAAAAATTACATAAGCAACTATACTAGGTCAGGAGCCCTCACAAACATTTTCATATAATTTGGACCTTTTTTGCTAGGTACAAAAATTCAGCAAAACCCTCAGCTAGTTAAACCCAAAATCCTGATTTATTTTCCCTCTTTCCTCTCGCTGACGTGTGGGACCCACACGCCAGAACCTTTCTTCCACCAACACTCGCCCTCGCCGGTGCACGCCTGCGCAAGCTTCGTCTGTACGCCCACAGATTTCGTCGTCCGCCCACCGTTTCGACCTCCAACCACCTCTATCACCTCCGCTAGGCTCCACCTACCTCACTCACCCCATTGATGGCCCTTTTTCCCGCCCGGACGGAGAGAAAGCCACGAGAAACCGAGTCGACCGCCTTGATCTCGTCGTCATTCTCGTCTTCATCTCGCTACTTGAAGCCTTCTCCTCTGTGTCAAAACACTTCCTATCCATTGTCGTTCCCATTCCTCTCCTCCTCGGTAAGTTTCATCCACTCACTCGCCTAGAACATTCCGTCGTCCCGTGCTCCGATGCACATGCTCCGCCAAAGCACAACTGTGTCCCGGTGCCCTGAACCCTCGACGTGCATGTCATCTTGTGCCTTTTTGCTCACTCAATCATCCACTCACTTCTCTGCTCTTCGATTGCAGTGTAGCGCTGCAATTGGATCTTCTTCCTTATCTCTGGCGCTGAGATCGCCGCAGAGGATCTCCAAGCTTGGTGAGTCTATGTCGACTTTGTGCCCAGTTTGAGCTTCGCCTTACCTCACTAGATCTCTTCACACCACTCATTTTAGCCATCCTCGCCCACACGGGACTGCCACCATGAGCCTCCCTGTCTCCGCCGCCGCCATCGACGACAACTTCTCTCCGGTGAGCCCTTAAGCTCACCGAAGCAGTTTTCACCATCTATGACCCCCCCCTGAAGCTATGCATGCGCTTCATTTCAGTTGATTTCCACCAAGGCGGTTCGTCATCGTCAAATTTGTCGCCACCGCCACTGATCACCGTCGTCAAGCTGTCTCAGCCCTTCTCCAACCTCATCTCAGTTTCCTCGTGATCGTGGTGAGCTACTGGAGCATAAGCATCATTTAATTTAAGTAATGTAGAGCGTTTGCGCCGAAATCGTCGATGAGGCCTATGGCGCCATCGCGGGACATTGCCGTCGGCTCACCTCAGTGACCCTAGGGCCCAGAGCCACACCCAAAACCTTTGTGACAGCACCCTAAGCCGATTTGAGTCCAAAAGCCACCATGGACAAGCCCCTAGCACGAATGTTGTGTTCACTTGAGAGTTCCTACAGCCACTCATCGTCGCTTCGCTGACTCCGTCCATCTCTTTGGCGAGCCCTTCTCCCTGGCAGCCATGTGCGCGCTCAATAGCTCCTTCACTCTCTCTCTGCCAGTGGGACCCACATGTTTAAACGATAGTTAGCACTTAATTACAGTAGTGTAAGTGTACTCAGTCTATGACATGTGGAGCCAAGCTGAAACGATTAAAGAAATTGAATTCTAAACGTTATTAACAGATGAGTCGCTGACATGTAGACCCCACCTGTAAGATTAATGAAAAATAAGATGAAAATAGAAAAGCCGCTTTCAGTCTTAAAGAAAATACATTTTCTTAACTGGAAACCTTAAACCTCAGAAGAACGTAGGAATGAATACACTTTCTCTGTTGGAAAACATAAAAATTGGAAAGTACGTCATCGAATGTCACCTTTTTCTTCTTTTTTTTTTGGAATTTTCAAACCAAAGTAAATTGAAATCTTAATAACTTTTGCATAAATACTCCAAATGAGGTTATTCTTTTTTATAAATTAATCTAAAATCATGCTCTACCTGAATATGTAAAAATATTTGGATTTGGTTACTGTTGAAATTATTTTGCCTTATGTAATTTGTTTCTGGCTCTTTTGATTAGACGTTGATTGTTCGAACAATATTTTCGATGACCATCCATCCTCCTATTCAAAACAACCAGAGCAAGGCATGCAACCCCTTTGACCATGTTGATCCTACTATTTTAATTATTCTACTTCTTTTTGCAAAACCTATTATGCATGCATGTATGTTTGATTAAAATTGTCATGTTTGGGATAACGGTAGTTGTAATCCTATTCGATGCATGATCTCCTTGAAATATTGATCCCCTTACTGTTTTGGCCATTAGGATATGATTTAGGCAATAGATAGTGTCAATTTGGGAGTTTTAAGTGCAAACACCGCACAAATGCTTAATAGAGCGGTAGTCTTTTCTAAAACTTGTAAAAGGACGATATGATAAACATGGGTTTGGGAGATTTTGAAAAGAGTGTCCAGAGGACTATACCTTTGTTATTTTGAATAAAAATAAGAATGAAAAACCTATATTTCGACGCGGGCGAGTTATATTATGCTTTAAGAAATGTGAGAAAGGGGGTCTCACTCTCACAAGTAGATAGGAGGAGGTTCTCACCCGAGTCAATTAAGGACTGAATGCTAGCAATCCAATCTAAGCCTAAGCGTACAACCACATGTACCGGGATGGGGACGACATTAGCTAATTAAATCATTGAAAACTAGCCGTGCACATTGGTAGACCGTAGTAGTGCAGGCATGACCGGTGTAGGCATGTCCGAAGGGGCTCCCTTCACCGAGGCGTTGGACACAAAGCCTTCCGACACAACGACGAATGCCTCACTTGACGGGGGTGTACTCCGGCGAAGTGAGGGTGTTCATTCGTTGGGCTAGTGCAAGGGTAGGACTAGATGATGTAACATATGCTCTAGACTGGTTGCCAAAGGTACTGAGCGGTGGTATCGACGGATGCCAAATAAACTAGAGAATTCGTGTGCTGTGGGTAAAGGTGTACCATCTGCAGAGTGTAAAATATATTTAAATAGCCATGCTCGCGGTCATGAGCATGCTAAGTGCAGTCTTGATGGATATAGTCTTGATTTTGACCAAAACATTTCTTGTTGAAAAATGAGGGAATAATTTGTTGATTTACATTGAGTTGAATGCCATGCCTATTGCTGAAATTTAAAAGTTGTGCGCAGCCGAGGAGGGTTGCGAGTTGTTATTGTTATTCATTCAATTACTTACTAGTTGTTATTTATCTATTTAACTACTCTTTAAACTTCCGTTGTAAAATACTACATATTGATATTGCAAATGAAACTTGCTTTATACTGAAAATAACTTGTAGAATCGAGCCTCATCTCTTGTTAGCCTTGCATTTATATAAATTTTACGATACACTACGAGTCTTGTTGAGTATGCAGTGTACTCAATCTTGCTTAAATTATTGTTTAGAGTATGAGGACGAGCCTATGCCAGACAATGTCTTCTTCGCACCAGGAACTGGTGGGTTCGGTGATGGGTCTTTCTAGGACTTGTCTCTTGTCGATTGCCTTTAGGTTTGGATGGGCATTCCACTTGAAATTATCTAATTTATCACTTCTACTTCCGCTGCTACTTTTGGTTACCCTGCTAATACTTGTTTTTATTTGGTCGGTCGACCTGTGATGTAATAACTTCAACCACTTAAGTTATGTACCACCATTTGTTTTATTTTGTATGTGACTAATTTGAACATCAATTAATTCCAAAATTATTTTATTTGAGTTCTTTGTGCTTGGAAATATTTTTCAGATTTTTCTGGAATTTTTCCAAGTTCATTTGCTATTTTTAATTTGCTAATTGTATTTTCTAGTATTTCTAAAATAGAAAAGCTATTTAAAATCCTAGAAACTCTTTTGGGCTGAAACCCTAATCCTCATTGAACCCCATTTCGCCCAATTCATGGCCGGACCCACGTCGGCACAAGACGCTGTCGTGGTGCGACGCGGTTTCACCCTAGCCACTGTCGCTGACATGTGGGCCCTACCGAGTTATTGTTCTTCGTCTCCAAATCGGTTGTGAACCGGACACCTCCGTCGCGTGGATTTCCTCGGCGTGCGCGCTTGGGACTCTCTCGGCCACCCGACTATAAAGGGAGGGGAGGCCCTTGACCTCCGCATCCCAGCCGTGTTGTCACCAAGAAAAAGCCCTAAACCTAGTCGTTGGAATCGCTCAGAGAAGAAAATTGCCGTCGAGAACTTCGTCGGCGATTTCCTCTGCCGTTAGTGCACCTTAAGCTACATCGTTGCCACCGTTGAGATCGCAAGGGCCAGATCTACTTCGTCGTCGCCTTAACGTTATCGGAGCATCATCGTAGCCTAAATTCTGTCGAGCCTGAACCATAGTCACCGCTTCAACCTCGCCGTCGGCTTGTCGCAGCAGCTTTCTATTGCACACCTCCATTTGCGCCGCTGTAGCCTAGAAAGCCGACGACCATCGGAACCCGAGCCTTTGCCACCGTTGAGCTGACGTGGATGCCGTGTGTCAACCACGTTAGTGTCATTTGTGCACCTTTGCCTGCGTGTCAGTCGCGTCAGCGCTAAGTCAGCTGCCAGTCCACGCTCACACTAGATCCAATTCCACATGGGTCTAGCTCATAGTGAACCTAGCCACTGCCAGGTAGGTCCCCCATGTCAGATCTACTATGTCATAGACCCGTGAGCCATAAACTAGTAGATCAGAGTCGTGGACTTGGTCTATAGACCAAGGGTCCCACCTGTCAGCCTCTGTTTCCTATTTTTCGGATTTTCTTTTAATTCTGAAATTGTTGCTGACGTCATGTTGATGTAATATTTTGGGATTTCCTTTAGAAAGAAAATTCTAAAAATTTGAAATAGTAATTCCTTTCTCTTTTTCTTAGATTTAAATCTTTCAAGAGACCTTTTTCCTCATACGAACTCCGATTGAACCCATTCAAGTTTCTGAATTCATCTAAATTCAAGCTCTACCTTCCTGATATTTTTATTTAAATTTTAGAGTTTATTTATTGCTCTATTTTGTATTTATTTAGTTTTCGTTTGCGAGTAGACGTTGATACTTCAAGAGCTTTTGAGGGAGGAGTTGATCAAGCCCAAGATCAATACCAAGACTTGTTTCAAGGCAAGTTGTACTTTTGACCATGTTGAATCCAGTTTTTCCAAAATTACCTTGATTCAAATTATTGCATTTTACTTTACGTATTTATTTAAATATTTTGGGATTAGCTATGCACCAATTTGATTATATCCACTTTTCTCATTGTATTATCATGATCTTTTGTCACCCTAGCTTGGTTAATTATTACTTGCTATTATCATAGCACCAACGTGGGTTGATTAGACGTGAATATTCTGCTTAGCCATGCAACGGGTTATTGATACCATTTTGAGTTGCAAGATATAAACTTGACTAAATGATTGTGGAACATATTATGAAAAGACTATATGATGTATGTTGTTACTCATTGATGTCATGTGATGCACTTAACCAATAGGGTGGAAAAAAGATTTGGACTGGGGCGAGTGGAAAGAATTGGTGGTATGATAGAATTGTGATTGAGAAATGTGAATTGTGGTTACTAGTAGAATTTTGGCAGTCTCACCTTGGTCAATTAAGGACTTAACTTTGTGCGCCATTGAATTGAGCCACAACTGTACAACCATATACCTAATGGGACGGGCCTAACCTAGTAAGTTGTGGAGTTTTGACATTGACTACTCAGGTAGTAGGTTAATAATAGATGGAGGTGTGGACTACTTTAAAAGTCACATAGATGGACGGTTCGCCGCTACCAGGTCCAACGGTGTGCGTTGGACCAGCGAGTGAGGTTGGGGTCGATAGTATGCACATCGAGAGAGTCAATTGTTGAGAGAAAACATTCAAAATGTTTTGTTATGATTGGTGCTAGCTACACTGGTTATATCATGTAGGTAAAGTGTACAACCTATGCAGAGTGTTAATTAGTCTATTCGAATAGCCGCGTCCGCGGTCATGGACATAGTCGGGGATTTCACACGAAGGGTAGATTTTCATAAAACTATTGGGAAGGGACAGCTGTGTGGGGCGACTTATATAGCTGTGTGAAATAAACTGATTAGGATATGGGAGCTTTGTGAAAATACTTGTTAAAATTATTATTTTTAATTGTTTTCAAGTTACGCTTTCAATCTATTATTTGTATTCAACTGCAAATGCTGCTTTATTGCAAAATGGTTATAAATCATTTTCTTTGGAATAAGCTATCATCTATAATTGCATTATGTGGTACAACTTGTTGAGTACTCGGAGTACTCATTCTTGCCGCAATCATTCAGCTGAAGTGGAGGAATCTTCGCCTGCTTTTGAGGAGGAGCTATATGAGGATGGTGATTGCTAGGTCTTGATCGCAGTCAGTTATATGCGGTAAGTCGATGGGTTACTGCTGGAGTTTCTTTCGTTCCACTGTCGTTTCTTTATTTAGTGTCAGCCCTGCGTGCCGAAGGGGTTCAAATGGACACAAGGGGATCCAAATGAACCCGAGGATGTTCAAATGAACACAGGGAGGAAAGTGGGTTAACCAAGAGAGATCCAGAAGAGAGGAATTCAACCCAAAATTTGGATTTCGGAGATCAAGGATATTTGAAATACTAACCCGAGCTTAGGACATCTCGGGGGTGGTTGTGACCAAAAAAGAGGTCAAAACCAACGAGAGGTCTGGACATAAAGGCATGTCCAGACCAGAGAAACCAAACAAGAAAAAGGTCTAAACCTCAAAAGGGGGTCTAAACCACAATGGGGAGTTTAAACGAGGTCCTGATCCAAAGGGTAATCTGGACCAGGAGGATGGTCCTTACAAACGACCCCCAAGGGTGACCAACAGGGTGGTTTGAGCAAAAAAAGGGGGGGGTCGTGACCACAAGAGGTGGTCTCGACCAAAAGGGGTGGTCTTCGCAAAAGACCAAAAGAGGTGGTATGTGCAAAAGACCACGAGGAGATCCAAGGGAGGAGATCGAGAGGGCAAGGAGAGGCGCAGCTAAGCGGAGCTGACCGATATAGATCGGGCGGTACAAAAGAGAGGAGGGCACGGGCAGCGCAAAACGAAAGAGGAGATCTGGACAGAGAGGAATTCCAAAGGAAAAGGGAAGGTCCGAACAGATAAGAAGAAAGAGAGCAACACCAGAGACCAAGCAAATGCAAAGGAAACCAACTTTGGATTAGTTGAAGTTTAACCTAGTCATTTTAAACACCCCAATTTCTGAAAATCTCAGGTTAAGTTTTGAAACTTCAGCAAAACCAAATGGTTCTTTTTATTTTGAAAATTTTTAAAATCTCTGGACAAACGGGACGTTACAAACCTACTCCCCTTAAAGGGAATCTCGACCCCGAGATTTGGGTTGACTAGAGAATAGGTTGGGGAAACACGGGTTTTGCTCACTCTTCCAACTACTTCCTCTTTTGATTGGGCAAAACCACAACAGACACTACACACTTACCAGGATTAGAGTTCTGAGCTGACTGGGCTTGCTCCACAACAACCTGGTTCACTTGGCCTCTTGCAAAAGGAACTGGAGGTCTAGCAGCTTGACTTGAAGCTTGGGGAGGGACTTGCTTCCGTGGGCAGTCGCCGGTGTAGTGACCCTTTTGCCAGCAGTTGTAACAGGTGATACCAGCGGCAGGATTTGAGCTTCTGGGCTGCTTGCAATTGGCGTTGCTAAAGGTGTGAACTCCCTGAGGGGCTGGGAGAGGTGTGACTATAGAGGTACTGAGGGCACCATGAGAGGCAAAACTAGCATGGTGCTGCATGCTCGTTCTGAGTCTTTGAAGATGCTCAGTTGATGATGCCTTCTTGAGTGGACATTTGTTGGCATAATGACCCGTCTTGCGGCAGTTGAAACACTAGACTCCTGTGGCATGAGAGGGGTTCTTCTGTGATGAACTTCCAAGGGATGTGCTGGGGAGAACAAACTGGCTGGCTAGTTCACGGTTGCTTCTTGAGGCATTGGCAAGCCTAATCTTTTGTATTCATACAACTGGGACATGATTCTTCTGTTGCTTTTGCCACCTGCTGCTGGTGTTATGGTTGCAATCAAAATAGCTTCTGGAATGCTGTTAGAAGAGGATGGTAAATCTCTTGTTGGGCATTGCCTGGTAAAATGGCCCATCTCCTAACACTTGAAACACTGAGTTCCTGTCCTTGATGTGTTATTCTACTAAGATTGGCCACCAAGATTGTCACGGAACGTCTGCATCGGTGGGCTCTTGGAGTCTTGGACACGGCAAATACTGGAGCTGGGTCAAGTTGAGACTGAATCACCCGAGCCTTGGAGCTTCTTGCAGCCTCTTGTTCTTGATTCATCATCTTCCTCTTGTGCCAGATGTTCTGCTGACAACAGGTAGCTTCTAAGCTGGGTGCCTCGGGGCGAACTTCTTTGGGACTTGGTTCCTCTGATCTGGCTTCCAATGCTATAGTTGCTGGAGGTGGTGGTGGCAGGGTAGCAGTCTGATAGCTCTGGTTCACCATTGCCATAAGAGCAGCAATAGTCTGGTTCTGTTGGTTCATCATATTGACTAGGGCTGCAGCAACTTGATTATGACGATCCATCATTTGATTCATATTCTACATCACTGTACTCAATAACCGAGTCTGAGTTGCCAAGAACTGTCCCAAACCTTGGTTTGCTATTGTGGCCGGTGGAGATGGTGCACTGGAATTAGCACTGGTGCTGGGGTCTACTGATCCATTGAGACTTGCTGAGGGGTGAGTCTGGTCCATCTGAAAGAAGCTTCTCAGGCTTAATAGATGAGGAGAGGAAAGCATAATAGGTGAGAGGGAAAAGCACCATAGACGAGTGAGAACAAGGAAGAAAGATAGAACCACCTAATTGGAGAAAAAGTAGGTTAAACCCAAAAGAGCAGGTAGCCGAGAGGCCAAAAGAGGCAAAAAGATGCAATAGGACCTCCTACTGGAGTCTTATTGCACGGACTAACGATACGGAACCGGGGAGAACCACTCTACTTAAGCCTTCTAACTTAACTTAGGGGAAAAGGTCGTCTAACACAAGGCTCGATCCTATAGAGATTACTGAGATAAGAAGGTCAATTTAAATTCGAAAACAAAGTTCCAGAAGAGGTGAGATGCAAGGTTCTGAGAATGAGACAAGAAAAGATAAGATGAGATGGGAAAGACTAGGATAAGACCAAAGAAGAATAGAATAAGATAATAGAAGAATATCTACTCAATTTAATCAGTTGGTTTAATTTAGAAAATAAGTTTTGAAACTCTTGACTAAAACGACCATGCTAACTAAGGTTACGTCCTATAGCCGATACAGCTCCGATACCACCTTTGTGAGGACCTATCTCGGGAGCTCCTGGAGATAACTCCCAGGACCTCCCAAGGGGTCCGACAGGATCACCTGGAGGCCTGGGAGGTCCTCCAAGACCACCCGAGGAGGTCTCCCAGGACCACCAGAAGGTCTCCAGGACCTCCCCAGAGGACTCAAGGTCCACCCGAGGTCCTCCAAGACCGCCTAAAGGTCCCAAATTGCAGGCACCATGAGCTAGTCCTCGGATCAAGAAGCTAGCTCAAGACAAAGCTTACATTGGTGACATATCAACCATACAACAAGCACAAAAGATGAAGCAGACAAATTAATATTATTAACAAAAGACCTTATGGTCAAGCTTGTTTACAGAGGTGCCACGCAGGGCTAACAACAAAAGGAAAACCTGCAGCGGAAATAAATCACAACGAGAGCCAACCGACAAGCCCGCAAGCTATCGAGTGGAGGACGTCTCCTATGCGCAAGGTCTTCAAAAGAGCTCCCCTTCAAAGAGCACAAGACTTTTTTGGATCTCCTTCCTTTGCTGATTAAAACAGATGGCACAAGCCATGAGTACTTTGAATGTACTCTGCAAGTCGTGGGAAAAATGTATGCAAATAATATTTATGCATGGCTTGACAATTGAGAGCTGTAAGGTTAGTTTGCAGAAAGCAATATTTATTGGAAACACACTTAATAGATTGCAAGGCATAAGTTGAAAGATAATACATAAGTAACAAGTTCTCTTGAAAACCAACTGTGAACACCCATTCAAAGCACAGACCACCTCGAGGACCACCCAGCCACTCGAGGACCACCCAAGACCTCTCTGGAGCACCCACTCCAGAGCTCCACAAGACCACCCTAGAGCTCCACGACCACCCCAGAGCACCCACTTTGGGGCACCTTGGACCACTCTAGGGCTCACCAGACCTCTTTTTGAAAAGTCTAACCCTTGTTCGAAATCTCCGGACATATCCATAACCGAGGATGCGGCTATTCGAATAGATTTAAACTCTGCAGAGGTGTACAGCTTTACCCACATGAGATAATCATCTTATATTGTCTGCTCACACACTTCCGAGGTGTGCGACTAAGAGATTATCACAAGGCCTTTACAAAGCTTTGATCTGGCTCGGAGTTGCCCGCTAAGGTTTTGCCATCCTAGGGTGCGTATAGTAGCCTGTGGCCCCCTCTTGCGCCAGTGAATCAGCACGCTCCACCACAACAGAACTAAACCATCTCATTGTTAATTATTTGGTCAGGTCCACCCCATCCTGGACATGTGATTACACGGTATGGCCCAGGTCAATGGCTCACAAGGTAAAGTCCTTAATTGGCTGCTCAGGTTAGACTTACCACAACCCAATGTGACTCCACTAGGGACTAGCCCGTGGAGCACCCACTACTCACTACCAGCCTTCTCGCCCGAGCATAAAACAATTTTGAGGTTCTTATCGGCCACTGGACCACCCAGTCCTGGCACAACAACAATTAACAGATGTGGCAAAGCCACGGTTTCATAGCTCATTAAGCAAGTTTAACATTGTTGGGTTCAACCCAGCCAGAGGACCACCCAGCCCTTGGCACAACAAATTTTAGTTGCAAGGCAACAAATGTCGTGGCTCACACACAGGGCCACACTTCATATTAATTAGCTACACTGGTTGCTACTACACAAGCCACAACCAGTGCGCTGGGGGTAAACTAACGTTGAAGACTCTTGGTGAGACCAACGTCTACAAGAGTAGGGCTAAGCAAACACGATACCCATGTTGGCAATATCAATATGAGACCAACTAACAAGACTCCATCCTAAGGTGTCCAAGGAAATCATGTCAACATGTCCAAAGACAAATATTCAAGGAGGCATACTTGTCAAATAGGAATTTAGCTACTGCCCAAACCATTTTTATACAAATAGCCATGCAAGTTTATATCAAAGCAAAATACTTTTGCAAGATGGGTTCAAGATGATCAAAGGTCCACGACTTGCCTCTGTTGATGAGCAAAGCTTCGGTTGTGGTAATTGGATCCACGAACTCCTCAGCAACAACCCGGATATACACGTTTGCAAAGAAGCCAAATAAATAAAATAACTCTCGGAAAAGAACTTAAAAAGACTTAAAAGGACTTAAACGAACTCATCCAAAAACCAGAAAACAGGAAGTCCCGACGGAAAAGAGATCCAAACCAGAGAGGGTGGTCTTTGCAAAAAGATGGAGAGGTGGACTTTGCAAAAAGGCTACAAAGATTTAGAGGTGGTCATGACTGGGAGGATATCATGGCCGAGAGGGTGGTCTTTGCAAAAAGACCACAAGGGTGGTCTTCGCAAGAAGACCAGCAAAGACCCAAAGGTGGTCTTTGCAAAAAGAGGTCCTGAGGAGATCCAGGGGAGGAGGTCCTGAGGAAGACACAACTATTCCATGTGGTCGCGAAGGAGACACGACCACGTAACGTAGTCGTAAAAAGGATACGATCACGAGATGAGGTCACATGAACAAGAAAAGATAGGCACCAAGAAACTCACCAAGGCCGAGAACTAGCTCAAGGACATGACAAGATGAAAGAGTTGACCCAGTGGCTGGACGGCAACCAGCTGGCGGTGGCGGGGAGGTCATCGCAGAGGCTCCCAGGGACCCCCTTAACGACGAGGAGGCGACGACGTCGCCTCAAAGGGCTCCTTGGTGAAGCTTCAGGCACGGAGAAAACTAGGCAAGGAGGCTAGGAATAATGAAAGGAGCTTACTTAGGCTATTTTTATAGCCAGCGATGAAAGAGAACGAAAAAGAGAGCCGCAGAGAGGCTTAGAGACATATGGGTCAAAGGCAGGTAGGAGTTAGGGCAAGTGTCACGACCGATCTGGTGAAGGACAACCAAAACAGGATGTGCTGGAAAAGGAGGGAACAAGGAGGGAGATTAAGGTGCCACGCAAGTGACCACGTAAGTGACCGCACTTAATGTGACTCAACCGACATTAAACACACAAGGGACTTATGTGGCGGAGAAATATAAGTGAGCAGGACTGACATACGGAGCTAGTCAAACTGGGGAAACAGTTCAGTCAAAAGGGGGGGGGTGATCACGACCAAAGGGGAGGTCGTGACCAGGGAAGGAGGTCGTGACTATCAAGGGTGGTCTCAACCGCAAAGGTGGTCTTTGCAGAAAGACCAAGGGTCCCAAAGGCAAAGAGGTCCTGAGGACAAGGAGGTCCTGAGGAGGTCATTCCCGCAATGGCGATCTTTGCAAAAAGACCAGAGGTCATGACCACGAAGTGGTCCTGACCGCGGAGGTGGTCTTTGCAAAAAAAGACCGCAGGGAGGAGGTCGCGACAAAACAACAAAGGAGGAAGTTGTGGCCTCAGAGGGAGGTTACAGCCCAAGGGGGTGGTTTGCGCAAAAAGACCAGGAGGGTCATCTTCGCAAAAAGATCCCGAGGAGGTGGTCGTTGCAAAAAGACCAAGGGAGAAGTCATGGCCTCAGGGAGGTCTCGACCCAAAAGGGGAGGTCGTGACCCAAAATGGTGGTCTTTGCAAAAGACCACGGGGAGGTCCTACGGGGGACAAAGAGGTGCTGCAGGCAAGGGGAAAATGCGCAGCAAAGCAGGGCCGTCCGATCTCAATCGGATGGCTTTGGATCAAGGCCACGCCAAGAGAGGGAAAAGGATGACAAACGGTGAGGTCCCAAGGAGGACGAGGAGGTCTGAACCAATGAGGAGGTCTTGACGGTTAAGATGAATCTCAAGGGAGGTCCTAAATGGTTCAGATGAAATCAAAGGGGGTCTTGACGGTTAAAATGACCCAGAGGAGGTCTTGACGGTTAAAATGACCTGGAGGAGGTCTTGACGGTTTGAGATGAAGTCAAAGGAGGGGAGCGATAGCGAGGGAAAGACGCGGAGGAGTAGGAGCTGTCCGATCTAGATCAGAGGGTCCAGAACGTGTGGGAAGTTCGGATGGTCTGAACGGCTCAATCACTACGGACGGTCCGATGAAAATTGGACGGTCCAGCGAGGAAGTAAGCTTTCAAGGGACGTTTGAACTCGAGGGAGGTCCAAAGAAAAGAGAGTTTCAAAGGGGAGTTTGAACCAAAGGGAGGTCCAAACGAAAGGAAGTTTTCAAAGGGAAGTTTGGACCAAAAAGGAGGTCCAAACGAATGCTGAGGAGGTCCAATTGAACACGAAAAATTTCAAATGAATGCGGGGAGGTCCAAATGCACACAACTAGACCCAGGTGAACCCGAAGGGGTTCAAATGGACACAAGGGGATCCAAATGAACCCGAGGAGGTTCAAATGAACACAGGGAGGAAAGAGGGTTAACCAAGAGAGAGATATTTGAAACACTAACCCGAGCTTAGGACATCTCGGGGGTGGTTGTGACAGAAAAAAGAGGTCAAAACCAATGGGAGGTCTGGACATAAAGGCATGTCCAAACCAGAGAAACCAAACAAGAAAAAGGTCTAAACCTCAGAAGGGGGTATAAACCACAATGGGAAGTTTAAATGAGGTTCTGATCCAAAGAGTGATCTGGACCAGGAGGATGGTCTTTACAAACGACCCCCAAGGGCGACCAACAGGGTGGTCTGAGCAAAAAAGGGGGGTGGTCGTGACCACAAGAGGTGGTCTCGACCAAAAGGGGTGGTCTTCGCAAAAGACCAGAAGAGGTGGTATGTGCAAAAGACCACGAGGAGATCCAAGGGAAGAGATCCAGAGGGCAAGGAGAGGCGCAGCTAAGCGGAGTTGACCGATATAGATCAGGCGGTACAAAAGAGAGGAGGGCGCGGGCAGCGCAAAATGAAAGATGAGATCTGGACAGAGAGGAATTCCAAAGGAAAAGGGAAGGTCCGAACAGACAAGAAGAAGGAGAGCAACACCAGAGACCAAGCAAATGCAAAGGGTACCAACTTTGGATTAGTTGAAGTTTAGCTTAGTCATTTTAAACACCCCAATTTCTGAAAATCTCATGTTAAACTTTGAAATTTCAGCAAAACCGAATGGTTCTTTTTATTTTAAAATTTTTTAAAATCTCTGGACAAACGGAATGTTACACCTTTCTTGCATAGAAAGTCGCTCAAGCTATTATACCACATTTCATCTGATTGTTTAAGTCCGTACAGTGACTTTCTGAGTTTCACACTGTACATATTTCTATTTGCTCTGTCTTGGATCGGGACAGGGATACCTTCAGGTACCTTCATATAAATGTTCAAATCCAAGTTTCTATAAAGGTATGCAGTTATCACCCCCATCAATTTCATTTCTAAATTCAAGTTTACTACCACTGAGATTAAAATATCTAAAGGCAGTTCCGCCCATGACTAGGGAATAGGTTTCTTCATAATGAACTCCTAGACGTTGAGTGAAACCTTCTGCAACGAGCCTTACTTATTTTCATTTCTTTTTCGAACAAATACCCACTTATACCCTACGGGGTGCACATAGGGAGGCGTGCGGCTTACAGGCCCAAACACCTCTCTTTTATTCAGAGACAATAATTCTGTTTCTAATGCCTTCTTCCAATCTTGTCAATCTGATATTTTCTTACATTCAATGAGCGATGCAGGCGCTGGATCAAGATTGATGATTGTGACAATTTTCTTTGCAAAAAAATATCGACATTGATTGTTGACCTATTCATAGATTCTCCCGTGGTCACAAAGTTTATAGTTATTTCTTCATGGGATGATTCTTCTAATGCTTCTACTTGCTCACCGCTGCTTTCAATTACGGGGGCAAATCCCGTTAGTTTTTCAGCCCCGATGTGTGCGCACACATCCATGCTGATATCTCCCTCTGTGGGAACGTTTAAATTTGGTATGCCTTTTCCTGAAGGTTCCATACCAGTTGCAAGTCTCAACTGGCTCCCCTGCTGGTTCTAGGGAACTTCAGTGAGATCGGCTGTGTCAAGTCCTTCTTGTCTTTTTTCACCAAGCATCCCCAGTTACTTGGGATTCGAAGGGCCGAAGTTCTCGTTCTATTCTGAGGCCTCTGAACGGGATTAAGGGTACCTTCAACTTTCTTCGGTATTTCAACCCTCTCCGGTACATTGTGTGCAGGCATATGCGACTTGGTCACGCTCTTTAAATAACTAAAGTGGTCAGGCAGTTGATTCGTTAATACTTGCAAACCAATTATCCTCTGGACTTCTTCTATTTGCTTCAGTAGTGTGCGGGTCATGTACAGGGATTCCCGTTGCTTGCCACGTTATTTCCTGACATTCCTCCCCCATAATGACGGGAAACTATCCTCATCAAATATAATATGAGCGAATCAGGCAGTATGCAGATCTCCTGTCATAGGGTCAAAATACCTGATTATGAATGTTGTCTCATAACCAACGTATATCCCATACTTGTGGAGAAGGCCTATTGTAGTTCACTGTGGTGGTGGTATAGGTACATAAATATTGCACCCAAATTTGCGAAGATAAGAAATTTTCAGTGCTGACACTTGTGCTAGTTGCATAGGTGAATGGTTGTTATGTGCCGACGGTCTAAAATTGATGAGAGTTGTTGCGTGCAGGACTGCGTGTCCCCAACATGTAGTTGGTAAATTACAATTCTACAAAAGTGGTCGGGCAATAAATTTAATCCTTTTAATTAATGCCTCTGCTGGCCCATTTTAGGTGTGGACATGCGGTACAGAATGCTCAATGTTAATTCCCATTGCTATGCAATAATCATCAAATTTCTTCGAAGTAAATTCTCCGGCGTTGTCCATTCTGATGGACTTCACATGATGATCAGGGAAATTAATTTTAATTTAAATTATCTGTGGGATTAGCTTTGCAAAAACATGGTTTCTCGTAGACAATAAACATATGTGCGACCATTTCGAGGAAGCATCAATGAGCACCATAAAATACCTAAATGACCCTGATAGGAGTTGTATAGGACCGCGAATGTCTCCCTAGATACATTCCAAGAATGCAAGGACTTTATCCTTCACTTTCAAAGCTTCGGTGGCACATGCGAGACATACAAAATCTTCTTGATTAGGAAAATTCTTTACATCAATATTATGTCCATGTGAATTGTTAATTATATTTATCAGCATTCTAAGACTTGGATGGACTAATCTATCATGCCAGGGATAGAAAAGTTCAGAACTTCTAAATACGGTTTTCAGGGCAGTATAGGCTGCGGGTGCCTTAATATTAGTGCAGTATAGCCCGATTTCATATGAAAAAAAGTCGTTCTAATACCCTTTTTTCACTTTCTTCATACTTTGTAATGAGCAGGTATTCCTTATCACACTCTTCTTCAGTATCTGTGGAAACCGTTAGCACAAATATCTTTAAAACTTAGGAGAGTTCCAGTCGATTTTGGGTACAACAAGGCTTCTTTAATGACCAAAGTTGTGCCCATTAGGAGTATAATTATGGCCCTTCCTAAGCCTATTATACAAGTATCGCTGCCCATGATTGTCGTAAGACTACTAGCATACTTGCTTATTGACTGAAAGAATTTCGTCTATCTCAAGATGGTATTTGTTGTGCCGCTATCCACTAAGCACACTCTCTCCATAGAGTGCCATACGCGTTCTGACACTTCAAATACTAGAACATAACTTGCTATTATAAATACGGGAAATATAAGCCTTGCAAGACTTATCACAAGAATTTAATGTTTTGCTCTCCTAGAGCTTACAACCATTATTCAAAGGATAAAATAATTCAATGTTCTGCTTCAATCTGATCCATGGCGATCTTCTCCTCTTGGGCAACTACGGTTGTGGCCGCTGCGATGTCCAAAGGAGGGATGATGGGGGATGCTACTGGGCTGTTCGCTAATGGTTGTGGATTCTCCGTGCCTACAATGGTGAGGTGTGCCTCATACTGTCAATTGCCATTCTTGGCTTGAGCATTTGGCTTGACCTTGCGACCCATGACCTTACCCTTCTCGCACCTCTCCTTTGTGAGAGACTTCCTCACCTTGTAGCTGCTAGCATTAGCTTTATGGCCAATATTGCTACTAGATGGCTGTGAGATGTAATTCTTCCTTAGAACAGCATATTGAGCTTTCACAACTTGCACGATGTCAATTAATTCGGTATACTCCTTGTAGTTGTCTTGATGATAGTTGCGTACAGATTGCACCGTATTCGGGTGACAGGTAGAGAGAGTCTTCTCAATCTTCTACTCATCCGTGATTACCTTACCACAGAGTTGAAGACTGCGTTCTTCTTCGCCATATACTCATTCTTGAGCGTTTAGCTTCTCGAACCGCTTCTTCAGTGCAGTCCACAAAGCTAGTGCGTTCTTTTTCGTCATAAACACATTCTTGAGCGTTCAGCGGAGATGGTGTCTGAGGAAGTGAAGTGCCTGATCATTTTCCTCAGCAATGGGATTGGCATCCTTCGAGGTGCCAAACCCAATAGCTGCACGAGGCTTCTTGGCCCCAAGTACAATCTCGACGTCGAAGGCCTAAGTCAAGTAATTCTGGTAATGCTGGGCCAGCTCTTCGAACTCTCGATTCATGATGTCAGTCATCTACATATTTATGCAAAGAGTTCATAAGATTATTACTGGTAATTTACATAAAATAGTTGCAAGAATCTCATAATGCTTTTCGAACTCTCGGTTCGTGATCGAGTATTTTTCCAGGCATTTTTCATGAATCGCTGCTATTTTCAGTGATTAAAAGTGATATAAACAATCACAGATAATCAAAACAGTAAATACAACAGATAATCAAAACAAGAAACACAATATATAAATTGCATAGAAATAATGATAACAGAGTTAAACATGCTCCAAATGCTCAAAATGATTCAAAAATTGAATTTTCGAGGCCCTTTGATGCTGGAATATGAACTTTCGGTGAATTATGCTATTTTCAGGGGCTCAATCGCTAAATTTCAATTCTAAGAAATTTTCATGTAATTTTAGAAAATTCAGGGACCTTTTTGCGAACTTTCTTTTTCTTCTCAGTTTTCCTTTTTTCTTCTTTTTCCCGGAAAGAATGGGTCAGGCCCTTTTGGCCTTTTTGGCCTGTTTTGGTCCAAACCGTCGGCTAGGTTAAACCTAGCCTCATGGCTCCTCCTCACGCCAAAGCAAATGGTGGCGGCGGCTCACGCGACAGCGCGGCGCGATGGCGCTGCTTAGGGCGGCGACGCCTTGTCTGGGCGATCGATGCAAAGACGGCGAAGCGCGATGAAGCGCCTGTCGGCGAGATTCGCGGCAGAAGCTTCAGCGTCTGGCGATGTGGCGGCGCGCCATGCGGGTCGGCGGCGCGAGGCGCCTACGAGATGGGCGCCTCGCTGCGGCGGCTACAGCGACGCAAAGGCTTGAGGCGGTCGGGTCAATGGAGCGGCACGACTTCAGCCTTCACCGGCGGCAGGGCGGCGGCCGAGGATTTACTCTGGCCGGGCGCCGCAAGGTCGTCTTTGGCCAGCGGCAAGGCCATTTTTCTTGCTCTGGCCATTTTTTTCTTGCTTCGGGCAGTGGTGCATGGCCGACGGCCGGCCGGCGAGCGCGCGCGGCGATTACACGTGACGTCAAAGGCGGTCGTGGCGCCACAAAGCGGCGGTGGCTGCGTGGCTTCGGGTGATGCACACGGCACACTGTGGCTCGGCCATGGTTTCTAGCGACGTGACTGCGGGCACGTTCGATGGCGGCTACGGGCTACGTGGTGGCACGGCCTCATGCAGGCGGCGTGGGATGCGGCCGCATATGGGCGTCGGCGCCGTTTTATTTTTCTTTTCCTATGTTCATGCAATTTACAATCGACAGTGCAATCGACATCTACTCTTTCATACAACCTACCAATCGGCTTGGCCGACGACTTCAAGTCACCTCGCGGTAGATTAGATTGGATTTGCACCGTAGAAAAATAATCTAGAAAGCCAAATTTGCGGAATTGAGAGCGATCTAGAAAAATGATTCAATCTACGAGCATCGTGTTTCGGCGATTACCTTTCGATCTGAGTAAAGGAGGCCTAGAGGTAGGCCGAAGTCGATCTTGCTGATAACGTGTTGAGGAACCGTCGCTGGCGAGTCCAGTCCGATCAATCACCTCGTAGACAAACGTAGAATCGCACAGAACAATGCAAGAATAAATAGTAAATTGAACACAGAGATATGGGGGAACTTCTTTCCTCTCTTTATTTCTTTTGTAATTATCAGTCTTTTACAATGACTAGCACTCTCTATTTATAGACTGAAGATTCTGCTATAGTTCTAGATGGGATGTCCATTTATAGACCAATTGCTAGATCAAACCCATGATTTTCCAACAATATGCACACGCGGGCGACCCAACACAGGGCGGTGTTGCTAACGGTTAGCGCCAGCGATATGTAGCTGCGTTGCTACGGAAGTAATCCACAAACCATGATTGTCCAATCGCTCTACGCGGCCACCGAATTGGAATCACAAAATTCGGGAGGAGTGGATACTCTGCGTTCTTCAACTGGGGCTCATCTTGGGCTATGCTGTAGCTAGTTGGGCTGACTGTGATCATGCTTAGAAGTAAATACATCGATGTGACTCCCTAGCCCGTCTCGACAACGTCGCAGGATCTAGTCCATCTCTGTGCAAACGCTATCCTGTAGACAACTCGGATCCACCGCTGAAGCTGGGGACTCGGGCGGTGCATATGGGTTCATTCTAGCATTACTATTAACCGATAGCACATGGTAACATCGAATCAGTGACATTTTATTTCTGTACAATTTTTATCATCAAGCACGTTCAGCCACCACCAACCAAAGAGAACAAGATCGGATATATACCAACTATTATAACTACAGTAGCATCCGTTCCAAAAAAAACTACAGTTACAAATCAGTTTTTTTTAAATAATATTTTTTAAAAGATAATTACAAAAATATATAGTCACCTTAAAAAATTACAAAATAAGTCTGTCAGCCATTCAATCAAGCTGGCTGTCACCGTCCAACCACATATCGCCGCTTCAATCTGGCGTGAAACTAAATAGTTTTTCGCCGCCATTGAATCGGGCGACAGATACCTATCGCCGGTTGAACTGGCGACAGTATACCATCTATAAAAACCCCAAAAAAAATCCCACAAATCCTCATTTTAATTCCAGAAAAAAAACAAAAGATAGGTGGAGAGGAAGAGAAAAAAAGGTAGCGAAGCTCTGCTGGTTCGTCGCGAAGGAGAGAAATTGGCAGAGCAGCAGATCCAGTAGGCCGGCCATCTTGCATGTATATTTTTTTGCAACCTTATATACTATGTCAAATTATGTAGAATAGCGACATAGAATTAAGTAGAATAGCGACTAGAATCAAGTAGAATAGCGACATAGAATTAAGTAGAATAGATAATTGTAGTGAAATTATATACTACATTTTTTTTTGCAACCTTGTACATTATGTCAAATTATGTAGAATAGCGACATAGAATTAAGTAGAATAGCGACTAGAATTAAGTAGAATAGCGACATAGAATTAAGTAGAATAGCTAGTAGAATTAAGTAGAATAACGACGTAGAATCAAGTAGAATAGCGACATAGTGTAGTTCGTACATAGGAAGACGATTATTAGAAATATCCCATTTGTGCGTGATAATTATGTTAGTAATGTCGAAAATTAAATTTAAAGTATGAAACTAATTAGTAAAATAGGAAGAACTTTGTAAAACACGTTTCGTACTCTTTACAATGTATGCACTTAATTTGTAGATATGGCGGATGGAGGCCAGTATGAGTTGTTTGACCCGGTGATTGACGCACGTCACCGTAGCCATCTCGGTACCGTGCTCCCCAGGAGGGCGAGGCACCGATTGAGCTTGGCGCGTTTCGGTTGTGCACGCCTATCAGGGCATGGAGGCTGCATGCAGCCTGGATTCCGAGGTACGTATAGTTATGACCTTAATACACTCAATCGCGGTATGACTACTTTGCGTGCATTCACATTTGTTCTTAATCATTTCGATGCAGGTTGAGAGTGGCAGGCCTCCTTCCACTAGCGAGGATGGTGGAGGCGACGTGGGAGGACGACCAGGACCATGGTGTTGGTCGTACGTCTAGGCGTTCCATCTGTTGGCGCCTGCCGATGGCGCTGGTTGATCTTTGAGGCGAGACGCACACGTTCCACCTTCCGTGCGGGGAGATGGCGGCGACGCTGCAAGACGTGACCTTCCTGCTCGGGTTGCCATGCGCAGGCTCCCCCCTAACGGCGTACGACATCTCGGCCACGTGGCGCACGGACCTCCTAGAGAGGTTCCACGATGTGCTACCACCGGGTAGCAACTACACCGAGTTCAGTAGCCCGCACAGGCCGACGTTGAGGTGGATCTGCCAGTTCTACGTAAGTATTTGTAACTATTGTCATCTCGCTTAAATTCGTATGTGAACCTCGACGCGTGTACATGTCTTCTTACTGAAAGCGTATGGCGCTTTGACGCAGGGACGTCATTTGTTAGGAGGCACTTTGAGGCCTATGGGGGTGGTCGTAGCAAGACTTACGACTATAAGGTAGTCGTAGCAAAACTTACGACTATGGGGGTGGTCGTAGAAGAACTTACGACCACCTAGTAGGCTCCTCCCTTATAAAATTAAGGGGTATACCTAGGGACCACATGACGTCATATTTACTTATAATAAGAATTATAGATAAAAGATAAAATGAGGATTATTAGATCCTCGTCATCTAGCCCCCCAGTTTCAAGTGAAAGCAACTTACTTGGTAAAGGAGTTATAGATGGTCTTACAACCACGTGAGGGTCGTAGAAAGATAGTCGAAGGAAAAACTCTTCGACATTTGTGTATTACTTTGACCAGAAATATGCTTGGTCAAGAAGGTTGCTTACGACTATCAAAAAGTCGTAGAACACTCCTACGATCACGAGGTGGTCGTAGTATGGTGATCGGAAGAAAAACCTTTCCGATTAACATTTCCTTTGGTCAAAAGATCGACCAAGGAAGTAATTTAAGCTGAGGTGTAAAATCGAACTGATTTTCTTGAATGGACAAGTTAGGGAATTTCAAACGACTCCCGTTAGTATGTCCGTTGGAGCGGTTCCCGAAGCGGTGGCAAACTTTGGAATGCCACGCCTTCAGCCCAGGGTACACGGTTATAAATACTTACCGGAGGTAAGACTTAGATTTATACTTTTCCCCAAATCGCCCCCGTTGTTCATCAAGTTCTTGTCTTCTCCGCCACCAACTCAATCGAAAATCTCCCCCTTCTGAGAGAAATGGCTGGGAGAGTTTCGAATAGGCCGAGTCGGAGATGGATGCGTGAAGATTCAAGCCCAGTCAGCGGAAGATTCGAGAGAAGATCCTCGTGGAGTGGTTCATGGCGTATGGGCAAAGATTACCGTCGGGGAGGCTGAGCAAATCCCCATCTTCGAGGCATATTGTGAGTGTGGCCTTCGACTACCTGCTCACCCCTTTCTCACACTTATACTCGAGCATTTTGGGGGTGGAATTGGTGAATCTCGGTCCTAATTCCATCACAATGCTCAATGTATTTGTGTATCTTTGTGAGGCATACCTGAGAATTCCAGCGGACCTTGAGCTCTTTCAATATTTCTACGAAATGGCTCGACAAGTCGATAGCCGAAGTTGATGCGAAACTCCATGACGGGAAGTCGAAGGAGTATATTCAGATGTTTACTAGATCTTCATGGCCGGGTTGGAGGAAGAGGTGGTTTTATTGGAAAGTCACCTCAGAAGACAGCCTTACTTTCGAGGGAAAGGCTGCAAAAAGAAACCTTCGTGGGATTCGACTCCCAGACATCAACCGAATTGTTTCTATATTCAAGCCATAAAGGACTTGAAAGAGGAAGGATTAACCGGATGGCATGTAGTGAAGGATTTCAACACTCGTCGAATTAGCCCTTTGAAGAAACGAGTACCTCCTATGTGGAGGTATACGGGGCCAAAAGACCCGACCAAGGACTACGAGGAAGGTAAGTAGTTTTTCGACTTAACTCTCAGTTTGGTCTTCTTCAAAATTGTCTAATGAATATCTTTATCTGCTTTATATGAGATCTTTCACAGCGAGAGATTGACGCCGAGTCAAACTTCGTTTGTGAAAGCCTCCGCCACTGGAGCGGCGGCGGTTCCCGAATCCTTGCGCTTTATCCACAGAGGAAAAGATGGAGCGCCTAAAGGTAATCAAAAGTTGATTTTATCCTTAGGACTTCATAGTCGTAGAAAAAACTTACGACTAGGTAGTGATTGTAGAAAATCTTACAATCAAGGAAATGTCGTAGAAAAGCTTACGACTGGATACTAGTCGTAAAATCTTACGATGGGTCGATGATTCTCGCTTTTACTTTTTCTTCTACGTAAAGTAGGTATGAAAAATCGCCAGGACGACGAAGAGGTCGAACTGATAACCATTGGCGAAGGGATGACAGTGGACAAGGGTTCATCTCCTCTGACTAAAAAGCGTCGACTTACAAAAGTCGCCGACAAGGAGGACCAAGCTCAAGTTCCTTCATTTTGACCAGTCCTCGGCAAAGTCTGCGACGCAAGGTTGCAAGGTTACCTTGCAGTGAGGTTGAAACAACCGGCCGAGGAGGCCGAGAACCTCTTAGGGCAAAGCCTGCAAGACCAAGGACACGGCCAGATGAGAAGCCGAGGTCAAGTACTGCAAATGAGGAGGCTGAGGAGGTCGAAGAACCTCTTAGGCGTAAGGCCCGCAAGGCTAAGGTACCTTTTTTATTATGATGAGAAAACTTTCACAGTTTCTGCCACTCCTAGTTTTGTCAAGCAACTAGAAAAGGAGAACTGGAAAGACTTTATGTCTTTTGTGAAGGACAACGCCGATCCAGCCGAGCCTACAATTGAGGGTAGCGCTCTTGGAGTGGTCGAGATCGATCTCGCCCTCCGGAAAAGTCGAGAGACGAGAGATGGTTCCTGTTCAAGATCCATGACCAGACGTGGTCGTGGCCGAGCCCATTCTCCAACTTGAACTACGACTAGACGTGGTCGTAGAAAAGAAGTCGAAGAAATCTTCTGTCGGGAAGATAACTCCTAAGTTCTTGATCAGGTCCAGGGTGCAGAGGTTTGTGAAACAAGCTAAAGTGTAAGAACAACATTTACCTTTTTTGCTTTTCACAACCTGACTTGCTCTCTTTTTGTTGATTTTAGCCCGACTCCTTCAGCCTCCACGGACGCTTCTATCGAGAAGCCCATTGCTGCCTCTCCAGCGATTGGAGAGATGATAGCGGAAGTGGTCGAAGGATCGTCCACAGCCCGGGTTGTGGAAGAAGTCGTGGCTCCTGAAGTGGTTACCACAACCACTGAGGTCGTAGCTACGGCCACTGAGGTAGCGGCTACAACCACTGAGGTAGCAACCACGACCACTGAGGTTGCAGCTACGACTATTGAGGTAGTAGCTACGACCACTGAAATGGTCGTGGAGACAGCAGAGGCAGCTGCAGGAGCCTCTGGCCGAGGTGGTGATGTACCTGACCACCGTGCGGGAAAGGAAATCGTTGCAGACCTCCTTCCTGGTATCCAAAGAGAAACTGCAATTTCAGAATCAGAAGATAAGGAATACTTCAACCATTACGATTTCTTTAACCTAGCTTCCATAATGGGGTCTTCTGCTTTTAGATCTCGTCATCAAGTCCCTCATCCTAAAGATATTCCCAACAGAGGGGAAACTTTTGACAACGAGCGTCTTGAGAAGGTTTGGTGGGATCAAGTCGAGAGAGTGGACAAGCTGAAGAATCCAGAGCTGGTTTACTCGATATTTGCTCGATCAACCATGAGTGTAAGTATTTAAGGATACTTATATATGTGTTCTTCCCTTGTTTCTTACTGTCTTTCTTCTTGCAGAAAGCTCTAGAACAAATTGCCGTTGTCGGTGAATATCACCGACAACTTCTAGAGCTACGACAGGAAAAAGAGGAACTCTGCAAACAGACAGAGAGGTGGTAAGTCACTATTATTCGTATTCGTTTTCGACTTGACTACTTATATAGTGCTTACGGGGTTTGTCGTGGAAAAACTCACGACTAGGTACTAGTTGTAAAAGGCTTACGACCAGATGCTTTGTCGTAGGAGAACTTACGACTAGATCCATGGTCATAGAGAAACTTACGACTGGATCAATGGTTAGAGAAGAACTTACGACTAATTTAATAATGTTCATGTCCACTTTTCTCCTTTGTAGGATAAATAGTGATGAAAAGACCTTAGCCGACTCGCTTGATTATGAAAAAGAGGAGTCGAGAAAGCTATAGGAAAAAGTAGAATTCCTCTTGAGGAAGCTTAAAGAAGCTAACTCTGCAAGAATCGAAAAAGTGCGAGAAAGGATAAACGATGAAGTCTTGAACTTAAGACTGCTTATGTTGTTGATCTTTACCTGATTGTTGCTTCTTTTAGAAAAAGAAGATGATATGAGAAAGCTCCAGAATGAAGTCAAAGATAAAACTTTGGTTATTCATGAGATTTCTCGTATCTCCAAAGATAAAGATCAAGAAATTACGAGGTTAAGATCCCGACAATCAGGTAAGCAATTCTTTACCTGCAGTCCTTTACGAGTTCTTTCCCTTTTCTTACTCCCATTTCTTTTCTAGAAATGGACCTTGAACTGGAAGGCTCGGCCGAAGTTAGGGATAAAACCTTGATCTATAACTTGAGGCTGTCGCATTGTTAAGGCAAGCGCAGAGGAAATCAGATTATGGAAGGCGAGATCTTTGAGGCCATTGCTTCTCATAATGCGTAAATCGAAGTTAGATTCTCGTCTAGCGAATAAGAAATTCTTTTACCAGAATATTTATTTTCTCCTTTAGGAGTTTATTTTTCCTTACGGTCTTATTCTTTTTGTAACAAGTGGTGAAAATAAACAACTCATGAGGCTTCGACTTCGTACCAACAGAGATGGAGGCGATGAAGATTAATCTTCAAGGCAATATCATGCTCCTGAACAATGTACTTGGTAGGCTACGTACTGAGGGAAAAGCTCCTTAAGATGATACGATAGCTGCTCACATAAGTATTATTGGGGAACAAGTCGGGACTTTGCAAGAACTGGTAACCACTCTGAAGACCAACCAAGCTGAGTCGATAAAGGAGGCGGTCGAAACTGCAGTAAGTTATGCATTGGCAAAACTTAAAGCTCATGACCCCAGCCTTAATGTGCAACCAATCGAAGCCGACTTCGACTGCCTTGAGGCAGAAGCAAGTCGTCTGATGGAAGAAATGCAATCAGTTGGCCGGAAGGTTTCAGAGGAGATCTTGTTGGGCTCTCCCTCTTGAGTAGTTTGTAACAAACACATGAAAAACAAGCTTTTGTTGTTGTATTATATAATCCATCTTGTTTCCTGCAAATCATCTTGGCGAGTAGTTAGTAACTCAAAAGATAATTAACGAATGAAAGACTAAGAATTGAAGTCAAATTAATAACTTTATCCTAGCCCCCGACTATTTGCTTAGTTTGTTTAGACAAACTAAGTAAATACTGTTAGAAAGGGTTTATGAAAACAGAGAGGTTTGTTTAACTTATAGTTTTTGGTCACAATTGTCATGCACTAGTTGAAAGAGTGGTAACGAATTTACACTAGGAAGTTCCTTCTAGTGGGCAGGACCACGTGCAGAGAGGAGAGGCTTCGACAAGGTAATGTTAACATCTCCGACCAGTTTAATCGAATCGAGAACGACAACTCGAGTTAGGCAAACATCTAGAGGACTTTAAAAATTCGTTCGCCCTTCCTTGGTGGACTCAATAAGTCTGTCCTGGTAGCAAAAGTAGGAGACTGAACAATGCTAGGAAGTTCCTTCTAGTGGGCAGGACAACATGCAGAGAGGAAAGACTTCGACTAGATAGGTCTCTTCCTCCGACCAGTTGAGGCGGAACGAGTATACCAAAGTTGGTTGAATAAATCTAAGAAAGTGCACTCTGCTTAGAATATTTTTCAAAATAACTGAAGACATAAACTAAGGTGAAAGGAGCTATCTTTCAAAAAATATTTCGACCAGAAAAGAACCCGAGCTCTTTGTATTAATGGCAAAAGTGAGTAACGAGTCGACGCTAGGAAGCTTCTTCTAGTGGGCAAGACCACGTGCAGAGAGGAGAGGCTTCGACAAGGTGATGTTACCTTCCTTTCGACCAGTGTAAAGAAGGCTGGGCGTTTGGAATGTAGTCGAAAGATTATGAAAGCATTACTCAAAAGTAAGACAATAGAGGTAGAAAGAACCTGAGTCTTTATTGTCTGATTGGTTAGTTACACATAAAACTTGCGTAACTGGTCGATGTTCCAAGAATTCGAGAGAATCTGGTCGTCCTCCATTGCCAATCGTACCGACCCTGGCCAAGTAACTTCGACCATTGTGTAAGGATCTTCCCACTTAGGAGAAAGTTTGTTCCGATTAGACTTGGATTGGAAGAGCCTCAATACCAAGTCACCTACAGTAAAGCTGCGAGGTTGGACCTTACGATCGTAGTATCTGCACAGGGCTTGTTGGTAGATCACGAGCGGATTAAGGCTGGTTTCTCCTTTCTTCAAGTAGATTAATGTCATCCGCTAGAAGTTGTTCTGGTTGGAGTCTTTGAAAGTTTCAACTCGTGTCGATCAGTATCTTTAGTTCCGAGAAGTATGTCTTCGACTCAAAACCGAGAAAAAGGGTGTTTCACCAGAGTCTTACAGTAGTTGTACGAATCGCCCATATCTGAGGGTAATTCTTGTACCCAAGCGTCCGAGCGTTTGATGAGCTGGTCGAAGACTCGGGTCTTAATTCCTCTCATTATTTGGCCGTTTGCATGTTCTACTGCTCCGTTACTTTGGGGATGGGCCACAGAGGCATAACACAACTTGGTACCCAACTCGTCGCAAAATTCCTGAAATTTTGCGCTCGAAAATTGCTTACCATTATCTGTAATTATTCGACTCGGTACTCCATATCGAGTGATTAAGCATCTCATCATGAACCGTTTTGCCGCTTAGTTGTTATCGATCCACGTGTTCGCTTCAATCCATTTGTGAACGATATCAATAGCCACAAAAGGAACTTGAATCCTCTGGAGCTTTGGGGAGCGGTCCTAGGATATCGAGACCCAGTGTCAAAAAGGCCAAGATAGAGGTATTGTTTGTAATGCTTGAGTGGTTGGTGTATTTGCTCGCTATGAAATTGGCATTGGACACACTTTTTAACCAACTCTTTAGCATCGTAAAGGGTCATTGGCGATAAAAACCTTGTCGAAAGGCCTTACCGACCAGCCGCTTACGAGGAAGCATGATTTCCACATACGCCACCGTGTATGTCGTGAAGGAGTGTTAATCCTTCGCTCTGCGGAATGTATCGCATGAGCACCCCTTGAGTACCTCGTTTATAGAGGACTCCTTCAACCAAAGTATACATTTTGGCTTTTCGGGATAAGCGATGCGCCTCGAGATGCGTCTTGGTCTGGAACCCTTCGAAAATACTCATAGATGGGCGCCATCTAGGTATCCTCGTATTCTAGAGGCCGTCTCAATAGGAGGTGTCTCGGTTCGTCGACCGTGACGGGCGAGTTGTTCAAGAAGACTCCTTTTGGTACTCTGGATCGGGAAGAAGCTATTCGAGCAAGGCGGTCTGCGAGAAATTATCTTTTCAAGGGATAAATTGTGCCTCGAAACCTAAAAAATGCTTTTCTAGCTTACGCACTTCCGATAAATACCGAGACATTGTCGGGTTAGAGCACTGGTACTCTTTTCCGACTTGATTCATGACTAGTTGAGAGTCTCCTCTCACGAGTAGTCGGCGAATCGAGAGCACTTTCGCTGCTCGTATGCCAACTAGCAAACCTTCATATTCTGCCACGTTGTTAGTGGTCTGAAAGTTTAATTGTATGGTACACTTTAAGGTCTCTCCGGTAGGAGATACCAGGACCACCCCAGCCCCCGAGCCACTTAAAGTAAGCGACCCATCAAAGTACATCGTCCATTGGTCGTGAGAATCGTACTATAGATCCTGAACAGGTTCAGGATTTGTCCATTCGGCGACAAAGTCTGCCAAGATCTGGGATTTAACGGCCGTTCGGGACACGAAATGGATGTCGAACTCCCCAAGTTCGACCGACCATTTTGCCATGCGTCCGCTATTTCCTAATACGGAGGATCGCTCCCAAGGAAAATTCAGACAACCTGGCTATTTTGTGCGCTGAAAATAATGCCACGCTCCTCGAAGACATGAGGAGGGCATATAAAACTTTTGGACTGAGGGTAACGCTCCTTAGGCCCGTGTAAAAATTCACTTATGTAGTAAACCGGTGTTTATGCGTTTTCACGTTCTCGACTAATCTTCTTCTTCTTGCTGTAACGTGGCAGCTAGGTAAATTAAGAGCGTTTCTTCCGGCCTTGGAGAGACCAGAATAGGAGCACTCGTAAGATACCTCTTGACATCCTCAAAGGCAGTGTTTGCCTCTTTCGACCACTCAAAACCTCCGTGTTTCCTTAGAAGCTTAAAGAAAGGTAGTCCTTTTTCTCCTAGTCGTGCGATGAAACGACTTAAAGCCGCCATGCACCCCGTGAGTTTCTGGACTTCTTTCCTTGTGGTTGGAGGGCGCATTTGGAGAATGGCCTTTATCTTTTCGGGATTTGCTTCGATTCCTCGTATAGATACTAGGAATCCAAGCAATTTTCCTGTAGAGATTCCGAACACACACTTCTCATGATTGAGTTTTAAGCGATGTTTTCTGAGGTTGTCGGATGTTTCATGTAGGTCAGTAATATGATTAAGTCTCTTGATGCTTTTAACGACTAGATCATCAACATAGGCCTCTAGATTTCGCCTAATTGAGATGAAAAAAGTCGCTTGCATCAAGCGTTGAAAAGAAGCGCCAGCATTTTTAGACCAAATGGCATTTTGACATAGCAAAATATACCAAATGGTGTAATAAATACGGTCTTTTCTTCATCGTCTAGACACATATTGATTTGGTGGTATCCAGAATATGCATCTAAAAAACTTAACATTTCACAACCTGCAGTAGAATCAACCAAGCGATCGATGCGAGGTAAAGGAAAATCATCTTTTGGACAAGCTTTATTAAGATCGATAAAGTCTCGACATACGCCATTTGCCGTTTGACTTTCTAACCATTACAGATTAGCCAACCATTACGGGTGGTTGACCTCTCTTATAAAGCTCGCTTTAAGTAGCTATCAATTCGATTTGATAGCATCTCGTCGATCGAGGCAAATCTCTGTAATTTTTGTTTTACTGGTACTTTGTCGTCGTAACGCTAGCTCGTGCTCGATCACCTCCACAGGGACTCGGGCATGTCGGATGCTTGCCACGCGAAGACATCTCGTTAGCTCGGAGGAAGGTGATGAGGCGTCTTCCTACTTGGGGTCGGAAGTATCCCGATCTGACGATCTTGAGGGCTCCCTGCGTCCAAAGGAACCTCTTTGACCTTATCGTTCGGCTTTGGTGCGGCTTTAGGCTTCGACTTGTTTCGAAGGTGACTTTCTTCCCGAGTTGGTATTTGTCCAACCATCTCGAGGATCGATGCATAAGTGTCGCCATCTTCTTGTCACAATGAATTGTGATTACTCCTTGGGACTGGCATATTAATACATTGATATCCGTCTTGAGTAGCCATTAGGAATTTTGCCAAAGTTGGTCGTCCGAGTATGGCGTTATATCTTAGACGAAATCGACCACATCAAAGGAGATTTTCTCGTCTTGAAATTACTTGGTGAACCAAATGTTAAAGGAAGAGAGACTTGGCCAATTGGTTTGGTGAGGATCTGATGCGATCAATGGAAAGAGTATCGTGCATCGGTCTTACCTTGGTCTGGGTACTGCATCTCGTCCAGGGCACTCGTAAACAAAATATTTAACGAGCTACCACCATCAACAAAACTCGATTGACCCGACGGTTGTTGATGGTGGGTTCGACCACGATCGGATCTGACACAGTCGAGTCGAAGAATCGGCGATCACCCTTCTCAAAGGAGATGGTGACTTCCAACCACTTGATAATTTATTGACGAGAGGAGGATTTATGGAGTTTACCTCACGTTCAGCAGCCTTGAGCTGTCGCTTTGATTCATATGCCGATGATCCCCCGTAGATGTGCTTGACGGTGTGTTGTGGATCCTGAAACGGCATCTCCTCTTCGTCATCTGAGGACTTTTGACCACTCGTTTGTCCTACCTGTTCGAGAGTGGGAAGTGGTCCTTTGCCGTTGTAGTAGTCTTCAAGCTTTCGTTGAAGGACCCGGCAGTTGCGAAGGTCATGTCCTTCCTTTTTATGGAAAGGACACCACCTAGACTTATCATTTTTCCGATCGGGCCGCTTACCTTTGCCTCGGTCAGAGTGCGGCTTGGAGGTACGTGGCTCTTTATCATTCACAGCCAAAACCTCCTTGGAACCACTGGCTTGGAGTTTTTGACCCTTCGCCTTGTTCTTGGACTTTTTTGCTTTCTTATCTTTCTTCTTACCAATGTCGTCTGGCTCTCGAGAGGTATTGTCTTCTTGATCTATTGTGTTGTTCCACTCGACCGCCTCAGAGGCAGTCGCATATCGATCAGCCATCTCAAAGAGTTCGGTGACAGTGGTAGGCGGATTTAAAGCAATATCTTACGTTATCCTTCTACTACGGACTCCTTGCTTGAAAGCCCTGATGACAGATGAGTCAGAAACTTCCGGAATTGAATTACGAACCTGACTAAAGCGCTTGATGAATTGGCGCAAGGTCTCGTTGTCGTTCTGTCTCATCCGGTGCAAGTCGTCCTCCTTCCCAGGGCGATTGTAAGTGCCCTGTAAATTCGCCAGCAGGAGGTCGCAGAGGTGCTGCCAAGAATAGATCGACTCGAGTGGTTGGTTTAGTAACCACGATCGAGCAGACCCTTCGAGCACAGTTGGGAGGTAATTTGCCATCACATGTTCTCCTCCTCCTGCCGCTCGGACAGCTGTTGTGTAGATTTGAAGAAATTCGATAGGATTTTGGGATCCATCAAATTTTTCCATGTTCCTTTGGTCGAAGCGAGGTGGCAATGAGCAGCTTCGGAGATCGGCGAGAATGCCCGACATCGATAATAACTTCTTGGCGCCTCGCTGCGGGAAAGAAGGGTTGATATCATCGGTGGTCGTACTCGGCGATACCCGATAACAGTTGACTGACCTATGATAGGTCTCGGTTCTACGAGGGGAATACTCCTCGTAGTTCATCTGCTGCTGCAGATTTCCATGTCGGAATGGTGAGCGATCACCTCTCCGAGGGGCTTGTTGATCATTAGTCGTTCGAAAGACATTTCTCCGAGTAGGAGATCGATGCGACTTACTGTTGCGTCGATTCTTCCGTGGTGATATGTTCGATCGACTGGTAGCTGAAGAAATCGTATTGCTATGACTTCCTGAATGATGTCGGCGAGGTGCTTCCAGTCTTGCCATCGTGGACCGAAGCCTTTGTGCGATCTCCTCGACAAAGAGATTGTATCCTAGCGCTCGGGCGAGTTCTCGAGTTGGATTCTCGAGCAAGTCATTGATGTACTGGAGTTCTTGAGCTTCCTCTGATTGATATTGGATGCGCCCAGGCAAATTCTTCTGGGCTGCAATCTTCTTTCGTCGAATAGCCTCAAGATCTCCCATATCAGACTCTTGAGACTGTCTCAATGGAGTGCGAGTATGTCGAGGATTTTCCTCGCGTTCATGAAGGTGTTAGTCCTGTCCTCCATCGGTGGTGCCTTTGCCATTGTCACGAGGAGGCGTAGTTCGTGATCTTCGGGGAGTGTCCCTAGCTCGGTCTCTAGAAGAGTGACCTTGATCTGTGGGAAGGACGAAGACCTCCCGTTGATGATTCTCACTTGCGCTCGAGGCCTCCCCGCTTGAGGAGTAGTCGAGAGAAACCATCTGGCGACTTGGAGCAATCCCCTCCAGGTAGGGGAATTCTGGGTTATAAGCGTCTCCATCCGCAGGTGTGATCTGCGGAGAGATGGTCGAATTTGCAGGAAAAGCATACTTGATCCTGCTCTCTCTAGCGTCATCCAGAGAGAGAGAATCACCAGATGCTGGTGGAGTCCTGGTATTGTGGCTTCCAGAACTTGTCTCACCAAGTCGGACCGCCTTAAGGGGACTCGGACACTTGGAGAAAAAACTCTCGTTGTGTTGTGAGTCTACAGGTGTAGTCTGGTCGATTGACCCTTGTCCTTTGAGAGGGTAGATTCCTCCTTGGGCGTCACGGTTGTGGGGATAAGGATCCTCCTCAACTCCATCACGCACATTGTCTCCACGGATCTGCGGGAAGATCCCGAGGCGACAATACCATCGGATGAGTCAATACTCGGCTCAGAATCGAAACCGACATCCATGTCGACGTCTGCAGAATGCCAAGTCAAACCGGTTCTCCTCGTTCCATTCTCCGCCATGAGTGCATGAGATTTGGGAAAAAAGAGTATGTTGACAAGAGATTACCGGAAGATCCCCACGGATGGCGCCAATTGTCGGTGTTTTAGAACCGATCTTACGTAAATATTGTTTGATTCGGGGGGTCTCCTAGAATAGAATCACGTAGAGAGATTGACACGGGTATTTTTATACAGGTTCAAGCCTTCTCCGGAGAGAATAACAACCCTACTCCTGTGTGTGTATGGTATTGAGTGTATTTTGAACAATCAGGAGAAAAACTAAGACTATTACAAATGATCCTGCTTGTCTTCATGATAGCTCTTGATAGCGTGTCCCCGCCTCTTTCTGATCGTTGCCTTTATATAGTCGTGAAGGAATAGCCGTTTTCCCCTGCTGAAGAGACGCCTCATCAAATCCAGTAATGGGCGCACGTTTGTAGTAATCATCGGGCTGGTAACTCCTTCATGCCGCATGTCAGTTACTAGTCAGAGATAACGGGGTATTATGTGTTATCATTTACGCATAATAACGGTAGCATGATATTTATTTAGATTCCTTAATCAATTTGGACCCACTTGCTGTAGGTTTTATTGATCATAAGGTGGTCGTAGCTGACCTGGTCGTAGAAGAACTTACGACCATAAGGTAGTCGTAGCAAGACTTACGACTATAAGGTAGTCGTAGCAAAACTTACGACTATGGGGGTGGTCGTAGAAGAACTTACGACCACCTAGTAGGCTCCTCCCTTATAAAATTAAGGGGTATACCCAGGGACCACATGACATCATATTTACTTATAATAAGAATTATAGATAAAAGATAAAATGAGGATTATAATATCCTCGTCAGGTTGTTCGGGTGGGTCATGTTTCTGGGGTCCCACGGCGACAGTGTCGACAAGCACTATGTCCGGTACGCACATGAGGTGGCCAACTTGCGGTGGAGGATCCTCTCCTCGCTGAGGTTCGGCCGTCTTGTCTTGTGACGTGCACAAGCCTTGTCTTGACGCGTGCCACCGTGCCTAGGACAACTCCATCCTCTCCGGATGCCCACTACTTCTGCAGCTGTGGTCCTTCGAGTGCTTCCAGATCGAACGATCACAGCTGGACTTGGGAGCGTACACGGTCAACTTGTACGTTGCGGGCGACGAGGTGGATCGGCCCACCATGGGCACGGTTTGGTGCCGCCGACGGGTTAGTTTTATGATCATTTATTTTATTTTTATTGTAATCACAATTTCGTGTGCTAAGTTTGCGGTGTTCTATTGCACAAGTCACCTTCACGCCGATCACTTCGCAGAGGTCCTACCCAGAGTATGTCACGATGTTCGATTAGCTGACCGATGACTGTGTCATCTGGACACTGTACACTATGGAGAGGCTTCAGCAGTGGATGCCCGATGGACTGTCTCTCCTGTGCACACGAGACTACGTGTGCTGGTACACGCGGAGGGCCTTGGTACATGATGGGTCCCAGCCCCTTGGGGGGCACGGGTGCCGGCGTACATCCACGCGTAAGTTCACATCTTTACTTCTTTCACACAATGTAATTATGTGCTGACCAAATAATTGTGTTGCTGTCCACATGTACACTAGGAAGGGAATACGTGGCACGATGTCCTAGTTGGATAGGATGAGGCTTTGGGTTGAGGCTTGGAGTGATGCGCACGAGGATCTCATCCAATGTGGGGATGATCCCTACGACTTCGAGACGTACGTAGATTACATGGATTGGTACGCTAGTCGAACGAGGCTTCGCTGCGTTCGGGTCGTGGTCGACCCACCACGACATGAGGCTGCGACGTCCGACACGTTCCCTACCGAGCCGGACTCCGCTTTCCACCGCTCCGTCGTATTGAGCGGTCCTTAATTCATATTTAACTTGCGGTTATGTTTTCAACTTGTTCATTACTTGTGCGACGGATCTACACCAGAGATTCTCGAGTTAGCAACCACCGTGCACCACAGGGGCGCAAGGGACACGAGAGGGCTCATCAATGCGGATCATGGACCACGACAAGGCGAGGCATCGGATCGCGACTTATCGCCCGCCGAGGACTCGGTGGGTGACGATCTTGAATCTGAGGGTCGTAGGGGACTTGGTGGACCGACCAGTACGAGGACGAGGGGTTAGCAGAGGTGGTTCATGTCCACAGGCTCCTGCCCCGGACATGGCGGGTGTGTTATCGTGGCACCATGGTGGGAGCACCACTGGGCAGGAGTACGCGGAGTCATCGGGGCACGCCTTCGTGCCACCAGGTATGACCACCCTACTTGCTTGCGGAATGCAATGCTTGTTTCTTTATAACCCCAATAGTTACTAACGGCAATCTTCTCTTTCAGGTTCTGAGCTCCACCATTACGCGAGCGAGTGCAGCGGAGTCGTCGAACACGTCTTGAGCGATGGGGTATGACCACCTTGCTTGCTTGCGTAACTTTCTTTTTCGTGCTTTCGGCATGATTACGTTTGTAACATAATACTTCACAGGAACGCCTTGGGAGGATGGTTCATTGCCGCATGATGACCCACACCTATCGGCACCCCTCGAGGACTTCTTCAGTGACCCGTGTGACACCGTGTTCACCATGGAGGCTTCTCGGTACGCAAAGTCGCCACACCAGGCAACAGACACAAGACGCCCCCCGCGCGACACCACCTCGGACTACTCGTGTCGGTTGGGTAGTCATCCCGCTGATCCTCGACATACTCGGACCGTCGCGAGGCGAGGCGAGGCGACAGCGAGTGTGCCCCAAGAGGGGCCGCCAGTAGATATTTGGTCCTCTAAATATCAGTAATGCCATGTAAATATTAATTTGTGTACAACTATTATTATGTTAGTCTCGTGTTTCGATATCTCTTTTTTGCTTGCTTGCAAACCGCGACCACGTGTACGATTCTGCATCAGGACACCCCACACCACCCTCTTTCTATGACTTAAGGGTTTAGGGTTTTAGGGGATGCTGGGTGCACTCCTTCATACAATGCATGTTTGGTCAATGCATATAGACGCCTATAGCTTAATGCACACGACACATCGATGCAACAATCAACTCGATAAAAGGCAACCGCAATGACGCGTCCACCATTTAGTTACATACTTTATGAGATTGAACATAATTGCATATAGAAGGGGAGACTACCGAGGTACAAGCTTCTCCGCCGGTGCCTAATGGTAGAAACTGCCTCGCACTACCCACATAAAGTGTTCTATAGGGGGGCGCCTCGGACGTGGCTGGCCTTCGTTGTAGTGGCACCCACATATGCAGCTAGATTTCGCGCAGCAGCATGTGGGATCATAGGAACTTCCTATGTTCACGACCTCCTCGTTGCCCCTCTCGCGCTGCATCCGTTGGCGAAGGTCATCATTTTGCTCGTTGAGATTGTCAATTTGCGCCTTCAACTCAAAGATTCGGTTCCACAATGTATCCGCGTACATCACAACATGTCGTTCATAGGGAGGATCGATCCAACGGATAAAGTTGCATTTCGCCATCTGCAGCCTGCAAGGGACAGTTAGTATGAAGGATGTATTAGCAATAACACGAACAAAACCATTTATCCCAGAGTGTGGGCATCGGAAGAAACGTCGTCCGCCATCGAAAGGGTCGTCCAAGACCTGCACGACAGCGTCCTCGCTGTGTTCGCATTTCGGCCATAGCGGTTGAGCACGCTTGTTTGGCATCAACCGGTAGTTATGGCCGAAATTCTCCCTCCTTTCGAGGGGAAGGTCTTGCTTCAGCGACCCCGGTTGGACTGGTCCCTTGGCATCTGCCATAGTATGTTACTGTACGACGAAGAATGTTTTTCTTCCTACTGTTTCAAGGGTCTAGTGGTCCTATTTTATAGCCCGCAGGGGAGGTTAACAAAGCGGGTAATGTGTTAGCTTACAAATGACAAGACTAGACAGGACTGCCTGCTTTGCACAGAGACAAGACCAAACGAGACAGCTTTTCGCAGTGACAAGACCACACAGGGCAGCTTTGCGCAGTGACAAGACCAGACGGAGCAACTTTGCGCAGTGACAAAGCCAAAGGAGACAGTCTTGCACAGTGACAAGACCAGACGAGACAGCCTTACGTAGTGATAAGACCAGACGGGGTAGTTTGACGCAGTGACAAAACCAGACGGGGCAGCTTAACGCAGTGACAAGACCAGACGGGGCAGCTTCGCAACATCAAATCTCCTCGTCTTTTCGCATTCAATTCTTCCGTATTATTCCCAACATCATAATATTATTTACATTTCTACTTACGAATCATTGATACTTCAATCGTCCTCGCAAAATTCTACAAAAATTCACCACACTAGAACAACATACGGTGATCACAAAATGTTATTGCGAGACTAATAGATTTTATACCGTTCACAATTTATAAAAATCACAAATACGTAAACCAGATTATGGTTTCAGACATCTATCTCCAGTTCTGACGACAAAAAACTATCGTCAGTTCAACTGGCGATAGATACCTGTCGCCAGTTGAAACTGGCGACAGATACCTTAGCCCAGCTATAGACGGGAAGAGGGTCTCTGTCGTCAATTCAACTGGCAATATGTTTATTTTTGTAATTTTTAGGGCAACTATATATTTTTTAATTATCTTTTAAAAAATATTTTTTAAAAAATTGCAGTCTTGCAGGCAAGAGTTGATGGCCTGTGACATGACCAAGAACCATCACTGGAGATAATTTCTCCAGGAATCACAGATGTGATTACTATGCAAACCGAACACTATGCTCGCAATCTCGTAAGCTTAGCAAATCTCCCTTCCAAAACAAAAGAGAGATATCGTAGGTTGGATCAGCGAAAGCATCTTTCATATCGATGTAGAAAAGGCTTCATTAAAGATACATATCTCACTCATTTCTACTTACAAGTCGAAACAATTATTCAATAAGCACATGGTCATCAGTGTTAGCTTCAATATAACTGGCATTTGTCTACGTTGCCGCCGATGAGCTTTTATGCTGTCTCGACATCAACAGAGCAAGTTGTAATGCTTTCCGCTGACAAAGCTTGTGTGGATTTTTAAACACTAAAATACTTGCTTTCTTTGAACCCGACAACACAACATGGGCGATGCTAAATGAATCCCCTTTCTCCGATGCAAACTGCCATTCCCTCAATGTGATGTAGAACCAATCTCTGTTTGAAGATACAGTTGCCTTCACCTCTACATACTCTGTGAAACCCTCTTTGCGAGTGATAACAAGATCATAAGGCAGTCCGGTTTCACTTTCTTCATTCACCCACCTGACATTATTGGATCCTAGCTGCTCAACAAAATATTTGTGGGCTACAGCTTCACCAAGCCTGCCAGTTCTGTTTGACTGGCTTGCATCTGAAGCCCCTATACAGAGCCTATCCCTCTCTTCTGAAACATTGGTCGGTTTATCATTGAAGTATGTTAACTCCGCATCA
Source organism: Phyllostachys edulis (assembly GCA_036346405.1). Lineage (NCBI taxonomy): Eukaryota > Viridiplantae > Streptophyta > Magnoliopsida > Poales > Poaceae > Phyllostachys > Phyllostachys edulis. The sequence continues at coordinate 6,567,464 of CM070550.1, read as the reverse complement.
ACAACTGGACTTGCTGAACATCCAGTCTCCAAGTCCAAATAAGCAGGCGCACTGGAAGAGTCAACAGACATCACCATCTGAGGCTCATCGCCGGTTGCCACTGTACTTTCTGCAAGTAATATATTTTCTGTACTTAAATCCGCTTTTATAATCCAATCCCCTTCGAGCTCAACACGAACCCAAGTATCTTCTGTGTGTCCACACTCAACAGGCTTGGTTAAGTCTAACAAAGGTCCAACATCATTCACCTTTGTCTCTTGCATGAGTCCATGCTGGCTTCTGTGACATGTTGTAAAATCCGGGGCTGTTTTCCAGTTGGTAGGCGGCCAACTTGAAACAATTCCCGGTGTCCTCTGATGACTGGGAATATTAAATTCACATGCAGGTCGGAATTCAACCGTTTGGGAATCTACATCTTGGTCGGCTGCAAACAAGGAAGAAAAGGACCAAACAGCTTCCTGCTCAGGCAACTCGGGCACATTCTGATTATTAACGATAAAAGACTCTATTTGTTCAACAGCGGTGCCAGAATCTGCCATGGTTTTGACCATGTGTAGAAAGTTTGCAAAGTGCAGATCAGGGGATCCATCAAAGAAAAGTCTAGAAAGTTCAAGAAACACTGAATGCGAATCAGCTTCTTGCGTAGCATACAGACTATTTCCCTGAAAAATCAGCGACAGATCGGATGAATTTTTAAAATAATGGGAGATAACTTAAGCAGAGCAAAGTTTTACTGTTGAGTACATCATGCATGCATTTGTGTCACATAAACTTCAAGAGGTGTGAAGCTTACACACAGAAGATAAGAAAGTCGATAAATAATGCTAGCAAACAGGTTTCAAGCAAACAATGAATGGTTGGTAACCAGAAATTATAGCCATGTAACATTATTTGGATGTAATTGCAAAGTATATCACTATATTCAGTGGTAACACAAGGGACCTGAGAACAAACCATCTAACTAAGCAAGAAGTCTTCCATCCAGGGTTCCAAATCCAGGCGGGCAACCAGCCACCAGTTACCACCGGTAAAAGGTTTTCCCGATGGGTACCGGGAAAACAAATCCCGGCGTGGAAACATTCAAATTTAAATATAAAATGTGAATACAGATCAATTAACAGTAATTACGGGCGGGAATCGGCCAGGAACCAGTCAAATTCCTGCGAACAAAACGGGTTCCCAGTGGAGCCGGTACCGGCTGTGGTCTTGGGATTTTTTTTGCAAATCTGGAATTTGAAACCTGCTTCCATCTTTCCTTTACAAGAAATGCAGACAAGCTTGGGAAACAAGAGACTAATGGCAAGCAGGTAATTCCTTACTAGTTACTATGTTTATAATGGCAGAAGAAAGGTAGACACTAACCTGCAAAAGACAATGGCATATGAATCTTTTCTTAGAAGAACTCTCATGTCCTTTCAGCATATACTTGTGGAATAACTTCTCAACAACAATAACTTGAAGATTGCTAAGCTTCACGATCTCATTTTGCTGAAAGGTCATATAAGTATCTCTATGCATCTTATAGATGTAACGTTGCATATATGGTAAAAGCCAACAAATTAGAGTGGCCTTCTCTCTGTTGTCCGCTGTACCATAAAATATTGCTTCACGATACACAACCTACGTAAAATCAACAAAGGTGGATGAAACCCATACAGAAGATGAAGATTATTTATTGCCAATTAATTTCAATATGTAAGTTCCTACTTCCTTTGCTTGGGCTCAGCATTTGAAATTTAATTAAATAATTAATAAATATGCATTTGTATAGTTGCATAATAGGTAAAAGAGGCCATATACTCTAAATATAATGTGTTACATTTAAGAATGGTACAGCATTCTACGACAACACAAACATTCAGATGCTATTTGCCAATTACTAACAGATCTGAGTAAACTCGTAAATGTGGTGCTTGCAGTCAATTTTGACAACCATGGTAAACATCATCCGAAGAAGTTTTTTGAACTACAATTTTTTTCAAGATTCCACCACCTTCACATTTCTCCATTTCTCACTACTTGCCCACTTGTAGGATTAGTGGATGGTAGAGAAAAATGTGTGAAGTGCATGAAAAACTCGCTTGTAACGCAGTCACTTCATTTCATTTATTACGTCATTCCCTCTTCTGCTGGCTTTGCTTTTTTTTTCTCCTAATAGCGATTGATTTGGAGCATGATTTTCATCCAAGCTATAGCACATGCCAAACTTTATTTAGTTTTTTTTCTATGTTACTTTGCACAATTTTCGAGTTAGCTTTTCCTGCATGAGAACTTGGCTCAAGGCAGAAGAAAAAGGTCAATATCGGTAACACAAAACAAGATTTCTATTACCTTAGAAAGTGCCGGGATACCTAAGCTTTGCATCAAACGGTAACACAAAACAAGATTTCTATTACCTTAGAAAGTGCCGGGATACCTAAGCTTTTCATCAACGCAGCAACTCTTCCATACAACATTTGCTTGTCTTCGTAAGAAAGTTCCCCAAATTGTATGAAGTCAACATCACTGTAGTTCTTAAAGTGCTGCTTCAACTCATCATCATCTACCCAGCAAACAAGTCCAAAAGAAGGATGGAGAGAGACCCATTTATCAACCAAGGTTGGCAATATTGTTGTCTCCAATTTTTGAAGAGATTCTTTCAGGAACAATATATCGTTCATCTTGTCAGTTGCAGAATGGAGATCATTAGCCCATCTCACAAATACACGAAAGACCTATATAGAACGTGAAATCGAGAGTTAAAAATTTAATGGAGATAGCCTTACAAGATCTAACAGTAAGAACTTTATTGTATTTGAAATTCAGAACGATTAAAATCATAATTAGCTGGAAAATACCTACATAGCACTGAACTACTAAAGTACTAAAATACAGCCAGTTGCTACCTTGGTAAATTTGCCGATGACAAACGAAAAAAATACATAATCTTAGGTGTTTCATGCATACAAGCAACTTGCCTGACTGGATACTTGTGAAGGCAATGCAGCATTCGATAGCCGTAATAGTATCTCAACATAATCAGATGTCATTGGAACCTTTGGTACACCACAAGCCTCGGTAAAGAATTCACAAAGGCTTGGATAGGCTGCAGACAGCATTCTTCTCGGGAACATGTTTGTCTTCCTTGTTGAAATGAATTCATCTGTCATTTCAGAACAGCCTGTTGGGTCATGCCAATAGAGGTCTTTTGGAGACAAAAAATTGCCAGGAATGACCTCACTAAATCGAGAACGGCATAATGGTATAAATATGGAGGAGCATGACAGAAACTCCCGTTTAATGTCAATCTTTGCATCAGCCACACCTTCTGACATGAAGGTATAGAATTTGCACATCTGGTCCATACTGAAGAAAAGGCAGGTCAACCCATTGGCCAAGTTATATTGACAAAAGAAAGGAGAAAAGATTGAATATCTGGAAATGTTTAATTTAGTGTTTTATACAGAGATATCGCACGTTCTAAGACTGCAGACCACACATATAGAATATAGATGGAGTCTGGAAATGTTTAAATTAGTCATCTTTACATTGTTACGTTGCACTCTAAAATTGCAGATCACATAATTTTTCTATGATTCAAATATAGATGGACAAACTAAGTACCTTGCACTAAAAGGAACCTGTGTAGCTATCCAGGAATTCAGAATCATCAAAGCATCACTGTGGGAGACCTTTGTTTTGAATCCAATGTCCTTCACAAGTGATCTGCTGGATACCTGTTTCATAGGAATGGGTGATGTGTCTAAGGTAAATGGCAGTGCAAGGTTTGTATTTTTAGGACATGGCGGTACAAGTTGCTAAGGATAAACTTTTTTTTTACAGGAAGGTTGGTATAGATAAACTACTAACCTGTGGTACAGCATATGGGGCCACACTACCAAGAAGGGACCACACATCTTCAAAATCATGGAATAAATCTGTTGCATAATGAAGGTCCTCATCCATACTTGATGCTATCCATTTGAAGCTCCGGATAGAGTTCATAAAGGACGACTCGACTGTTTTGATTTCACCACAGTGTGTCACATTTGTGAGACTCCTAGCTTTTGCATTATAATAATCATCCCAGAATTTGTCAAGAACTTCTAGAAGATATACACAATTTTCTCGACTTCTTTTTGAAGAAAATGTTGATAAAATACTAGTCAATTCTGGTGAGTCCCAGTCATACACAGTGCAGATTGTTTCAGAAATATCACCTTGAGAAAGTCTTCCAGCTAGAAAAGAATCAACTTGCGATATTTTTTTCTCAACTTTCACTACCTGCACAAAATCAGTCACACCCATCTCCTCAAAAAATTGCCTCCATTTCTTAATTTCAAATGGTAACGAATCCGAACCATGATTCATCAAATAACAACTATCAAGTTCAGCCCATTTGATTTCTACATTATGAAGTAGCTTGCTTATGTCCACAGAATTTCCGTATTCCTTACTGAAGTGAATCGGTTCATCAGCTGGGCACTTGTAGCCATGGCTTGTAAGTAAGATAGGCCTCCTCCTTAGTTCCGACATTATCTCTTCTTTTTCAAAGTTACAGCTTGTACAAGAAGACTGAAGATGAAGCATTATAAAACTCATGTACTCTATCATCATTTTATTGGCCATATTAGCATGTGTACCGTTAGACAAGGACACCAGGATGTGATTTTTTATAATGTCATGTCCAGACAACTTCTGCACCCCGGCTTTCAGAAGAATGTCCATCGGGTCATTTGTTCTCATTTCTTCCATGAGGTATTTATTTTTACAGGACACAGAGATAAGGTCAGGACTTACAATTCGAAGGTTACTATATAGAACTGGAAAATTCTGCATGCTACTTTTACAGTCAGGTGTGGAATTGAGAATATCGTAAGGCAACCATATAGGGCCATCTGCTACAGAGCTAAATGAACCATCTGAAAGTGGGATACATGGTATTTTCCTGAGAGCACATAAAAGATCACCTTCGAGGCTTGTTGTTACGGGAAGATTTCGAGAAGAATGAAACAACAACGCTAAATGGAGTGTAACAAACCAAGCACATAGCCATTCCAGCCCCAGTGACTCAATACAACCATCAGTTCGGCAAATAGATGATATGATATCAATGAAAACTTTTGGTCCATATTCATGGATACCTAGGGCCCTTGATAACGTATCAGATATAATGATATCCTTCGATAGATACCCAAGACCAAGATGCTCATGAAGTAAGTCATCTGAAAATAGCATTCTAGTCTGTTCATCCCAACCCCTAAGTGTATTGCATGGGTAGACCCATTGCAAACTAGAGGCCTCCAGAACCATGCAGCGGGTTAGACGCAACTTGCAAAGGATCAAGTGAGGAAGTTGACAAAAGAATCCATGAACTTCACCCGCTAGAGGAACAAAACTCATGAAGGCTGTGACAGCCTTTCCAGGGCACCTCTTGAAGCAGGGAAGAACACAAAAGGGTTCTTGCGCACTGACAAACAAAGAAGGGAATTCAGACAACAACCATTGATTCCATGCACTATCCGCATCCACTTCTTCTCTGGAAGAAGGTAAAACAAAATCTCCTTGAAGGATGAATTTAAGGCCGTAGTTCCTTAGAGGAAGAAAAGCAAACACGGGTTGTTGTTTCAAGTAAGGCTCATACTCTCCTTCCTCAGTCTCCTGCAAAGTAAATGCCACAGCTATCTCTGTAGTGCACACATCATGGCGTATAATTGTGCCCTGTAACTTCCTACCAACTACCAACCAACTCATTATCTCATTCCCATGTGAGATTCTCACAATGCCATCACCAAGAGCCTTCCTTCTCATAACCAGCAGCGTGTCATTCAGCACATTCTTATACTTGATGCATTTTAGTCGGTGAAGGAAAAGGAGCAGAGATGGGTGGAGATCTGAAAACATGGATGCAATGGAGCACATACCAGTGCCCTCCCTGAATTTTGATTTGAAGGGAAGTAAAATGCAAGTGTTCCAGAAGGAACAAGCGTCATTGTCATCTTCAACAGATAACATTCTACTTACAGAACTGGCACTGTAAGGTGGAACCACAGTTGGCAATACAAAGCCAATCTGACCTTCTGTAATGTCAAATTTCACATGGAAACCATTTGAATGGATCTCTGGAGCATCAGAGACCTGAAAAACATGTCATCGACAAAATTAAAATGGTATTCATTCCCCAAATAACTCGAAAGTCTTACATGATGTAGAAGACTTCGAAACAAAGAATTGACTGACTGATACAATAAGAAATCCAAGAAACTACAGATGAGAAGGCATGCAGTAGTAAAACTGCATAGTTTACAGCATTAAGATGATAATTTAATTGGAAAATGGTTCTCTTTAGCCTTACCCGAAATACTGACTTGAATCCAATGCCCTTATTTCCAATATAACCCATGTTTGATCCTTTCTTTGTTGAGTTACCAATATCACAAAGTGCTCTAATGTTCTCAGCAGAGAAACCTCTCTCATTGTTGAGAACAACAATACCATTCTCCTGAAGAACGAATGCTAATGTTGGTTCGACATCCTCAAGATAAGTATTATCATCAGCATTCTGTACCTGATGTAGATTAGACCGATGTCAGAAGAAAAAAAATTCCAATTTCCCACACAAACATCCTCCCAAGCACACAAAAGAAAATGAAGTGCGCACAGTGAAGCTTACCAGCTCAAGAAGTAGGTGAGAATCCTGAGAGTATAGTTCTTGTGAAAGACAATGCAGTGCTCTGCCGAGTCGAGCATGCTGCTTCTTTAACAGACTATTCTCAGTGTAACTTAGTGCCCGATCCAAACCAAACTCTTCACGGCGTATAGTCTCAATAACTAGAGCTGCTTCCTCAAGATTCATTTCTCCCAGTATGGAAGATTTGTTGGTATGTAATTCTGCAATATCTACCTTGGTCCCAACTGAATTTAACACATTTTGTTTTTTGTTATTTATAGCAACAGCTTGATCATTCATGCCAGCAAATGATTTACTTCTCTCATTCATCATATCAACATCATTAGCAATAAGCATGTTAGAGTTTTCATGTGTAGCTCCTTCAGATGCAGCTAATGTATGCGTAGAAGAAGAATGCATTTCTGTCTTTGCATGAACTTCTTCAGTTAAACAGAACACACGACAATCTTCAACCCATTCTGCAACTCCACATGACAACCCAATATCATGAAGCATGCAACGCTGCCAAGTTTCAGTGGCTTCGTGCAACATGGCTGAATAGCAATCCCTGGTAATAGTTCGGAGTCCTGCCAATAGTATATCTGCTGCAAGACTCCGAAATTCAGAAGGTAGATGACCAAGACAATCAAGTATAAATTTGGCAATCAAATGAACAGTGCCATCGATGTTTGATAAGATATTAGACCTAATGTTTCCTGCACAAGACAGCTGGGAGCTTTCTCGAAAACAACCAACAACATAAGTAGAGCAGTCACGTTCAGCACTTGGATTATGGGGTTCGTCAGGCATAAATGTTTTGCCTTCAGAATTAGCGTTGATCAAATCATTGTTGTTGTTCATTATGATATCTATTGCTCGTTGTGCATAACACTTCAGCAAGGAAATTGGAGTGTTAGTAGAACCCTTATAAATGTGTAGCAACGAAAGCAGCTTCACTGCCACTTGAAATGGTGAACGTTGAATAATGGCTTCTAAAAATTGGTCAACCGTGGCTGATGGATCTACTCTAATAAACCTACCGTCTGTTGTTACAATGCAAGCTAGATCTTGAATTGGACCTGTATTCAGCAACCAGTGCATGAAGGAACCCAGTGAAGGAGCAAACAGCAGATCCCAATGTGACCAAAGAAGCAGATCTGACAACATTGGAGCCTTAAGTAAATAGCTGATTGCTTCTCGTGAGCAAACTGTTCCAGAATAATAAGATTGTTGAATAACATCGTTCCTCAGCCCGTCAACATTATTGTGGTTACGTAGCAAAATTCCAGACCACCGTTTCTCCAACAAAGAGATAGAAAATGTGAGGTTATTTGTTTGTATGCCTTTGCTCTGCCTCTTAATAGAACCAACAAGTCCTTCCCCAGATTTGTTTTGCACAATATCAATGCTAAGTGTTGGGAACTGCCTTTGGAGAAGCATAACGAAACTATCCTCTGAAAAGCCACCATCTTCCAGCCAGTTACCCTCGGCTTGGCAGAGTAAAACTTCAATTTGTTGCTGCAGTACAGAAACTTCCAGAGGCGAAGAATCAGAGGTTCCCCCCTTCAAGAAACTACTCAACTTTGGGGGAAAGTGATGACCATGTTTGTCCAAAAACTCAAGGAAAGTCCCATGGCTAAGAGCACTAAATTGATTCGCTGAAAATTGCATAGTTACCCATGTTTCACAATCATGTAGTGTCCTCAGGGATATAGATTTGCCCACTTGCAAAGCCCCAGACAATCCACTGTTGGACTCAAAATATTCAGTAATTCTCTTGATGACATCATCAGTTATGACACCTGCGCAAACAAATGACAAAGGTGAAGAAGGGGGCATTCACAATGGAAGCATTGGTTCCAATTCCGTATCACAGAATGAGTGCCAAGAACAATTGAGACAAACATGTGTGCACGCACGCCACAAATAAATGACAAATGTGACGAAGGGGGGCATTCACAATGGAAGCATTAGTTCCAATTCCGTATCACAAAATGAGTGCCAAGAAGAACAATTGAGACAAACACGTGTGTGTGTGTGAGAGAGAGAGAAGGGGGGGGAGTACTGTGTCCAGGCTCGTTGCCCTTATTGCTATCACTGGTTCCTTTAGTAATACATTTAACATTCTCTTTACTTGGGGGCTCAACTTCCATAATCTCAGTGGTGGTGTTAGGAATAGGACTTGATAACACTTTATTCTCACTAAAGACATGGATTACATCATAAATGCTATCCAGCAAACCACATCCCATTGATCTAACCTGCATGTTCATGTCACAATAAATTAATTAAAGATCCAAAAATGGCACCAGAACATTATAACAAAAAGATAAGGAAAAAAAGGAAGAAATGCAACCAAGTGAATCCCAGTTTGGCTTGGCCTGCTCTACGCTGCCGAACCAAATGATTGGGGCTCGGCCGACTGGCCAGGTTGGCCCAGTCAGAATTACTCAGGTGAAGTAGGAACTACACACATATTCTTTTGAAACTAATTTACATTGAAAGTGTTGTAATCTGAGATGCTTAATAGGACCTGATATCTCTATCAAGAATTCAAGATGCTATTCAAAAGTGCTAGCTGTTAAAACAATGAAAAAGAATCCCCAGGGAGAAAACAAATTTAAATACACGCATAATCTGGCTAGTCATGGATGCATAATAATACATAAAATAAGCACCATCTTGTTAAGATCTGGCTTCAATGTGTTATATATTAGAATTTCTTCATTGCATTTCCATGTGCAAACTAGCCAGACAACTACAAGAAATAGGTAAACAAAACATCAAAATATGCATGGCATAACAAATCTCTTCGCACCTAGAACCATTATAATTTGTTCTATTTATAGCATCAGATTCGAATTCAAATTCATGCAGATAAACTACAACCATGTTTCAAATTGTGTAAATGGGAAAAAAATTAAATGTTTCTTTCCGAGATGTAAGTCGGTCCTATAAGTGCTCCTATGCTGATCCAAACAGGAACATCATATATCACACATTGTTTTAAATCACTCAATGTAAAATGAACATTCAATTTCATATATTCAAGAGGTAGTGTAATGGTGGAGCAGAACAGAAGAAAAATAGGACAGATGAGCACATACAAAGAATTAGTCAAAGACAACAATTAAATCTGCTCCCAAACCACATAACAAGATTCATTAAATCAAGGAGAGAACTTGCAACTACAGGGAAGATCCAATATCAAGCCTATCCGATTCTAACTGAGTGCATTGCCTCTAAAAAAAATGTCATGTAGAAACTACAGGGGAGAAGTCATTTTGCAAATAACATATCTTGATAATCGTTCCAACAGGGAAAAAAACATATCTGGATAGGGATACATGTGTAAAATGTATAAGTTGACTGAAGAAAGTAGGACAATCAACTCACAGCAACATTTAGGAAGCCAATGCCGGGTAATTGTGAGAAAAACTTTATTATTTCCCTCTTTCCTTTTGGTGTTTTCGCATAGTAGTTTGCTACCAAGTCCAAAACCTGCATTTATGACAAGTGCAAAACTATTAGTTTTAGAAATAGGAAAAGTTCAGACCAAAGAGGCGAACAGGCCTATCTATGATATGCTTTAAAATAATAAGAGACACAGGAAGCTGTACGCTCAAAGCCTCAAACAAGTTTCTTACAGGTAAATAAATATAGGTGAAGGTTACTCTGGTTCGCATTTTTTAAAGAAAACAAGAATTTGATCATGAGTTACAAGCATACCTGTTGAACAGGATGTTCATGGCATGCTTCCTTCCAGGTTGTTATGAATTTCTCCAGCTTACCCGTACTTAGTAAGCAATTAGGCGGTACTTCCTGCTTTTGCATTTGCACCTTTTGCTGCTTCTTGGGTTGTTTGCACAAAGAGCTAGGACTCCCTTTCTCTTCATATTTCCTTTTTTCTCTTGAATAACCCTTTTTACCACTCTCTTTTACCTTGGTGCTCCCTAAAGCTGGCTTTCTACTCATTTCAGATCTCAAACCAAGACGTTCCATTTCTTCTGTTTTCGAAGGAAATGGGCAACTACTAACACGCTTATCATCATCCTTGTTATCAAGAACAGAACAGCCATTTTTATTCTCGCTGTCATCAACTGCATCGCCCTCAGAACTAGTATCGCCACCAATATCATCATCGGTTGAATCAAAATGAATATGTTTATTGATGCCTGGTAATTGCTTTATACGGCTAGTTATAGCATCGAACCTCTTGTTCAACGCCTGCTTGCCCAATTGAAAATTTGTATTTTTCGACAAATCCTTCTCATGACTGCTATCACCAGAACTACCGGTCTTGCCTAGAAGTTTAACAGCAGCCACTTCAGTTCTCCTGGCCTGTCGGAGGAAGGAAATATGCAACCTACAAAACCTCCCCAAATTAGCAAAAGTAGAATATTCTGGTGATAAAATGGGATTGCTAATAGTAGCAGCAAGACCAAAGAAAGTCGTTTCATTTCAAAGTACACGCCACTACTAACGCTGGATGCACATGAGGGAAGTCCATAAGTGCATGCCCCAATTCTACAAAAGTACATACCCCAAGCTTTGTACCCGCACGCCGAGTTTTTCCTTTCCAGAGACTGACTTTTGCTCCGCAAGATAATCCAAGAAGTTTTCCACTGTGACTTTCTTCTTAGAATTATCCATAAACTTCTGCAGGCAATTGATAATCTCCTCGCTACTAAGCTTAGGCACCATGGATAAATCAGCAGGTACCAAAAAATAATGTGCAACAAGTGGATGCTGAAGATAAGGCCCCAATCCCAGCTCTTCGAACTGCCCAACACCCTCATTCTTGCATATCTCAACCTCCAGATCATAAACGGATACAATGTTTCTTGCTGCAACATAGCAATGGATGAATGTATTCACCTGACAAATAACAAGCCATGACAAGCCAATCAGCAGCATCACCAAGTACAATTGTACCAAATAGTGACGATTTGATATTAACAAAAAGAGCTCAGCACGCTTTATGCTGATTCAAAACTGCAATAATTATTATACCTAAAGTAAAATGAGCAAACATCAAATTAGTCATAGTTGATAAGATGTTTACACAAATCTTTTTTAATACTACCTTCGTTTTATATCATAAGTAACTTTAGACTTCTAATTATGCTTCAAATTACAAGTTAATGTACCTTTTTTAGCAAAATTTGGCACACCCTTTCCATCAAATATACCCTTCACATAACTGTAACAGTGTATGTAATTAATTATCCCTCTTGTGCCAAGGCATCTTAGATAAGGCTAACTTTGGTCATTTACCCCCATGGCTTAATTCTTGCGCCAAGAGCTAGAATGACTTATAATACTAGGCAAAGGGAGTATATTCGTCTGATATTTCTTTTTTTCTTCTTTTGTTACAACAGACTAACAGAACAGCGTTTTAACAAAAACATAAAAGTAATGCAAAATCTAGCACATGTTGAATTATATGCTAAAAAGAAAACAGGCAATAAAATAAACAAAGCCAGCATGGAACGCACAAGTAGAAACCTGAAATCTGCATGTTCTGAATGCAGTGCACAGTACAAATCTACTCTGTTAGTCACAACTTTAGAAACACAGGGCAACGACCACAGCTCCACTAAAATTTAAAAATGAAACCATAACAGAGTACTGTGCAATAAAACAAAGGCGTTTACAAACATAACAAAGCTCAAAAACGGAGAACAGAATATACGGCAACACCGTACCTCTTTTGAGTTTGCTTCATACAGGCGTCACATAAAAGTTAGATTACAAATTGGAGCACAGAACAGAGCAAAGTTTGAAGCGTTAGCAACTTTTTATCACCAAACCACAGCTTCAGCAAGTGCAGATGAAATCATCTTAAATTCAAAACAGAACACATACACAAACGAGCTTTGCACGGTTACAAAGTAGCAACAATACACTGCGAACTACTGCGCTTGCAGCCAAGCAAAGCAAATACTGACCTTGCCCTCGATGAGGAAGAGGTCGCGCAGGAGGGGCACGTCGTGGAGCTGGACGCCGAGGGAGCCCCACGAGTCCACCTTGAGCGCCACCAGCACCGCCTGCGCCACTTTCCACCCGGTTACGCCCTCGCCGGCCCGCGAGAGCTCGTCCCGCGCCTTCCTCGCCGCCGCCTGCGCCCTCTCAAGCACCGTGTGCTGGTTGCGCGGCGGCGGTGGCTGCTGAGGCGGGGCCGGGGTCGGCGCGGGTGAGGCGGCGGGAGCGCGGGGGTTGGCCGCGCGGTGTTGGAGATTAGGGGTAGGGTTTGGGGTGTAGGCGGGGGAGGGGATGAGCGGCGGCTGATACTGCTGCTGGTGGTGGTGGTGGTGGTAGGCGGCTAGGGCGGCGGGGTTCTGGAGGAGGAGGTGGGGGGGCATGAGGTTAAGAGAGTTTGGTACGTACTGGGGGTTGGGGGCGTAGGCGTAGGGGTTTATCCCCGCCGCCGCCGCCGCGGCGCCATGCCACGCGGCGGCGGAGACGGCGCGGGGGTCGTAGCCGTGGTGCGGCCTCTGGCGGTGGTCGCGGCGACTCATCGAGGCGTTGGTGGTTTGGCGTGGAGTGGGTGGAAGGAATCGGGTGAGGAAGAGGCGGCGGTCGGCGGTCGCGGACTCGCGGGGCAGGCCGGCAGGGTGTTTGGGCTTTGCAGACTTTATATGGCTTCACCTCTTCGCGTACAAGTTGGGAACCCATCGGGCTACAGGCTACAGTACCAAATTTGGATGATACGGCGGGCTTCTTAGGCTGGGTTCAAGAGCGTTCGTTGTACAGAGTTGGGCCTCTTTTTTTCTTTTCAGGTTCAAGAGCATTCTTTTTCTCTCACTCCCATTCTTTTCTTCAGGTTCGATTCAGAAGCACTCTAATCTCTACTACATAAAAGAAGTAATTGGTAGTTGTCCGTCCTCCTCCATGTAATGTGAGTCATTGGATCCATCCTTCTTTGTGAGAGGTGAGCCGTTGGATCTTTCTCGTGTGTGCGCGGTTCGCCACCCACGTACGACTAAAACCGGGTTTCGCCTTGCGTTTTCTATGCTCCCCCGTTCCCCTCGGACAAACCTCCGCCCGGCTCCTCCCCTCCAACCGTCACCTCGACCGCGTCGCCCACCTCCTCACCACCTGCCTCTCTCTTCCCGCTCTTGCTCAAGATTGCATTGCCACAAGACAAAGGCCGAGGCCCGAGGCAAGGCTCTCGCTGAGGAGGGAAGCCGGGAGGTGGGAGCCACCTCCATCCCGAGAAGGAGGAGAGGAGGACGGGAGGAGGCAAGACGAGGAGGCCGAGCCGAGGCGGCCACCGCAGCGAGGAGGAGGCACTCTCGCTAAGCCAATCCGACTGTCGCCGTCGCCATGGACGACACTGCACAAGATCTGACGCCTGCTTCTCACTGCGCGCCACACAGGCGGGGCCGTATGGCTGAGGGATCAGGAGGAACTAGGACCAGTTGCTTCGAGGAGGCCGACGCGTCGGGTGGAGGGCCACCCGGAGCTCCATGGCCAGGTGGAGTGGTCATGGACCTCGGCCGTCCCCCACTCGCTCGCTTCGCCTCCGGTGACTTGCTCCTCTCCCACCACCCCATCTCCTTCGACGACCTCCTCCACGCCACCTCCAAGGTCCAGCTCACACTACTCCTCTTAATCTCGACACCATGATCTGCTTCTTCTTTGCCGCCCTACCTTATGATCAAGACGAACCCAATTTAGCTCATTTGCTTAGGATAATATGCCTTTGGTATGTTGGGGACTTTGGAGCGGACAATCATGATGGAATTAGCCGGACGCTGCACCGGATAAGTGTTATTAGGAACCGAAAGGGTGTCATCGTAGGGCTCACTTGTCATGTTGGGCAGGTTGTGCCCGGAAGTGCTAATTTGCTTCAAGATTTGGTGAAGGATGGTGGATCATTGCTGCTCATCGGTCCACCGAGAGTGGAGAAGACAATTGTCATAAGGTAGGCTTGGATCGATGTGCCTCCATTCGGGTGTTAACTTTTTTAGAGCATTCGGGTGTTAATTGTGGTATTGTGTGATGGATAAATATGTGTAGCAACTACAACTAGAGATATGAGAGTTTTTATGGCAGTATGTACCAATTTTAGCATCAAGTTGTTCTCTTGTCTTGCAGAGAAATTGCCCGCATGCTAGCAGACGATTATAAGAAGCGGGTGATGATTGTTGACACATTCAATGAGATAGGTGGAGATGGTGATATTCCTCACTTAGGAATAGGCAATGCCCGTAGGTTGCAAGTGCCTACCAAGAAATGCAACATAAGGTCTATTCTCGTTAGCATGCCCATTTGCCTTCTGAAGTATGCATAATTGTATATGCTTGTATCTTAACTCATGAGCTTAGTACCCCACATGCATAGGAATTACTATTCACTATATGTTAGTACTGTGAAATGGGTTCCATATTTGCTCTCCAATGAAAAATTCATAATCGTCTGTTTGTGTTCTGAATTGAGACTTGAGAGGTCTAAGTGATCTTAAGGGGCTCCATTTTCTGGCTTTTGTTGTACTCTTGTTTAGTTATTGATTTGATTTTTAGGAAGCAGTCTGTTTGGGCATCTTAGTATTCCCATTTGTAGTTGGTAACTGGTGACCACCAATAATGAAGTTGGTTTTTACAGAAATAGTGTTGTATCCTTTTGTTTCAATTTATTTTGCACATTCAGAAAAAGCTAGAAAATTTTCTGAGTCAAACACCAGAAATTATGTCATAGGAAGAGAAATGCAGTGGTAAGTATTTTTTTTTATATTGTTGGTGTTGTGGGGTCAGGCCAAGCTACATGTCCACAATCTAGATTGCCAATCTCACTACCTGCTCAACCTCCAATAGTTCAGATATGCAAGCACATCCCATCCAAAACCATTGGGTCCTTTGGACATTTCCAGTTCCACATAAAAAAAACGTGCTTCGAGACTCCAACAAATAGGATGCAGCCTTAGGAGTTAGGAGCCAAGCCCTCTTCTAATTTTATTGAGTCCTCCAAAGTTTTTGTTGCTCTTTTTCTCATGACCACAATGCTCGCAGTGTCATAGGGGCGGCCCACAGGCCCCACGATCCAGGCGAAGCACCCCCCCAAGCACCCCGAAGGGGGCCCTAAAGCACCCCCGAAGGGGTCCCGGAGTCCTCCGAAGGTGCCCTTCCAAAGGGGTCCCCGAGGCCCCGAAGGCGCTCATCTGAAGGGGTCCCTGGAGGCTCCGAAGGTGCCCCTCCGAAGGGGTCCCGAAGGTTCCCCGAGGGTGACCGCTGGAGGGGCCTCGCGGCCACCCCGCAGGGACGCAGAGGCAACAGGACAGCTGGACTAGGCGCACTCCCCGGTGTAAGATCGAGGAGGCCGACTAGAGGGGGTTGAATAGGCGGTTTTAAAAACTTCTTTGGCTAAAACCGAGTTTTATGCAGAATTGTAAATCAATTCGGTTTTGCACAAGTAAAGCCTAAATCAACTAGTCTTTACTAGTTGCACCAACAATATGAGACTATATAAATTATAGCAATCATACACATACAAGTAAGCAATTAAATACAAGGAATGTAAATTCTGTTGGAAATATACCCTAAAGGCAATCATAGAGATGATTATATTTCATTATGTTCATAATATTTGATAATATGTTCCTTGAATGAATCATCAGTCATGAAGATTAACGAGTATGTGACTTGTTGGTGAAGCTCTTTTAACTTATGATGATGTCGTTCTAAAAGTATCCTCGGTCGAAAGTCACTGGTGAACACTAGTGACTCTCGACTAACACATGCATTGATTGATGACTATGTTTCACGGTCATGGATATAAGGATATCGAATCAATAATGTGGACACGTGTTAGAAAACGGTGTTGGATAAGACCCACCTTGAGACACTATTGAGATTGTTATGATTCTATGTGTCGTTAGTTGGTCTCAAGCAATGATGATGTATAATCCTTAGACCCGAGATCGGCATGGTTTCCTACATGTGTAATAAGCGCTTTTAGGGGTTGCCAAACGCTACTAAAATCGGGTAGTTATAAAGGTAGCTTCGGGTATGCTATGAAACATGCGAGAGGATGTGACCGGTGGGATATGGGATTTGCCCTCCTAACATAACAGAGAGATATCTCTGGGCCCTCGAAGTGGTCGGATAAAGAAAGTGCATGGCCATGCCCTTTGGTGGTCAAGAGTTCGACCACATAAGGTTATCCGATACTCAATCGAGAAAGCATTGAGCGATCCATGGATGACACAACATCTCACTTGGAGTTCAACCGATATCGTGAGGCAATGGGAGAATACATGAGTAGGTAAACTAGTTCGACCACCACTGGATTTGGTCGTATGGAGATACAAGCAAGTCGTAGATCGGTTGAGCGTAATCACAGAGTGGTCGAAACCAAGTCGTAAGGAGTTACGAGTTGGTGCGTGATCAAATCTGAATCGGTCGTATAGAGATAGGACACAGTCGTAAGTGATGAGGACCTAGTCGTAGATCATATTGCATTAAGGTTCGTCAGATATAATTTGTGTGTATTCGGAATCGTTATGTCCTGCTAGGAACCGCTACGACTCGTGGCGGAAAGGGTTTCCGAAGTCACAACCGAACTACACATGAACCTAACGGGTCACACACTTAACGGGTTGGAACAAACCAAGACGAATCTGATTAAGAAGCGTGTTTGGATAGGATCCATCACGGGCACTATATAAGGAGATGCATGAGGCTGTTGAGTGGAGTGAGTTTTGACGTGAGTTGCCCTACCGAAGCCCTAGCCACCATCTTCTTGAGAGCCTCCCCGTGCGATTTGGTGCTAGCACACCGGCGTACGGTTGTTCCTTCCCTAGACGTGTGGATACCATAGAGGCATTTCTACGTTGTTGCGCTTAAGGATGATCCGCGATCTTCGCAAGGAACTGCAGAGGTGTTGGAGGAGACGATCAACCAACGAGGACGCTGGACGATCGACTACGACCAGTACATCAACGCGCTCTTCGTCGGACCAGGCTGCTCCGACACTTCTTCCGCTACTCTGCGCGTCTAGTGGTAACAATCTGTGATCATCTTCTTGCTTGGCTTCCTGGTTTACGTGGTAGAAATTTTGATTTGTTGCTATCGTAGCCTACCCGTATTCCTTCAAATTGCACAATGTAAAGTACAAGAAATCAAACCACAATGACACAACGATGTTTTACCATGGTGATCGGAGACTTGCCGGTCTCTCCTAATCCACGTTGAGATAAGCCCAACCAAGTTGGACCAGCTCCACGAATTAAGCCAAACACCTCCGAGGTAAGTCAACCACTTAGACCGGTTCCAAACCGAACCAATACCTCGATCCACTAGGGTTGCTCTTCCTCCACTTCGGATATGGCGAGCACCAAGCCACTCACAAACGCCCGGGTCTTCTCACAACCTTCTTTGAGAAGATCACCGAACCACGACGCCTCCACGCCATCTAGGTATCGGCAAACACCAAGAGTAACAAGTCTAGAACTCTCACTTGAACTAATCAAGTGTCTAAGCTTAAGTGAATACATAATCCACTACCTAATGCAACACATGCAATTAGGGTTTGCTCTCCAAGCTCACTAAGTGCAACACATGCACAAAAGAGATGAGAGGGCTTGCTCTTGGCTCAAGAGAGTGTGTAATGGCACCAGCCACTTTTCCATAACCGGCCAAGGTGGGTATATAAAGCCCACACACAAAAACTAGCCGTTGGAGGAAGTTCTGCTGAAAAATCAGCACAATCGGTACTACCGCCGTTCATCGGCCGGTACTACCGCTCATCGGTTCAACGGTCAGAACAGCCGCACACAGCGCTCTGAACTAGCCCTTGAAAAAGCGGTGCGGTACTACCGCCAACCAACATGTGGTACTACCGCTGAGGCCGGTCGTACCGCTCACCAAGGGCGGTACTACCGTTTCTCAAAAGAGCCAAAAGGGTGCTTTCTGGAAAATACGTACCGCTCACAATTCAGAAACACCGGTGTGCGGTCGTACCGCTCAAGGAACGCTGGTACTACCACACCAAGGATTTGCAAAGTCCGATCAGACTGCACACATGGACGGCTCAGATTCATTGGGCCGTTCAGACCACCTTTTAAGTCATTCGATCTTTGAACTTTCGGACGGTCCGAACGTCCCACGGTATTACCGCCAAAGCAAATGTGGTCATACCATTGAGCGGTAGTTCCGCCAAGTATTCTCCGGTACTACCGCAGCTCAAGAGAGCAACTCATGCTCAGAAGGCTTCGTTCTGTAAAAAACGTACCGCCAACAAAACATCGGAACAACACGGTTGCGGTCATACCGCACCATGAGCCGGTCGTACCGCTGAGCGATGGTACCGCAGACAACACGCCGGTACTACCCTTTTTCCTGAGAAAATAGCAGTTTGCATCCAATCAACAAACTCAATTGCAAAACACATTTGACAACTGACAAGTGATGCAAACAAAGGTTAAAGGCAAGATTCTCAACAAGTTGCAAAACACATTTGTCAACCTTTAGAATCAATGCCACAAGGAATAAGGTACATGGACTTAAACCATTTGCAAAACACATTCGCAAACTAAAGTCACATGCTACAAGAATTATGCATGAGCCTCAACTATTTGCAAAACATATTCGCAAATATAAGCAACATACTAACAAGAGCTAGAGCAAACACAATGAACTATCAACACATGACTAACTCAAGCTACTAGTCAAAGACCCCTCTTAATAGTACGACAACCTATACTAGCAATCCGGTCTACCTCCAGAAGCCGCAAGGGTAACCCGGGGGGCCTACGAGGCCCTCCAACAGGAGCTGGCCGACCTTCGGTGAGAGATGCTCACCCTCCAGCAGCCCGCGTGAGGCACCCTCACAGCAGCCGCGGCCAACCCACATCCGGCCTCGTTGCTCCGAGGAGATCCCAACTCTCCGTTGAGCGCGGGACTTGAAGCGGCCCGCTAGCCAAAAGATTTCAAGATGCTGGACGTCACACCCTTCGAAGGCTGCATTGACCCCTCAGAGTTCCTCCGGGTATACGAGACGGCGGTAGAAGCCGCAGGGGGGATGACACAACCAAGGCGAAAAGCATTACACTCGCCCTCAAAGGCGTGGCTCTAACGTGGTTCTTCACCATCCCCCCTCCCCGCTCCATTTACGTGTGGGAACAGCTGCGCGACCTGGTGCGCAACAATTTCCAAGGAATTTACATCGAGCTAAAGGATGCGGGGCATCTATTCGCAATCAAGTAGGCCCCAGGCGAGCCCCTCCACAGTTTCTTCAAGAAATTCGCGGAGGTGAAATGCCAGGTGAAGGGGGTCAACGAGACCACGATCATAAAAGCAGCAACCTGTGGGCTCCAAAAGGACCCCTTATTTGAAAGGCTGGCCCGCAAACCCATCCGCATGGTCGTAGAGCTCTTCGACAAAATAGAAGAGTATGCCCGAGTAGAGGAGGATAGCAACCGAAGGGTGGAGGTAGCGCCCTCCACCACACCAGCACAATCATCGGGCAAGCCGGCCAAAACAACACCCTCGCCACACCGGCCACCTCCAAGCTATGCAACAACTTTCGCCAAAAGGGCCGAAATGTCTACCACGTAGATGCGGCTCCAACCCCCGAAGCGGTAGGGGCAGAGGCCACGGACGCCACGGTGGACGGAACACAGAGGGCCGGGGCAGGCCCGAAGGCGTTCCATCATACTACGACCTTCACGGTGAAGGCTCGCACACAACCGCGGACTGCTGCACCATTGCGGCCATGCAAGACTACATGAACCGCAGCCAACAGCCAGTCGAGCATGAAGATCGAAGGGGCGTGGCAACCAGCTGCCTGCCCCACCGCCCAGGCCACGCATCGAAGGGGCCAGGCCGACCCGCGTCAAAGGGTCATAAACATGGTCACGGGAGGATCCTCGCTCGGCATAACATCTAAAAGACAGCGACGCGCCTATGCCCGACAAATCCACCACGTTGCAATGTGGCCTGCGTCTCAACCACCTCGGTACGCTGAAATGCCTATCACCTTCGGCCCCAAGGACGCCAAGGGCATATACTTCCCTCACCAAGACCCCCTCGTCATCTCCGCCAGCATTGCAAACTTCGAAGTCCACCGCGTCCTCGTGGATGGAGGCAGTTCTGCAGACCTCCTGTTCGCAGAAGCCTTCTACAAGATGATGATCCCAATGGACCGATTGTCACCCCGGGCATACCACTCGTCGGTTTCGGGGGAAGGCCCGTGATGGCCTTGGGACAAATTAACCTGGCCATCACATTTAGCAGCGGCTCCGCATCCCGCACTGAGAGCATCACCTTCGATGTGGTCCAGATGCCCTACCAGTACAACGCCATCCTCGGCCGTGCCACATTGAACACCTTCAGCGAAATCGCCCACCACAACTACATGTGCATGAAGATCCCCGCACCAGATGGCATCATCACGATGCACGGGGACCAAGACCTAGCTTGGCAAACCGAGCTAGAGCTGGACCCACCCAACCTCCGCGTCCACATGGTGGAAGCCACCCCCGGCGCCCCAGTAGCAACCCCTTCCGGCAAATGGGCTCCAAAGGCCAAGCCGGAGGGGCAACTATGGAGGATCCCCCTGAGGGATACTTCCCTAGAAAAAACAGTGGCCCTAGGGGCAGAGCTCCCAATAGAAGAACACGACATCATCCTCGACGTGTTCCGCAGCAACGCGGATGTTTTCGCATGGAGCACGAAGGACATACCGGGGGTGGCTCGGGAGACAATGGAGCATCGCCTCGCCATCCGAAGCAACACCGCTCCCAAGAAGCAGAAGCTGCGGTGCATGACGTCGGAGTGCCTAGAAGCAACCAAGAAAGAAATAGCCAAGCTGCTGAGAGCGAGGGTCATTCGCGAAGTCAAGCACTCCGAATGGCTGGCCAATCCCGTCCTGGTCCAAAAGAGCACCGGCAAATAGCGCATGTGTGTTGACTTCACCGACCTCAACAAGGCGTCTCCCAATGATGACTTCCCTCTGCCTCACATTGACCAGCTGGTGGACGCCACTTCGGGTTACGAGTTGATTAGTTTCCTGGACGCCTACTCCGGATATCATTATATATTTATGGCTAAGGAAGATGAAGCAAAGACCGCTTTCATTACCCCCATCGGCACTTACTACTTTCACCGCATGCCCTTTGGCCTCAAAAATGCCAGAGCAACGTTCACATGCCTCATCACGAAGGTGCTTGCGGGGCAGCTCGGCGCAATGTCGAAGCATACATCGACGACATAGTGGTCAATAGCAAGCTGGCGGGCTCCCACGTAGAAGACCTCGAGGAAACTTTCGTTAACCTTCGGAAGGAGGGCATCAAACTAAACCCAGAAAAGTGAGCCTTCGGGGTCAAGGCAGGCGAGCTGCTGGGATTCCTCGTATCAGAAAGAGGCATCGAGGCCAACCCTGAGAAAATCAGAGCTATACAAGAAATAGAACCACCTCGCAATGCTCGCGAAGTGCAAAGGCCGACGAGCCACCTCGCCGCCCTCAGCCGATTTTTGTCCCGATCGGCCAAGCAAGCCCTACCATTCTTCAAAACCCTTTGGGCGTAGAACCGTTTCGATGGATAGAAGCCTGTCAAGCCGCGTTTGAAGGCCTCAAGTAGTACCTCACCCAGCTCCCAAGCTTAACCACCAAGACCGTGAGTAGCTCCTCCTCAGACCTCATCGCTTTGCTCACTTGAAGAAGCGCTGATCCTTGTCCAGGAGGATATTGGACAGCGCCTCGTATACTACATGTCAGAGGCCCTCCAAGGGGCCAAAGTCCGGTACACAGAGCTGGAGAAGTTGGCGTACGCCCTGCTCATGGCCTCGCGCAAGCTCTGGCACTACTTCCTGGCGCACGCCATTGTGGTCCCAACGTCCTACCCTCTGGCACTCATGCTGCGCAACAAGGATGCATCAGGACGCATCGGCAAATGAGCGGTAGAGCTCGCACCTTTCGACGTAACATTCGCAACACGCACCACCATCAAGTCGCAATCTCTGGCCGACTTCGTCGTCGAATGGACCCCTCAAGTCGAAGGCCAAACCCCAAGCATTATCGAAGCACCATGGACAGTGCACACCGATGGGTCCTGGTGCGCAGCAGGAGCCGGCGCGGCGGCCATCCTAGTCGCCCCGGACGGTTGGAGCCTGTCGTACGCGGCACGCCTCGACTTCCTCACAACCAACAACGCCTCGGAGTACGAAGCATTGCTGCTAGGCCTCCACAAAGCAAAAATCCTGGGAGCCAAGCGCATCGTGGTGAAAAGCGACTCACGCCTCATGGCGGGACATTTCGACAAAAGCTTCGCAACAAGGGATCCTGAGATGACCAGGTACCTAGCAGCGGTGCAAACCGCAGCCAAAGATTTTCTCGGCATCACCGTGCAAGCTATCCCAAGAGGCGCCAATGAGGTGGTAGATAAGCTTGCAAAAATGGCCAGCTCCGGCGACCAACCACCACCAGAGGTTTTTTACGAGGTACTTCGCGTCCCATCTGCCGTGCCAGAAGGGAAAGGGGCTGAGCCCCAAGCAAGTGGCGTTGCATTAGAAGGGTGACGGGCTATGCACCCCGTTATGCTTATCAATGAAGTAGACTGGCGAGCTAATATTACCAGTTATCTCACAGGCGAAGAGACCGAAGATCCCGCCGAAGCAAAACGGCTTAGGCATCACTGCAGGAACTACCACATCATCGGAGGCGAGCTGTACAAGGTGGGCGTCTGCACACCCTTCCTCCGATGCATATCCTGACAAGAAGGTCAGGGCTTGCTAAGGGAGATCCACAAGGGGGCATGTGGTGCCCATCAGCCCCCCCGGGGCCTCGTAACAAGGGCCTTCCGCCAGGGCCTTTATTGGCCAACCGCATTGCGAGACACCCAGGACCTCGTACAACATTGCCAAGGCTGCCAATGGGCCACCCACAACCCGAAGGCACCAGCACTCCCGCTACAGCCACTACCCCCGGTCTGGCCCTCGCACGATGGGGGCTCGACATCATCGGCCCTTTCCCAGCAGCGAAGGGCAACCTCCGTTTCGCCTTCGTCGCCATCGAGTACTTTTTTAGGTGGGTGGAGGCCGAGCCTGTCACCAAAATAACAGCCGCTACGGCCTAGTGGTTCGCATGGAGGAACATCATCTGCAGATACGGGGTGCCACGCGACATCGTCACCGACAATGGCACTCAGTTTGACTCCGTAGCCTTCAAAGCATTTTGCCAAGGCCTGGGAATCACCGTATGCTTCACATCGGTGGGGCATCCCAAGTCTAACGGAGCGGTCGAGAGAGCCAATGGCAACTTACTAGTAGGCCTCAACAAACACCTGGTGGGATTACCGAAGGGGCTCTGGTCTGAAGAACTCCAGAAGGCCCTGTGGGCGCTCCGCACAATGCCAACTAGGGCCACAGGCTTCTCCCCCTTTAAGCTCTTATTCAGTGATGAGGCAATGACCCCAGGCGAGCTCACAGCAAGGTCCCTCCAGGCAACACAAGACGTCAACCCCGCAAGCCGAGAAATTTCCATCGACCTACTCGAGGAAAACCACATACAAGCCATCTCAACCATGGCAAAGTACGCGGAGGGAGTTGCAAGGGCATACAACAAAAAGGTCAGGATCCGCCCCTTGGCACCAGGCGACATGGTCCTCAAGCGAGTCGCCAATCCCGCAGCGATAGGTGTAACATCCCAAATGTATAAACAGGTGTGTGTTTCAAATGTAAGAAAATATGTAGAAATTAAAACTTTTTCTCACCTCTTGAAACTCTTGAACTCATCTTTAATTCTTGCCCAAGAGTTGTGGAATCCAAAAACACAAAGCTCTTATTGACTAAAGTCAAACCATTTCCCACTTGTCACAAATCTTGTGCCAAACATTGGAAAATATTTTTCCCAGGTTCTAGGACTGGTGTGTGACCCCTCTAAAAAATTGTCATAAGTTTTAAAACTTGCTTGATAATTTTTAGAGGTAAATCAAACCCTAGAACAATCTTGATGAATTTCTGGAGAAAAATGCAGTGCACAAAAACCTCTGGAAATTTTATGTAAGGTTAATCCTAAAGTCAACAAGCTTCAGTTAAAATTTCATAAATTTTGGAGTTGATTTGCTATCTCATTTAAATCTGCAAAGTCTCAGCTGTTAAATTCAAACTCAATTGGATGTACTGTTCCTTAGGCCTGAGCCATTTTCCATTTGGGTCTAACCCAACCGCATCCCTGGCTCAGCCTGACCTCCTTTTCCCCACGTGTGAGGTCGTAGCCGTTGGATTCAGATCCAGTGGCCATGACCTCCTCCACAACCATCGCGGCCCAGTCCTCCCACCTCATCGAGGTCGTAGCCGTTGGATCAGATCCAACAGCCATGACCTCCCCCTCGTTATCTAGCGCACAAGCCCTCCCCTCGCGGTGTGTTGTGCGCCGTTGGATCAAAATCCACGGCCACGACCTCCCGTGGTGTCACGTGACAGACCTCCCACTGCTGCGAGGTCATAGCCGTTAGATAGAGATCTCACTACCATGACCTCCCTTCATCTCGTGGCCGCTGGATAAGGATCCAATCGCCACGACCTCCCTGTGTCTTTGTCTTGCAATGCCCATGACCTCCCTCTTTTGATCAAGACCATTGGATGTAAATCCAACGGCCACGACCTCCCCATGTGTTGTGTGCCCTTGGATTGAGATCCAATGGCCATGACCTCCTCTCTGTCTCACTTCACGCACTCAAGACCTCCTCTCTCCATTGTGTGCCTTTGGATGTAGATCCAAAGGCCACGACCTCCACATCCTCTTGGCAGTATCGCGCGCTGCGGTTAAGTCCTCCCCATCTGGTCCACGCCTTTGGATTCAAATCCAATGGCCAGGACCTCCTAGCCCCTTCAGTGCATGACCTCCCTGTTCTTTTTGCAACCATGCGATGGAGATCGTATGGCTGTGACCTCCTCCCTTTCCATCTAAACCTTACTGCTTTACGATCCGGGTGTGACCTCCCAAATTTCTCATCCAACGGTTGGGGGCAGGTCCTGTTCTTCTCCTAGCTTGGGCGCGCGTGTGCGCCATGGTAGTGAGGAGGTTAGTGACTTGTCTTGTCCCAACGGCTCTGAGCTGCGTGCATTTAATGCGTGTCAGTGCTTTCCGCCCTAGGCCATGCTCTGACCTACCCCCCCATCACCTCCACGTCCTGTCCAAGCCATGGACCGAGCCATGGGCTAAGCTCACCATGAGCTTAACCCTAGCTCATGACCTCTTCACCTCTGGCTATAAGACCTCCCTTGGGTTCTTCCCGTGGCTTCCTTTGCACACCATTGAGCTTTGCCTTGCCTCCCTGTGCTTGGCTGAGCTCCTCCGCCACAAACCTCCCCTTGGGCTGCCATTGCTGAAGCTGGGAGCTCCTTGGTGGCACAGTGCTCCAGTGGTTCCATCGCTTAACCTCGTGCGCCATTTTGGTTCCTTTAACCTCAGTGGGCCTTAACCCTAACTTATTTTGGTCCCTCTTGAGGAGCAATGAGATTGAGCTTCCTTTTCTACCGTGAGCTCCCTCTTGTCTTCCTCACCCAGAAGACCTCCTCTTTTCAATTCCTCTCTTTGGCACCTCTCTGGAGTGTGTTGAGAGCCATTGTCTTGACAGTCTTTGTAACTTTGGACCAGTCCTCCGCCTCCTCATCATCCTCCTCGGCAAGCAAAGTCCTCCGCCGAGCTCCTCGGTCCTCCTCGGGTCCTCCTCGCACCTAGGTAACTTTCTAAGTAACCCCTAGGAGCTGGGCACTCGCCAGGCGACCGGCGCGGAGCTCTATTTTCGCTTTTGTCATTTGGCCGTGCGCTACCGCGCCGCCCATCTCCGGCTCGTCGGCGTTCTAGGCCGCCGCCGCCGTTGAGAGTGGGTCATTTGGGTGCGCATGGCTATTGCGGTCCCAATGGTACCCTTGGTTTGCGCCGGTGAGGTCCTCATCGCCGTGGCCATGAAATGAGTGCGCCGATTGTTTGACGAGACAACAATGGTCTTGTTGTCGTTTAAGGACAAAGATCCTCTCCTTAAATGCGTCAATCGTTGCTAATCTTTGGTAATCATTGGGTTAGCCATTAATGCCTTAGATCCTGTCCCTTGTCGTGTAATTAAGGCCCGCGCGCCTAGTCTCCCCGCGCGCGCGCATCGCTCTGGGACCTCTTTGCCCAAGGACCACCCTGTGGACTTTTGGCAAAGACCACCCCAAAGACCTCCCCTCGGGGTCCTCTTTGCAAAAGATCACCCCTGGTCTTTTGTAAGGACCACCCCTAGGAGCTCCCTCCTTACGATCTTGACCATTCAGGACCTCCCCATGGAGATCTGAATCGTCCGGACCTCCCCTCTGTTAGATCTTATTGTCTAGGACCTCCTCGAGGTCATCTTAGCCGTTGAGGTCCTCCCTGTGTCGATCTCGACCGCTCAGGTCCTCCCTCGCTAGATCTGGACCGTTCCGGTCCTCCCTCGATGGTTTTGGTCCCGTTGGATGCAGCATCAACGGCCACGACCTCCTTCCCCGTTAGCGTGCGTTGCCAAGAGGACATGGACCGTTGAATCCAGGATCAACGGCCCATGTTCTCTGGACCTGCGCAGGCGCGTGTGCGTGTTTTCACCAGGAGGTCTTGAGCCGTCCGATCCAGGATCAACGGCTCATGTCCTCCCACTCCGTATTGGTTTTTAGCAATTTCTCGGTTGGATTTAATTGCAAACTGAAAAAGGTAATGAACTTGTAAAATGCATATCTATTTCATTTTAAATCCAAATGAAGTGATTCCAATTTTGTTAGCTCTGGTTTGATCTGGGCTCTAATCTAAAAAAAGGTTGTGAGCTCAGTTTGGCTCCAGAAAAGAGTTTGCTGAAATAGTTTAGAAATATGTTTTAATTGTTATCCTTTAAATGGTATTTAACTTGTAAAATGCATAAGTAATTGTCTTTAGATCATTTTTGAGTGAATCCAACTGTGTTGGCTTCCTCTATTAGTGAACTAAATGTTAGAATAGGATTTAGGCATGTCACTATTTTCAAAAGAATTGTGGGTGCATTTTAGTTGTGCTCATTTTCATGTCTTTGAAAAATTATAGAAAATGCATAATAGCTCCAAATGAGATGAATCCAATTGGGTTGTTCATCTTGTGAGGTGCTTGTGTTGCAGTAAAAATTTCAGAAGCACCACCTTTCTAGAAATTTTTGCTAAACAATTTAATTATGTGAATAGTAGCAGTTTGCATTTTTAGAGCTGAGCAGAATTGTTTTGCTCATATCTTTTGCATTGAGAATCCAAATCCATTGGTTCTTGTTGCTAAATTCTCTAAAAATCATCCTCTTGCTGCTGTAAAAATTTTAGAGCATTTGAAGCTTGTTTGCTGTGCTGTCTTCTTGGTTTTTGTCGTTCTTATCGTTTCTTTTCGCCTTTTCGATTAGGTGTCGACGAGTGTGTTGAACCCGTGAGCGATAATCTGCAGCAAACTGAGCATAACTAGCAAGGCAATTAGTTTGATCATATCCATATTGTCCCATTACTTTTAAAGTTTAATACTTTGTTTCACTTGTATGTATGCATGCTACTTTGTGTTAAATTATCGTTTAGTGATCCTATAGATGCATATTCTGTAGGTAAATATTCATTCTCTACTACTAAGCCTAGGATTATCTTGCTGTGATATAGAGTTCGATGGATGGACTCTTATCACTTAGTAGTTTGCGTTGATGATGCTTAGAAATGCTTAGATAACGGTAGAAATGGGCGGTTGTCGATATTATGTCGATGACCTTGATCACACAAAAATTATTATTCCATTATGTCCATCTTGTGCTTTGTTACTTTGTAGACAAATAAAACAAAAATGAAAACAAAATTGTTATTGACTTGGGCACAATGGATGTTGGTGTGATTGTTGGGTGTGAATGGAATGGTTCCTAGGTCCCCAAGGACCGAGTTACTTGTGTCACTAAGCCAGCGTTTATGCGTATAACCACACGAGGGTATTGGGAACCCTCTTGGCTAAGTACTTTGGGATGTGTTAATTGTGGGTCGCAGTGGTTAAAAGCTGTTTTATAAGGGAAGAGCACCCATGATTGCTTAGGCGGGCAGGTGTCTTCTATCCTTCAAGTTGTCGCGACTCATAATTAGCATCATTCATTGGAAATGCCTCAGAGGACTTAGCCGTGCCAAGATACCAAAGGAAGTGTGCTAAATAGCTTGGCGAAAAAGGCGATCGGACGTGTGGGTACATTGGTACACCCTGCAGGTTAAAACTATTCAATAGCCTCGTCCTAGGTTATGGACATGCTTGATAAGGTCGTGCAAGAACTAGACTACAACATTTAATTAAAACTTGATGGGTTGGTCTGAATGGATGTTCATACTATTGTTGTGGTGGCTATTGGGTTAGTCACCTCCAGGATTGTTGTTGTCATCTATCTATTGTTACTATGTTACTTGTCTCGTTGTTACTTGCAAATTAAAAATGAATTGCAAAATTGCTTTGAATCTATTTAAATATTGCAAATGAAAACTTGCTTTATGCTAAAATAAGTCCAAAGCCTCATCCACTTAAATAAAGCTTGCATGTAGCTAACTATAGTTCTGTTATACTACACGTCAGTCTTGCGAGTACATTTTTGTACTCATTTGCTTTGCTTAATAACTTTGTTGCAGAGGAGGTAGAACCCAAAGGGCTTTACTTTTGTGAGATGTGCTGTGGTTGGGAGTCTAGCTAGACGGCTTGGTTGGTTGCCTTGTGGGCTAAAGGCAAACTTTGTGGCTCTCTTTTGTTTATCGCCATCTTATGGCTTTTACTTCCGCTGTGTTATCTTTCTTAGTTGTATTTGGCCGGTCGGCCCCTTTTGTAATAACTCTCTCTATATTGTATGTCTTTTTTTCTTGTCGTGCTTTGGTTCTATGTCTTGAATGGAATTGATGCATGATTTTGTAAAGGGGTGTGTATACTGCATTCTGGGAAGTATACATATCTCGAAGACACGGGTTATTTCGTTTGTAATGCTAGGGTCAATGGATGACTAAGTATTACAAGCCTAATAAACCGGGGTCCTCACAATAGGCAAGCTCGAATCCAAATGGGACGGGCCCTACATCATCACCCAAAGCACAAGGGCTGGCTCATAATACATCGCCACTCCAGAAGGCCAGCATCTCGACCATATCTGGAATGCTAAGAGCATCCGCAAGTTCTACCCCTAGAGCATTTTGTAAACAAACCCATTGCGCCGAACAGCAACCACCCCACCGGCCCAAATGGGGGCCTTGTACAAACATGTATGCTTACTTTTTTGGCATTTTGTACATGTATGCTTTTGGGTGTTTTGTCCCCACATAATGAACAAAGCGCGGACCACTCCACAAGCACTGATGCCCCTCCGCAGACACGACTACATAAATGAACACCGTGCATGGCCTTCGGCCCCGGTGCACACTGGTGCCCTACACAGGCCCGCGTGTATAAACAGACACCACGCATGGCCTTCGGGCCCGGTACACACCGGTGCCCTCCGCAGGCCCGCGTGTATAAATAGACACCGCGCATGGCCTTCGGCCCCAGTGCACACCGGTGCCCTCCGCAAACCCACGTGTATAAATAAACACGTGTATGGCCGTCGGCCCCGGTACACACCAATGCCCTCCGTAGGCAACAGGGCGCAGATGAAGACGCCGTGCAAAGCTAACCCCGGCACATCACTTCATCACAAGACCAAAGCGCATCGGGGGGGGGATGGTGTTGATCTTCGCCTCCCCCTTGTAACATAAAGTTAGGGCTCCCCAGAGCCCTATCTAAAAAAGGACAGGGGACGGCGCGAGGCTTCGCCTCCCCCTCGTAACATAAAGTTAGGGCTCCATGGAGCCCTATCTAAAAAAGGACGGGAGACGGCGCGAGGCTTTGCCTCCCCCTCGTAACATAAAGTTAGGGCTCCCCGGAGCCCTATCTAAAAAAGGATTGGGGACGGCGCAAGACTTTGCCTCCCCCTCATAACATAAAGTTAGGGCTCCCCAGAGCCCTATCTAAAAAAGGATGGGGGACGGCGCGAGGCTTCGCCTCCCCCTCGTAACATAAAGTTAGGGCTCCTCAGAGCCCTATCTAAAAAAAGGATGGGGGGCGGCGTGAGGCTTCGCCTCCCCTCGTAACATAAAGTCAGGGCTCCCCGAAGCCCTATCTAAAAAAGGATGGGGGACGGCACGAGGCGTCGCCTCCCTCTCGTAACATAAAGTTAGGGCTTCCCGGAGCCCTATCTAAAAGAGTACGGGGGACGGTGTGAGGCTTCGCCTCCCCTAGCCAAAAATAGATCAGGGCTCTCCGGAGCCCTATCTAAAAAAATATGAGGGACGGCGCAAGGTTGCGCCTCCCCCTAACAAAAACAGATAATGACTCTCTGGAGCCCTATCTAAAAAAGTATGGGGGACGGCGCGAGACTTCACCTCCCCCTAGCCAAAAATAGATCAGGGCTCTCCGGAGCCCTATCTAAAAGGGTATGGGGGATGACGCGAGGCTTTGCCCCCCCCCTAGCAAGAAAAAGATAAGGGCCCTCCGGAGCCCTATATAAAATAATGTGGGGGGCAGCGCAAGGCTTCGCCTCCCCCTAGCGAAAACAGACGGCTCCCTGGAGCCTTATCTAAAATAATGTAGGGGCGGCGCAAGGCTTTGCCTCCCCCTAGTGAAAACAGACGGCTCGTCGGAGCCCTATCTAAAAAAGTGGGGGACGGCGTAAGGCTTCGCCTCCCCTTTGCAAAAAGAAAAGAAAAGGGAGACAGCTCAGTTACAACAGTCGATATACTTATGAAACAATACAACACGTACATTCGATACAAGGGCAATCCCCAGACAAGAAACACGAGCGGTAACAAACAATACAACGCGACCGCAGCCGCATCAAAAAGTAACGTTCATTACAGCGAGGTCGCCACACACCTATGGGACGAAGTCCAACACCTCCGTGCACGTCGCCTAGTCCAGTAGTTCCTCATCCAATGCCTCGGTAGCCGTCAGCTCCGCATATTCACTCTCCACAGCCAAATCCTTTGGCGTATTGGATGAGCTTGTCGAAGCCTCCAGTGCAAGAGGGGGCGGCGGTGGTCCCGCGGATGCAGACGCAACCCCCCTACGCTCCCAAAAGGCCTGTATCTCCTCGCGCGCCCTTGCAGCCTCTCGTGCGCGAAAACAGAAGAAGGTCTTCATAGAGCCAATCGGGTTAGCCTTATTCCATCGTTGCCACTCGGTGCTGTGGCATAGGATGCTTTGGTAATAGATCCTTAGAGGCCACTTCAATAAAATCTCGTGCTCATCCTTCGACGCCCGTGTAGGGACAGTAGTCTTGGTCCTTCGCCTCATGGGCGGACGGGGGCCCCTCCACGCGGCACTTAAATAGACACCATTCTCCCTATACAGACCACGAGGTCCAAGTTTAAACAGTAATCGAAGATAGGACGAAGCGCGCAATCGCGGTAGAAAAACATTCCATTCAAAAGCGGATGTTGTTACACAAAAAGAGGCTTTCTGCGCCCAAAAAAAAATGACAGCCCTAAGCGGAGCGGGGGCATACAAAGTAAAGAGCCTAGGCATCTACTAACGATAATCTAAAGAGTTTTAGCCACTTCGAGCAAGCGGAGGGTCACACCTTGTCTCCGTGAGTAGACCCCCGCTTGCCACCGCCCGTGCCTCCCACTGAAGCCCCTACCGGCGCTTTCCCTTAACTGCTTGCTTGCACCGCCAGAAAAGACTCCGTCGCGGTTTAGTGACGCCAGAACCCGAAGTCTGCGGCAGACTTTGCTCACCTTACGTGTCCGTGGCCAGAGTTGGCAACCTCATGAGGTGGCCACGGCTACGGACCGGGTGGCGAGGGCGTCCATGTGCGCACATCCAGCCTTATCGAGGGAGGCTAGCGTCGCCGTAAAAGCCACCTTCGCGCAATGGTCACCATATGCGCGGGCCGCCGGCAGGCACGCCGCAGGCGCTCAAGGTTGATGTCCATCTCCGCTGGCCGATGGCGCCTTGGAGGGGGCACCACGATGAGTTGCGACACGGCTCCCTCAAGAACTTTCATGGCCTCCTAGATGGCGAGACCCACGGAGTTCGACAACTCGTGCTCCATCTGAATCTCCTCCTCAAGGAGCGCCCGCGCACCTCACGCGGACTCCAAATCGCTCTGAAGGCTGGCGCGCTCCGCTTCGAGGCCTACCACCTGAGCTTCCAGGGCCTTCACCCGCACCGCAAGAGAATCACGCTCACCACTGAGAACCTGGTTTTGCGCATGCTCGGTGTCTACCCGGCTCTGAATCTCGGCGAAGCATCGCGAAACATCGCTATCCAGTGCTCGCGCAAGCATCACGATCTGCACAACAAGGTGTCACTAGCAAAGAACAAACAAAACAACAAAGTCAAGCCGTAGGGTTCAAACCAACCTTCACGACGTTCGCCTCAATGCTTCGCAACATGTCCCTCAGGGGCATCTTCCAGAAGAGCTCCACAAGGAGGGGCGAAGCAGAGGCATAGTCTCTGACCGCCCCGCAAACCTCAGCAGCACCTTCGCTGATCTTGAAGTTCGCGCGACACATCGGGCCCAAGTCCACCGTGTTCGCGACAACCGCAGTAGGCGCCGGTGAGTGCCGAGCACTGGTGCCCACAGAGGTAGATGCCGCACCATTAGCCTCACCCTCCTCTGCCGTCGGAACCTCCCCGTCAACCACTTCTACACAGAAACAGAAGTTACACCCGCACATTTACGTGAAAACGAAGTGACAAGCTTACCATTAGGCAATCACGAGGCGGTGGGGGGGCGGGGGGATTCCACGACAACATCAATGCGCCATGGAGTAGGGGGGGGGGTACTCGGAGTGACCTTGGCACCCCCGGCGTAAACACGCGATGGGGTGTCATCGCTGGAGGACTCGTCCATGACGAGGCCCATCACGCCGAACGTACCTATTGCCTCGGACACCTCCGCCTCGGGGTGCCCAACCGCATCCTCCGCGGTGGCTTCCTCATGAGAAACGGTGTGCTTACTCGAGGACGAGTTGCTTGACACAGAGCAGTCCACCCGCTCTGTGTCGTTCACCAACCTCTTAGCAGGCCGATTCTCATCCTCCGCAGTGCCGGAGGGGCCGCCGGTGTCGTGAGGACCGGCGACGCTTAACGGGGCCGCCACTATCGGCCCCGCACCGCCGACCTCAACCGCGCCGGCACACTTCTTTTTACCCGCGTCCGGGTCTGTGCACTCGGCAAGGCGAACCGATGAGGCGTACACCCGATTCAGCCGACCCTCCCGCAGCACCAGTATGCACTTCGCATGCTCTTCACCTATATACGGGCCCAAGAGCACCTCCATGGCATGGGCTGCCTCGGTAATAGGCACAACAGTCGAGGCATCAACAACACACCGGTCAAAGAAAAAAGTACAAAAAATGAACCAAAAAAATATAAAATAAACAGGTTGCACCTCGCGCCCTTTTACAGTAAGCGTCATGTGCCCCGAAGCATCGACCTCCACACTCCACTCTTTCGCCAGAGGCCAGATGCCAAAGACACAGAACTCTTCCACCAGATCCCAGGTGGAGAGCCGCTTTGTCACATCAAACAGGAGACGAAGAAGGGCCTCCTCCCTCGCAGAAAGAACAATCTTGGGGCTGGCGATAAGTCGTATCAGCCCGCCCCAAGATTGTAAACTATCCTCCACCAGGGACGCGTGGTAGAACCACCGCCGGGTCCAATTCGTGTCCCAGCGGTTCCGCGCCGCCGGGGCAGGCAAGTACATCTAGCACCGAGCCTTCGGCTGGAAGTTCACGCTGCCGAAGCTCAGCGTCTCGCCGATGCTTTTGTTATTCTTCGGTTGACAGCGCCCATCATGAAGGAAAGCAAACAGGCACCCCTCGTCGCTGCCCTCGCTGCTCTCTCCGGCTGCTCGCAGCATCCACTCGAAGACCCCCAGCTTCACAATGGAATTGGCATCAGCTGTGCCAGCTCCACCCCGTATAGCTGAAGTAGCATCGAGGCCAAATCGACACATGGAAACCAGAGGCCAGAGTCAAAGAAAGCAACGAAGACCACCACCTTGTCTTTCCGAGGGACCAGGACGGTCTCTGTCCCAGGAACTCGGACCTTCTCGAGACTCTCCACCTTGCCCTCATCAACAAGGGTCCAGAGAACTACGTCCGTCACGGTAGACCTCCCAAGCTCACTCGTATACACGATCTCCCCGACACCCTCCTTAGTCCGCTTCATCATCACCGAAGCCTCATGCAAGACCCTCGCAAACTGAACAAGCGACGCAAGAAAAGCGAAAGTGGAACCAAGAAACTAGTGGGCGTAAGCAGGAAAATGGGGCGTGATCGCATATTTATAGGCCCTGGCTGACTAGCAGGTCGAAGACAAAGCACCACAGGCCACTCAGCGCGTGCCACATGGAGGTAGCCTGCCACACTGTGAGATCGAGGAGGCCAACTAGAGGGGGGTGAATAGGCGTTTTAAAAACTTTTTTTTGGCTAAAACTGATTTCTAATGCGGAAGCTAATACAAATACGGTTTTGCTCAATTAAAGCCTAAAACAACTAGGTTCACCTAAGTGCACCAACAATACAAGTCTATTGATAAATATAACAATTAAGCAAGGACTTGTAAGTAATTCAATTTAAGCAATGTAAGTAGCACAAAGCTAGGCAAGCATTCATCCACAATGAATAAGCAATTTAATTCAAGGAATATAAATTGCAATATGTAAAGCATAAAAATACAAACCACAATTGACACGGTAATGTTTTACCGTGGTGTTCGAAGACTTGCCGGTCTCTCCTAATCCACGTTGAGGCAAGCCCAAACTAATTGGACTGGCTCCACGAATTGAGCATCCGCCTCCGAGGTAAGTCCAACCACTTGGACCGGTTTCAAACCGAACCAACACCTCGCTCCACTAGGGTTGCTCTTTCCTCCACTCCGGAGATGGCGAGCACCAAGCCACTCACAAACCGCCCGGATCTTCTCACAATCCTCTTTGAGAAGCTCACTAGCGCAACGACGCCACCACGCCATCTAGGTGTCGGCAAACACCAAGAGTAACAAGTCTTAGAACTCTCACTTGATCTAATCAAGTGTCTAAGCTCAAGTGGATACACAATCCACTACCTAAGGCAACACATGCACTTAGGGTTTGCCTCTCAAGCTCACTAAGTGCAACACATACACAAATGAGAGTAAAGGGCTTGCTCTTAGCTCAATAGAAAGTCTAGGGACACTAGCACACTTCAGCCACTTCCCACACACGGCCAAGGTGGGTATTTATAGCCCACGCACAAAAACTAGCCGTTGTGGAAAAGTCTGCAGAAAAATCAGCAGGAGCGGTTCAACCGCCAACTAGGAATCGGTACAACCGCACTCCCTCCAACGGTTATAAAACTAGCCATTGGGTACTGGTTCGGTACAATCGCCAAATAACAATCGGTACAACCGCATCGCCCGGTTGAACCGCATTGACGTGCAGTACAACTGATCGCAGGGTTTCTGAATCTGCTGAAACGACATGCTCTCTAGAAAATATGAACCGCCTTAGAAAGATCGGTACAACCGCAGCGCGGTTCAACCGTTTTACAAGTGCGGTTCAACCGATTCCCAAAGAGAGCTCCGAGTCGAAATTACATCAGTTCTGATTTTCTTGAACCGCCAACTGGAAATCGGAACAACTGATTTTCAGTCAAACCGCACCAAAAATCCGGTTGAATCGCAGCTCGGTTGAACCGCCCAAAACACGTCGGTACAACCGATTTCCCAGAGAAAATAACAGCTTGCATTTCCTTTTCAATCTCAACTTTGCAAAACACATTTGCAAATGATATGAAATGCAAACAAGGGTTCGAAGGCAAGATTCTCAACAAGTTGCAAAACACATTTGCCAACTTATAGAATCATACCACAAATTGCACTCCGCTTCAACTTAGTTAGCAAAACACATTTGCCACCGAATTGACGCGCGATGCAAACAAGGATTCAAGTGAGATTCTCGACAAGTTGCAAAACACATTTGCCAACTTATAGAATCACACTACAAGGAATAAGGTACTTGAACTTACACCATTTGCAAACTTAAGTCACATGCTACAAGGATTATCCATGAGACACAACTATTTGCAAAACACATTCGCAAATATTGTTAACATGTTAAGGTTAGCTAGAGCAAACACAATGAGCTATCAACACATGACTAACTCAAGCTACTAGTCAAGACCCCTCTTAATAGTACGGCAACCTATACTAGCAATCCGGTCTCCCAACCAAACACCGATACCGGTAAAAGACTATGAACACATCCTTAGCCCTAGCTAGTCATACCTTTGCCTTGCGCAACCACTTGAATCTTGATGATGCATATCTTCACTTAAAGTCCGGGTTCTTGACTTGAATGCTCATCAACACATGATGAATTCTTCACTTGACCTTTATCAACACATGATGAAGCTTCACTTCGGGATCTTGATTTGATGCTCATAAACACATGATGACATCCTCCATCCCGAGTCTTGATATGCATGCAACACATGATGCACTCTTCACTAGGCCTCCATCAACATATGATGGACCTTCTCTTTGACTTGATGATCAACTCATGATCATCTCCTCTTCTTGAACTTGACATGCATTAACACATGATGCATCCTTTACTTCAAACTCTTAATCTTCAATATCATCAACACATGATGATTTCCTCTTCTTCAAGAATCTTGACTTTATGATCAACTCATGATCATCTCCTTTTCTTGAATATCATCGACACACGATGATTTCCTTCACTTGACTTCCATCAACACATGATGGAACTCCTCTTGACTTGATGACAATCAACACATGATGTCATCCCAAGTCTTCATTATCATGGAACCTAACCTGCTTATCCAACTCATGGAAAATGTTAGTTCCACAATATGATTATCATTAATTACCACATCATACCATTAACTCATAATGGTGGGACAAGATATCACAATCTTTCCCTCTTTGGTAATTGATGATAATCACTTCAATAACAAATAATTGAATGTAGATTGGTATGAGTATAGAAGCACTACACAAGTTGTATATACTTATATGAATATATTAACTACATAAGTTAAATATATTCAAAGATATGTGAGTACACATGAACTACACAAGTTATGTTATACTCACATATAAGTATATTTAGACTACACAAGTCTTATATACTTACATGAATATATTAACTACACAAGTTAAATATATTCAAGGATATGTGAGTACACATGAACTACACAAGTTATGTTATACTCACATATAAGTATATTTAGACTACACAAGTCTTATATACTCACATGAATATATTAACTATGCAAGTTAAATATATTCAAAGGATATGTTTCAAAGTAAAGATCCCAAATATATATGGAAACAGGAATATGGATCAATACTAATGAAACCTCAAAATATGGAATGAACTCCCCCTATATGTGTGCATACATGAATATGTAATAAGAACATATGCACATATTTAGGTTAATCTTTTGGTGGGGTTCAACCTATATTTTGGATCCGAGGAATGCAATAATATGTAAGAACTATGAAGTCGAATGCATACCTCTTTTGTTCTTTATATCCAAACGAGACTAATCATGAGATAAGGCAAATAGAGTAGTTAGTCTCACAAATAGATTTATCATTATAAATGCATACCTGTTTGGATTTTCCTTTTGTTTATCCAATGAATTGGATTTGTCATTAATCACATGCATGCCTTCATGATTTTTCACCTTTATATCTAAATAAGACTACTCAATATGTATATCAATAAAAGTGTTAGTCTCACAATTAGATTTGTCATTAATTACCAAAACTCCATTAACACATAATGGCAGGTCTAGATCCTTCACACACGCCTAACACCATTACGGAGCGCACCACCCAACACTGGAGCACGTAACCCTAAAAGGCGCGAAACGATGCATTCATGGTGCACTGCCCTCGAAAAAAACGCACTTCGCCAGGCCAGAGGGGACGGTGTGCTTGGACCCTACAGGAGAACAGCGCGGTTTCAGCCATGGTAAAGCAGGACCTCGACCGCGACAGGCTTGTCGTAGGGGCGGCCCACCGGCCCCACGATCTAGGTGAAGCACCCCTTGAAGGGGTCCCCGAAGCATCCCCGAAGGGGTCCCGAAGTCCTTCGAAGGCGCCCTTCCGAAGGGGTCCTCGAGGCCCCGAAGGCGCTCCTCCGAAGGGGTCCCCGGAGGCCCCGAAGGTGCCCCTCTGAAGGGGTCCCGAAGGCTCCCCGAGGGTGGCCGGTAGAGGGGCCTCGCGGCCATCCCCACAGGGACGCAGAGGCAATAGGACAGCTGGACCAGGCGCACTCCCCGGGTAGAACAGGACCAGGAGGGTCCACCGTGCGCTGGAAGCTACGCCTAGGTCAGGAAAAACCCCTGCAACCCCTACGGTTGTTGTACCTTCTTAGGGGTGCATGTGTAATTTCAGATACCATGTCGGAAGACTATAAATAGCCACTTCCCCCATGTACTAGGGCAGACCTGATTTTTGGGCAGTTAACATGCATCTATTCCTCAAAGCCAGTACCCCTCTCCGAGGACCCTTCGGCCCCTCTCTGACACTAGGGGCCCCCTCTTTTCTACTGCCTAGCCTTTTCCACTACAACACGCAGCTAGCTCCGTAGTGAACACCAACCTTACTTGCTCTTCAAAGATATCTTCCTGCTCAAACTTCACATCTGGTCATTCTTGGCGTCCAATAAATGCTACAAAGCTCTACTAGACGTGTGTTGTGCGCTCGTTGCGGTTAATCTATACTTCCACTAAGTCTGCAAAGTCTCTAGGTACTGTGAATATGCTCTTCTTTTCCTTGCTGATAGTTATTCTGTTTTGTATGATGTTATCTTGCCGAAAACTTGGAGTTGGCTTGCGGATCCAACCCCTGGGCAAAAGGTGGATGGTGAAGATGATCAGGGGCTGTTGAATGCGTCGGCCCTGCGAACACCGGAGACTTCAAAGAGGGAGACGAGTTGCAATGTCCATGATGCTGAGCCTCGCGTTGCTTCGGTGATAATTTTCTATACTTTCCGATAGGACCGATATCCATTATTGTTACCATTGCGCACTGTTGGTTAATGAGAATTGAGGAGTGTATATGCGTTTTCAGTGTGCAGAGAATTTCATCTGGTTTATACTTGAGCCTGTTCTTAGTGCTGAGGGTCGTACGTAGGTCAATTGTCAAGTAAAAAAAATATAAAAGTATTCTAATATGTTCTGTAACATACCATGTGCCTTTCTCAACCTATTTTCGGAATTTGATGTAAACTGCTCGTACAGTATGTTTGAAAAAAAAACCACAACAGTTTTGACTTTTGAAGAAACGGATCATATTGTGTTTTCATAAAAGATAAGAGTATTCATGACTTTTGACATCATCCAGATTGAGCCTTTGTGATCAAACATACTTCGCCTACTTTCATAACCATGCAAAAACACATAGAATCCATTGAGAAGTAAAACCTGCGTGATCTAATATCAAACTCTAACATAACAATTTGGATTTTTAAACTAATGATATACATAACAATCTGGATTTTTAGACTATATCATCCATGCTTCCAGGTATGCAGCGGCAGCACTAGAATTTTCGATAATTATTTAGTATTGTGATTCCAAGCTTTCTATGAGCATGCTAACTCCAAAATTGCTTGAAAGGTATGGGGTATATTTTGAACTTAGTGACTGGATTTATTTGATTTTTTAACCAAACTAAACACATATATAAGCTTAGTTCTGAGTTTTGTTTGTATGGCATTGTTGCATGGACAGTGGTAGATTTATACTTGAAATGATGTGTTGAATTACTCATCGTGTTATGGAACTCTAAAATGTTTAACCACATTAAAGATTTTTCTTGTTTGATCTCTCAACTGCTTCGTTGATTGGACCTCGCGAAACATTTATCCAACCC
The DNA here is from genome assembly GCA_036346405.1 of Phyllostachys edulis. Taxonomy (NCBI): domain Eukaryota; kingdom Viridiplantae; phylum Streptophyta; class Magnoliopsida; order Poales; family Poaceae; genus Phyllostachys; species Phyllostachys edulis. The sequence goes on along the minus strand of CM070550.1, from coordinate 6,526,909 downwards.
AACATTTGTAGCACATTTTCATTAGCTTTGTAGTGTCTGTGAGTAATACTTCTTTTGCCAAAGTGTTTCTTTTCATAACAATATCACAAATCATGTTGCACTAGCAGGATATTACCTAGGCACAGAATGTCTACCCATATCAGCTACCAATTGCTAGAGTTTAGGTGTATATATTCTATAATATAATGCAGTCAACACATGTGTAGTTTTGGCAATTTCTGAATATACTGTAAAGAATTCAACAGTACTAGTTGCTTTTGTTGTCCAACGCCCTGGTCCTCCTCGTTGCCATCCTCTTCTTCTGGTCCAAGTCCATCTCGCTGCTCAACAGGTGTTCGCCCAAAAAATTGACGGATAGTCTGGTGTTCGCACGAAGAAAGAATTATGGGTGATTGGTCGATCTTGGTGGGGGAATGGGGCAGGCGTTCCACAAGCTGTTCGATGCCTTCTTCAGCACCAGCGAGATGAGGGTATGGTGATCTTCCTTAATTGTTTTTACTGATGTGTTAATTGTTGTACCATCTTAATTGTTTTTTTGCTTTGGTGATGCTTGGTTGTTAGGTTGTGATGCTTGGGGTTTGGATGTCATGCAAGACCACCATCCCGCATAAGCCGCACATCGTGAGGCCCTATCCACTATTCCTACGATTGGTAGGTTATTGATTGTTTTGGAGAAGCTGAATTTTTATTGTTTTTGCTCCAGTGTTTAAATTGAATTTATAACAAGGCTTTGCCGATGTGTTAATGAGGTAGTAAAGTTGTTGATGTTGGTAACAGAGGAAGAAATCTACAAACTGTACATGGTTTCGTTGGATGGGGGCTGGGAACTTGCTTATATAAATGGGTATGTCCTGTGATTAGCTGTGCACTCTGATATGTAAATTTATTTGTGATTAGCAGAGCTTTACTTGCCCCTTAACAATGTCATATTGGTATTTGTTAATAAACAAGATATGGTGAGGCAACAAAACTCGACCACTACTTTTAATGTAAACATGCTTGAATATGTACTTATTTTAACTCTCATATACCTTCAGCTCTCTAACATCTTGTCCCACTAAGCTTAATATATAACTTCATATTTCTTGTAGTAAACTTTGATGTCTAAGCCTTCTAAATTTTCATGTATACGCACACATATACACCAAGAGGCACATTTGCCTCTTTTTAATGTAGAATTCTTTGTATCAAGATAAATATATAATCACACATTTGAGTTGTTTACGTTGTACTGATGTGGTGCTTTTGTGGAAACTATGTGGCATCTCACAATATACTATTCCCAGGAATGATGTAAGTTGCACCTAAATTGATTTTGTGAAATTGGATTGTTACATTTGTAATAGTTAGTTTAAGTTGTAGTGTAGATGAGATTGTGCTTAACATTTCTTGATTTGAAGCGGTTACTGCATGGCAGCATGAGTATAACGTCGTCTGTCATCAAACAAGTCATTATAGGATGCAGGTTGCCACTTGTTAAGGATGATAGGTGAACAAACAGATGACAACATATAGATTTGCTCTCTCTTGTGCATTTTCTCTAGGACACACCCTCTAGAACTATCTATGCTGCTCCTGTCTTAACAGAGTTTTTCTTGTTCTGTCAAAAAGGGGCAATGACACCAATGGAGGTGTGCGAGGGCCTTGGCCTTTATGATTTGAAGAACCGCATCTGGCACATCCAAGGCTCTTGTGCCCTCAAAGGTTTTGTGATTTGATTTGAACTCACAACATTTGTAATTTTATAGAATCTCAAAAAGCGTTGTGAACATGCACATCTAACCGATCTAGAGAAATCACTAACAATATCAAGGTGAGCAACAGTCATGGCACATGCTTCATATTATCTCGTGGCAAAGTTTGTGTTTCCGCTGCAACACACGAGCACCCTACTAGTTTCTATTAACAAGCCTATGTGAGTGGTACTCCCTCCGGTTCGCATAAACAAGTTATTTTGGAATACGTGCAATTAACTTTAGAAACTTTGACTATTTGACTTTTTTTAATATCTAGATTAGATACATGAAAACCATGTGTAGATTCATCTCAAAAACTACTTTCATGATATTGTAATTTTATTAAGTTTTTACAATTGTATTACAATAGTAATTAGTGGTCAAAGTTATATTTTGGAGGCTATGTCGATGTCCAAAAACGACTTGTTTTATGAACCAGAGGGAGTACTAACTTGTAACAAAGCCATATGATCGTGTCTTTCTCTCAGCATCAACCATCTATTCGTTGTACCAATAACCAGTGCCCCTGGAGCTGGAGATGCAATGCTAATCTAGTCCTACAAGCGATGGACAACCATCATCCTCTCGGTTAAATGGTGGCAGAAAGGGGGCGTCCTCAGCGTGGCCACGTCGACAAGAAATCATGGGCCGTCCGATGTCGCTCTCCTCGCTCCCACCATTCGATCCGGTCTGGCAGTGTGTTCATGCGTCCTCGCTCCGTCTCGCCACGTGTGTGTGTTTCCTCGTTTTCTGTGTGCTTTGCCTGCTCTTTTTCTCAATCGTGCACCACGGCTATTCTTTCTTGTTCTTGTCGCCTTTGTCGATTCCGTCTTCTCCCTCTTGGTTGTCGCCGGTCGCTCTTCTCCTCCTTCATGCAGTTTTCTTCTCCTCGATCTCGCATCTTCTTTCGGACGGTTCGTTGTTGGTGTCTGCATTTCCTGCTTGCTCTTTTTCGTGTGGCGAGGGGGTCTCTTTTTCGTAGATTTGGATCTGTGTTTGTTTTTTTGTTTGCTCGTTTTGCTATTGATGGTTGTGCTTGTGCCTCTCTTCCTCTTGGTTTTGTTTGTTCTTGGGATGCTTCTCTCTCGGTTTTCTGCGTTTCTTCCTGTCGGTGTATGTGTGTGCTTGTGTGTAACATCCCAAAGTTTTATTACCAAAAAAAAAATAAAATAAATATATTATTTTATTGAATTTTCTGGCTGTCGAAGTTCTTTCTTGATTTTCTCGTAATTTTTTTAAAAAGTTTTCCTTGTTAAAAGAAGAAAATTTTTATTTAATTTCTTGGTTTTAAATCAAAAAGAATTTTTTGGATTTTTCTGGGATTTTATTGGATTTAAAATGAAAAGTAAAATTTTAATTAATTTCGAAGTTTAAAAACTTTTCCCTAATTATTTTAAAGCCAAAATAAATTATGTGCAAAAACTATTACCAATTATAAGTTGGAAATACTTTTATTAAGTTCAAAATAATTCTAGGATTTTTTGTGAATTTTTCTAGAATTTTTGGACTCTATTTTCTATTTTTCTAAAATCTATTTGATTTGTTGTTTAATCTGAATTAATTTCGAAATAAAAAAAATATTTTTTTATTTCCCGTGCAGGTCACCCATCCAATGCTTCGCTCGGTCATGCCTCACTTAAACTCTACAAACCGTTGCATGTGCTGCCATCAATTGTGTTACTTTCAATTGGTTAGTAACTTCTCTTTTATTGTTTTATTTACTCCATTCTCTCTCCTATTCATCTTCATCCCGAGAGTTTTCATTTCAGTTCTTTTCTCCGTGTGCACTAATGGCTACTTTGCCCATCCACCTCCACTTCGGCCAAAAACTCCCGTTTGAATGCAAACTCCAAATCCGTTGATTCCTTCTCCTAAATTCATCCTTTAATTTGCAGTATTTATTTTATAATTTTTAGATTTTATTTAATTTACATCATTTATTCATCCATGTTATGCGTAAATCATGTGCCGGCCGACCATACGCGTTCCACCACCACCGACCGCCGCCGGCCATCTCCACCACCGTGCCGCTTCTTCTCCCCTTCCCTTGATCCTGCCGAGCTGTGAAGATCAAGCGGCCATTAATGGCTGAACTCTTCCTCTCCCCTCTTTTCTCCTCATTCAAAGCATCAAAATTGATTTTGTTTGAAGCACTAAGACCGCATTAACCTCAACCATATTCTCAAACCATCAATTCTTGCCTCCTACACTCCTTGCATTTATTATTACCGTTTATTCTTTCACTCCATGAACTAAAGTTTTAATCTCCTGGTATTTGAAGCACCACCCTCATACTATAAAAGGGCTACCATGTTCTCTTCACCAAGGCAGACCCCGTGCTCACCTCCCCCTCTCTACCAAAAATAGCAAGCTTGTGCAGCCAATTCCTCCTTGCCTAGCTGAGCAGGCCGAAGCTCCCAGTACTTCTCTCTCTCCTTCCTTCCTCTCTTCTACCTCCAGCACCCGAGCACCATCCGCCATTTTTGCCATCGCAAGCTCTTCAAGGCTGCCATTTTCTCCACCAACACGTGTGCAATAAAGTGCATTAACATCCTATTTATCCACCGCTCTCAATGGCTGGCCATCACTTCCTTTCTCATTTCTTTGCACACAAAGCATCAAAATTGATTCCGTCTAAAGCGAAATGTCCCCACTAACCTCACCCACATTACCAACCCATCAATTGCACATTTTCTCCACTACATGCAATCAATTTTACAGTTTCCTTCGTTCTTTACTTCAACCTGAAACCGCTCATTTAATTCTCATGAGTTTCCTGTTGATTCGAGCACCTCCTCCCCTATATAAAGAGAGCCTCGGGAGCCTCTCATCTCACTCAACCCATTCCCTAAGATCTCCTATCTCCTTTCTTCCTCTCCTTGCGGGAATTTGTATTTCTTCGCCACCGGCCACAACCACCTTCACCGCCGATTACGCCATCGTCCGTCAATCTCCGATGACATTGTCTACACAGGGAGCTTCGCCGCGTCGTGTCCTACCTCATGCACACCTCTTCTTCGTTAGAGCACCATCACCACACTCACCTGAACGTCGCCTTCGCCTTCTTCTTCATCGCCGATGTTGACACTCCGTCGCCGTCGTCTACTCCATCGTGATCGACATCTCGTGGTCTACCTCGTGAGCACATCATCTCCGCCGGAGCGACCCCAGAACGCCATCGCTGCCTTGAACTGTACCTCATCGCCACACTTCTTCCTCGTTGTCGACCTTTTCCGCTCGCCCTCTCACCGCGAAGGTGCGCACCAAGTTCACTGTGTCACCCTATTCATTTTGGTATCACCCGCTCGCCTCGTCGTGGCACGTAGCGCCGGTGAGCTGGTAGCCGAGCGTCGCCGCTATTGACCTATGTAGTCGAAACCTTTTTTTTGACCGATGGTCGTAGCTCTTTTCGATCGGTGTGGTCATAGCTCTTTCGACCAATAGCTGAAGATCCTACGACCAATAGTCGTAATCCTCTTTCGACCAGTAGTCGAAGATCCTCACGACCAAGATCGTAGAATCGCCTTTATCATGCAACAGTAATCTTCTACGACCATGTGCAGTCGAAGCATTCCGACCAGTACTCGATGTACAGTGCTCGTTGGACAGTACTCAAAACTTCTTTTTGAGTATTTTATTTAGATCTTCCAGAAGCCATATCTTCTTCATCCAAACTTCGATTCCGTCAATTCAACTTCTTAAATTCATATAAAGTCGATACCTTCCTTATAGTATTTATTTTATAATTTTTGGATTTTATTTGAATGTTATTTGAATTTGGATCGTTTACGCATATAGATTTTGACGACTTCGAACAACTGGATTTCAACACCGTTTGAGAACAACGATTAATCAAGCAAGGCAAATTACATTCTTTGATCATACTTGAATCCCAATATTTAAAATTATTTAAATTCTATTTTTAAATTATATCTTGCATGCTTATTTAAATTTAGTTATTTAAATATCTATTTTAAATTCAAAGATATACCTAAAATCCCTTGTATGGCCAATGTTGGTATTGAACTAAATATCTTGTCACCCTAGATAAAACCTGGTTGATACATTAGTATGAACTAGGATCATTTGAAAATGTTATGCAGAGACATGCTTAGACAAAAAATGTTTAATTTGGGGAGTTTAGCCCAGGATTCGATTCTGTTTGAAAATAAGCCATGGCATTGTTTTACCATGGACATTCTTGTAAATGATTTTGAAAACAAAAATAAAGGTGGTTTAAACTTGGACAAAATGGATATCAGGTGGTGTAAGTTAATGCACAGGATTGAATCATTTCATTGATCAAGTCTAGGGTTTTGGTATGTTGCCCAAGTTGATTAAGGACCGGCCTAAGAGCCGCTTTTGCTAAACTCCACCGTACTACCACATGTCCTGAGTGGGCAGGACTAGGCTTAATAATTTGTAATACTCTACTGTTATTTGTGCCATGTTGGTGTATGGGTATCGGTTAGACAGTATTCCCACTTGGCGCAAGAGGGGGCTTCTGGAGGATGGTCAATCCAATGGAAGTGAAACCTTAGTGGGCATAAATACTTTAGGGTAGAGCATTGTAACGGCCTTGTGATAATTGCTTAGTCGTACGCCTTCAGAAGCGTGTATTGGCCGACATTAAAAGCAAATTATCTCTTGTGGGTAAAGTTGTACCACCTCTGCAGAGTGTAAAACTATTCGAATAGCCATGTCCACGGTCATGGACATGTTTAGCATTTGCCACTCAAAGTTCGACTTTGATTTTGAATTCAAAATGATTTGACATAAATGATTTGGGATTTCTATCCAAATGGGAAATTGGGCAGGAAGCCATGTGATAGGAGGGTATCCTTCACTACTCTTGTGTGAATGTTATCTGACTATAAAACTTGAGAATTTATAAAATGAATTTTAGTTATAGAATAACTGCTTTGGAACTTAGTACAAATATTTAAAGAAAATACTGCTTTATGCAAATTTAACCAATAAGCCTTCCTTTGATATATCCTTGCATGCATTATAATATGTTATTGGGTGTAACTTGTGAGCATAGAAGTTGTGCTCATTCTTGCTTGATGCAAATAAATTTCAGAGGAGAAGGACTTCACTACCGGTGTGGATCTCGACGACTAGGCCGCTACCCCAGTCAATTGCCTGTGACAGATCAGCTAGACTCCACTACTTCTTCGTCTTCCGCTATGTTCTTTATTGTTAGCTTGTAAGCCTTTCTTGTAATAAACTCTGTTGATTATCAGTAAAGTTGTGTGATTTATGGATGTTACAATATCTGTTTACTGTGTGAACTAGCTACTGATCATGAGACTAGTTCAGAAATGCACAGAGGATTTGGGGGGTTACTCCTGGGTCCGACATTGTGCTGCTTTCTTTCCCTCTTTTTCTTTGCCATTTTTGCGGTTGTGTTGCAGGGTCGATTCCTCTCTCTCGAACCCTCGGTGTAGCAGATCATGGTCCGCCCGTCCTACCTTGTTCCTTTTGGTTTTATTTATTTTTCTGGTTTTTTTGCCGTCGACCTCCTATTGAGGATTATCATATGTTGATTCGCTCTTTGTTTGTGCGTTTTTTCCTGGTGTCAAAGGGGGTGTGGCTTTGTGCATCCGCTAGCTTTTTTTTTTTTTGCGCGTTTTGGTCTTTGCGTTTAGCCTGTTTTCCGTTAGTGCCATTCTTTGTTGTTATTTTCTTTTCTTCATTTTTGGGTGGATTTTCCCTCTTACCTCCTCTTCTCGGCTTCGTTTTGCTCCTTGTGTTTAACTTGTTTTCCACTAGTGGTGTTTCTTGTTGTTCATTTATTGCTTTCTTTTTGGGTGGATTTTCCCTCTTACCTTCCTCCTCTTGGCTTCCTGGTGTTCGATGATGAACTCACCCAGTGCATTTTATCATCTTGTAGCCACCCACACGAAGCCGCGATGAGGCACGAATCAGATGGTGCGGTGCACGCAATAGGCATATCCATCTCCCCATGCCGAGGGCCGCGTCGGGCGCTTCTAGGCCCATCCGCTCACCACGAGGCCGGCTGAGCGCAACTGCAGGACCTTTAAGGCTGCCTCTCTGAAAGCCTCCGCCGTGGAGCCACTCCGCGCAGTTCTGGATCCGTGCTACCGACATCTACACCAACTACAAGGTCCTGCTCCTGCTCCATTGGTGTGCGCGCGCCAGGTGTTTGTTGGTATGCCTCTCTGCTCAGGGTGGGTGTTTTTGTTGGTCAGTTGGTCCAGGTGTGCCCACCTGCGCATGGGCTTCATTAGGGATGAGGAGCAGCTGGAGGCCATGTGGGAGCAGCAGCATGGGCTCGCCGCCTAGAAGATGTACTCCCTCTGCTTTGAGCTCGGCGGCCTCTTCCTCAAGGTGCTTGCTCCCCTTTTTCTTGGATTGTTTCGCTTTTGTTTTGTTGATGGTGTAAAACCGAACACAAGTGAGAGGGCGGACGTCGGCCGTGCTACGGGCCGTCGTCCACGAGAGCGAGTGTGACACGGGGGTTTATACAGGTTCGGGGGTCCGAGAGGACCGCCCTACTACTGTCGGTGGCCTACGGGGGTTTGAGGGTTCCTCCCGGAGGCTTACCTGATGACTTCTCTTCATATAATGCTCCAGAGAGCTCCACTTGAAAGGAGGGATACATGGGGTATTTATAGGCTCCCAAGCCTGTACAAATGACCAAAATACCCCTTAGGATACAGATGGTCTTTGCCAGGTGATTACATTTCCAGATTCGATGAGTCGGTGTTCACCACGTGGAGTGGGTCCCACTAATAAGGGGATAAAATATTCCTCCAACAGTAGCTCCCCTGCCTCTTGGCGTTTCAGGGGAAATGCCAAAGGGGCAGTCTTCAATTACATCTTTTATGTGAAGGTTGATATGTCAGAGGAGCTATGGTGGTTTTGTCGGTTTTCCATCCAGGCAATCGATTGCTTGTTTCCTTTTGGATGTAGATTCCGCTGTCCCCCGTCCCTCTGTTTTGACGCAGCGTATTTTTGCTTTTCCATGTGAGGCTCCATCTTCATGCATGTACGTAGATGTGTGCGGACTGTGGATACAGCTTGCTAGGGATGTATGTTTTTATGTTGCTTTTTGCTTGAAAACAGCCATTTTGGCCCTTTATCAGCCTTAGATCTTCAATCGAATGGTTGGTATAGACCTATTAAAGTGGGCGACGTATCTATCGGGTGCACATAAGGTCAAGTGTGCACATGTGAACAAAGCGCATCCAGCCGTCCCATGGCGATCTCGCAACCAAAGCGTGCGTCTTGCGAAGGCCGCATATTTTGCGTCCACCCCCCTGGCTCGGTAGTGTTTTTTGCGATCCCTCGCCCCGCTCGCCGATTCCCAAATCCTCTCGTCCTCTCCTCTCTCCTCTCACCCTCCTCCCAAATCGCCTGACCCTAAATCCTCTCGTCCTCTCCTCTCGAGCGTGGCCGCGCCGCTCCTCCGCCCTTGAGCGCCTCGTCCCACCTCCCCTTGTGGTCCGTGCTCCCATCATGGCTCCCCTCCTCCAAATCCCCCAAATCGGGCGAGTCTAGGGTTAGGGCATTTGAGCCTCTGCCCGCGGTGCCGCATCGGGTGAGTCTAGGGTTAGCGCCCTCCGTCCGCGCGTTGCCGCACCATGGAGAAGATGAAGGATTGCGCGGAGGCGCACTCCGAGTGGTCGGTGACACCGACAGCTCCTAGCGGTGGGCTGCCTCTCGTGCCATGCCCAAGGTGCCACGTGAAGATGATCTGGGCCGTGTCCGGGAGCTCGAAGAATCAAGGAAAAGAGTACTACAAATGCCCGAGAAACGACGGTGTAGGACTCCCTTTTGTCTTCAAGTTGAGTTTGAAAATTGCTTTTTTGTATTGCCGGGTGCTTGGTTGTGGTGATGAAACTAGGTGCTTTATTTTGGTCCAGATCTATTCCCCGCGATGCGACACTTTCATGTGGAAAGATCAATACTTGAGGCATTGAGTGTGATGCATGTGGTGGAACCGGAGAAGCGGTTTAGCATTTGGAATGGAGATGGTTTCGAGTCGACCATCGTGTGTTGGAAGATTTAGTCATGATTAAATCCTCATCGACCAAATTTAACATGTCCATTAGGAAGTCCACTTCGCCGCCAATGAAAAGTTAAAAATTGTTGTTGTCGCTTTTTTATTCTTGCTGCTAGGAATGTGTATTGGGAATATTCGCAACTGAGTTTGTAATTTCGATATATTCCTAGTCTTATGTGATGTAGTTTGGAACATATCCGAGTTGTATTCTGAAATGTGAATGAATGGCAATGTGGAATCTGAAATGGTTTGGCAATCTTCTTGTGCTCATTGTGAAATGTGAAATGTGAATGAATGGCAATGTGGAATCTGAAATGGTTTGGCAATGAGAATGAATGGCAATGTGGAATCTGAAATGGTTTGGCAATGTGAATGAATGGCGATGTGGAATCTAAAATAGCATCAGCTGCTACCTGATACTCTGCATTTAGAAATCAAACCATTGCATTGCATTGCATCAGTATCAGTAACTGAAATGTGAAATGGTTAGTCTGGTTTTCAATCTACAGTATCAGTATTTTTTTTTGTCTAGAATGTTTCTGGAACTGCAGAGTGCTGCAAGCGTAAGTGCTGGAATGTACATCCAAGTTACACATGCATAAATGATTCTGGTTTCTATCCAGAATGTATGAAATGCAAACTAACGATATATGAAATGCAACTGACGATATATGAAACGCAACTTGTAAATTATGCTGATACAAATCGATTTCCTGATCTGATCAGCTTCTGATGATTCTGGAAGAGAATGCAACTTGTAAATTATGCCGATGCAAATCGATTTCTGATCTCGATCGACCGATGATTCGGAAGAGTGTTAAAACCCCAATCAAACCACCTCACAAAGCATTCACAATATGACTCTTCGTCGGACCCGGAACGAAAGATCCCGAACCCTCTGTGTTCATACACCAGTCCCAGATTTCCGGTGTACAGCTACAAAAATGATAACATAACCAAATCTCGCATTTCATTAATAGTAAATCGAGTTCGATACAATTGGGCATGAAGCCAAATAGAAGAGTAAATAACACAAATGAAGTAAAAACAATAGTAGTAGTAGGCGAGAACGATCCGCCACAGTAATCGCCTCGAGGCGAGTAACCTAGGCGCTTGTCCTCACCGTCCCGATAGTAGTCTTCTCTGAAATTTTATTGCATAAAGCAAGCATGAGCACAACTACTGTGCTCGCAAGTTACACCCAATATTGAATTGTAATGCATGCATAAGGTAAACAAAGGACATTGGCGGTTATTTTTTTGCGAACGCAATGCTTTTAATTTAAATAGTCATAATAGATTGCAAGGCCATTTTCATACAAGATTTAAAATCATAATTTAAATGACAAATGTATAATGTGGATAACCTCCAAGAAAGGTGATGGATATCCTCCAATCACAATGGCTAATCGCCTAATTTTTCCACAGACTAACCATCCCGAAAAACATCTGTTGAAACCATTTTAAAACCAAAACCAGTCTAACTCAAAGTGGCTTTGCTAGCATGTCCATGATCATGACGCGCTATTCAATAGTTTTCACTCAGAGTTTGTACAGCTTTACCCACACGAGATAATTTGCTCTTTGAGTCGGCCAATCCACGCTTCCTAAGGCGTGTGACAAAGCAATTATCACAAGACCGTTACAATGATCTACCTCAAAGTACTCATGCCCGCTAAGATTTCGCCCCCTTTGGACTAACCATCCGCAGGCTCAGGGCCCCTTCTTGCGCTAGGTGGGACTATAGTCTAACCGACGCCCACTCATACAAAATGGCACGAATATCTACGAGGTGTCCCAAATTAATAAGCCAGGTCCTGCCCATACAGGACGTGTGGTGGTACGGTAAGGCATAGCAAAGGAACGCTCAAAGGCCGGTCCTTAATTGACTTGGGCGTCTTTCAAATCAAACCCTAGGCTTTAATCCTAACCAGATTAAACCCGTGCATAAACCTGCACCCACCTTTCATCCGTTACGCCCAAGTCCAAACCATTTAAATTTTTATTTTAGTGAAAACCATCTTTACAAACTCTCTATGGTAAAACAATACCATAGATTTAATTTCAAACAATTTGTAATGGTTTGGCTAAATCCTCCCAAAATCAAAATCATGGTCTAAGCATTTGCTAAGCGTTTCCAAACAATTTATCTATGGTGACAAAGGGATGACATTTCAATATTCAAAATTGGCCATACAATAACAATTAGAATAACTAAGCATTTAAACAGGGTATTAAAATAATTGACTAAAAATATGCATGCAATAATAAATTTAAAAATTGAATTAAATAACTTTAAAATAGTAGATGCAACATGGTCAAATTGTAACTTGCCTTCACTGAAGTCTTGAAATTCTAAATCTTCGAAAGAATCAAATTCCCCGGAATCGTCGTAGTCTAAACGTGAAAATACGACAAATCAATCGAAATTCAAATAAATTCAACAAGACAAATTAAACTGAATCCAAATGAAAAAAATTTATTTTATAAAGCTAGATAATAATTTTCTAGGATTCCAGCAATTTGAATCATTCAATTTGGAATTAGGGTTCAAAAGATATGAATTTTACAATTTTAATCCTAAATTTGTAGTTTAATTTATTTTAAATTCAAACAGACAGTTTAAACCTACTCCAAATCAAATATTTATATTTTATTTAGCTAGATATTAATTTTATAAGATTTTAGAAATTGGAATCACCTAATTTGGTGTTAAAAATCAAAAGATATGAATTTTATAAATTTAAAGCCTAAATCGCAATTTAATCCATTTTCTGAATTATTTTTCTAAAGGAAATCTAGTTTATTGCGCAATGCTGACATCAGCCCTGAGTTTATTCGGAATTTAAACTAATTCGACAAGTGGGCCCATGTGTCATACACACGGTCCACATGGACCGTGCCCACGTAATTTTGGGCTCATTAGGGCGGTGGTGACGTGGTGAGTCTGGTGCCACCCGTGCGCCACGTTAGCAAAAACAGCGACGTGGCGCTCGCGTGGCGTCTGGATGCGCGCGACGCGTGGCAAGCTGGCGGCGGCAAGACGGAACCCCATGGTCGCCGACGCTACAAGGGCGGCGGCGGCGTAGGTGTGCAAAGGAAGAGGAGAACGCAGCGGTTCTAGTCGCCACCCACGCGACGAGGAGAGATGGATGGGCCATGCGAGGAAGAGGCGCGACGAGCTTCGGGTTGGCGACGGCGACGAGCTCTGGCGAGGCCCCGGCGAGGGCGAGGTGCGCACCGGGATCGCGAGGCTACGGTGAAGCCGATGGTGGTGATGGCGAGGACGCGGCGGCTAAGGCGGCGGCGCAATCGAAGCTCTAAACCTTCGGTGGCCGGCGGCGAAGAACACAAATTCCGACGAAGAGGGAGCATGGGAGGAGGAGTGAGTGGTGGAGACGGGGTGAGGAGGAGGAGGCGCACCCGGCGCTCCCTTTTATAGGGGCCGGGGAGGGCGAGGGGAGGAGATCGTGTGCGGGACGTGATGGCGGCGGTTACGGCTTGGGCGCCCGCGTGCGCGAGAAGGGGGGAGAAGATGGGGCGACTGCGGCGATCGGGCTGGGGCGCCAGGACGTGCGCGTGTCCACGAGAGAAGAGGGCGGAGATGGCGACGAATCGAGCTCAGCAGGGCGTGAATGGCGGCGGTGACTTGGTCGCGCGAGGAAGAAGGGCGGGAGAAGATGACGCGGGCTGCTTGGATCTTGATCCGACGGTCGGGAGAGAAGTGGCGTGGTTAGCTTGGGTGCCGTCCGATTGGGATCGGGCGAGGAGATAAAGGTGCAAGAGTGGGTGGAGTGGGTCTGGCAGCCAAGATGGGCCGGCGAGGAGTGAATAGGGTTGAAATGGAATTGTTTTACCAAACGATTTTAGGAAATTAAATTGATTTGGTGATTTTAAATAATCTGATTAATTCGCTTAGGTTTTAGAAAATAGCAATTGAATTCCAAAATTATAGAAAAATTCATAGAAGTTTCTAGCATCATTCGGACCTAAATAAAATAATTCCAACTTAAAGTTGATAATAGATTTTGAATTTGAATTTGTTTTGGCTTTAAATAATTTAAAGAAAAGCTTTTAAAAATTCAGAAAATTCACCAATTCAAATAAGTTTTAAACTTTAACCAAATTTGAAATTTTAGGCTGTTACAACTACAATGTCGTCCAGTTTTCGGTCTTCCACTGATCAGAGCAAAGAACCTGACAATGTATTCGCAACAAGATTACTAACCAGAGCAAAGAACTCAACTTGCAGCGCAAAACTTATTCGACATTGGCACTTCAGGAAATAGATCAACATAAGTGACAGATCGAACAAAAGATGCAACCTTCACAGTACATCATATCAACATCAGTTTATAGAACACATGAACTTATTATCAAATGCCAAATGTGCTAGATCAAGGGTAGGTTTTGATACAAATGGACAGACAACTTGAGTTTACAGTAATCATCAGTAATTTACCTTGATTGAGATGGTATAGACACAAAGCTAGCTTAGCTGCTGTTGATTTTCAAAGGCAAGCCCTTTGGAACATAAAAACATCCCACTATCCTAGCTCCACAAGGATAGCAATAGCATTATGCATCATAATTCAGCATCACATTACATCATAATTCAGCATCACATTACATCATAATTTAGTAGCAGATTACAACATATTTCAACAGCACATTCATGTCATCTGGTTTGCCTGCCCACATAAAACAAACACAAGTTAGTATGTAATAAGAGGAATCACAAGTGAAGTGAAAGAAATTAAAAATGCTACATTACATCATTATTTGCTTGTTTCCTTAAAGGGCAGTTGCGACTGTCATGGGTGCTGATCTCATTACAAGTCCTGCACATGCGAGCTATCTTTCCCTTCAACTTCTTCGGTTTGCTCTCCCCAAGCCGATTCCTCTTGCATTTGCCTCTAGTGAGATTGTCTGTAGGCGGCAATATATTGATGTCATGAGGGATACCACACCCAAGATATGCTTCAACCTCCTCCACTCTACTTTGTGGTCGAGCAGGAATTTGCTGGTTTATGTCTTGCATAAACTGTTTAAGTTTCTCTCTCGCATTCTGCATGTAAGGTAGTGAAGATGTAGCTCGATGTATCAATTCTTCTAAGTCCTTGCACATCTCCGAAGCTAACTTTTTAATTTCTTCCTTTGTGGGATCTTTTGGTTTTTCCTCTAGAACATTGTCATTCTCATCGAACACAACCTCCCTCTTACAATTTGCAGTCCACCTCTTCAAAACATAATGACTTGGAAACTCATTCAGCAATGCACCTCGTAATATGAGGATAATATGACGGCAAGGAATCCCATGAGTGCCAAACAACATACATGAGCACTGGGAAATCATGGTGTTAGTGTCACATGTGACTTTTCTTACCTTCTTGCCATCCTCATTGACCGCTGTTACTTTAAGGTCACATACTTGCGCCGTGCTCTCGACAACACACTTGTCCCTGGCCGCAATACTTCACTGCCATGTTGCTCTAATGCCCATGGCGTCTTCAACTGAGGCTTAGTGTGAAAGGTGACGTGGTCTTCTCTTAGCTCCTTTTGCCTTTGTTCATCCACGGCAGTGTCGAACCGGATCCAGAACTCCACCAAAACATGTTTGTAACTAATAAAGCGATTGAAAAAAGAATTGGCGCCTCGCACCTTGAAGTTGTTCTAAGAATTCACGCCAAGGGTACGCCCATAAAGTAAGGGTACCCAAGAGGTCTTAATCCTATACCCACCAAAGGAGCCACTCATTATCTTCCAAACCGAACTCGTAAATAATAGATGCCCACTGTGACTCAAATTCTTCTGGAGTTTCTGAGGGATATACACATGAATTGACATGACTGTAAAACATTTGGTTGTCCCTCAAATATGGCCTTATCTTAGTTGGAAGTTTGTTCAATATGTGCCACATACATAACCTATGCGTGCTAGTTGGGAAGACATGCTCAATTGCCTTCTTCATGGCCGCATCTTCGTCGGTTATTATAAGTCTAGGGGCAACACCTCCCATACATATTAAGAAAGTACGAAATAACCATTTGAACGTTTCAATTGTCTGATTGAGCAACAATGCAGCCCCAAATAGAACACATCCCCCATAGTTATTCACTCCCATAAATGGTGCAAATATCATCTCATATTGGTTTGTATTATATGTCGTATCGAATGAGAGCAACTCATCAAAATGAACGTAATTCTTCCTAGAGGTTGCATCCACCCAAAACACATGCACCAATCTACCATTCTCATTAATAACATAGTCAAAATAAAATGCAGCATTATTCTCGTTCTTTCTAGCTAGATTATCAAGAAACATCTGAGTATCTGATGACTTTATACTCTCTCTCAAAGTACGATGATAATTTTGCAAGTCCCTCCTTGTGCATCCTACATTCTGAAATCCACCCTCACTAACATGAAGATATCTAAATGCCTCGGAAGTGCCATGCTTGCCTGATGGCATGCGAACAGTGTAGTCTTAGCCTTCTCAGTTACTTGTCTATTAGAACGTATCAAGTGATGCTTACTAGGTGAGGCAAAACCATGGTTATGGACTTCTATAAATGTCTCTAATATGAACTTATTGTCCTTAGTCCGTTTGATACCAAACATGGCCTCACAACCACACCTACTCAATTTAGACTCATGTGTCCTCTTCGCTTTGACATCCACCTTGTCCTTACCTCTTTCTTCCTTCCACCCACGTCTGGCACAATAGTAGCATCTCCATTGCAACACCCCATTCGTAATCGTCTGCTGTCCGATACGAATGGAGAAGCCCGCAACATGCGTGTATGCTTTGTAAAACTCCAAGGCTACGTCCTCATCTTCAAAAATCATCCTCTTGGTAGGTGTCGAAGAGTCAGTAACTACCGGTATGGATGACGATCCCTGCAGCGGTAACAACGATTTAGCCCTAGAACGATATTAATCATGCAAATAAAAAATTGTGCGCACACTCACGCAGAATGGGATGCTAGCCGCCTTCCGAGGGGTTTTACAATCCGATATCGCAATGAGAGAGTGTGCATTGGCCATTTCGGGTTCGGGACTAGGCAAAGCTAGTGGTCGCACCGAGCTACTGATATCTTCTATTTCGTCCATGCGGCTGGACATCAAAACGAAGATGAGCAATCCACAATCAGACAAGTTCATATCAATTGTTCATCTCTTAGACAACAATTAATATGAGATATTTTTCTTACATGGGGCGCAGGCCAGTGGAGCACTACCATCGTAGGGGCGACTCAGGAGAAGGGCCAAATGCAGCGGCGTGCGACGCAGGGGCGGCGGCTCGAGGCTCCGGGGCTACGACCCGGGGCTACGACTTCGGTTGCGACGACGATGTATGAAGCAAGGCATCGGGCACAAAGACCAAATGGACCGCACAACACCAAATGGATGAAGAGGCGGCGGCAACTCGGGGGCTCTGAATGCAGCACCGAATGCGGCGACTCGGCGCCGCGGGGCGACTCAGCGCCACGGCGAAGAGGCGGCCACACGACAGAGGGGGGGGGAGGGGGCACAGCACCAAATCGACGAAGAGGTGGCGGCGACTCACCACGCCGAATCGCGGTCGGCGGCGATGGCGGCGTAGGAAGTCGGCGGCAAAAACCCTAAGCGGCCTTCAAGCATCTGGGAAAATGGCGCTGGCCATTGCGCGCGCTCGAGCGGGGGGAGCGCAATTTTGCGTGCGCTTGGGCGGGGGGAGGACGCAAAAAACGGCGACACTCGCGTGCTCGCGCCAATTGCTGTCGGATGCGGGATGAAGCGCCAGGATATAGTTTGTTCACATGTGCTGGCACCATTAAAGCGGTAGGGCGCTTTGGAGACCAATTAAAAGTAGCAGCTGCTTTTGGAGACCAATCAAATGGTGCCAGCACAACAGTACATCGCCTGTGTCCTTATGTGAAACCGTCGCCTGTGTCCTCATGTGAGGTAGCAGATGCGGTGGAGACTCCGGGGAATCCAAGGTAGACAAGCACCTTTTTCTTATGTCTTTCTCGTTTCTTCTTCCACCTCATTTCGGTTCTTGCTCCCGGCCGATTTGCGTAAAGCCTCTAGCTCTGCCTCCGGCCGGCTCTTCCCACTAGCGCCGGTGCCTCCCCCATCGCCCCGAACGCCGCCACCCTTGTGCCTCCCCACTGGGCCGAGTCCACGGCCTCTGGCTGCCTCCTGTGGAGGTGCCGAGCCGATCTTGAGGCTACTTGGGGTGCCTCCTCTTCGTGCGAAGGGAGCCTGTAGCGGCGCGTTGGAGAGCAGGTGTCGGAACCCCAGTGTGAGCGCGACTTTTCTTGCCCAATCTTCTTGCTTTGCTTCTTCTCATTCCTCGTTCTCTTACTTATTTTGCTCCGGTGATTTCTTCGGCTGAATGGGCCTTGAGCTGCGCATGGGGCTCTCCCTCCCCGATGGTCCTTCTGCGTCGGCTCTCCCCGACTCAGTGCTTGGCCCGGAATACGGCGACCTCCGTCTCGAGCACCGCCGCCGTGTGTCGGATCAGAGCGATGGTGACCACCGTGAAAATGGTGGGAGTGAGACGACGAGAACGAGGGCCGACGTGGGGGCAACGGTGACGCACCAGGCCCATGCTGCAGAGGTGGCGGTGCCACCCCGCCTGATATAGCGCAAAGGCGACGCCGCTGCTGCACGGCGGCGGCGACGTGGTTGTGCTCGTCGAGGTCCCGGACGGCGCGGAGGTGGACAACCAGGAGGTTGATCAGGAGGCCAGATCGAAAGCTCTCATTGCTGATTCGGCTCCGCCTCTCCATGAGCGCTGCCCCTCAATGACTTAAGGCGTGCTGCTCGGGTGTGCGCGGCACGGGGCCGGCATGTCTGTGGAACTGCGGTGACGGTGGTCGGTATTGGGCCGGCACCAACGGCATGTTCTCATTCCCGTTTCGGTGTTGCACGCCACCTGTTTGACGAAATGCCTCCGCCTCTCTTGCCGCAGATTTCTTTTTCTTTGTATGAACAGTGATCGTAGATGTGTATGCGTGCAGTTTGTTGGCTTGCAGCTGGAGCCTTGGAGGCCTATTATCTAGTCGTTTGTATGCAGCTTGTGTTTGTTTGTTGACAGTGAAAAATAAGGCTCGGGTGCGAGGGCACGAATGCATGAAGGCACGCGAGGGCTTCGGGGCGCGCGGGGGCCCGAGGGCGCGAGGGCGCGAGGCTTCGAGGGCCCCGAGGGCACAATGGTGCAAGGCCCCGAGGTGTGAGGGCTTGATGCCGCGAGGCCCTGAGGGCATAAGGCCCCGAGACCCGAGGGCTCGACACCTTGAGGACATGAAGCCGCGAGGCCCCGAGGTGCGAGGGCTCGATGCCGCGAGGGCCCGAGGGCATGAGGCCCCGAGACCCAAGGGCTCGACACCACGAGGACATGAAGCCGCAAGGCCCCGAGGGGCGAGGGCTCATTGCCGCGAGGCCCTGAGACACGAGGGCTCGACACTGCGAGGGCTTGATGCCGCGAGTCCACGAGGGCGCACGAGGGTCCCGAGGCCCCGAGGGCACGAGCGTGCGAGGCCCCGAGGGCACGAGGGTGCGAGGCTTTGAGGGTGCGAGGCTTCGAGGGCCCCGAGGGCATGAAGACGCATGAGCGTGCGAGGCTTCGAGGGTCCCGAGGCCCCGAGGGCACAAAGGCGCAAGGCCCCGACGGCACGAGGGCGCGAGGGTGCGAGGCCCCGAGGGCACGAGGGTGTACGAGGGTGCGAGGCTTTGAGGGTGTGAGGCTTTGAGGGCCCCGAGGGCACGAAGGTGCGAGGCCCCGAGGGTGCATGAGGGTGCGAGGCTTTGAGGGTTCCGAGGCCCCGAGGGCACATGAGGGTGTGAGGCTTTGAGGGTTTCGAGGCCCCGAGGGCGCGAGGGTGCAAGGCCCCGAGGGCACGAGGGTGCGAGGGTGCGAGGCCCGGAGGGCACGAGGGTGCGAGGCCCTGAGGGCACGAGGGCGCACGAGGGTGCGAGGGTCCTGAGGCCCCGAGGGCACGAGGGTGCGAGGCTTCGAGGGTCCCGAGGCCCCGATGCCCCGAGCGAACGATGGTGCAAGGCCCCGAGGGCACGAGGCCCCGAGACCCAGAGGGCACGAGGGCGCGAGGTGAGAGGGTTTGATGCCGCGAGGCCTCCAGGGCACGAGGCCCCGAGACCCGAGGGCTCGACACCGCGAGGACATGAAGCCGCGAGGCCCCGAGGTGCGAGGGCTTGATGCCGCGAGGCCCCGAGGGCACGAGGGCGCATGAGTGTGCGAGGCTTCGAGGGAATTGCCTCATTAAAAATCTTAGCCGAGAAACTTAAGGAAAACTCGTCAAGGGAAAAAGAGTACAATCCACCCAATTTCATTTAATCTCCATGATTTTACTCTTTTGATACTCGATCTCCATGATCAAGTTTCAACAATGAGTTCGTGAACCCCTAAATTCTGCACTTCGCTAAGTCTTATTATTCCAATTCCACGTATGCACCTTTCAAAGCTAGATGCTGGAAGTGACTTAGTGAATAAATCTGCTAGATTTTCACATGACTTATTATGCAGTACTTTTATTTCGTTCATCTTTTGCAATTCATGAGCATAGAAGAACTTGAGGTTAATATGCTTTGTGAGTTGACTCTTCACATAACCCATCTGCACTTGTGCAACACAAGATGCATTATCTTCATAAATAATAGTGGGGGTTTGCGTGATATTCAATCCACACAACTGATGGATGTGGTGAATCATCCGCCGAAGCCAAACACATTCTCGTAAGGCCTCATACAGTGCTATAATTTCTGAGTGGTTCATCGAAGTTGATACAAAACTTTGCTTGGATGATTTCTATGAAAATGTAGTTCCACCACATAGGAATACATAGCCTGTTTTTGACTTGGATGTATGTGGGTTCTACAGTTACTCGGTATTTGCATAGCCATTCATAGTTAGGTTTTGGTTCTTTCTATACAATAGACCAAGTTCTTTGCTTCCTTGGAGGTATCAGAAGATATACTTCATTCCCTGCCAATGTCTTTGGTAGGTTCTGTATTATACCTTGCTAGTAGGTTCACGGCAAATGCAATGTCCAGTCTAGTACAGTTTGCTAAATACATGAGTACTCCTACTGCACTTAAGTTTGGAAATTCTGGTCTCAGGACTTCCTCCCCCTCTTCTCTAGGTTTGTATGAGTCCTTGTCTTGCAGCAAGGACCTCCCGATCATTGGCACTTTCTAAGGGTATGCCTTTTCAAATCCGAACCTTTCTAACACCTTCTGAGTGTAGGTTGACTGATGCACTAAAATCCCTTCAGGGGTATGCTCAAGCTGCAAACCTAGGCAATATTTGGTTTTATCCAAATCTTTCATTTCGAACTCCGACTCCAGGTAAGAGCTTGCTTTCTTAATACCTTCCAGGGTTCCAATGATATTCAGATCATCTTCATACACTGAGATTATACAAAATTCATCCTGAGATAGTCGTATAAATACACATGAATTATTCTCATTGTTCGTGTAGCCTTTCTTGCATAGAAAGTCGTTGCAAGAGACTATACCACATTCTGTCTGATTGCTTCAGTCCATACAATGACTTTCTGAGTTGCACACTGTACAGATTTTTATTTGCTCTGTCTTAGTTCAGGACAGGGATACATTTAGGTATCTTCATATAAATGTCCGAATCCAAGTTCCCATAAAGGTATGCAGTTACCACATCCATCAATTTCATTTCTAAATTCAGGTTTACTATCATTGAGATTAAATATCTAAAGAGTGGTTCCGCCTATGACCGGGGAATAGGTTTCTTCATAAATAACTCCTGGATGTTGAGTGAAGCCTTGTGCAACAAGCCTTACTTTACTTCATTATTTTCATTTCTCTTTCGAGCAAATACCCACTTATGCCCTATGGGGTGCACATGGGGAGGCGTGCGGCTTACAGGCTCAAACACCTCTCTTTTATTTAGATATAATAATTATGCTTATATTGCCTTCTTCCAATATTCCCAAACTGATCTTTTCTTTCATTCAGCGAGAGATACAGGCTCTGGATCAAAATCGATGATTGTGGCAATTTTCTTTGCAAATAAATGTTGACATTGGCTGTTGTCTTATTCATAGATTCTCCTGTGGTCACAAAGTTTATAGCTATTTCTTCAAGGGGCGATTCTTCTAATGCTTCTACTTGCTCACCGCTGCTTTCAATTACAAGGGGAAGTCCCTTTAGTGTTTCAGCTCCGATGTGTGCGCACACATCCATGCTGATGTCTCCCTTCCTAAGGATGTTCAAATCCAGTATGCCTTTTCTAAAGGTTCCATACTAGTGCCAGGTCTCAACTAGCTCCCCTTCTGGTTCTGGGGCACTTCAGTGATCGGTTGTGTCAAGTCCTTCTTATCCTTTTTCACCAGGCGTCCCCGGTTACTTCGAATTCGAGAGGTCGGAGTTCTCGTCCTTTCTGAGTCCTTAGGACGGGATTCGGGATACCTTCATCGGTATTTCAACCCTCTCCGGTGCATTGCATGCATGTACATGTGACTTGGTCACGCTCTCCAAATCACTAAAGTGGTCAGGCAGTTGATTCGCTAATGTTTGCAAATCAATTATCTTCTTGACTTCAATTGTCTTCTAGACTTCAATTATCTTCTGGACTTCAATTGCCTTGTAGACTTCAATATTTGCTTCACTAGTGCGTGGGTCATGTGCATGGATTTCAATTATCTTCTAGACTTCTTTATTTCCTGATATTTTCATCAAGGGGTTGATTTTCTTCCCCTAATGACAAGAAACTATCCTCATCTAATATACTATCAGCGAATAAGGTATTATGCAAATCTCTCGTCATAGGGTCCAAATACTTGATTATGAATGTTGTCTTATAACTAACGTATATCCCAGACTTTCGGAGAAGGCCCATCGCAGTTCGCTGTGGTGGTGGTATAGGTACATAAATCGTGTAACCAAATCTTCAAATATGAGAAATTTTCGGCGCTGATCCTTGCACTAGTTACATAGGTAAATGGATGTTATATGCCGGTGGTCTAAAATTGATGAGAATTGCTGCGAGCAGGATTGCATGTCCCTAACATGTAGTTAGTAAATTACAATTCTTCAAAGTGGTCAGGCAAAAATTTAATCCTTTAAATTAATGCCTCTGCTAGTCCATTCTGGTTGTGGACATGCGGTACGAAATGCTCAACTTTAATTCTTATTTCCATGCAATAATCATCAAATGCCTTCGAAATAAACTCTCCGGCGTTGTCCATTCTGATGGACTTCACATGATGAGCAAGGAAATTATTCTTAATTTTAATTATCTGCGAGATGAGCTTTACAAAAGCGTGGTTTCTTGTAGACAATAAACATACGTGCGGCCATTCTAAGGAAGCATCGATGAGCACCATAAAATACCTAAATAGCCCTGACAGAGGCTGTATAGGACCGCAAATATCTCCCTGGATACGGTCCAGGAATGCAGGGACTTCATCCTTCGCTTTTAGAGCAGAAGGTCTAGTAATTAATTTCCCGGTGGCACGTGCGAACCACACTAAATCTTCCTGGTTCAGGAAATTCTTTACATTGATATTATGCCACTGTGAATTGTTAATTATATTTCTGATAATCCTAAGACCTATGCGGCATAATCTATCATGCTAGAGATAGAAAAATTTAGAGCTTCTAAATACGGTTTTCAGGGCAGTATAGGCTGCAGATGTCTTAATATTAGTGTAGTATAACCCAGTTTCATATGAAGGAAGTCGTTCTAATACACTTTTCTATTTTCTTCACGCTTTGTAATGAGCAGGTATTCCTTACCATACCCTTCTTCAGTTTTTATGTGGAAACCGTTAGCACGAATATCCTTGAGAGTTCTAGTCGATTATAGGTACAACGAGGCTTCTTTAATGAACAAAGTTGTGTCAATCAGGAGTATAATTGTGGTCCTTCCCGAGCCTATTATACAAGTATCGCTACCTGCGATTGTCATAAGACTACCAGCATTCTTACTGATTGATTGAAAGATTTCGTCTCTCTCAAGGTGGTATCCATTGTGCTGTTATCCTGCTAAGCATACTTCCTCCATAGGATGCCACACGCGTTCTAATATGATGTACTTTATTAATATGTAGCAGAAAGCAAGCAATACATAAATAAAAATACTTCAGATATCAGAACATAACTTGCTATTATACATACAAGAAAATAAGCCTGGCAGGACTCATCATAAGAATTTAATGCTTTGCTCTCCTAGAGCTTACAACCATCATTCAAAAAATAATTCAATGTTCTGCTTCAATTACAAACTACAAGTTACTATAAAATATCTAAGTGTAATGCGTGCACTAGATTGAATCAACGAAGTATTCAGAAACTTCTGCCTCAATCTGCTACATGGCGATCTTCTCCTTTTGGGCAACTACGGCTGGGGCCACTGCGATGTCCAAAGGAGGGATGATGGGGGCTGCTACTAGGCTGTCTACATCCATGAGTGCAACTAATGGAAGTGGATCATCTGTGCCTACAATGGCGAGGTGTGCATCATGCTGTCATTTGCCCTTCTTCTTAGACTGGAAAGCGTCAATAATGTGCGACCCACGACCTTACCCTTCTTGCTCCACTCCTTTGTTTTCAGAATTTTCAGTCGGGCCACCCCCCCCCTTTTCGGCCCTTTTTTCAAGGCCCATCAGGCCTCTTCTCGACCCAAAACACCGGTCGGCCCATCAAGGCCTAACCAGTGGCCACTAAAGTGGGTGTTAGGGTTGCCCCTAGCACCGGGCACTCAATGGCGGCGACACCATTTGCTTTGGGTGAAGCATCAGCGTTCACAGAGCAGCGTCTTAGCAATGGCAGCTGGGTGCCCCATGCGGAGGTGCGGCCGGTGGTTAAGCGCCCATACGGATATCCAATCACAAGATGGGGGCGGTCGCAAGCGCCAAGCGCCACTTTATGGCGCGGACAGCCGACGGGGGCTCGTGGCGTGGAGCCCGTGCGAGGGCAGCCGACTTTGGGCGTGGATGGCCGGCGTAGTGGTGCGGCTCCAGGCCGGCATGTGCATGCTTGCTGCGTGCTAGCGGCGTGGCTCTGTCATTGCCTCCGTAGCGATGCGTGGTGGTAGACTAGCCGATCAGTAACGTATCGCGGAGGTTGTGACGGCCGCTTGCAGGCGGTGCCATGCACATGGTGCCTTTCGTGCCATTGCTTTCAATTTTTCCATGCATCTAACTTGACCGATCGACATTGTGTCGGTGACTACGTGTCCGCACGGTGGCTAGATAGGAGTTTCCTTTCTTTCCCTGTCCATGCACAATACTGTTCATTGCGCGAGCGCTGTTCATACTCACGGTACCGTTCACTGCGTGATTACTGTTCATACGCGAAATACTGTTTCATGCACATTCACTGTTCACACGACAAAAATACTAGTCACCAAGCGATTACTGTACATCGCGTGCTACTGTTCATACGGAAAAATACTGTTTATCACGTGTAACTGTTCATGCGCGATTACTGTTCATATAATCCACCGATCGGCTTAGCTGGCGACTTCAAGTCGGCTCGTGGTAGATTAGAACGAGTTCGCAATTTCCAATCTACGGTACAATCGACATCCACTTTTCCATGCAATCTAATGATCGACATTGAGCCGACGACTTCAAGTTGGCTCGCGGTAGATTAGAGCAGATTTGTACCATATGATACAATATAGAAAACCAAATTTGCATAATTGAAAGCAATCTAAAAAAACGATTCGATTTACGAGTGTCGTTCATCGACGGCTACCTTTCGATCCGAGAAGAGTCGATCGTGCTGATAACGTGTTGAGAAACCGTCAGAAAGTAGTCCAAATTGTGACGACACTCATAGACAAGTCAGAAGATCGAGGAGGCCGACTAGAGGGGGGTGAATAGGCTGTTTTAAAAACTTCTTTGGCTAAAACCGATTTCTAATGCAGAATTATAAATCAATACGGTTTTGCACAATTAAAACCTAAATCAACTAGTCTCAATTAAGTGCACCAACAATATGAGACTATAGATAATGAAAGCATTCATACAAAGACAAGTAAGCAATAAAATTCTATGAATGTAAATTGCAATAAAGCAAAGCACAAGAATGCAAATCACAAATGACACGACGATGTTTTACCGTGGTGTTCGGAGACTTGCCGGTCTCCCCTAATCCACGTTGAGGTAAGCCCAAACCAATTGGACCGACTCCACAAATTAAGCCAACACCTCCGAGATAAGTTCAACCACTTGGACCGGTTCTAAACCGAACCAACACCTCGCTCCACTAGGTTTGCTCTTTCCTCCACTCCGGAGATGGCGAGCACCACACCACTCACAAACCTCCAGGCCTTCTTACAAGCTTCTTTGAGAAGATCACCGAACCACGACGCCTCTATGACGTCTAGGTTTCAGCAAACATCAAGAGTAACAAGTCTTAGACTCTCACTTGAACTAATCAAGTGTCTAAACTCAAGTGGATACACAATCCACTACCTAAGGCAACACATGTACTTAGGGTTTGCCTCTCAAAGCTCACTAAGTACAACACATACAAAAATGAGTGTAGAGGGCTTGCTCTTTGCTCAAAGGAATGTCTAGGGCACCAGCAACACTCCCACAACCAGTCAAGGTGGGTATTTATAGCCCACACACAAAAAACTAGCCGTTGAGGGAAAGATTGCTGAAAAATCAGCTCGAGCGGTAGTACCGCCAACTAATGGCCGGTACTACCGCACCTCCGCTGACACACAACAACGGCTGGAAAACTAGTCATTGAAAAGGTGGTGCGGTACTACCGCCAACAAACATGCGGTACTACCGCTGAGGCCGATCGTACCGCTCACGGAGCGCGGTACTACCGTTCGTAGGATTTCCAACTCAAGCCGAAAAGACACTTCTCTGGAAATTACGTACCGCCTACTAAGAAAAGGTACAACCGCAGAGCGGTACTACCGCTTGACACGGGACCAAACTTGCCACATCGATGGCTCAGATGAATTGGGCTTTCGAACGATCCGATCGGCACACGGTAGTTCCACTTAAGAGCGTCGGTACTCATCGCTAGGTTGTCGTCGCTTCGCCAAGACACACCGGTACTGATGCATGAGCGCGTGTCGCACTGCTTAGTACACGCCGGTACTACCGATGTTCCTGAGAAAACACAGATTGCAATTGCTTCAACTCAATTTGCAAAACACATTTGCCAAATTAATGCGTGATGCAATCAAGGCATGAAGGTAAGATTCTCAACAAGTTGCAAAACACATTTGCCAACTTTTAGAATCAAAGCCACAACTAAAAGGTACATGGACTTAAGACATTTGCAAAACACATTTGTAAACTAAAGTCTCATGCTACAAGGATTAACCATGAGCCTCACTATTTGCAAAACACGTTTGCAAACAAATAGCATCATGACTCAAGGATAAGGTGCATGGACCTAGACCATTTACAAAACACATTTACAAACTATAGTCACATGCTACAAGGGTATGCATATGCCTCAACTATTTGCAAAACACATTCGCAAATAATTGCATCATGACAAGATGAGCTAGAGCAAACACAATGAGCTATTAACACGTTATTAACTCAAGCTACTAGTCAAGACCCCTCTTAATAGTACGGCAACATATACTAGCAATCCGGTCTCCAACCAAACACCAAGACCGGTAAAAGACTAGGAACATATCCTTAGCCCTAGCTAGTCATACCTTTGCCTTGCACAACCTCTTGAAGCTTGATGACGCACATCCTTACTTCAAGTCTGGGTTCTTGACTAGATAATCATCAACACATGATGATTTCCTTCTTCTTGAACATCATCAACACATGATGATTTTCTCTTCTTCAAGAAACTTGATATGATGCTCATCAACACATGATGACATCATTTTCTTGAACTTGGCTTGATGATCATCAACACATGATAATCTTCTTCTCCTTGGGATCTTGATACGCATCAACACAAGATGCATCCTTTACTTCAAGCTCTTGACTTGATGACGGTCAACTCATGATATCATCCAAAGTCTTTAACCTCATGGATCATAATCTATTTAACCAACTCATGGAAAATGTTAGTTCCACAATATGATTATCATTAATTATCATAACATACTATTAACTCATAATGGTGGGACAAGATACCACAATCTTTCCCTCTTTGGTAATTGATGATAATCACTTTAATTTGCAAATAATTGAATGTAGATTGGTATGAGTATATACGAACTACACAGGTTGCATATACTCAAAGAATATATGAGTATATATGAACTACACAAGTCTCATATACTCGTATGAATATATTAACCACACAAGTTATATATACTCAAGGATATGTTTCAAAGTAAAGATCCCAAATATATGTGGACAAAGAAATATGGATCAATACTAATGAAACTACAAAACATAGAGTGAACTCCCCCTAAATGTGTGCACACACAAATGTATAACGGGAATATATGCATATATTCAAGTTAACCTTTTGGTGGAATTCATCCTATATTTTGGATCCGAGGAATACAACAAGATATAAGAATATGATGTCGAATGCATACCTCTTTGATTTTTACCTTTATATCCAAATGAGACTAAGCAATATGTAATCAATAGAAGTGTTAGTCTCACAAGTAAATTTGTCATTAATAACCAAAATACTCTATTAACACATAATGACGAGTCTAGATTCTTCACAAGCGTAGAATCGCTTAGAACAATGCAAGAACATAAATACAAAACAATAGATTGAACACAGAGATATAAAAGGTTTATTGCTTCTCTTTATTCCTTCATCAATCGATCAGCTTTTTACAATAACTAGTGCCCCCTATTTATAGACTAGAGACTTTGCTAGGGTTTAAAATAGAGTCTATACATGGACTGACTTCTAGACTAAACCAACATAGTCCTCGATATTAGTCTACTGAATTTCTGTGGTCCTTTCGCGACAAGGTAAACTGCTGCTGTACCAGTAAATTCTGCTCACTGATGCATAAGCCGATCAACCTTCGAGCGGCACATATGCAACTAATAGGCTAAAGATTTCTGGTCCTTCGGTTTCCGGCGGCTGCTTGACTCAGAGTCAGAGTACATATTGGCCAACAACTATGACAAGTTTCAGATCTATTAGTCCATTAGCATAGTATTGATGCACACTATAATGCCACTATTTGATGCACCGTACCAATAGAAAACATTGCTCTAGACAGAGTTATTAGAATCGTGATCTTGAATTGGATCGAAGATTGTTCAGCAGGATAACGAATGGTACGATCAACGTAGAATCTAAGATCCTATCTGATTCTACCAAAGAAACATTTTAAAAATATATATCTTGTATTTTTAACATCTCTACATTTTAAAACTATATTTTTAGAACTTTTGTTACCAAAATGTAGTGCAAAGGAAAGATCATTTGTTATTTATACAAATTATAATGAACATGACAAAATAAAAAGTAAAAATTACAATAAAAGGACATATGCAAATAATTATTTATAATAAATCACTAGAATTGAGTAGGATCATATAAATTTTTTATCATGATTCTACAATTTTTTGTTAGAATCATAACAATATTAAGATTCTACTAAATTAAAGCTATACCATAGTATCGAACGGTCTAGTCAATCTAGGTTGTAAAAACGTAGGATTGTATGATTGAATCGAGATTCGACAACTTTGTTTGGACGCTCGTGTCATTACCCCAAGGGTAATCACACTTAGGCATACTGGATTACAATTCGCTTGCTCAAGAAAACACCGCTCCAACGAATAGTAAGCCATTACCGAGTCACGCAGTTGTAACAATAAGATAGAAACTGTACATTTTATTCCAAAGAATCGCCACGCAGGCTAGGGTTCTTAATACAAATATTATACTGCTACTAAAAGGAACTGCCCGCTTTTCGCCAACACGAAGTCTCGGCTTCTATTCGTCCCAAGAGTCAAATATGGCGTCCATCTCGCTTTGGTCCTCAGAGCGGTGCCTTCTCCTCCAAAGAATTTGCTTTGGTACTCAGATGTCCGCATCCCACTCGGGAAAGTTCATACCGGGCTAGGATCTACAAAGGAGAATACTAACAAGGTTGAGTACACGAATGTACTCAGCAAGCATTAATAGCAAAGAATGCACTGGATGGCTATCTCTAGTTGTTATCACATTTTCTAAGTCATCTCAATTATGAAAATAATTTAAAAACATTTAGATGGCAAATTTTAATACTGAAAACACTACTTGTCACTCGGAGAGAAGAAAGACCTCCGGCGGTTCCCGTAGACTCCAATCCAGGAGACTGGCATGAATTCATGATTTGTATAGCATTGCGCAGGCTTTGTACCACTTTACCCACAGTTATTCTGAGCTCTAAATGAGCCGGATCCCCTGCATTTCCTTTGATGCGGGTTCGAGTTCAGAATACTGAACGTTTTCGTGCTACGTGATTAAGTCTCCACCCATTACTTTCCGTCGGTCTTGATTTAATCCACGACCTCGACCTATACACCGAAGTTCCGAAATGTTGGTTGAGGCGGCCATCGTCCGTGCTCAACACTCCACCTTGGGTCGGCTCTCTTCCGTTCCCAATCACTCCAATGTGACCCATTGTGGAGATCATAATTACGTAACATGGTAGCATTTTCTGCCCGCCTAAACGGGAAAATGGCTGGTACTGAATTTACGGCTTCAGACCGAGCAAGAGTTTTGTTTGTCCTTATATTATAACCATATGCAAAAAGGAGCCCACCTCTTACCTCATCATCATTATCATCGTCGCGTACCCCTGCCAGGGCCCCCTTTTACCAACCATAATAGTTCCCATTTCTTTCTTTCATCCTCATTCTCATTTCTTTCATCATCATCTTAATCATTTTCATCTCAATCATATTCATCTTAATCACATTCATCTTAGTCATATTCATTTTTATCATTTTGATCTTAATCATTTATTTAAGTTTTGAGAAAACAATTTTGATGCAATAAACATATAGTGCAATATACGGTTTACATTTAAATTAACTATGTTAATGGTCAAGAGGATAGCTTGCCCAGTAGAGTTGTAGGAAAGATTGGCGCCGATGAATCTCTCGCCGATTTCTTCGCGCTCTTTGGTTCGTCTCTCCTCAGAGCAAACGGTGGCACTAATAGTAATATAAATAAATACATAGTGGATTTTTGAGTG
This sequence comes from Phyllostachys edulis, assembly GCA_036346405.1. NCBI lineage: Eukaryota > Viridiplantae > Streptophyta > Magnoliopsida > Poales > Poaceae > Phyllostachys > Phyllostachys edulis. Next base: position 6,495,985 of record CM070550.1, on the reverse strand, counting down.
ATATAATAAATATCTAGGTTAGTGACTACTAATTGTTAGCACGCTTTAGTTTAAATAAAACTCTTTCGAGATCTCTACTAAGTTAGTTCTTCCCAATTAGTCGTTCTATTCTCTATGCGCACTAAGGTAGAAGCCCGAGGTTCGCGCTTTAACTAACGAGAAATAAAACACTACTCGCACTCCACAACTAAAACCTATAATCGATTTAATCAATGTAAACGCCTAAATGATTTTATTTAAGTTCACTTTGATTAATTATTTCTTTACACGTGTTTGGGGTTACTTTAATTAATTTACATGATTAAGGCCGCTCAATTTGTTCGACTAATTGCCGATGCAAAGCTTTGCTACGCAAGCAAAAAGACTTGCTAATAATGTAACTAACGGCAACACAAGTTATTTTAGAAAATACTCTAAAGATTTATTTTAAGTTGGTTAATTCGTAATATTCAAGTTAGATTATTTAACCGCAAGAAATCCACGGTTAATAGCTAATTAGTTTACCGTAGTTATTGAGTAAACGACACGCAACAATTTACTAAGGCCATACAATTTCTAATTTCTCCTTAATGAAGATTTTAATCTCTAAAACTCCCCTAATCTCTCTCTCTCCCTCTCTCTCTATCACTCATACCGGATGCAACACACACCCACAAAGACACACACACCCAAGCACACGCACACACACACACACACACACACACACACACACACACACAAAGACACACGCACAAACACACCACACACACACACACTTATCCACATACCAAACCCATCGCTTTTCTACCTCTCCCACTCTATCTCTCTCACTCTCCAATCTCTCTCCTCCTCTCAAAATGTCAGCCCAGGGGGGCTCCCCAAGGCTCGGCCCGCCTGGCTCCCGCCCTGGCCGGCGACGACGACTCTGCCCTACCGCCATGGGAGCTTCTTAGTCTGACCAGCCAGGGAGCTCACTTCATGCTGTTCCACCGGCTTCACCAAGGTCCTGCCCACATGCCATTGCTGCCCCCCCGCCCGCCCTGCCTCCTCCCCCGCCACCTCCCGGGCCTCCACCTTCCTCGGCCCTTGGCGCTGGCCACGCCTAGGCCCACCTTGGTCCACCACAGACGCCTCCTCCCTCGAGTCCGGCTGGGCTGAGGCCAGCTGGGCGCCTGCCGCCGGCTCGGCTCCTCCTCTCTCGACCTGCTGCCCCCGCCCGCCCTTCGGCCTAAACCCTCTAGGCCCCACGGTCCTCGCTGTCCTCCCTCGTTTGGCACGTCTGCCATGGTCACGGGCTCGGCCCCTCGTTTCTCACCGCCACCTCTCTCCTCACCTAACCCTCTTACTAAAGCTTTGGTTTTACTTAAGTTGATTTAATCATGTTGCTTACTGGTGCTTGAATGCTATGCATAGCTAATGGTGGTTTGATTGCCTCTAGATGATGCAAATGAGAGGTGATGGTGGTGATTTGGAGGTGGTTTGGCCGATGCATCACTAAGGTACTAACTCCCTGTACCCCCTGTGCTTGATGACTCTCAACCCTCCCCTCTGCTCTGTGATGACTAGTGATGATGGATGGATGCTGAGGGCTATTTATGATGCATTGCTAGTGGGTTGAATTGGGGTTTACCCGATCCGTTAGCTTTTAATGAGGATGGCAAGTTGGTCATGCCGATGCTCTCCTCTTGCTCCTTGCTCGCGTGATATGATGAACCGAGAGCTTGTTGGGTTCGATCGGGGCTAGGATGGTAGCGTCGGCGGTGCTGGTCGTCGCAGTAGTGGTGGTGACCGCGCGCCGATGTTCTTCTTGTCCCCTGGGCCTTCCCCTCCTGCTTGCTCCTTCTTCCTGGCTGCCTGGCTTCCTGGCTTACTGGTCTCCTCCTCTTGGGCTTGGCTGGAATGGTGATGCTGCTGGTGGCTGCTTGTGTTGGCAGTGGCTTGCTTCTTCTCTTCTCTCTAGCTCCCTTCTTGTTAATGGTGGTGATGTTGTTCTGGTGGTGGCTTGTGCTTGTGCTCTTGGCTAAAGAGTGAAATGAGGCTTGTTTGGCTGATGAATGAAAGTGGTTTGTGAATGGTTCTCCTTATATGATGGTGGCTTTGGTTATATACCCTCTTGCCCAAACACAAAGACTACTTTGCCCTTGCTCTTAGGTTCATGGCAAGATTCGTTGGGGGCGTTTTGGTCTGTGGTTGGGAAAATACTATGCTGCGTGATTTTCTCGTGGTTGAGTTTCTTTAATACGTGGTTGCTTGGATTAAGGTAAATGCTTGATGATGAGACCTCTGAAAAGCAAGGTGGTGCTTGCTAACTCTAGTTAGTCTAGGTACCTTGACAAACAAGGGTCAAGTTAACTTGAGTTGATCAGTGAGCCCTAGTGTGCTTCGGAGAAATTCGACGGCCATTTCTAATCTTCTACTTTCTATTTTCTATTATCCATACGGCTTTAATTTACTAACCGCTTTTTAATTTTCTAACGAGCGATTTTGAACGGATTGAGAGATGGATGGTGCTCAAAGTGCAAGGTGGCAAGGATAATCGATGCTAGAAGAATGCAAGAGGCGGATTTATGATTTAATTAATTGTTGTAATAAGTATTGCAAATGATCAGATAATTAATTTTTGATGCAAGCAAATGGGTCTCGTAATATATTACTGCATTTGGTATTTGGATAGATGCAAAATGGTCTTTGATTGTATTGAGATGTGGAAATATTTACGAGTTTGTATTAATGATGTATTTATGCCTACAATGGGTTTATATTTGTGATTGACTCTTGATTAATAATGATGTTGGAGAATTATTTTATAACCCTCTTGCTTTGCCAGATGTAGCGATTTTGCACTTGTTATTAATTCTGAAATTAATATTTGTTCGATTAAAAGAATTTTAATTATCGCTAATTACTGACATCGTTAGTTAATTTAGGTTAATTTTGCGGGTCCTCACATCCTACCCCCCTTGGAAAAAATTTCGTCCTCGAAATTGAAATCTCTCCTGAGGGTTTTCGGGTAGGTTTCTTGTAGCTCTTCGTCGTCCTTCCACGTGGCTTCGCTGCTGGAGCGAGTCTTTCCTTGCGCTCTGCACAAATGTGCAGTCTTGCTCCTTATCTTCGGGTCTTCTTGTCGGATTCGGATCCCACGATACTGCAATCATATCCCCTTGAGTTTCTTGATGGACGCTTGATTGGCTTCGCAAGCGACTACTTGTTTCCTAGGTGATTAGTCCATTTCAACCTAGAAATACTTCTAGTTCCCTCGCTTTTGCCACAACGAGGTTTTCTAGAAGCTTGATATTGCAGAACGCAAACTATCATGGATGCTCCAAGGGCTCATAATTTTTATTGCTCTTCACTAGCAATGCACCGAAAAGAAATAATACTCATGGGGATTGAAAGAATAGTGTACCCGTTGCTGCGTCTTGTACTTCTTCATCTGCTTGATACCACATGAGTCAGCGTATGCCCTCTTCCACTCCTTTCTTGACGGGTTGGTTACCTCCGGTTGGCTTCATGTGGGTGATCTGTGGTGGTGCCTGAGTAGGCGGTCTTGGCACCAGTGCTCGAGGTGGTGGGGTTCCAGATGCTCCCCGCGGGTGAGGACAATCAATCTTACGGTGACCTAGTTGTCCGCAATTGAAGCATGCATCCGTCCTCTCGTGCAATCCTTCAAAATGGCTTCTCTACACTTTCCACATCTAATTGCTAGGGTACCGGTTGTAGTCAAGTTATTGGTATATGCAAAGGTGGGTTGAAGGGTTGCTGTGGGGTGGTCCATATATTGGTGGTTGCTTGCTATGCGGCATATGTGGACTAAGTCTATGAGCAGTGGGGATGATGGTCGGTTTTGGTTTTCTTCCTCCGCTTTTGGTGAGGTTGGAGTGTTCATTTTCTAGGATTATAGCTCATTGACTAGGTCTTGGAATTCGTGATTTTGTGGATGGATAGGAGCATTTTAAGGTATGGGTGCATTCCATTCAGAACTTTCTATTTTCTTCTCCTCGGTGTCGACGCTTACCGGAGCGTGAGGCGAAAGGTCATTGAATTGACTCAAGTAATCAACCATCTTGCTCCCTCCTTGGGTTAGAGCTCTAAATTCTCGCTTCTTTAATTCCATCCTTCCTCACAGTACATGCGTTTCAAAGGAAACGGATCTTGAATTCAAATTTCAATTGACGGGTTGCTCGCGACACTAAGATTACGGTTATAGTTGAGCCACCACGTGGTCAAGGGTCCAGCTTAATCGGTGCGGCGCATCAACCTTTTCTTCATCGGAACATCCGACTGCGCCCAACTTCTTTTCCACTTCTTCTAACCAATCATCGGGCGCCCAATGGATCGTGCCTTAGCAAAGGTGGGAGGCGAGTCCGAGAAAGTCACCCAGACTAACCCTTGATGAGTTGGTTGTGAGGTAGTAGGGGCTACCCGAGTTAGGAGCGCTTCCATGAAGCGGTTCTGGCTTTCCTGAGCTTCCTTCCTGGAGTTTTCAGCTTCCCTCCTAGAGTTTTCGAGGAACCTGAAAACCTCAGCCATTAGTCCTAACGGGTCTATGGCGCTGGTGGATGGTTGCTGACTGGTTCCTGGTATGGTAGTAGCTTGGGGTTGAACAGGTGTTGACTCATTGAGGTTCGCTGCCGGATTCTCTGTTGGTTGATCTTGTGGCATGAGTTCGAGTGCCAATCCCAATTCACGTGCCTCACTTCCTTGACCTTCCATCCTCAGAGGGTAGATGGCTTAGAGATGGTTGCATTAATTGTTGTAATTATAGTTTCTCATATTTTAGGTGATTCTTTTTTTTTGTCGGTTACGTTAGTTATTAACCAATTCAAAGAATAATTTATGGTAGAGAAGGAGTTATCGATTTGTCCGACAGAGTTAACTCATGGTGGGTTGTATTATGCCATACACATATAGTCAAATAACACCAAGAAACAAGGAGATGCAAAAGATCCAAATCCTATTCTAGCCGAGTTTCTTCGTGCTCACCACGCTTGAGATCCTGCTTCAAGACCGCCTAAACCACGTGTTTGGGACCGCCAGAGCTTGCCTCGAGTGCGACCTATACTACCTCGATCCACGTGCCTGTGCACGCCGAGATCCTGCTTCGAGACCGCCTAATGCGTGTTGGGAAACGCCAGGCTCATTCTCGAGTACGCCCAGATTTCGCCTGGTACGCCAGAGCTACACGCCGAGTGCCACGGACCACTCGTCCGGAAAACTCAAGTGCGTAAATGGGATAAGACATATTTTTACACCGTCACCATTATCTTTATTTTCTTTAAGCGAAGCTGGGTGACTTTGATTGGTGACAGTCATCTTTTGTGATATAGATGAAAAGGTAAGGGTTAACGGTATGGTCCATACTTATCCCAAAATGGAGAAGCATGGTCCACGCCAGAGTTTCTACTACATGCCTCTAACCCCGCATGTAACTTAAAATCTTATATTGATACCCCAACACCTATATTCTCAAGCATTCTCGCCTAGGTTGAATTGCTAGTCCGACAGTTAATTAACAGAATTAACAACACGAGTCCTATGACTTAAACACATGCTTCCCCGCACTCTCGTGACTAAACTGAATCTAAATCTCCTATGAACGAAGGGTTTTACGTTAGCGTGTCAGTCTCTAAGGAAGATAAGCTTTTTAACATAATACTTTTGAAAAGAGACGGAAAGTAAATTGATATGGAGATAAGAGTTTAGAAAATAATTAGTGCAATATAGCAAGCGAGAAAAGCACACCTAAGTTCTTGCTACAGCTTTATTTTATTAAGCGTGGCTTGATCTTATTGCTCGATACCACTCAGGACGCCTCGTGTCATTACCCCAAGGGTAATCACACTTAGGCATACGGATTACTATTCGCTTGCTCAAGAAAACAATGCTCCAACGAATAGTAAGCCATTACCGAGTCACGCAGTAACAATAAGATAGAAACTGTACATTTTATTCCAGTAATCGCCACGCAGGCTAGGGTTCTTAATACAAATATTATACTGCTTACTAAAAGGAATCGCTCCGCTTTTCGCCAACACGAAGTCTCGGCCTTCTATTCGTCCCAAGAGTCAAATATGGCGTCCATCTCGCTTTGGTCCTCGTGATCGGTGCCTTCTCCTCCAAAGAATTTGCTTTGCATCAGATGTCCGTCATCCCACTCAGGAAAGTTCCCGGGCTAGGATCTACAAAGGAGAATACTAACAAGGTTGAGTACACGAATGTACTCAGCAAGCATTAATAGCAAAGAATGCACTGGATGGCTATCTCTAGTTGTTATCACATTTTCTAAGTCATCTCAATTATGAAAATAATTTAAAAACATTTAGATGGCAAATTTTAATACTGAAAACACTACTTGTCACTCGGAGAGAAGAAAGACCTCCATGGTTCCTCAGAGACTCCAATCCAGGAGACTGGCATGAATTCATGATTTGTATAGCACTGCGCAGGCTTTGTACCACTTTACCCACAGTTATTCTGAGCTCTAAATGAGCCGGATCCCCTGCATTTCCTTTGATGCGGGTTCGAGTTCAGAATACAGAACGTTTTCCAGGCTACGTGATTAAGTCTCCACCCATTACTTTCCGTCGGTGCTGATTTAATCACGCTGCTGACCTCGTCATACACCGAGTTCCAGAAATGTTGGTTGAGGCGGCCATCGTCCGTGCTCAACACTCCACCTTGGTCGGCTCTCTTCCGTTCCCAATCACTCCAATGTGACCCATTGTGGAGATCATAATTACGTAACATGGTAGCATTTTCGCTCGCTTAAACGGAAAATGGTCGGTATCAATTTACGACTTCGCATCGAGCAAGAGTTTTGTTTGTCCTTATATTATAACCATATGCAAAAGGAGCCCACCTCTTACCTCATCATCATTATCATCGTCGCAGCATCCTGCCAGGGCCCTTTTACCAACCATAATAGTTCCCATTTCTTTCTTTCATCCTCATTCTCATTTCTTTCATCATCATCTTAATCATTTTCATCTCAATCATATTCATCTTAATCACATTCATCTTAGTCATATTCATTTTTATCATTTTGATCTTAATCATTTATTTAAGTTTTGAGAAAACAATTTTGATGCAATAAACATATAGTGCAATATACGGTTTACATTTAAATTAACTATGTTAATGGTCAAGAGGATAGCTTGCTCAGAGAGTTGTAGGAAAGATTACGCGTCGATGAATCTCGCCGATTTCTTACGCGTCTTTGGTTTCGTCCTCTGTAGCAAACGGTGGCACGAATAGTAATATAAATAAATACATAGTGGATTTTTGAGTGATATAATAAATATCTAGGTTAGTGACTACTAATTGTTAGCACAGTTTTAGTTTAAATAAAACTCTTTCGAGATCTCTACTAAGTTAGTTCTTCCCAATTAGTCGTTCTATTCTCTATGCGCACTAAGGTAGAAGCCCGAGGTTCGCGCTTTAACGAACGAGAAATAAAACACTACTCGCACCCACAACTAAAACCTATAATCGATTTAATCGAACAGAAACGTCTAAATGATTTTATTTAAGTTCGCCTGTATTAATTATTTCTTTACACAGGTTTGGGGTTACTTTAATTAATTTACATGATTAAGGCCGTTCAATTTGTTCGACTAATTGCGGCCGATGCAAAGCTTTGCTACGAAGCAAAAAGACTTGCTAATAATGTAACTAACGGCAACACAAGTTATTTTAGAAAATACTCTAAAGATTTATTTTAAGTTGGTTAATTCGGTAATATTCAAGTTAGATTATTTAACCGCAAGAAATCCACGGTTAATAGCTAATTAGTTTACCAGAAGTTACTGAGTAAACGCATTACCGCAACAATTTACTAAGGCCATACAATTTCTAATTTCTCCTTAATGAAGATTTTAATCTCTAAAACTCCCCCTAATCTCTCTCTCCCCTCTCTCTATCACTCTACCGATGCAACACACACCCACAAAGACACACACACCCAAGCACACACGCACACACACACACACACACACACACACACACACACACACACACACACCAAAGCACACACGCACAAACACAGCCACACACACACACACTTATCCACATACCAAACCCACTGCTTCTTCTACCTCTCCCCACTCTATCTCTCTCACTCTCCAATCTCTCTCCCTCCTCTCAAAATGCTGCAGCCAAGGGGGGCTCCCCAAGGCTCGGCCCGCCTGCCTCGGCCGCCTGGGCTGCTGACGACTCTGCCCACCGCCATGGGGAGCTTCCTAGCCTGACCCGGCCAGGGAGCTTGCCTTCTTGCCGTTCACGGCCTGCCTCCAAGGTCCGGTCCGCCGCATCATGTTGCCATCGCCCCCCTCCGCCCTGCTGCTCCCTCACCCCGGCCACTCCCTGCTGGCCTCCACCTTCCTCGGCCCTGGCCACCTGGCCACGCTAGGCCCACCTTGGTCCAGCCACAGACGCCTCCTCCTCCTCGAGTCCGGCGGCTGAGGCTGCCATGGCTCCTCGCCAGCTTTGGCTCGGCTCCTCCTCTCTCGACCCCTGCCCCCCGCCTCATGCTTCGCCCTAGGCCCCACGGTCCCATGGTCCTCCTCGGTCCTCTGCTGTCATGCCCATCCCCATGGTCGCCTGCCCTCCCTCGTGTTCTCACCGCTACCTCTCTCCCTCACCTAACCCTCTTACTAAAGCTTTGGTTTTACTTAAGTTGATTTAATCATGTTGCTTATCGGTGCTTGAATGCTATGCATAGCTAATGGTGGTTTGATTGCCTCTAGATGATGCAAATGAGAGGTGATGGTGGTGATTTGGAGGTGGTTTGGCCGATGCATCACTAAGGTACTAACTCCCCAGTACTTCGTGCTTGATGACTCTCAACCCTCCCCTCTGCTCTGTGATGACTAGTGATGATGGATGGATGCTGAGGGCTATTTATGATGCATTGCTAGTGGGTTGAATTGGGGTTTACCTGATCTGGTTAGCTTTTGGGGCTGAGGATGGCAGTGTTGGTCATGCCGATGCTCTCCTCTTGCTCCTTGCTCTGTGATGTGATGAACTGAGAGCTTGTTGGGTTCGATCGGGGCTAGGATGGTAGCGTCGGCGGTGCTGGTCGTCGCAGTAGTGGTGGTGACCGCGCGCCGATGTTCTTCTTGTCCCCTGGGCCTTCCCCTCCTGCTTGCTCCTTCTTCCTGGCTGCCTGGCTTCCTGGCTTACTGGTCTCCTCCTCTTGGGCTTGGCTGGAATGGTGATGCTGCTGGTGGCTGCTTGTGTTGGCAGTGGCTTGCTTCTTCTCTTCTCTCTAGCTCCCTTCTTGTTAATGGTGGTGATGTTGTTCTGGTGGTGGCTTGTGCTTGTGCTCTTGGCTAAAGAGTGAAATGAGGCTTGTTTGGCTGATGAATGAAAGTGGTTTGTGAATGGTTCTCCTTATATGATGGTGGCTTTGGTTATATACCCTCTTGCCCAAACACAAAGACTACTTTGCCCTTGCTCTTAGGTTCATGGCAAGATTCGTTGGGGGCGTTTTGGTCTGTGGTTGGGAAAATACTATGCGCGTGATTTTCTGTGGTTGAGTTTCTTTAATACGTGGTTGCCGGATTAAGGTAAATGCTTGATGATGAGACCTCTGAAAGCAAGGTGGTGCCGGTTAACTCTAGTTAGTCTAGGTACCTTGACAAACAAGGGGCTGGCTAACTTGAGTTGATCAGGGAGCCCTAGTGTGCTTCGGAGAAATTCTGACGGCCATTTCTAATCTTCTACTTTCTATTTTCTATTATCCATACGGCTTTAATTTACTAACCGCTTTTTAATTTTCTAACGAGCGACGGGAACGGATTGAGAGATGGACTGGTGCTCAAAGTGCAAGGTGGCAAGGATAACTGATGCTAGAAGAATGCAAGAGGCGGATTTATGATTTAATTAATTGTTGTAATAAGTATTGCAAATGACTGTATAATTAATTTTTGATGCAAGCAAATGGGTCTGTAATATATTACTTCTGTTTGGTATTTGGATAGATGCAAAAATGGTCTTTGATTGTATTGAGATGTGGAAATATTTCTGAGTTTGTATTAATGATGTATTTATGCCTACAATGGGTTTATATTTGTGATTGACTCTTGATTAATAATGATGTTGGAGAATTATTTTTATAACCCTCTTGCTGCCAGATGTAGCGATTTTGCACTTGTTATTAATTCTGAAATTAATATTTGTTCTGGATTAAAAGAATTTTAATTATCGCTAATTACAGATTACTGTTAGTTAATTTAGGTTAATTTTGCGGGTCCTCACATCCTACCCCCCTTGGAAAAAATTTCGTCCTCGAAATTGAAATCTCTCCTGAGGGTTTTCGGGTAGGTTTCTTGTAGCTCTTCGTCGTCCTTCCACGTGGCTTCGCTGCTGGAGCGAGTCTTTCCTTGCGCTCTGCACAAATGTGCAGTCTTGCTCCTTATCTTCGGGTCTTCTTGTCGGATTCGGATCCCACGATACTGCAATCATATCCCCTTGAGTTTCTTGATGGACGCTTGATTGGCTTCGCAAGCGACTACTTGTTTCCTAGGTGATTAGTCCATTTCAACCTAGAAATACTTCTAGTTCCCTCGCTTTTGCCACAACGAGGTTTTCTAGAAGCTTGATATTGCGTAAGCATAAACTATCATGGATGCTCCAAGGGCTCATAATTTTATTGCTCTTCACTAGCAATGCAATCAAAAGAAATAATACTCATGGGGATTGAAAGAATAGTGTACCGTTCTTTGCGTCTTGTACTTCTTGATCAAATTGCTTGATCCACATGAGTCAGCGTATGGGCCCTCTTCCAGCTCCTTTCTTGACGGGTTGGTTACCTCGGTTGGCTTCATGTGGGTGATCGTGGTGGTGCCCGAGTAGGCGGTCTTGGCACCAAGGCTCGAGGTGGTGGGTTCCAGATGCTCCCGTGGTGAGGACAATCAATCTTACGGTGACCCGGTTGTCCGCAATTGAAGCATGCATCTGTCCCTCTCAGGCAATCCTTCGTCAAATGGCTTCCTCTACACTTTCCACATCTAATTGCTAGGGGTACTGGTTGTAGCTGGGTTATTGGTATATGCAAAGGTGGGTTGAAGGGTTGCTGTGGGGGTGGTCCATATATTGGTGGTTGCTGTTGCGGCATATGTGGACGAAGTCTATGAGCAGGTGGGGGATGATGGTCGGTTTTGGTTTTCTTCCTCCGCTCTTCGGTGAGGTTGGAGTGTTCATTTTCTAGGATTATAGCTCTGTTGACTAGGTCTTGGAATTCGGTGATTTTGTGGATGGATAGGAGCATTTTAAGGTATGGGTGCATTCCATTCAGGAACTTCTCTATTTTCTTCTCCTCAGTGTCGACGTCGGCTGGAGCGTAGCGGGAAAGGTCATTGAATTGACTCAAGTAATCAACCATCTTGCTCCCTCCTTGGGTTAGAGCTCTAAATTCTCGCTTCTTTAATTCCATCCTTCCCGCAGGCACATGCGTTTCAGTGAAACGGATCTTGAATTCAGCCCAATTGACGGGTTGCTTTCGGCCGACACTTCTACGTTATAGTTGAGCCACCACGTGGGCTGCTGGTCGATTAATCGGTGCGGCGTCATCAACCTTTTCTTCATCGGAACATCCGACCGTGCCCAACTTCTTTTCCACTTCTTCTAACCAATCACTGGCGTCCAATGGATCAGCGGCCTTAGCAAAGGTGGGAGGGCGAGTCTGGAGAAAGTCACCCAGACTAACCCCGCGAGTTGGTTGTGAGGTAGTAGGGGCTACCCGAGTTAGGAGCGCTTCCATGAAGCGGTTCTGGCTTTCCTGAGCTTCCTTCCTGGAGTTTTCAGCTTCCCTCCTAGAGTTTTCGAGGAACCTGAAAACCTCAGCCATTAGTCCTAACGGGTCTATGGCGCTGGTGGATGGTTGCTGACTGGTTCCTGGTATGGTAGTAGCTTGGGGTTGAACAGGTGTTGACTCATTGAGGTTCGCTGCCGGATTCTCTGTTGGTTGATCTTGTGGCATGAGTTCGAGTGCCAATCCCAATTCACGTGCCTCACTTCCTTGACCTTCCATCCTGTAGGGTAGATGGCTTAGAGATGGTTGCATTAATTGTTGTAATTATAGTTTCTCATATTTTAGGTGATTCTTTTTTTTTTGTGGTTACGTTAGTTATTAACCAATTCAGCAATAATTTATGGTAGAGAAGGAGTTATCGTATTTGTCTCGACAGAGTTAACTCATGGTGGGTTGTATTATGCCATACACATATAGTCAAATAACACCAAGAAACAAGGAGATGCAAAAGATCCAAATCCTATTCTAGCCGAGTTTCTGCGTGCTCACCACGCTTGAGATCCGTTCTCAAGACCGCCCAAACCACGTGTTTGGGACCGCTCGAGCTTGCCTCGAGTGCGACCTATACTACCACGGATCCACGTGCCGAGCACGCCGAGATCCTGCTTCGAGACCGCCCAACTGCGTGTTGGGAAACGCTCAGGGCTCATTCCTGAGTACGCCCAGGATTTCGCTCCTGGGTACGCCAGAGCTACACGCTCGGAGTGCCACGGACCACTCGTCCGGGAAAACTGAAGTGCAGAAATGGGATAAGACATATTTTTACACTGTCAGCCATTATCTTTATTTTCTTTAAGCAGTTATGGGTGACTTTGATTGCTGACAGGTCATCTTTTGTGATATAGATGAAAAGGTAAGGGGCTAACGGGTATGGTCCATACTTATCCCGAAAATGGAGAAGCATGGTCCACGCCAGAGTTTCTACTACATGCCTCTAACCCCTGCATGTAACTTAAAATCTTATATTGATACCCCAACACCTATATTCTCAAGCATTCTGCCCTAGGTTGAATTGCTAGTCTGACAGGTTAATTAACAGGAATTAACAACACGAGTCCTATGACGAAACACATGCTTCCCCCGCACTCTCGTGACTCGAAAACTGAATCTAAATCTCCTATGAACGAAGGGTTTTACGTTAGCAGGCTGTCTCTCTAAGGAAGATAAGCTTTTTAACATAATACTTTTGAAAAGAGACGGGAACAGAAATTGATATGGAGATAAGAGTTTAGAAAATAATTAGTGCAATATAGCAAGCGAGAAAAGCACACCTAAGTTCTTGCTACAGTTTCTATTTTATTAGCGTGGCTTGATCTTATTGCTCGATACCACTCAGGACGCCGTGTCATTACCCCAAGGGTAATCACACTTAGGCATACGGATTACTATTCGCTTGCTCAAGAAACAATGCTCCAACGAATAGTAAGCCATTACCGAGTCACGCAACAGAGAACAATAAGATAGAAACTGACATTTTATTCCAAAGAATCGCCACGCAGGCTAGGGTTCTTAATACAAATATTATACTGCTTACCAAAAGGAATCGCTCGCTTTTCGCCAACACGGAAGTCTCGGCCTTCTATTCGTCCCAAGAGTCAAATATGGCGTCCATCTCGCTTTGGTCCTCGTGGCAGGTGCCTTCTCCAAAGAAATTGTTTGCACGCAGATGTCCGCATCCCACTCGGGAAAGTTCATTACTGGGCTAGGATCTACAAAGGAGAATACTAACAAGGTTGAGTACACGAATGTACTCAGCAAGCATTAATAGCAAAGAATGCACTGGATGGCTATCTCTAGTTGTTATCACATTTTCTAAGTCATCTCAATTATGAAAATAATTTAAAAACATTTAGATGGCAAATTTTAATCTGAAAACACTACTTGTCACTCGGAGAGAAGAAAGACCTCCCATGGTTCCTCAGAGACTCCAATCCAGAGACGGCATGAATTCATGATTTGTATAGCATCTTGCAGCTTTGTACCACTTTACCCACAGTTATTCTGAGCTCTAAATGAGCCGGATCCCCTGCATTTCCTTTGATGCGGGTTCGAGTTCAGAATACAGAACGTTTTCCAGGCTACGTGATTAAGTCTCCACCCATTACTTTCCGCTTGCCGATGATTTAATCGCCGACCTCGCCATACACCGAGTTCGAAATGTTGGTTGAGGCGCCATCGTCTGTGCTCAACACTCCACCTTGGGTCGGCTCTCTTCGTTCCCAATCACTCCAATGTGACCCATTGTGGAGATCATAATTACGTAACATGGTAGCATTTTACGCGCGCCTAAACGGAAAATGGTCGGTCTCAATTTACGACTTCGCATCGAGCAAGAGTTTTGTTTGTCCTTATATTATAACCATATGCAAAAAGGAGCCCACCTCTTACCTCATCATCATTATCATCGTCGCGTACCCCTGCCAGGGCCCCCTTTTACCAACCATAATAGTTCCCATTTCTTTCTTTCATCCTCATTCTCATTTCTTTCATCATCATCTTAATCATTTTCATCTCAATCATATTCATCTTAATCACATTCATCTTAGTCATATTCATTTTTATCATTTTGATCTTAATCATTTATTTAAGTTTTGAGAAAACAATTTTGATGCAATAAACATATAGTGCAATATACGGTTTACATTTAAATTAACTATGTTAATGGTCAAGAGGATAGCTTGCCTGTAGAGTTGTAGGAAAGATTGGCGTCGATGAATCTCTGCTCGATTTCTTCTGCCCGTGCTGGTTCGTCCTCTGTAGCAAACGGTGGCACGAATAGTAATATAAATAAATACATAGTGGATTTTTGAGTGATATAATAAATATCTAGGTTAGTGACTACTAATTGTTAGCACAGTTTTAGTTTAAATAAAACTCTTTCGAGATCTCTACTAAGTTAGTTCTTCCCAATTAGTCGTTCTATTCTCTATGCGCACTAAGGTAGAAGCCCGAGGTTCGCGCTTTAACGAACGAGAAATAAAACACTACTCGCACCCACAACTAAAACCTATAATCGATTTAATCGAACAGAAACGTCTAAATGATTTTATTTAAGTTCGCCTGTATTAATTATTTCTTTACACAGGTTTGGGGTTACTTTAATTAATTTACATGATTAAGGCCGTTCAATTTGTTCGACTAATTGCCAGCGATGCAAAGCTTTGCTACGCAAGCAAAAAGACTTGCTAATAACAGAACTAACGGCAACACAAGTTATTTTAGAAAATACTCTAAAGATTTATTTTAAGTTGGTTAATTCGGTAATATTCAAGTTAGATTATTTAACCGCAAGAAATCCACGGTTAATAGCTAATTAGTTTACCAGAAGTTACTGAGTAAACGCATTACCGCAACAATTTACTAAGGCCATACAATTTCTAATTTCTCCTTAATGAAGATTTTAATCTCTAAAACTCCCCCTAATCTCTCTCTCTCCCCCCTCTCTCTCTATCACTCGGCTGGATGCAACACACACCCACAGCACACACACACCCAAGCACACACACACACACACACACACACACACACACACACACACACTCACCAGCACACACGCACAAACACACACACACACACACACACTTATCCACATACCAAACCCACTGCTTCTTCTACCTCTCCCCACTCTATCTCTCTCACTCTCCAATCTCTCTCCTCCTCTCAAAATCTCAGCAGACCAAGGGGGCTCCCAAGGCTCGGCCTTGCCCTGCCCCGCCGCCCGTCAGCCTGACGACTCTGCTGCCCACACGCCATGGGGAGCTTCCTAGTCTGACCAGGCCAGGAGCTTCTTCTTGCTTCATGGCCATGGCCATGCCTCTGTCCACATCGCCATGTGCCATTGCCGTGCTGGCCCCCTCCGCCCGTCATTGCTCCCTCACCCCGCCAGCTCCTTGACCTCCACCTTCCTCGGCCTGCCAGCGTGCCATTGCTTAGGCCCACCTTGGTCCAGCCGCGTCGCCTCCTCCTCCTCGAGTCCGCGGCTGAGGCTGAGGCCAGCCGGCGCCGCCTTTCGCCGCCGGCTCGGCTCCTCCTCTCTCGACCATTGCTCCCCTACGCCTCATGGCTCGCCTCTAGGCCCCACGGTCCCCATGGTCCTCCCGGTCCTCTGCTTCATGTGGCCCGCCCATGGTCGCCAGCGCCTCGGCCCCCTCGTGTTCTCACTCGCTACCTCTCTCCTCACCTAACCCTCTTACTAAAGCTTTGGTTTTTACTTAAGTTGATTTAATCATGTTGCTTACTGGTGCTTGAATGCTATGCATAGCTAATGGTGGTTTGATTGCCTCTAGATGATGCAAATGAGAGGTGATGGTGGTGATTTGGAGGTGGTTTGGCGATGCATCACTAAGGTACTAACTCCCTGTACTTCGTGCTTGATGACTCTCAACCCTCCCCTCTGCTCTGTGATGACTAGTGATGATGGATGGATCTTTGAGGGCTATTTATGATGCATTGCTAGTGGGTTGAATTGGGGTTTACCTCGATCCGTTAGCTTTTGGGGCCGAGGATGGCAAGTGTTGGTCATCTTGATGCTCTCCTCTTGCTCCTTGCTCTGTGATGTGATGAACTGAGAGCTTGTTGGGTTCGATCGGGGCTAGGATGGTAGCGTCGGCGGTGCTGGTCGTCGCAGTAGTGGTGGTGACCGCGAGCCGATGTTCTTCTTGTCCCCTGGGCCTTCCCCTCCTGCTTGCTCCTTCTTCTGGCTGCCTGGCTTCCTGGCTTACTGGTCTCCTCCTCTTGGGCTTGGCTGGAATGGTGATGTTCATTGGTGGTCGCTTGTGTTAGCGATGGCTTGCTTCTTCTCTCTCTCTAGCTCCTTCTTGTTAATGGTGGTGATGTTGTTCGGTGGTGGCTTGTGCTTGTGCTCTTGGCTAAAGAGTGAAATGAGGCTTGTTTGGCTGATGAATGAAAGTGGTTTGTGAATGGTTCTCCTTATATGATGGTGGCTTTGGTTATATACCCTCTTGCCCAAACACAAAGACTACTTTGCCCTTGCTCTTAGGTTCATGGCAAGATTCGTTGGGGCGTTTTGTCTGCGGGTTGGGAAAATACTATGCGCGTGATTTTACGTGGTTGAGTTTCTTTAATACGTGGTTGCTTGGATTAAGGTAAATCTTGGGATGATGAGACCTACGAAAGCAAGGTGGTGCTTGGGTTAACTCTAGTTAGTCTAGGTACCTTGACAAACAAGGGTCGGCTAACTTGAGTTGATCAGGAGCCCTAGTGTGCCGGAGAAATTCGACGGCCATTTCTAATCTTCTACTTTCTATTTTCTATTATCCATACGGCTTTAATTTACTAACCGCTTTTTAATTTTCTAACGGCGACGGAACGGATTGAGAGATGGATGGTGCTCAAAGTGCAAGGTGGCAAGGATAATCGATGCTAGAAGAATGCAAGAGGCGGATTTATGATTTAATTAATTGTTGTAATAAGTATTGCAAATGATCAGATAATTAATTTTTGATGCAAGCAAATGGGTCTGTAATATATTACTTACTTGGTATTTGGATAGATGCAAAATGGTCTTTGATTGTATTGAGATGTGGAAATATTTCTGAGTTTGTATTAATGATGTATTTATGCCTACAATGGGTTTATATTTGTGATTGACTCTTGATTAATAATGATGTTGGAGAATTATTTTTATAACCCTCTTGCTGCCAGATGTAGCGATTTTGCACTTGTTATTAATTCTGAAATTAATATTTGTTCTGGATTAAAAGAATTTTAATTATCGCGAATTACATATTACTGTTAGTTAATTTAGGTTAATTTTGCGGGTCCTCACATTTGCCTCCAGCACTTCTACGTAACCTTGCAACAGGCACTCGAGGGGTTCAGCGGCACCTGGTAAAGACTACAGATAATCATGTTAACTGATGCAGGATAAAACAATGCTAACAGAATAGTACGAGAACTTTTTTATTATTTAATCTATTTTTAAAAATATTTTAAAGATAAATATCTCCATAACTTTATTTCTAATTCTGACCCCTTTGGCTACGTCACAACGCGTGGCGTGGCAAAAGCACGTTGTCATGTCACGGGTCTCGGCGTGGCAAACAAGTGTTGTCACGTCACTCCTCTTGGCGTGACATGACTTAGTCAAAAAACAGACGTGTGTTGGTTCGGATGACTATTGTGACAGGTTTGGCCACGCCGCGGTCGATGACATGACAACACAGTTTAGTCACATCACAGGCTATGGTGTGACCAAAGGGGGTCCGAATTGGAAATAAAGTTCCGGAGAAATTATCTTTAAAACATTTTTAAAAAATAGATTAAAAAATAGAAAAGCTCATAGTACGAGTGCTAAATTGGGAATTGCCCATGTAAGCTAAATACATGGAAAGCGCATTGACCGAAACCCAGTCATACTAATTCATGACCATGTTAAATGAGAGATTGTGCGACAAAATTCGTGTAGACTGCCAAGGTTGCTCTTCTCTGTACCTGACGGGTTGTTGGTGACTACAACAGCAATCGGTTATGCCAAAAGTAGCAATAACTCATCTAAGGTTTCTACCCTTCACATTTACAAATAAAGTCCTTGAGCATCTCTGTTAGTGCCCACAGAACTTCGTCTATATGGCGACAAAAAAGAATAGCACTGCAAGCTTATCCAGAAAGAGCTAAAGACTGTTGTTCATTTCCTGAGTTGTTTCTAGCTGAGACTTTGCGGTCATCTTTAATGAAATTCAAAAAATTATGGCCATTTGTTAGTCTTCTTGGTGCTTAATTTACCATCATAAATAGTCTTGAATCTTGGGGGCTCAGGATCATCAGCTCACTTCTCCACAAATAAGGACGGCTACTAACACCACAAAAAGGATCAAGTACCACCAGTTCCATTATTGCTATCTCATATTGCAACACTGTGCTTTCCCAGCCTGAAGCTTGTCCCACAAACATAACATCTGCCTTGGTGATTGGTAATGCGCAGTGTAGTAATCATCTATGCATCCAAATTGACAGAACTTGACACTATGGACGTATTCAACAGGTCTGGTGTTATTGAACCTCTCAACCCACATGCCCATGCTCACATCTTCCATTTTGAAAAGCTGCACAGCAACCAAATGCAAATTAGACCTATCTCAGCATCATTATGTCCAGGTTATCTTCTTTTGAATCAATGTTCAAGTTATCTTGTGACAGGAAAATCTACAGCAGTTTGTTTATGATTTTTGTTAGGACTGCGCTACGACTTACGAGGAGCCAAAATACTATCCCATAAGGTTCCCAATTATTTCGGAAATACGCAAACTGTTGACTCCAAGTTACCCTACGTGGCTATGTGTCCTTATTAGTGCCATAAAATGCAGGCCAGAAGCAATCATCTGTTCTTACCCTTAACTTATGATTTGCAAATTCTGATACAATGGAATCCGCAACGTCAGAAGATATAACATATCCAGGACCATTTGCATATGTTGGGTAATCCTCTTCTGGCCATTCCTGTAATGTACAAAAGACAAGCAAAGGTTATAAATATGTGTATTTAATGCAGACTTTAGGGGCAGCCTAACGTACGTTGATATAGGTGAGCGCGAGAACTTGATTGGAGAATAAAATACAAAAGCATGAAAGATGTCTAGTACATCAACTATTTCCACACTGACATATTCAATCACGCATAGGTTCCCACCTAGAAACACATGTACATAATTCAGATAGTACTTTGCAAAGTGTCAACTGCCAATCAAATTCATATCAATTGCATACCGGAAGGGTGATATGATGTAAAAGTTATTCTTCCTAGGACTAGGCGGCACGAAATCACGTTAAGAGTAAGTTGTCTATTTTTCCTACAGATTGATTCTACAAAGCAACAAAGCTAACTGTCCCTGTGCAACACCCACAAAAACAAAGGACTGGATCGTCTACGGCAACTTTGATTCCTGTGAAAATGTAAATGTATACCAACTAATGATTTCATTTTCAGTATATTGAAGGCACAAATGACCAAGTTAAGAAAAAAAATACATAATAGCTAATAATCATATTATACTAACAAGTTTGCATATAGTGGCCTAGTGGGTACCAAACACCAGTGTGGATATAAGCAGAGACTAGGTTCAGTTCAAATCAATCTATCCAAGATTAAAAACACACGTATTTGTGACGAATGTCAAATAGCAAGAAGGGCATCTGGCTAAAATGGTGGAACATGCACACCGACCTTAGCAATAAAATGCTAAGTCAACATGGAAATGATGCATTCAGAAGATTCAAAATGATGTATTCAAAAGATTCAAGGCTAAAACTTCATTAATACACATAAAACTAATAATCAACATGCATTGTTATTTAGACCAAAAGCCAGACAAATTGGAAGCCAGCAGCACGAAGATATTAGTAGGAACAGTTTGACGATAACGCTGTGTCCCCGAAAGAAATGATCATGGATTAGACAATTTAACTTATGCAGCTAGTTAAAAAGTTAATGCGGCCAGTAATGGGCAACATCAGATCTTATAGCATTGCCAGATTCAATTATGTTGCATGATTAACAGTAAGTGATTGTTTATTAGATTTCTTTAAACAGGTGAAAGATTCAGTAAATTACATCAGCATACCATGAATCTATATTCTTGTTTTAATATCTCGAGAAATCACACGGTGGCAGACAGAAAATACAATTGAAGGTGCAGCAAAAACTGCACCATAGAGATGAGTGGGCTTTGCAAACAACAACAGGCTAGCATCTCATGTAACTAAATGAATAATTCAGTCCCAATTTGGGGAACAAGTATGATAGTCCATGTTGTTTCATACACAGTAGGCCATGTAACTTTTATTAAACATTTACTACAGAAATGTAGTGAAGCAGCAACTTCAATCACTGAAAGAAAAAGGACATATGAGGTCATTATGAAATTAAATATTAAGTTTACCTCGTAAGTAACGGCCCATTTCCCATTGCGCAATGGTTTGTGGTGATAATTCATGTTCCCTATATAGAGGCTTTTACCACTTGGTATTTTCTTAACTTCAGCCATTACTGATTCAAGTCTAACAAAAGTGTCATCATCACACTTCATTATATATCTAGCAGAAACACCACGGACCTGAGAGAAAAATATTCATTAGTGAGAAAATGTCAATACAGTGCTTCAAAGTAGCAAATTTTGAAAATAGGTACTGGCTCTTAGACATACCCCATATTCGCATATTGCAACAGTCTTCAGAACAACCAGATCATAGCTGTCCATCAATGGCACAATAACAATGTCACCAAAAAACTCTGCCTCCTTTTTCAACTCCAGATTCACTTCTTTTCTGCCGTGCTGTAGAAAAGAAAACTCATCAGCTCATGTCCATAGACAAAGGTACACAACTTGGACTTGGTAATTCATCAAATTTCTTCATCAAGATTTACCAGGGCAACAAAAAATCGGGCCACGATGTTCGATGACCTCTGGGCAGCAGATATCCATGTTTTCCTCACAGCCATACGCTCACCAAAATGGTTGCCCGCTGACAGAATGCCAATGAAAATATCAACTGGTTCGTCTGGAAGGGGAGGGGCCTGCCAGATGGGCAACATCTCAAGGTGTTTCTGTGGTGCAAAGCTAGGGTGAGTAGTGGGCAAAGTCCCCGCAAACACTGATTGCACATCAAGGTCCCCATTCAGTGATAAACCAGTGGCATCCTCGAGCACAAACCCCTGTCAGCACCACCAGAGACAAAAGTAAACCACAATGTCAAACTTAGACACAACAGTACACCACCAATAACATTGCATTCCATTCCCCATCTCTTCATGAGCATGGAAGTGCCACTTACAGTGCGGTATGGAAATGACGTCACGTGCCTCCCGTCAACATTCACATGGTAACCCTCCAATCCAGCAGTGAGAGTAAGAACAAATAGGCGGTCCTCCACAAATGGGTATGGCCAATCAACTGAGACCTCCTTCGTCCGCCCAATGAGCCGGTTCAGCCACCATGACGTCTTTGACTCTTCCGACCTCTCTTCGTCGTCTCGAATCCACCTCTCACACTTCACCATTCCATCCACTGAATAATAATTCAATCAAAATTTAATCTTTGAGCAAACATAATCGATAGTTAACACTTAACAGTATCTCATCTGACAACAAGGTGCATACCAATCTCCTCCGCAGCACGGGACCTCCAGCCCTCGCAGCGAAGCGGGGTGCCCCACTGCATGCGGTAGCAGGTGTTCTGCTCGATCACAGGCTTGCCGCTCCAGTCGCCGCGGAGGCGGGGGTTGAAGTGGAGGATCCTGGGCGGATCCTCGCCGTCCACCGTCTTAAGCCCCTGCAGCTCCATCATAAACTGGGACACCATGATCGGCTCGTCCCCCTCCTTCAGCAGCGTTGTCTTAGGGTCCCGCTCGGGGTGCGCCGCGTGCGGCGTCGCGGCCACCGTAATGTACGACCCCAGCGTCAGCCCGCACGGCAGCTCCACCGCCCTCCCCCTCTCCCGGAACTCGTCGCCGCTGAGGACGATCGAGCGCGGGCACTTGCTCCTCTCCTCCTCGTCGGACGCATCCAGTGAAGCAGTCAGGGTCCCCGCAAGAGTCTGCAGGTCGGAGAACACGCGGGCCCCGACGGCCGCGGCCTCGGCGGCGACCTTGCGGAGCGAGCCGGACCGGGAGGAGTTGAGGTGCCGTAGGTCGAGCCCGGAGACCATCCCCGCCAGTCTGCGCCCCCGTATCGACTCTGCCTCCGCTGAGAACGTCTCTCGGTGGGGGTGCTTCGAGGGCCGCACCGGCGCCGCGCGCTCGCCCGCGCCGTCGAGGTGGAGCGGCCGCGACACAGCCGCCGCTGCGCGCTCGCCCGCGCCGGGCAGGGACGTCGACACGAGGGGCGACTCGAGGACGAGCACAGACAGCGCGTAGACGAGGAAGAGCGCCACGAACCCCTGGATCGCGCGGCGGCGGCAGGACCCGCCGGCCGCCGGTGACCTCCGCATTGCCCCCGATGCGGCGGCGACGTCGGCCGCCGGGCACGGAAAACCCTAACCCTAGAGGAGAGAGAGCGCGGAAGCGAGGGTCGGGGTGGGAAGGAAGCTGCGGCTATGGGCGCGGAGGAAGCGAAGCAGAGGAGGCGGCCAAGGGAACGAACGAACGGCAAGGTTAACTTGGAAAGAGTCAGACGTGTTGTGTTAGTTTAAATGGCACGTAGAATTACTTTACGTGTAGTCTAAAAAGAAGAATTACTTTACGTTACTAGTTAGTTAATTAACTCGAATCGACGGTTTTTTAAAGAAAATCGCTATAGTTTATTGTAATTTAAAAAGCAGTGCGTGTGAAATACTAGTGAAGGAATTGGCGGGCGACGTTGGTGTGGCATGCGTAAACTCGGTGCATGGTTTGTGTCCACTGCTGTGGGCGTGGGGATGGGGTGTTTGTGAGGGTCGGGGTACGGCCCGCGTCTATGCAAGATGGTGTGGGGATGAAGGGTTCCACGTGGATTAAAGCGGCGCGTGCCGGCCGTGACTGGGGGACGGATCCAGTGCAGTGGGGGCACTCTGTTGACCAATACCTGAGGCAGGCGTTTAAAATTGAAATTGAAATTAAATGATTAAATCCAAGACACATCACACATGTGATAAGGAAACGACATTGTAATATGCTCCATTCGGATCAAATTATTGGCTTTTTTGCGACTAAAATATTGGTTTTTTTTAGCAATCTTAAGATTTGTTTGGAATGACTATGACTTTTCTGGCGAACTTTGGTATTTATATATGGTGAACGGTTGGCCAGAAAAGATTTTGTGTCTGGCTGTCTGATTTTTAGGTAGACTGACTGCAGCTTTCGAGATGTGAAATGTCCGAACTACCCCTGAAGACAGTAATGACTTGTTTGATGTCATTTTAACGCAATTAACAATATTTAACGACGATTAATGATGATTAACACAATTGACGACTAACGCAATTGAAGACATCTACTACAATTGACGATATTTAACAATAATTAACGACGATAACCACAATTAGCGCAATTGGTCGTATTTGGACGACGACTACCGTAATTAGTGTAATTAATCACATTTGCCGATGATTACTGCAATTAACGCAATCGACGATGATTACTGCAATCAACCAAATCATGTTTGGATTCATATTCTTTGTATATAATATTAGGATTCCATGGACCAAACAGTTCAGAACAGTCAGAGAAAGAAGAGTCCTGAAACAATGTAAACGTCCTTTATTCTGAGAAGTGAGAACCCAAACACAGGTTGCATAATACACTTACTGACGAATAATAACAAGTTGAAGATTCACTAATTATTTTTCAGCAATCACAGCAAGTCACACGCAAAATTAAAATTTTGCCATTCCAAAATTCCAGAAATAAGGAACTTCGAAGCGTGTATGTCAGAAGCAGCAGCAGCACTGCTCCAGCACGCAGCAGCAGCTAAGAGCCAACCAGCAAAAGGAAACACGGAGAGCTTAAGCAATTTAAGCTATGAACCACTACAATTTTGACATAAAATGAAATGAAAATCCATGCAGTAACTTTCTCGAACATAAACCTGTAGAGGTTTATCAGGTTATCCAGTAATCCACTCAGCCTAGCATCCAGCAATACATTTTTTTTATGGTGTGCCAGGTATTTAGCTCTAGTGTTCCGAAGATGTGCAAGAAATAGAGAATGGAGTTATATGTGCAAGAAATAGAGAATGGAGTTATACTTATCAATTAACCATGATAAATATGTTATTGTTTATTTGGTTCCAACAGTACATGCAAGACTATTCATAATCAGGTTCCTTGGTTAAGTCTATGTTCTTTTTGTTCCAAACATATGAACACAACCAGGACACACGAACCAACATACACCTAAAATTCACAAGATGTGACAAGAGCAAAGTCTGCATTACCCGTGGGGGTGGTGGGTATGCCAATGGATACCCTGCAGACACAGAACAAGAACCCATATTAGATCAGGCACGAATTTGGCGACATTGTCGCACCATCAGAATTCAGGCACGCTTCCTATCGATCCAGAATATGTTCGAGGCATGGCATCCTGTCAATTCAATTCCCAAAAAGATTACAGAAGATTCCAAAAGAATCGAAGAGGAGGATATTTCTAAACGGGAGAATTCAGATCAAGAAGATGATCCTTGCTGCCTAGTCTCCTCGATCGGTCTGTCGATCGAGCAAGAGACAACCGGATGAAAAGGATTGAGGAATCTGCAAGGGATGGGAGGGAATTTGCCTGGCGGAGGGTAGGATTCCTGAGGAGGAGGGACCTTTTGGTAGCTCATTCTCTCGTCCCTCTATCATAGCTGTCCGATCTCCTCTTTATACACATACGCTACAGTGATATTATACGAGATTCAACGATGGTGGGGGATGGGCCTCACGGAGGCCCTCCCCTAGAAAATTTATTTCCATGCAACCTAATGGGTGGCTCGGGGGAGGAGGGAGCCAGGGAGGATGGAGAAGGCTAGTGGCTCAGGGGAGAACGCCAAATCCGGATTTGGTCGGGGCCGAGGGAGGAGGAGGAAGCCGGGGAGGAGGGCGGAGGAGGGCCGGGGAGGAGGAGGAGGAGGAGGAGGAGGAGGAGTCTGGATCTAGGCCACACGAGCGCCGGGGAGGAGGTTGGCGAGGGAGGAGTGGGCCGGGAAGGAGGGCACTGGGGGAGGAGATGCACCCCGGAGAGGAGGTAGCCAGAAGGAGGGCGCAGGGGGAGGAGGAGGTGGCCGCCGGCGGAGGAGTCAGCCAGGGAGGAGGGAGGAGGAGGGTGGGCAGGCAGAGGCTTTTATCGAGTGGCAATCGGCAGGTAATTATCCCCGAACTTCAGGGGTAATTTGGGAATAGAGGTTGCAGAAAGCTGCGGAAGCTCCGCAGGGCGACTTCCCACTTCTTCGCGTTATTACCAAAAGTGGTCAGAACATCCAGTTTTTAGGGTTTTTTGGAAATTTCAAAAAAAATAACCATTTGACTTTTGTTGAAGTTGCTAAAACTTAACTTGGAATTTTAGAAAAACAAAAATAATTTAATATGAGTTAATCAAACTTTAATTAATTAAAAGTTTGGTTTACTTGAATTTTCTTGGGCTTTATTGGATTTAAAGTCAAAAAGAGTATTTTAAGTATTTTCTTGATTTTTTGGACTTAATTTACTATTTTCTAAAAGCCTTTTTAGATTAGTGTATTCTCTGTAAATCGGAAATCATGTTTCCTTCCCGCGCCCATTCCCCACAGGACCACCCTCTCGGTGTCGACCACCTCTCGGTATCGAGCACCTCTCGATTTTGACCAGTGTCACTCGATTTCGACCATACCCGCATGTTAGCCTCCCCTGCTCACCTTCGCCTCCCTCCCGTTGCTTGCCCATGCCGCTAGCACTCGTGTGCGTCACCGTCGCGACGGAAGTCATCGCCCCGGTGTGAATCCCGCACCTTTTTCCCTCAGCGACGTGCTCATTAATTCCCCGTTTTCCCCCGTACCCACTCCCCTTGACTCCGGCGCCCTCTCCTTTCGCCTCGTTCCATCACCATCGTGTCCCCGACGTGCCAGCACTGCGCGCCTCCGAGTCTCTCAACGGCTCTCCTCTCCTCCGGGCTATAAAGAGCCCGAGTAGCCCCCCTTCATCTCTTTTCCCCCACCCAACTCTCCCTCTCTCGCTCTTGTTGTTGAGGTTTGCCCGAAGCCCCGAGCTCTGAGTTTCTGGCCTCCGCGCCTCATCGTCGTTCCAGCCGCCACCGTGAAGCTCCTTCCTCTCTACCCGTGTCATTTCGTGTTCCAGGACACAAGTAACTTATCCCCTAACCGGATTTGGTTTTGGTCCTCGGGACCTTTTGGATTTGAGCTTCATCTTCATCTCCGCCCGAAAGGGGCATTTCCACCATCACATCGCCTCCGGTGAGATATTTCCAAATTACTCCCTCTCTGAGCATCTCAGACTCTCACTGGTGCTTCCCGACTTTCTATTGTCTCTCTTTTCTCTCAAGCTACCTCTTGCGCATTGAAGCGCTGCCGTTGTCTTGGGTTCACGTTGTCAGACCATCACCGACGAGCTCCTTGACCGCTCTCTACTCGGTATGGCCCTAGTCACCTCTAGTAGCTAGTGCACTCACTTTTTGGTCAAAAGCGTTGCCGGAACGCGGTTGCCGTTATCACCATAGCTTCCACTCGCTTCACTTCGCCGTGCTGCTGCTTCATCCTGTAGTCGAACCTCTTTCGACCATGTCCTGTAGTCGAACCTCTTTCGACCATGTAGTCGAACCTTCTTTCGACCAGTCGAACCCTCTTTCGACCATGTAGTCGAAACCTTCCGATCAGTTGAACCTCTATCTGACCATATGATTTCAAAACTTTCGAGAGTCCATTCTCCTTCGTTCGAGCTCCGATTTGAGTGACTCGAATTTCTAAATTCATCTTAAAGTAAGATCTGGCTTTCTATACTAGAATTATTTCATTTGGAGTTCATTTGTATTTTTTTTGAATTTGGCTCGTTTTCACGTGTAGTGTTCGATGACTTCGGAGAACCGGACTTCAACGCCGACTAAGAACAACAACTAAATAAGCAAGGTAAGTTACATTCTTTGATCATATTTGAGCTTAGTATTTATAATTATTTAAATTCTGTTTTAAACTATTATTGTATGCTTATTTATATTCTAGTAATTTAAATTCCTGTTTTAAATTACTAGTTAATCCCGTTACTGTTGTACAGCCTATGTTGAAATTGAAGTTGTCATTCCCTTGTCACCTTAGTGGAAAATCTGGTCGATACACTAGTACGACTAGAGTATGTTGAAAAACAATATGCTTGGACAAAACTTAGACCGAAAGTGTTTAATTTGGGGAATTCATCTAAAAGTTCAACTATGATTTAAAATGATACTATGGTATTGTATTTGCCATAGAAGTTTATAAAATATTTTGACTTGTTAAACAAAATAAAAATTAGTTTAGACTTGGGTGAATTGGATGTTCGGATGGGTGCATGTTTATGCATGGGATAAATTTATTTCTATGATCGAGGCTCAGGGTTTTTGTAAGTCGTCCAAGTCAGTTAAGGACCGGTCTTCGAGCGTATTTTACTAAGCCCTTCCGTACTACCACACATATTTTGAGTGGGCAGGACCTGACTAACTAATTTGCAATATTTCACCATGGTCGTGCCATCCGGTTGTGTGGGTGTCTTTATGACCTACTTTTATGTATTCCCACATGGCGCAAGAGGGGCTTGAATCCGGTATGTTTCTATCCAAAGAAAGTAAAACCTTAGCAATGCGGGACTACGGTGGGATGGCACTTTGTAAAGGCCTTGTCACATGCTCTAGACCGCTTACCTAAGGTAGCGAGCGGTGGTATCGACGGATGTCAAAAAACTAGAGAAGTTGTGTCATGTGGGCCAAGTTGTACAACCTCTATAGATTGTAAAACTATTCGAGTAGCCGTATCCACGGTCATGGATATGCTAGCAAAGCCACACCAAGATAGATTTTGGTTTTGATTTCAAAAAACTTTATCAAACGGTTTTGGATTTCTTATCTAATCGGGAATTTGGGCGGGTAGCCTTGTAATAGAAGGATATCCTTCACCACTCTTGCTTTATTGTTATTTGACTATAAAACTTGAGTTTTAGAAAATAAATTTTAGTTATACAAAAACTTCTTTGGAACTTAGTACAAGTGTTTGGAAAGAAACATTGCTTTATGCAAAATCAACTCTATAAGCCTTCCTTTGTTATATCCCTGCATGCATTATAATTTTGTTATTGGGTGTAACTTGCGGGGTACAGTTGTTTGTGCTCACTCTTGCTTAATAAAACATTGTTCAGAGGAGAAGGACTTTGCATCTGTTGAAGACCTCGATCACTAGGCCGCTACCCCAGTCGATTGCCTGTAGCAGATTAGCTGGGTTCTATTACTTCTTGTTTTGTCTTCCGCTGTATTCTGTTTGTCGGCTCGTAAGCCTATCTGGTAATCAACTCTGGTATTTATTATTAAAGTTTTGCGATTATGGATGTTACCATATTTGTTTACTGTGTGAATTAGCCACTGATCATGGGACTAGTTCAATAATACACAATGGATTTGAAGTGTTAATCCGGGTCCTTACAGCGGCTTCGAGGAAAAGCGACTGTGAAAAGCCGTCCGTTTAGGATGGCTTCCGGTTTTTCTGAGCGAAAGTCGAAAGCTGAAGCCGTCCCAAACACCCCCTTAGTTTATTGGTCTGACCAACCAGCCTGAAGGATTTGCATTATTTGTTTACTCTGTTCATTGTTTTGGTCCTTTTTAGTACACTCGAGCGAGTTGGATAAAAAAAAATCCCCTATTGCCTCAAAACTTTTTTATTTATTAATTATCTCATTTTAATTTATTTTCATTGTCAATCCCTCGCCAACTTTATTTCTAATTCTGACCTTTTTTTGCCACGGCATCACTCGTGGCATGGTAAAACAACATTGTCACGCCAGCACCATAGCGTGGCAAAATCCTGTCACTTTACCACTAGTAGCGTAACAGTGTTGTTTGATCACGTCACTATCAGTGGCGTAACAAGAAGTGTTATTTAGTTAAACTTACCCTATGACGTGGCAGTGTTATGTTGCCACCACCGCGTGATCAAAAGGTCAAATTTGATAATAAAGTTGACAAGGTGTTAATAATAAAAATAAAATAAAATATGGGTTAATTAATATATAAAAACCTGTTGCCTCCGTGTGTAAATTGACTCTTGCATTTGTCTGCATGTCTACTAATGTTTATTTATTCTTTGAACTTGTCCCCAAATGTTTCTCAAATACAAAAGTTCGTAATTCAAAAAACAATCGAGGAAATTCATGTTTTTATCTACTAGTAACAAATCCAAGCGTGACCGTACAGAAGGAGCAGCAAGGACATGAACTGTGCTCTACAGATCTCTCTTCTCTTCATCCATTTATGCAATTCACTAAAAAAAATATGCAAAAATCAATACAATTTAGGTGGGATCCTCTCCCCCGTGACTTTTCTAGAAGAAAAAAACGATGGCGACAGTCAAATTCGTCCGAAAAGCTTGGGTCCATCAAGTCCAGATTTGTCTGTTGCTATACTCCCAGGTGCTACCAAAGTATAGGAGCAAAAGGATTCTGTTTCGAACAGGAGGCAAATTTCGATCATCACTCGGATCAACAAAATCATATTGGCAACTTGTTCATCTCTGAACTAATCGAACTTTGTAGAAACGAACCATCGTGAATGTTAATTCACCACGGTGTAAAATTAGATAGTTCATTCATCTGTTGAGTGCCAAATGCACAGTGTCGTACTAGACGACTCGCGTTATCGAAGACCTTACCGGCCAGTTTCCATGGGCCATGGTGGCTTGCAATCGTACGGCGCGACTAGTTTTTTGTCTTGTTGACTTGTTTTTGTTAAGCTGGTCGTCAGTACAGTAAGTACTACCAACATTCCTTGGGCCATTCGCTGGATAGGACGGAGATGGCGATGGTCATTGAAACGCCGAAAGCTAGTGAGTGCTATGGCATCCGACCACTGAAGCTGGTAGCCCAACGGGGGCACTATCCAAAAGCGCTTCTTTTCACTTTCAGCAGCAAATGAGACGCAGTTGCAGACTTGCAGTCCAGAGTCCACTGCCGAGTCTCCTCCACTGTCCGGCAAGTGGCAGCCCCTAGTGTTTGCTTGTGCCCTTGCACTGCAAGTCTGCAACCAGTGTTCTGAATTCTGATCTGTTGGACGTGGGTAACTTGGTTAGTACTATAGGGTTGGGTGTTAATTGGATGTGGATTATTCGTCTTATCTGGCATCTGTGTTTCTCAATTAGAGAAAAGAAGAAAACAAAAAGAAAAAAAGAAATGGAGCCCACCTATCGGTTGGAGAGAGGGAGAGATTGGGTTGGAGATTTTGGTCTCCAACCCGTTCATCACTAGATGCTTGGGGTGTTGTTGGGCGCTCCCAAGAGAGGCGGTGGCGTAGGAGGTGTGGGCTGGTCTAGGTGTTTCGGGCATCAGCCGGTTCGTAGCCATCGCGTCGTCGGCTTCGGCTCTCCCCTTGAAGCCGCCTCCTTCTTCCTTTTTCTAGATCTGAAAAATACAACGAGTCCTCTCCAATTTTTGGTGTGTGCTTCCTACCAATTTGGTTTCAAGATTTGGGCTTCTGGACCTCCTGCACTGCCATGCATGACTCGGTGTTGTCGGTGGTGAGCTCCAGACCTCTCTGTGTGTGCATCCGGCCGGTTCCATTCTTGTGCCATCTTCTCTCTGTTGGCGCTGTGTTTGGGAACTAGGGATTCATGCACTCTGGTGGCTTGGTTTTTGGGCGGCTGTGGACTTGATCTTCGGGAGGAAGAAGACCTTCGGTTTGATTGCTGATCCTTGGTCTTCTCGTGTTGTCGATAATCAAATCGCCGATCTTACGAAATAAATAGAGGAAAATGGCAAAGAGTTCTTGAGAGAGAATGAGATTGCTCTTTATTGCAATGAACTGGATCCTTTACAGGGAGTGCCTACGTCTAGGTTGTGGACTAGCCCTAATTACACTGAGAATGTGGTGTGCTATGCTTCGGATTGTATACAAAAGCTTGTATGTCTTCTCCGATGATCAGAACTTGTTCTCTGTGTTCTTGTCTTCTATCTCTCTTAAATAACTAACGAAGATGTGACAGTTACTCCTGGAAGTGGCGCCCCTTCGGAAGTATCGCGTTTGGTCAAAGAAGCGGTGTTAGTTGGTAGAAAGCCAACTGACCAGTGGTTGATGTCAGTGAATCAGGGTTGTAAACGTCGTGTGGATTGGAGTAAATAAGACATGTGTTCCATTCATCACATAGTAAGGA
Organism: Phyllostachys edulis; assembly: GCA_036346405.1. Lineage (NCBI taxonomy): Eukaryota > Viridiplantae > Streptophyta > Magnoliopsida > Poales > Poaceae > Phyllostachys > Phyllostachys edulis. The sequence goes on along the minus strand of CM070550.1, from coordinate 6,464,414 downwards.
TATACTTGGAATCTGGTCCAAGTACCAGTTCAAAACTCCTACGAGCAGTCGTCTGGTCGGGTAGTAGGCACATGACCTCTCCGACGAGAGTACCCATAAATAACCTCTGGAATCCTTACGACTACGGGGGTTGTTAGTCTTAGGGGTTACGACCACGAAGGACACGCGGTCTTTAATTAAATAAAGTAATATTTAGAGGTTTTAATTCTCGTCAGCTAGCCTCTGAACTTTAAATGACTATGTAGTGTGAACCCTTCTCCGATGAAATCATATCGGGTAGACCTTCATTTAATGACCTGAGAAACAAGATGGTTTGTATTCACTTCAAAGTTGATAAAAAACCGTCTAGGAAACTGAACAGATTTTATGTCCATTGGATTTTGGGTAACTCCCAATTGCAGTTAAGGAGTTGCAGCTATAAAATCCCTTCAGCGCAGGCTTTAGGGTTTTTACGCTCTTAGTTTTTCCTTCAATCCCCTTTCACCTTCTTGCCCAAAACTTTCTCCGACCACATCTTGTCTTCTTGCCAAAAACTTTTTCCGACCTCCTCTCGCCCAAGATTTAACTATGTCGCACTCGATTACCAAATGGTTGGTCTTCGACCTGAACAAGAAGAAGCTCCAAGCTTTGGACAAGATTGGGATGCTCCCTGACAAGACTCTGACTTCTTGGAGATCAATGGCCGGGGAGCATTTGTCGAGCAGCGAGGAGGGAGAAATCCCTGTTTTCCTCACCTACATCGAGTGCGTGCTTAGGATGCCGACACATAAATTCCTCTCCAAGGTTCTCGAGTACTATGGAGTCGAATTGGTGAACTTGGCCCCCAACTCAATCACCAACATCAACATCTTCATCTACCTCTGCTAGGCGTACTTGAGGATCCGATCAAATCTGAAGGTCTTCAGGTATTTTTATAAGATGGCGAGGTTGGAGAAGTCGGCGGCTGGACATGGAGGGTGCTCGTTGCGCCTCCACGATGGGAAGGCTGATGAGTACATCCAAATGTACTCAAAGTCTTCGTGGTCGTCGTGAAAGAAGAGTTGGTTCTATATCTCGGTCACAAAGGAGGATGACCTTTACTTCGTCGGTAAAGTGGCGAGCGAGAATATAAAGTGGAGGTCTACAACAGAGAAGAAGGAAATATCGAAAGATGGATTGAAGCCATCAAAGACCTCAGAACCAAGGGCTACCAAGGGCTTGACTTCTTGACACGTGGTGAGAGATTTCTCCATACGCCGGATAAGTCCCTTGAAGCTCTGATCTAATTCCATGATCTGGTACATTGATCATGACGAGGGGCGACATAAGATTCTAGGGAAGGTAAGCCCTGAAAAATCCCGACCAATATGGTTTATTTAGTTTATTATTTTGTACCCTTAGAATCTCTTTATTCTTTTGAAGCCCTTTCCCCTGATGAAATCAGAGAGCGGATCAGAATGATCTGCGCCGAGGAGTCTGATGCCAAGGCTGCATTCCCTATTATTTTTGTTGTTGTATCTGAAGAAGAGATACTAAAGAGATTCAAGGTAAATAAACATTTTTCTTCATCGTGTATATATTCTCCGATCAGTATTTTATTTTGCTCTAATATGCAGGCAATCGGGTTAAGGATGAAGGAGACCGATGGGGATTCTTCACCAATTATTGCTTTGACCGATTTCTGCTCAACGACCACACAGGATAATGATCTCCTGGAGGTGAAAAAGTGAATTGAGAAAAAGGAGTGTATATTTGAGATGGTAAATTTCATCACCTAATTGAATTTAATTCATAACTTAGGTGGGAGAGAAGAAGAACACGCAGCCAAAAGCTGCGGAGGTCGTAAGCTTCGGAATGGTTGTGCATGACCAGACAGTTGCTGTTGAAGCAACTATTTCGGAGGTCAATGAGGACACCGTCTCCGACCAGATGGTCAGGGATCTCATCCTCGACCAACTGGTTGAGGATATTGCGTCCAACCTCCAGTCAAAGGATGTGGGGGGGGGTCTAACCAACCCTATCCGTTCAGAACTGGTAAAGTTGGTTGGAAAGAAAAGGAAACCAAGAAGATGACCAAGTATGTATACATGAAAAAGACTTATGAAAATACATACCTTTAAGGCTTCTGTTATGCTGCCTCCGACCATAACACTCCTCAGGAGGAAATTCCTAAGAAAAAATAGGTCGAGCCACCCCGAACAAGTGGCAGCGCCAGCGCCTGCTAAGGAACCTGTGGTGGCTCCAACTCCGCCTATGGAGGTGGAGGTTCCTCAGGGGTCCTAGCATGTTTCGACCACTACTAGAAAGTTTCCTCAGCCTAGCAACTTCCCTCATTGCCCTCGGTTTATCAATGATAAAGAACTCGATGAGGCTTGGGGGAGGATATCAGATCGTCAAGCAGAGACGAGTCTTGATAATATTTTCGCCAAATATAATGATGTGGTGATCTGGATAAGCATCCACGACCACTTTTATAGCCTTTCCCTTAAAAGTTTATCAAAAACTTAAAGGAGATTGCTATTTTTGTAGCACATGGTGGAGAATTTCGCTATGGTCGGAGGACTGACCCAGCGAATAAAACTCTCGGAGAAGAAAAAATCTGAATTAGAAAGTAAATACTTTCTTCTTGACTTTTCCTCTCTTTTTTGCCATCTTGTTCTTCTTCTGTTAATTAACTTTTCTCTTTATCATCTTTAATAGATTCGGAGAAAATTAAAGTAGAGGTTATGGCTAAGAAAGTCATAATAACCAAGCTTGAAGGTGAATGCCAAGCCAAGGACCGGTCAATTGAATACTTGACGACCAGGCACAAGGAAGTCATTGAGACTTTCGAGAAGAAAACTCAAGGTAACTGGTCATAAACTTGAATAGTATACTATTTTTTCTAATTATATGTATTTATCCTTTGGTCTACTCGTGCAGAACAAACTCAAGCATTAAAAAGGGCATAAAAAGCTCTTGAATTTGAGCGCGACAAGGAGGCAAAGCTCGAGCTGAGTCTTGAGGAGAAGGTCAAGGTTCTCAACATGATGCTCTTCGACATGGGATCTGGATCAAGCTTGCCCATTTTGAGAGATCGGTAGAGCAGATAAACTACCTTGGCCAACAACTCGAAGACCTCCAAAGTCTACTCAATACTACTCGGAAGAACCATACCTAGATCATGAAAGATACCATTGCTAACGGAGTCAGCCTTGCTTTAGCAAAGCTGAAAGCTTCCAACCCCTCTATTCACCTCCAAGCTATTGAAGAAGACTTCAACTGTTCGGGTAAAGAAGCGACCAAGTTATTCGAGGAAGTAATGTCTATCGGAAACAAGGTTGCAAAGGAAATGGAGGTTGGATCTTCGTCTCGCAGCGACTAGTCTGGTGGTCCCGAGAAGTATATGGCTGTAATATTAGAAATAAAAAATGTAAAAACTTACCTTTTATTATCAATAAAGTTTTTGTTTATCTTTCCAATTTTGCTAAATACTCATATATTTCCTAGCCCCAGCTGCTTGTGTTAGTAGCAGAACTTACTAAAAAAGTAGTAGACCAAGAAAAAGAGAAAAAAAGCTATGACCACAGTACAAAGTATGTACCGATTATATTATAAAACTAATCGTATTAATACTAGGAAATCAATTTGTTCAGAACTAGTGTATGATTTCAACTAGTTGAAATCTGCTTCCAAAATCGAAAAGATTGTGTAGTATATTTCTTGGTCGGAAGATGTTGTGAGACTTATATTGATGAAAAGAAATAATGCAAAGATGTAAGTATGAACGATAAGTGGTCTTGTTTATACAAAGTATCCAAACTGGTCGAAAAATTGCTAAGAGCAAAAGACATAATAGACACTCCATAAAACGTATTCGTTCCCAAGTTCCGATTGGCAGCGAGGATCGTAAGAAAATGACTGTCGCTAGGAAACTCCTTCCAGTGGGTAGGACCACGCGTAGAGAGAAGATATTTCGACTAGTAGGTTTTCTGTGTCCCGACCAGTAACCAAAACAAGAGAAAAACAGAATGCTGAAATAAAGAAAGGCAGTCTTCAAGCTCTAAGCATGTAAGTAACTATATCAAATTGTTTGTGTTATGCTCATTTACTTGTTTGCTTCTTTAAGAAAAGAGTGTACGGTCGCGTGTGAGAACCATAACTGTGATGGTCATGACTAGGACCTTTATGCTTGTGACGATTAAGTCAAGGCCAGAAAAGTAAAAGAGATCCTCTTGGAAGGATATCAGAGAGAATAGGTTCTTCTTCGACTAATTAAACAACAATAGTATGTGACCAGATTATGGATGACATATAAACAATATCACTCATCAAAGAAAAGAGATAATGAATCTTTATTGAAATTGACATAATGTAAAATATATTTATACAAAGAACTTACACAATTGGTCAATGTTCCAAGAATTTGACAAAACATGTCCATCTGATATGGCTAGTCATATGACTTAGGTCACACAGCTCCCTTTCCAAGGTTTTATGAAAATCTACCCCTTGTGTGAAATCACCGAGCATGTCCATGACCATGAACGCGGCTATTCGAATAGATTGATTAACACTCTGCAGAGTTTGTACACTTTACCCACAAGATACAACTAGTGTAGCTAGCACTAGCCGTAACAAAACGTTTCAGAAAATTCATCTTAACATTGACACCCCCAGTGTGCTTACAAACCGTCAGACAACCCCACATAGAAAGTCAGTCCAACACACACCATTGGACAGGGACACGGCGAACCGCCCCATGATGTGACTACCTGGTAGCACACCTCCACCCATGCACACAGCCTAACCTACTACCTGAGTAATCAATGTCAAGACTCCATAACTTACTAAGTTAGGCCCGTCCCATACCAGGCATGTGGTTGTACAAGAGGCTCAGTTCAATGGCGCATAAAGTTAAGTCCTTAATTGACCAAGGCAAGGCTTCCAATTAAACTACAAATCCCTATGCACACAGGTTATTAAGCCCACGCACATAGCTCCACCAACATATCACACAGTCCACTTGCCTCTGTCTAAATCCTTTCCCACCCGGTTGGTTAAGTGCAACATATGCCATCAACGAGTAATAGCACATAGAGCACACGGTTTCTAGCACATAGTTCCATAGTCACTTAGTCAAGTTGATATTTGCAACTACATGAGATGATGACTCGTAGCATGGCTAAGCTAACTAATCGCATCTAACCAACCCATGTTGGTAATACCATAGCACCAACTAAATAAACCAAACTAGGGCGACAAAATATTATGGCATACAATTAGACAAGGAGGTCATAACAGATTAGACATTAACTAATCCCAAAAGCATTGAAATAAATAATTGAAGTAAATGCAATACTTTGAATCAATATAACTTTTGAAAACTAGGTTCAATATGATCAAAGGTATAACTTGCCTTGGAAAAGGTCTAAGTACTGATCTTGCTCTTGAGGTACTCCTTCAAATCTTCCTGAAGTATCGACGTCTACTCGCAAATGAAACAAACAAACAAATAAAACAAATAAATAACAAAGGCAAAACAAACTCCAAAAATTAAATAAAAATCTTAGATAGGTAGATCTTGAATTTAGATGAATTTATAAATTTGAATTGACTCAATCGGAGTTCGGATGCAAAAGATATGAGCTTGGGAAGTTGGAAATCTAAAGAAAACCCTAAAACTGATTATTCCGAATTATTTCTTAAAAGAAAAATTGGATTATTGTGCAACAATGATGTCAGCGCTCGGAATTAAAGAATTAAAAAGAATTACTGACATGTGGGGCCCACACGTCAGTGACTTGGCTCACGATGGACCAAGTCCACCGAGCCGATTGGATCTCGAATCGGGTGAGGTGGCACGCGGGTGCTGACTGGACTCCACGCGGCTGCCACGCAAGCACCGAGGATGAGGTGGCGCTGACGTGGACAGCAACGACAGCGGCGGCGCACGGGAACCAAGGTCCCGGCGAATGGCGCGAACCGGCGGCGATGGGTGGTACCACGAGGTAGAGGGGAACGCGGGGGTCACGATGGTGTGCTCACGGGTGCGCGGGAGTGACGAGGATGGCCGGCGGCGAGGTCAAAGCGGCGGTGGGTGCATGGGCTCGACGACAACGGCGAAGGAAGGGTCCTCCGGCCAAGATGAGGGCGGCTTCGAGATGCGGACGTTGCGACAATCCCAATGGTGGCCTTCAACGACGACGAGAACCCCTGGAGCGGCGACGGAGGCGATGAGGTCTTCTCGGCCGACGATGAAGACGAATATGCTTAGGACTCGAAAGCATTTAAGCACAAAGCGGCGGCTAGAGTTGCGGCATACACAACACACAGGCGCGAGAACGATGACCTCGGGGCCTTAAATAGCCCCGAGAGGCGTGCCCTGGGCGGCTCCCAAAATGGAAGGCGGCGGCGGAGATGGAGTCCGGCTCGGACACAGGGGCGAGTCCCGGGCGGAGACGACGAAACAAAGAACAGCCAGTCCCACCGGTCCCGAGACGCGAGCGAGCCCACGTCGCCACGGAACCCAAATGGACGCAGCGTGACGAGGCTGGGTTGGCTCTCGCGCGAAGATGGGTCGCACGCGGGCCTTGCGTGTGGGAAAGAGGAGTTGGGCCGAAGAGATTCGGCCCGGTTACTATTTCGGGATATTAAATAGATTTTCTATTTTAGAAAATACCAGAAATTCCAAAAGGCAATAGAAAATAGCAAATGAACCTAAAAAAATTCTAGAAAATTCTAGAAAATATATCCAAGCTCAAAGAACCCAAATAAAATAGTTTTGACCATTGTTGATGTTGACTTTAATCATATTAACTTATTTTGATGTACAAAGTCCATGTTTAAGCTTTTAAATTAAATTCAAATAAAATCCAAATGGTAAATTTTCTCCTACTAACTATTTACAAGATTTTTAAAGCTCAGAAAATTGGGATGTTACAAGTCACATGCTACAAGGATTATACATGAGCCTCAACTATATGCAAAACACATTCACAAATATTGGCAACATACTAACGAGAGCTAGAGCAAGCACAACGAGCTATCAATACATGACACTCTCAAGCTACTAGTCAAGACCCCTCTTAATAGTACGGCAACCTATACTAGCGATTCGGTCTTTCATCCAAACACCAAGACCGGTAAAAAACTAGGAACACATCCTTAGACCTAGCTAGTCATACCTTTGCTTTGCACATGCACATGAAGCTTGATGACACACATCTTCACTTCAAGAACCAGGTCATTGACTTGATAATCATCAACACATGATGATTTCATTTACTTCAAGTTCTTGACTTGAATATGCATCAACCCATGATGCACTCTTTCACCTGACGTTCAACAACACATGATGGGTTTTCTTTTGACTTGATGATCAACTCATGATCATCTCCTCTTCTTGAACATCATTGACACATGATGATTTCCTTTTCTTCGAGATCTTGATACGCATCAACACATGATGCATCCTTTTCTTGAACCTTGACTTGATGATGATCAACTCATGTTGTTATTTAACGTCTCTATCATTATGGGACATAACCTATTCATCCAACTCATGAAAAATATTAGTCTCACAACATGATTGTCATTAATTACCACAACATACCATTAACTCATAATGGTGGGTCAAGATACTCCAATCTTTCCCTCTTTGGTAATTGATGACAACCATCACAATTATAAATAATTGAATGTAAGGTCATATGAGTATATATGAACTACACAAGTTTTGTATACTCATTTGATATGTTTCAAAGTAAAGATCCTTAATATATGTGGATAAAGAAATATGGATCAATACTAATGAAATCACAAAACATAGAGTGAACTCCCCCTAAATGTGTGCATACACAAATGTGTAATAAAAACATATGCATATATTCAAGTTAGACTTTTTAGTGGAGTTCAACCTATATTTTGGATCTGAGGAATGCAACAAGATATAGAAATATGATGTCGAATGCATGCCTCCATGATTTTCACCTTTTTATCCAACTGAGACTAAACAATAGGTACAATAATAGAAGTGTTAGTCTCACAAATAGATTTGTCATTAATAACCAAAATACTCTATTAACTCATAACGATGTGTCTAGATTATTCACCAGATCACCTACAACTAAACTGCGAGGTTGCACCTTATGACTGTAGTACCTTCTCATGGCTTATTGGTAAATCGCTGATCGTATAAGGGCTTGGTTTCATCGTTCTTCAAGAAAATTGATGTCATCGAGTCTTTGTTCTACCTGATCGTTCTCATTGAAACAATCAGTTCGAAGCGAGCCAATTTTCGGCCTTCATATGGCGTTTCACCGATCGCATGACCGGTCGTGATTTGAACGGCCCATAATACAGAAGGAAGCTCTTGAACCCAAGCTCCTAACCGCTTTGTTAACTAGCCGAACACTCGGTGTTTCACTCCTTGCATTATGATACCATTAGCTCGCTCGACTGCTCTGTTGCTCTGCGGATGAGCGACTGAAGCGAAATGTATCTTGATACCTAGATCCTTGCAGAATTTTTGGAAATTTCCACTAGAGAACTGGGTACCATTATCTGTGATTATACGAATGGGTATACTGAATCGTGTGATCATATTTTTGGTGAGGAACCTCTAAAATGCCCTAGTTGTTGTTTTAACAGCTGGCTCGACTTCTATTCATTTTGTGAACGTGTCAATCATGACAAAAAGGAATTTGGAGACCCCAGGTGCTCTTAGGAAAGGTCCCAGAATGTCTAGTCCCCAGGTTGCAAAAGGCCAAGAAAGATGTATTATTTGCAAAGCATGTACTGGTTGATGTACTTGTCAACTATGAAATTGACATTGTACGCACTTCGTCACGAGTTCTTTTGCATCATGAAGGATAGTTTGCCAGTAGTATCCTTGCTTGAATGCTTTACCGACCAGTATTCTGTAGGAATGATGTGCTCTATAGACTCCTCCATGAATGTCGGATAGCAACTTAATACCATCCGTTTGAGATATGCATATCATCAACACTCCGTGGTATCCTTGTTTATAAAGAGTACTTTGGATCAGAATGTATGATTTGGCTTTTCGAATTATATGATCAGCCTCTACATCATCTTCAAGAATATTGCCATGCTGAAGATAATTGTAGGTCAACTTCATCTAATTGCTACCGGGGTCGATTTGCACGACCTCTAGAGGAGCATCTAAGTCCTCGAAAGGCTCGACCACCGAGGGTGGATCGAGTTGCTCGAGAAAAACTCTGAGCGGGACGGGTGGCCTTCTGGAGGCCATCCGCGCCAACTAGTCTACCAGAAAGTTTTCCTTTCTAGGAATATGTTGGATTTGGAAACTGAAGAAGTACTTTTCGAGTTTTCATACTTCCGCCAAATAGGATGACATCTTGGTACTTGAACATTGATACTCTTTCCCGACTTGATTCGCTACTAGTTGATAATCGTCTTCAACTAGTAATCTGTGAACCCCAAACACTATGGCTGCTCGAAGTCCTGCTAGTAAACCTGCGTATTCTGCCACTTTGTTTGTGGCAAGAAAGTTTAATTGAATGACGTATTTGATGTGTTCTCCAGTAGGGGATATCTAGAAAACTCCAGCCCCTGAGCCTTTGGGCATCAAGGAACCGTCAAAGTATATTATCCACTCGTTGTAGTGTTCATACTCGGGCCCTTAGGAGGGTTTAGGGTTCGTCCATTCAGCAATAAATTCTGCTATTACCAGGGACTTGATTGATGTTCGTGAGATAAAATAGAGGTCAAATGCCCCAAGCTCGACTGCCAATTTTGCTATTCGTCTTGATGATTCCCTATTTCCGAGAACTTGACCTAGGAGATATCCGGTTGGTACGAGTACTCTGTGGACCTGAAAGTAATGCCTTGGTTTCCTCGAAGCCATAAGGAGACCATAGAGCAACTTTTGTACCTATAGGTATCTTTTCTTAGGTCTATGTAAGACTTCGCGCGCTTACGTAATATACTAGTCGTTGGATGTTGTCATGCTCAACGATCAGTACATCACTGATTGCTTGTGGCGTTGCAGCCACGTACATCAGCAATGCTTCTCCCGATCTTGGATACACTAAGATCGGGGTACTCGTAAGGTACCTCTTGAGTTCTTTAAAGGCATTGTTTGCCTCTTTAGTCCACTCGAAACTTCTGTGTTTCCGAAGAAGTTTGAAGAAAGATAATCACTTTTCTCCTAACCGTGCTATGAAACGACTTAGCACTGCCATACAGCCGGTTAGTTTTTGGACTTCCTTCTTTGTGGCCGAAGGGCGTATCTGGTCGATGGCCGATATTTTTGTTGGGTTTGCTTCAATTCCTCTAGCCGAAACTAGGAATCCAAGAAGCTTTCTAGAGGAAACTCCGAACACACACTTCTCCGAATTTAACTTAAGGTTATGTCTTCTTAAGTTACCGAAAGTTTCATGTAGGTCAGAAATATGATCACTAGCGTTGATGCTATTTACCACCAAGTCATCAACGTAGGCTTCTAGATTTTGACCTATCTGAGAATTAAAGGTTTTTGCATTAACCTCTGAAAAGTTGCACCATCATTTTTGAGACCAAATGACACCTTCACATAGCAGTAAGTGTCATATGGTGTGATGAATGAAGTTTTGTCTTCATCATCTTTACTCATATTAATCTGGTGGTACTCTGAGTACGCATCTAAAAAAATTCAACAACTCACACCCTGAAGTAGAGTCTACAAGTTGATCAATGCGTGGAAGGGGGAAGTCATCATTCGGACAAGCTTTATTAAGATCTGTGAAGTCCATACACATTCATCATTTCCCATTGCTTTTTTAACTATTACAGGATTAGCGAGCCACTCTGGGTGGTTGACTTCATGAATAAATCCAGCTTTGAGGAGCTGGTCGATCTCCGACAGGATTGCCTCCTTCCGATCAGGTGTGAAGCACCTTAGCTTCTGCTTGACCGGTTTCTTGTCGGGCTGGAGAGCTAGTTTGTGCTCGATCACCTCCCTGGAGACTCCGGGCATGTCGGATGCGTGCCAGGCTAATACATCTAGTTTTACTCCGAGGAAGGAGACGAGTGACTCTTCCTATTTGAGGTTGAGTCCTGCCCTGACCATTACCTTTTGGAGAGATGCGTTAGCATTTTCTAACCCAGACAACATTTTGACGCTTTCCGGAGAAACGCCTTTGTCGAGCAAGACCTCCTTGGTCAGGTCAAAAGGCTTCGGAGCCATCTTTGGCCTTGAGTGTTTGACATGCATGGTGGGCGGATTAGTTTCCTGTGTTAGAAGCTCATCGATCAGTTCTAAGGATTTCCGATCACGTGCATATGCCATTTTTCTATCTCCTCAAACCATGATGACTCCTTTTGGTCCTGACATCTTCAAACTCTAATAGCCGTAATGCGTGGCTATCAGGAATTTTGCTAATGCCGGACGACCAAAGATCCCATTGTATGCGATTTCGAAATCCACCACATCAAATAGAATCTTTTCCGTTCACAAGTTGTCAGGCCTTCCGAACATGACCGGTAGGGACAGTTGCCCTATCGGTTTTGCGGTAGAACCAGAAACAATGCCATGGAAGATATATTTCACATGTTTTACGTTTGACATGGGAATTTGGATTTCTTCCAATGCTCTCGTAAATAAAATATTTAAAGAGTTACCTCCATCTATTAAGACTCTATTAACTTTACAATTATTAATAGTAAGTTCAACTACGATAGGGAACCTACCTGATCGAGTCGACGCGATGGGGCAGTCTTCTTTGCTGAAGGAGATAGTTGTCTGCGACCACATGGATGGCTTGATGTCGATTAGAGACTCGGCGAGGTTCACTTCCTGCTCCACAGCTTTCAGATGGCGCCTTGACTCGTACGAGGAAGATACACCAAAGATCGTATCCACAGTGTGCTGAGGTTCCTGATACTCCATTTCTTCGTCGTCATCTTTGTCCTTCTTAGAGCTTGGTTCTCCAAGCTCTGTAATGGAGGGAAAGGGACCATTATCTGAGTAGTAATCCTTTAGGTTCTTTTGCCAGGCCCAACAGGTGCGTAGATCATGCCCTGCTGTCTGGTGAAGTGGGCACTACTTCTTGTTCTTCTTGTAGTCGTTAGTCGGAGCCTTCTCCTTGTTCCGATCGAAAAAGTCTTTCTTGTCCTTAGTAAATTTTTCTGGAATTGCAAGGACCTCCTTGTTGTCGGGCTTACAATTCTTCTTACCCTTGAGAGACTTCTTACTTTTATTTACTTGTTTCTCCAAGCCATGATGAGGGATTTTGTCTTTTTGATCAATAGCTTCGCACCATTCAAGCGGCTACATATTTGCCAGCCATGTCTTAAAGTTCGACGGTCATTCGTGGATGATTCATTGCAATATCCTCTGTAAACTGCCAATTCCTCAGCCCTACTTTAAAAGCCTGGATAACGGAAGACTCTGCGACCTCTGGGATAGAGTTTTGAACCTAACTAAACATCTTGATATATTGTCGAAGAGTTTCATTGGTTTTTTGCCTCCTCCTATGAAGATCATCCTCCTTCCCTGGGAGGTCCTACGTCCCTTGAAAGTTGGCGATCAGAATATCGCATAGCTGCTCCCAAGTGTAGATAGATCCGACCGGTATGTTGAGCAATCACGACCGTGGGCAAGTAATTTGCCATCACATTGTCGTTACCACCAGCAGTTTTGATAGTGGTAGTATGGATTTGAAGAAATTCTAATGGGTTCTGAGTCCCATTGAACATCTCTATATTGGCTAGTCAGAACCTGTTCGGTCAACGAACATCTTGGAGCCGTGCTGAGAATGCTCGACAGCCCGTAATGGAGTCATGACGCCTTCTCTTAAAAGGGGACGGATTATAGTTGGTTGGTAACTGATTCCTCATATTAACATACCAAGTTTCTGGTGTCCCAATCCGATCGTGGACGTTAGTGTTACGTCTTTGACCACCTGCTTGGTTCAGATGATACTGAAGGTCACCGGAACCAAACGGTCGTTCCTCTTGACGAGGAGAAGGAGTAACTTATGGGAAGAGTCGTCTTCCCTCGTGATTCCCTAGTCGGAATCTACGAGGGGGTCTTGGTTTCGATCGATCCTCTGTCCAACCATGTTATCCTCTACTGAGGGAGGAGCGCTGGGATAAAGTCATGGTATGCCTTTGTGAGTTCCTTTGCTCCCGGTACATTTCTGTACGCTGTATGGTCTGCTGGAGGATCTCTGATACCTGCCCTGCAAGTTGAACATAACCTGGAGTCTCTGTCAGAGTAGGATCTAGATTATTCAAAATGTCACAAACTTGTTGTAGGTTTTGAATCGTTACCAAAGGTTTTGGAGGATTCCCACTAGCGATGGGTGTTCGATGGCTCGAATTTTCCCTTGACCTTCCGGTTTGCCCTGTCCGACCTGTCACGCACTGTGAGGTAGGAACATACGAATTAACTGATCGACATCCATCAGTTCATTCACCTTTTCCAATTGGTGCTTGAGCACCCGTACCATTTCCACCAACTGGTGGTAGTGGGACAAGCTATGGAAGACTGCGCACGACATCTTGATTAGTATCTCCAATTGTGTGAACCTCATGCCTCCAACAGCAGTCCTCCGACGAGCTCCCGACGTAACTAAGGGAGAGCTTTCTAGTGCTTCGGCAAGGAGGCTCTACGATGGGGAGCGGTCAAAGAATACCACCTCCGGTAGGCTTTGTGGTGGACTCAGCTGATCTGGCGGATTACCGATCATACGCTGAGTTTTATCATTCCCACTTGGCCTATGATCAATGGTAACTTCATTGATACCTTCACCAGATGTCGAATGACCTCGAAATACGTAGGAGCCATCGACGAATACTGGTTGCCCATGACCGTATCGAGACTACATTGACCCGCTGATCGCAGTGTCGGGGTTTTGTAGCCAATCTTGTCGGTTGGAGAGACCAGGCTTGTAGAGGCGTTCGACGTTCCGAACTGGTCAGAACGACCGAGTCCTTTGGGAGCGCCACTGATGGTAGTGGTGAATCCTCCCCCATCCAGTCAACCTCGCTGATCTCAACGGGTGGCGAGCTGGCGGCGGAAGAGAATGATGACGACATCCCGTTTTCTTCCATGGCACGGATGCATGCATCTATGTCGAGGTTAGAGTAGTCTACCAGGTCGAACCGGTTTTTCTCATCTCAAGTCCCAGCCATGTTCGCATGAGTGATGATGGAGCGAAAGGAGTGAGTGAGGAATACTTGAGTGAAGCAATCTTCAAGAACTCAACGCCTTCTTCCCCACGGATGACGCCAGCTGTCGATGATCGAATCGCCGATCTTACAAAATAATAGAGAAAAAATAGCAAGGAGTTTTTGGGAGAGAATGTGATTGCTCTTTATTGCAATGAATCGGATCCTTTACAGGGGGTGCCTTTGACTAGAAGGTGGACTAGCCCTAATTACATTGAGAATGTGGTATGCTATGCTTCAGATTGTATACAAAAGCTTGTATGTCTCCTCCGATGATCAGAACTTGTTCTCTATGTTCCTATCTTCTATCCCTCCTTAAATAACTGATAAAGAGATGGCGATTACTCACAGGCGGTGCCCTTCTAAGTGTCGCGTCCGATCGAAGAAGCGTGGCAGTTGGTAGAAAGCCAACTAACCAGCGGTTGATGTCAGTGAATCAGGGTTGTAAATGTTGTGTGGATTGGAATAAATAAGACATGTGTTCCATTCATCACACGGTAAGGATATACTTGGAATCGGGTCCAAGTACCAGTTCAAAGCTCCTACGTGCAGTCGTCTGGTCGGGTAGTAAGCACATGATCTCTCTAACTAGGGTACCCATAAGTAACCTCTGGAATCCTTACGACCACGGGGGTCATTAGCCTTAGGGGTTACGACCACGAAGGATATACGGTTTTTAATTAAATAAGTAATATTTAGAGGTTTTAATCCTCATCACGTGTGCACTCGGCCAGTGCATCTCGGTTGGTCTTGTGCAGCATTCTCTTGTACCCCGGCTTCGTATTTCGGTGTGTCTCGGATTGCGAAGATTGGCATTGTATCTTCGTTAACCTTGTTTGGTGATTCACGAAACAGCGAGGCAAAAGGTTTTCTGAGACAACGCCACTAGGCGTGCCTTGTCCGGTTCTTCTCGGTGGCTTTGATTGCCATTGGCTCTGTGTGTATTCTGTTTTTCAGTTTCGCGTTATATTTGCTTATGTGCTGTGCTAGTAGAAGATTCAAATTCAAGCACTTTGATTAACTCTAGTACTGGGAGATATAGCAAAGTAATGTTGTGGGCTAAGTTAAATGCTTGATGAGGGTGTTTGTCATATAATGAAATTTGTTTGATACTTGAGCTCATTGCAATTGCTTACTGCTGTCAGTACATCTCATTCTAGAGGCTCTGTTATTTTCAGTGATTCAGTTGCATTTGTGTATACTGTATTGGGTTGATTATTGCTCTGTGATCTTGTTGATTCTCTATTAGCCGATTGGCTTTCATGTTGCAATCTGTGATTCTTTACATTCTTAAGCAAAATCAATTCAAAGGTGGCTGAAAAGAAATTTGCTGTTTATGATATTAAATTTTGACATTTTAGTGAAGCATTCTCTAGAGCTCAAAGTCTGTTTTTTATTGTCATATTCAACTAAATGAAGAGTGTAGACATTAGTGTTGAGAAGGCCAAGATTACATCTTGTGCAACTCTACATCTGAGAGCAACAATCATACAATTAAATCTAAGCATTATGCTGGTTTCTATTGTTGTCATGTTCTATGGTTTGAGCATATTATCGTATTTAAATGACTTGGAAAATTTACATGTATATATGTTAATTTTGTCATTTAAATGCTGCTGGAATTATGCTTTATTTATTGTTAATTATACTGGAATTAAGTTTGAAAGGTTGCTAAAACTGTCATTTATACAACATTCGACACGTTGAGACTCAAAGAGCGTCAATCAGATCTTGATTACCCGTTTTATGTGGCATCCATATCTAGACTATTTGTTTCATATTCGATCCGTTGACACCCATAACTATATGTGACGAGCCTCCTGGGTCACTTGGTTAGTACCATAGGTGGTGCCTTAGCCAATCCGGGTTCGAATGTTTTTTCTTAAATACATTTATGGAGGAATAAGTGTTATCTCTCCGCGTCAGCATTTTTTAATTCTGATATATTTGTGATTTTGCTGCGTATCTCTGATTAACTGCAGGAGGTACAATGCTTTTTTTCCTAGTTGCAACCACTCCTAGGTCATTTGATCAACAATGGATGGCTAAATCGACTGTCAGTCAGCACTGTAAATTTACAATATAAGTATTCAGTAATGTAAATCTATTGTAAGTTTAGATGGGCCAGGATCTTAGCTCGTCCCAGCAAACCTAAACGGGCCCTTAGTAGGACAACCAGGACCACGTTTTATTGACAAATCAGCCCACTGAGGCCCGTTTTGCGATCCGCTAGAGCTAGCCAAGCGGGCGTGCTCATTAAGGCGGCACGAGGCATGACACTCTCTTGGCAGGCAAGACGACAAGATGACACTATTCACGGTCTAGGCTAGCACGACATGATAGCGCGCCGTGCGTGGTAATGACTACACCGACCTGACGACAAGACCGCGACCGAATAGTCTGCAAAGACGACATGACCCAAACACGGCATGGTTAGTTAGGCGCGACAATCGTTTTTAATATACATATATAATTTTATTTTTATTTATTAATATTTATATGATTTTCTTTCCATTTTAATACTTATATGGTTTTGTTTTGTGGTTTTTAAATTTTATATAGTTCATTTTATAAGTATATATAAATTTATTTTGGTTTTTAAATATATATTTTCTAGGATTGTTTTTCAATTTTTCATGTCTTATGAGCTAAATGACAAATGTTTTAACGAGCTAGCTATTTGAACATTAATAAAATAAATTTTATTACATTTTCAATATGGTTGTCTCTTTTTTTTTCTTCAATTTCCATGTCTACTTCTAAATTCTACACATTTTTCTAATTTTTCTGAATTTTTTTGAATTTTTTAAAAATTTATCCTGTCGAGCCAAATAGGCTAAAAAGGCCATATTTAGCCCGATAAACTAAACGGGCTGGCACGGTATGAAAGGGTGACGACCGTGCCTGACCTGTCACCCTAGCCCATGGGCTGGCACGAATAGTAGCGTGCCAAAATGGTAAGGCGCCTGGTTGGCCGACTCTGGTCGCGATCAACCTCTGAGGAGGCATGACGGCGAGGCGCAAGGCAAACTCAGCCACGACGTGGGGGAGCCGAGGAGGAGGGCGTAGGCCGAGTGTCAGGACCCGAAGCATCAGCAGTCCAAAACATTCAAAATCAGGGAAACGGTGGAGAGGAAAGCAAAGGGGAAAAGAGAAACTAGGTTCTAACAGAACTAAAGCTAGAGACTAATGTATTGTCTTTTTCATATCCTCTCATTTCTTCCCAACTCTGGTTATATGACCCAGGTTTAACCGAGAGTTACAGCTTGTAAAAGTAAACTAAGTTCAAAAGTAAAAGCAACATTCGGTTCTGAACTGGAGATGTAAAACGACAACAAAAATGACGCAATAGTAAATACTAGGTCCCTTCTAAACCGTAGGATCTTCTTTCAAAACGCCATCAACTATCCTGGCCCTTCATCTGACTTTAAGTGGAATCGACGAAAGGTTACATTGGCTGCCGACTTCTTCACAGCACGCTTCTTCAACAGAGAACTCGCAATTTCAGACTTAGCTGACATTTCTGGGACTGACACCGAGCAAGACCTGTGCCTGCACGGTTGCGCTTGCGCCGCCGGGCGCGGGTGGGAGGGGGAGGCTGCTGGACGCGAAGAGGCACCGAAGACCGAAGCCCTAGCCCCCAGTTCACCGCGCAAGGCCCACCTCGGCCGACGAACTGACGATGGTGGTGGCTCTCTGCCGCCCCGACACGACGCATCTCCGACGCCGTCGCCGAAGAGAGCCCGCGCGAATGCCATCTGCGCCGCCTCCACTCTCCTCACCATGCCGCGGCAGCATCCTCTTCCTCCTGATCCTCCCGCTGCTCTCCTCCGCTCGCAGGTCCGCCCCTTTCGCTGTCTCGATCAGCACCGCTTCCCTGTACTGTTTCCCAACCGCTTCGTGTGTTCCCCCCTGCAGCCTGGAGGAGGCGAGGGCCCTTAGCGTCGGCGAGGAGCTCGTGGGCGAGACCATGCCGCTGCGCCACGGCCGGCGGATCTACAGGCTCGCCGGGCTACGGCCGTCCGCGTGGTACGAAGTCAAGATCTCCTACCCAGCTTCCGTACGATCCGACCCTTTCCATTGGTTGAGAAAAAAAAAAGGGAACGAGGGATCATCGTTTCACCATTGCCGATTTCTTGTTCTTGAAGGTAATGTTTGTGGTTGTAGATACCATCGAGCTTTTCCATTCGGCTTGTGGACGATCCTGATGCTGCGGAGGATTGGGGGAGCAAGAACAGGAGGTTGCTCAACACGGAGAAGATAATTTTCAAGGCCGGCAGCAGCGAGCCGGTTGGCATTCACTAACTTCTTAGCTAGATTTGCTGCTTTCCTGCAGAATAGGAGTGGGGATCCTTGATGGAATGATTTATAATGGCTGTATGTGATCGATTTTAGGTTTATGTTTTTGTCACGGTGGAGCCTGAGGGTGTGGTTGTGAAGCCAAATGTGCCGGAGAGAGAGCTTGCGCTGTTCAACATAGGTATGCTAGTAGTGTTTCTTTACATTTCGTTTTCCTCTGTGATGTTCAGATCTGATTTGTCATTGGACTGCTAGTATTGTTTCTTTATATTTCTCTTTTCATCTCTGATATTCATATCAGATTAGTCGAACCAGGACAGAAATTCTAGTTATATATTTACCATGATGAGCTACCATTAGGTCGATGTGGTCCATAGTTTGGTCATTTCTGTGCAATCACATAGAATGAATATTTGCTTTTAGCAACATCATGATGTAATATTTGAACCTTGGCTACTCAGTGCTCAATGCTTGTCCTGGTTCATCTAGGAAGTGAAGGATAGCTTTTGGGGGTGTAAAGGTCAATCCTAATAGGCTTGACGCATTATTTGAAATTTGGAATACATCCTTCCATCCAACAAAATAATTTACCAATTTGTACTAGTTAGCCTAAAATACCAATGTTCTACAGATAAAACTTTAAAATGTTATAAGCATAAGGTACATGCAGTTACCATGTTCAAGCAACGGCAAAGCTTTATTCACTAACCTAACAGTTGCTAACAGGTACTCCATTTTGTTTTCACTTTTCACTTTTTTCTTGATCTGAAATAGTTGTATCATTGTGCGGTTTGTATGCACTCTTGGGTACTATCAGATCTTTTTGAATGAAAATGGTCGTGAACATTGTGCTGTTCTAGTTTGTTTGGTATGATGTTGGCTATTCCCACTAAGAACAGAGAACTAAGCATTCAGTTGTGTCTTGTGTTCAGGAATCATAGGAGAAATTTATTCCAATTGCTACTACCTGATCTGATAGATCCTGTCACATCCAAATTGCATTGGTACAATTATGCAAATTTCTGCTTGGTTGATAAGCAATCGTAACCGATGATTTTGTTTTATTCCGTTTTGAATAAGAAGAGTGAACTTGCATCCCGTCGAAGAATGATGTTTCATTGACTATAGGTCAAAATCTGAACATAACCTTGAGAAAGTTGGACCCAGTAGAAATCATGGATAGCTGAGTGATGATATTTCTCAAGTTACTTGTCCTTTTAGTATTTGGATTGTATCGACTTTTAGTTCAAACTTTAAAGTTGTTTAAGCATCAGTTTCATTTTGGTTTAATGACTTGTGTTCCCTTCCACATTAGTGGCACTCGACCTAAAATATCTAGGGCAGATCCTTGCACAGTGGTATTGTATATAGTCATTGGTTGTAGGTTCCGACTGAACTTTCAGATTCATTAATTAGAAAAGGTTACCTTAATTACTCTGAGAGGCCATGTGATTAGCATCACTCAGTAGGCTTTTGCAGCCCCTGTCTTGTGGACCAATGGGGTTGCATATAGTCAGTGATTTCCTTTTATAAATTATTTACTGCCCTCTTTATGAATGACTTCAGAAAATTGGATAGCAAGAGCTTCCTTTAAACCAGTTCCATCCTCACTTTTGAATATGTCAACACCTGGCTCTTGTACTGACTGCTATGATGCAAGCACCTAAATAACGCTTTTGACCCGAAGTGTGTTTTGCGATTTTGATTTTTGTGCAGTTTGCGATGAACTTATGCTTGGGATCCCACATTTTGCCTGGTGGGTTGGAATTGCGGCACTACTTTGCATTGTGTTGGCATCATTGGCACCACATTTTCTGCCACTGCGCAAGCTACGTAAAACTGCAGAATTGAGCGATATCGATGCAGCTAAGCTCTCATGATAGACTAGATGTGCTGCACCATATGAATGTTCAATTTTGGAGAGTAGGCTTGTGTACACGCATCTTGTTGTCTCATTCCCTTTTTCCTTCTCTCAGATGCAGCTGGCACAAGCAAGACGCATCTGATGGTGATTGTTGTTCCCTAGAGTTTAATGCTAAATATATTCATTTGAATCCTGTTTCATTGGCTCAGCGATGAAACATAGGATATTGTTTGTTCCATGTTTATTTTATTCTTGTGATGAGACGGGGTACCTTCCGAGTTTAATATCATGTTTTTCTTGCGTTTGCAGACCTGCAGTGACGTTATATTTGATCTACTTGTGGCAAAGTCCGGTAGTTAAACACTTTTATCGACGGACATGCAAGAACATGGCTATGCTGCATCATCCATGATCATATAATCCAGAGCTTATGGCTCCTTGAGCTGTCCTGTAAACACATGCAACCTGTAAAATTGACCAGAAAAGCCGCACAGTTTCTCATTATTCGATCGGCAGCCAGTGGTACGAAGTACGAACTGTATAATTCACTGCTACTCTCAAGATAAGCAAACATATGAAAAAAAAAATGGTGTGATCACTGATCAACCTGTCCAAAGATGATTCTGATGGAACAATCTGTTACGCGAACACTCTGTCGCTCATAAGATAGTGAGTTATCAGGTGAACATCGACCAAGAATCCCTTTCAGGCGCTGATGCCAACTTCTCTTACAACGACACGCATCCAAGAAGAGACAACAGCACTATTCAGTACTAAAGGAGAAAAGAACGCGTACCGGTGTCTGTCCTGAAGGGGCCGGAAGCCGGCAAACATCAGCTCTGCTGTTTGAGCTGTTTGACACTATCTCTCCCTGATGCAAAATAAATCGGCATGTGCTCCACGGATACTGGGGCTGTTTGGTTCATGACGCTAATAAATTAAGCCAAAATTTAGTAAAATAAATGTTGTTTGGATTACGGTCAAATTAAATTTAGGCGTTACTAAAATTTTGGTGAGCGATTTTCTCACTTTCGGATTGCCTGCATATGATATTGTATTTCGTTGGCGTTACTAAATTTTTGTTGTCATTACTAAATATTGGTAGCAAACCAAACGATAGCCAATTTTCATTGATGTTACCAAAATTTGGTTTAATTCACGTTAGTAACAAACCAAACACCAAACGGGCCCATACCAATGCAATGCTGCGTCTCGCGTGTCGGCCACGAACCACCCTTACAACTAGCCGACTAGGGGTGTCAACGGATCGAATACGAATCGAACAGTGGTCTTCCTGTATTCATATTCATATTTTCTAAACAAATAAAAATATGAATAAGAATATTGTCAAATACGAATCAAATACCTACTCAATTCGGTCGGATTCGGATATCCTCGTAACTTACGTAATAGCAAGATATTTATGATACTTTATCCTCGTGCATAGCATACTTAATCATTCTAATTTATCTATTTCACCTAAAAACATGAATTCACATTAAACTAAAAATACTCATACAACAATTTAGTCATATTGTAATAAAATATGTATATTGGTTTATTGAATTCTAATATGAATAGCGCGGATAAAATAACATTTTGGACAACAAAAGTTCATACCATATTTGTATCCATATTTTTTTTAATGTGAATACAAATACGAATAGAAAGATTAATTGTTAATAAGATGGAAAAATATAAACCATACTTGTATCCTATCGAATACGATGGTCAAATAAAGCAGATAATTCGTATCGCATTGATACCTCTGCTTACAACGACGTGGTGTGCATCCAATGATCCCATCATATCCCATCGTCGTCTCACCGTCATGTGACTCTCATCTCCCACGCGCTCGACGACGGCGCCGCTTCCAGCCACAAGCGCAACGTGGCGCTCGGATCACAGGACGGTAACGAGTGTTCGTAGCCGCAGCTAATAAATGAATTCGGATGGGCATAGAACGAACCGCCAACGTCCCTCGTGCACCTAGCTAGGCTTACGTCAACCGCTGCAAGCTTCTTCTCCGACCCACTGTTCCCTGCCGGTGAGGAACCAGCACAGCACCAATGGTCGCTCTGCCCCTAACTGCATGTCCAGTTCAGTGAGGCAAACGGCTTTACAGGTTAGCTACTGCACATTCATGGCGATCGACTTGCGTTTCGCTGTATTTGTCCATAGGTTTAGTATTCATTTCAATATATTTGGCTATCGAGAAAATCTAAAGCGTAGTTATTACAGTTTTCTCTCTCTACCTTACTTAAATGTTTTGAAAGAGACTAGGTGGTTATAATATGTTATTAAATATTTTTTTTAGATGTAGTGTTTTTTTTATCTGTGAGTATGATGGACTATAGACAGATATAACAAAACAGATGACTTGAGATTATGGACAAATATAACTAAAGGGACGACTTGAGGTTGGGACGTCTCGTTAACTTGATTGAGCCATGCAACCACCTTGGCCATAATGAGCTGATTAATTAACATCATGTGAGAGGCTAACTGCGGGCTATATTTAAAAGCAGTACGTACTGCCATTTAATTAGTGTCGATCGTCTCTCTTTCGGCTAGAAAGAGATGGTGTGGAATGCTCGGCCTATCGACTGATCGACCTGCATAACCAACTGCAAGTGCATTTATGTTCAGTCAATTAATCACTGTTCCTAGCTCCTGATCTATGGAGTTTCTCCCTTCCAGAACGTGTATATGGTTCCGATGATTTACACATGGCTGCACATGCGCACGTGATGGGTTTGTCGAGATCAACTTTGAGGTGACGTTGATCATTGGGCAATCATCGAGTCGAGAATTTCCATGCTTCGTTGAACGTTGATATGCTCCTACATGGTGTGCATGTTGAAAACAGTATGTAACCGCTTGCATGTCCAACTAACCAACCAGCTATAGTTTTTTTTTTTTGAAGGAACCGGTAGGACAACTGCTTGTTATGTTATAGTGATAAAGCAGGAGGGAAAAAAAAAGTAAAGACACCGACCCTAACAGGTATATTTCACAGAAAATCTCATCTGAAATACTTGACTAGAGACAAACACCATCTAATTAACACAACACCACAACATCGACCAGCTCCCACGCACACAAAGCTCGCATTGCAACCAATTTGAGAAATAGCATTTAATGGACCCGACCAAGTTGCAGTTTTTGCACGAAAGTTCAACCGGAAGCGTACTGTATTCGCAGCACATCACGATCGAATTGAATTAGCGGAGAAGCAGGCACTAGAGAATAATTAACCCATGTACGGGGTGAGCTAGCTAGTCATGTTCAGCTGTAGGATAATGCCACGAGTTGCACGCGTTCCTGAAACGTAGGAGCAGCTCCCAATTAAGCCTAACCGGACGGACGGACGGACGGACGGGAGGATGCAATTAATTAAGGAGCTAGTAAGACTTAATCAACTCATGATAATGTAGTACTCCTACCACTCTACTACACTGGAGTTCTAGCTATTACTTCCTCTGATTTTGAAATGCAGGCCGTTTTGGATATTGACACGGAAGATAACCCTTTGATCATCAATTTATATGAAAATATGTTGCTTCAAAAAAAAACTAATTATGCACTATGATAGTATATTTTATGATGGACCTAGTAATACCAATTTTATGTTGCCAATCTTAGTAAGTTTTTATATATCGATGATCAACTAATGTTAGGTTTGATCGGCATAGATTCGATCTAGAGATATTACTGCAATTTTTTTTAATAATCTATTTTTTATTCAGAATTATAGAAATAATACTATTTAATTTTTTTGTCAGAAATAATCACGTATCACTCCTTGGTTAGGCGACTTGGTCTAGTCGCCCAGCAATGTGAGCTTATATATGTCCAAGTCGCTAATGAAGAAGCGGCGGACCTTCGAATCCTAGTCGCGAGCGGTTGGGCGACTCGGTCCTAGTCGCCGTACGGTGGAGCCACTACTATAGAAAAGGTATTCACAGACGGTTCAAAAACGTCATCGCAGACGGTTTCATAAGCCGTCTGAGTTTATGGGTCAGTGATGACATGAGGTCATCACAGACGGTTTTCAAACCGTCTATGATGCATACTTTCACAGACGGTTATTAACTAAGAACCGTCTGTGATAAGTATATATCACAGACGGTTTGTGGCTGAAACCGTTTGTGATGACTTTTCTCTATAAAGCCCCAAGCAGTGGTTGCTTGTGCCATTAAAACCGGCATCATATATATATATATATATAGTTCGTAGTCTCTCAGCCACTTTGGAGGGATCGTCCATGCAGTATGAGAAGGATGAGACAGTAGACACAGGCAACCTCATTGAGCCCCTGCAAATTTAAAAAGTATGGATGTGAGAAGATCGTCAGGACATCCAATTACCTGGATGTTGTCGGTAGGTAATTGGATGTCGCTATGTTCAGAAAGTGACGTGGACATGCAGGTATTCCGACTGGGAAGTGGCATCATGTATCAGCAACTAACCATTCTTGAGCATGTAATCGTCTTTAAACCCAACAAGAACATCAAGCAACCATTCTCACATTTCAAAAGAATTCTCAACTTGTTGCTTGATGTTCTTGTTGGGTTTAAAGACAATTATATGCTCAAGAATTGTTGGTTGTTGATAGATTATGCCACTTCCCAATCAGAATACCTGCGCGTCCATATCACTTTCTGAACATAGCGACGTCCAATTGCCTATCGACAACATCCAGGTAATTGGATGTCCTGACGATCTCCTTGCATCCATACTTTTTAAACTTGCAGGGGCTCAATGAGGTTGCCCGTGGCTATTGTCTCATCCTTCTCATGTCAAGTGGGACTACCCAAAGTGGATGGGGACTACAAACTATATATATATACACACACACACACACATACATATACATATACATATACATATACATATACATATACATATACATATACATATACATATACATATACATATATATATATATATATATATATATATATATATATATATATATATATATATATATATACACACATATATATATATATATATGATGATGATGATGATGGTTTTAATGGCACAAGCCCACCGCTTGGAGACTTTATAGAAAGAGATTATGAATGGAATGGTAGGGCGTGCACAGGGCGCAAGGTAGGAGAACTTGACCAAGCATGAACACGTTACACGAGACAAAGGTGAAATGAATGACGAGAGACAGTGAAGAGGTGTTGTAGTAGTTTTTGACTCATTTGGTCTTATTTTTGAATACAATACACACCAAGCCTAAACCTTTACAAATCTGAAAAGTTAATTGCAGCCAAACCCCATTCGAACCACATCCAATGTAAGCCAACCAAGCACAAAGCTAGAATCGGTATCAATAACCCTTAGTATCCATCAGAGAGCATTAACCAAACCCACCATCCCCATTCATTTTTGTCAATCTAAACCCACAGCATGAACTAAGCAAGATGCATATATCTAGAATGCACATACACCAATAGCCCTCAGTTTACATTTCACAGAGTAAGGGGACTATTAATATGAACTAATTATCAATTCAATTTCAACATAAGACTATTAACATCATTGAGCAGTTCAACAGCTAGCAAGGTGCCACTAGCCAACAAGCATCTGCATGATCATTGCATTCATTTATATTTATGATTTCTCTATACTTCTCTCTACATGTATGTATTACACATTTACACTTCTCTTCATGTATGTATGTATGTATGTATTACACATTTAGCATCTGGGCTCTGGCCAATGGCCATCACCATCAGCATCAACCAACAACCAGACAACATCAAGAAGACAAGAAGGGGACTTACGCGTTAGTGGGAGGGCCAGAGAGGTTTGGAGGCGCGAGGTGGTCGAGGTAGCGCACGAGCGGCCAAGAGAGAGGAGGAGGAGCTAGAGCTGCGGCGTGGGAGGAGGAGCTAGGGCGGCCAGGCGCGGCGAGGGGTGTTGGGAGTTTGATCCGTGGTGCGAGGAGGAGGAGCTTGATCCAGAGGTACGGAGGCGGCGAGCGAGGAGGAGCTCGGTTCACATGAATACCAACAAAGACAAACCAATAGGTGATAGATCTGTCTTACCTCGACATCGCCCGGTGGAGAGGTAGCCGAAATCGCGTCTGGGGGAGGAGGAAGAGGGGAAGGCACGCGGCGCCAACATAGTTGTGGCACAACGGTGACACTGCAAAAGACACTCTTATTGTACGAGTGTCTTGTGCAGTGAACTGTGGTGTCACAACCGTCGGTGACGGGAAGAATGTATAGCGGTGTCGGCGACGGGGTCACTTGGGTGTGGAGGGGAATGGACGAGAGTAAGGGCGGCGTTGGGGAGTGACGAGTTAGAGCGCAAACCCTAGCTGCCGGGCTCCTACTAATAAAGAGACTTATCACAGACGGTTCTATTATGGAACCGTCTGTGAAATGGTTTTTTCTCAAGTATATTTATTTTGTATATACACTTACATGACATGAAGAAATTACATGTTTATATGTCAATTTTGTCATTTAAATCTTCTTGAAAATTTGCTTTAACTATATACATACATACATACATACATACATACATACATACATACATACATACATATATATATATATATATATATATATATATATATATATATATATATATATGTGTGTGATAACCCGAAAATCAGATTAATCTAAAACCACGCTAATCGCCATTTAGCAATAAATTAAGATTTTCTAAACGCAAATGAAGTATAGCGTCATGTTAATATTAATCGCTTTGTTAAACAAAGTTCCTATTACATAATATTATCCGGAGTTCATCAACATAGGTTGCAATCTAAATTATTAAGTCAAGCATATAACATCGAGTATACTTCAGAATCAATTATAAAACCCATTTCAATCAAAGGTGAAACATTAAGGACAAACTCGAAATTAAATAATGATAGTTCTCTACAGTGGTTGACATACAAGAATCCCTTACAGACGAAAGTAAAATATCACAACTCAAGTTTATTTATAAAAATTCGTTATAAGTGAAACTAAAACAATAATCTAATCATCGAATTAATTACATCATCAAGAGGATACAAACATACATCCAAATCAGTATATATCATCCTTATGTCATCCAAAGTCAAATTACAATAATCTCTTAAAGCTGAAGGTAAAATAGTAAATACGAGTCTAGATTTTATTACAAGAATGCATTACCACAAATACAAAGATAATTACAACTTTATTTATAAGTTACAAAAGAGTAAATTATCTATATGATCTCGAATCTTTTGCAAGAAGTCATTATCAAAGAACATACATTATTATTTCAATCTAAAAATACATCACAATATGATTTCATTGCAAGCAAAAGTAAAATATTACAACCCAATATTATTTACAAGAATCCATACAAGCAGAAAAAGAATAGTAATAATACAATCTCTGAATTAATTACAAGAATGATTTTCAACAGATCACAATATAAAATACAATCTAAATGCTTGCATTCATCTTGTTGAAGCCCTTTTTGCCTTTTCATCCAATTATCTCTCATCCTTCCCGATCCACACCTCCATAGACGGCCGAAAGCACAGGAAACGAGTAGTACAACCGATAGCAGTGTGTGTGTGTGTGTGTGTGTGTGTGTGTGTATGGGTATTAGAATATAGGAAGTGGCCGTCAGTATTCTCGATGTTCAGTAGGCTCTCCATACCAACCTAGGTCAGCCGGTCCCTTGATCATCAAAGTACCCTGATTAACCGAAGTTAATCGGCTCTTGATGGTTAAGATAGCCAAGCCAACCTAAGCTAATAGGCACCTCTCACTTCCAAGGGTTTCATCATACGGCGTAATTAAAGCCCAACACCCACCTTTTCCATTTTTCCTCAACAGTATTAGAACCATACAGTGCATCACCCTTTTATCCCACCCTCAGCACAAAACTTCATAGGGTGTTTTGAAGCCAACACCCCCATTCATCAAACTCTCCATCCAGAGCTCACTAGCCAAAGGAAAATTTTATGGAACGTTGTTATAAGATTTAAAATAGGTAGAGAATTGAATTAGTAGTATAAATGTGATTTTCGTTTGAGTCACTAGTAAGGTAGGTTATTTAATCTACGTTAAAATATTTAGCAGTAAATCGATCGGTAGGAGATAACGACGAAAAGTGCGTATAAATTAATTTAAGACCATAGATTTGAGTTAGTCATCGACAGACATCCCAAATTAAGTAAATAAGTAATTTGAGGCGTTAGAAATAATTTATTCAAGTAGATATATTTATTTAGCCCGGCGTAAAATCAAGTTAACCGTTTAATTGACCGCGTGAATTTGATAGATTTAGTTATGCTCGAATAAAACTTGATAGACTTAATAAGATGCGATCACGTAGAGTATATTCTTCTCGTACGATAAAACGTGAGTGTCGGCAATCCTAACCCTAAAATCGGTATTCTAGAACGACCATAGTTGGGGAGTGCTAACTTAATGGGGTTTCGAAACCGTTATTAAATTAAGATCCGCTAACAAAAATAATCATCCGACTAGTATGCATATAGTCGCACATATTATTGCTAAGTATTTAATTATGTATTTATTTATTTCGCACCGTCGTATAAATTGCAGCGGATGAACCAACAGGAGTAGCTAATATCGATTTCATCGACGACAATCTCTTCTACAGTTCCGCAGGCAAGCTACTCCTTTAATCATAAACATAGCTATATTAAATGTAAATCGTATATTGCTCTATTATATATGTATTGCATCAAAACTATTTTCTCAAAACTAAATTGGATTAAGATGAAATTGGGAAGATAAAAAAAATGAGATGAAAGAAAAGAAGAAATGAGACTAAATAGGTTGGTAAAGGGGGGCCTGGGCTGGGGAACATGACAATGATGCTGAGGTAAGAGGTGGGACCCCTTTACATAGGGTTATAATATAAGGACCAACAAACTCTTACTCGGTTAGAGGCCGTAAATTCAGTGCCAACCATTTTCCTGTTTCGACGGGCAAAAAATGTTACCTGTTACGTAATTATACTCTCCACATCGGGTAAGTAAGTACGAGGAGGATCCCAGAACATGGGGGACCCAGGGCGATATACTACCGCACAGGGGAGTGTTGGGACCGGAGGACCGACCAACCAACATTATTGGAACTCGGTGAATGACGAGGTCAGCACTGTGATTAAATCAGCACCGACGGAAAGTAATGGGTGGAGACTTAATCATGTAACTGGAAAACGTTCTGTATTCTGAACTCAAACCCGTATATAAGGAAATGCTAGGGACCTAGCTCATTTAGGGTTCAAAATTACTATGGGTAAAGTGGTACAAGCCTGCATAGTGCTATAACAAATCATGAATTCATGCCAGTCTCCTGGATTGGAGTCTATGGGAACCGCTAGGGTTCTATCTTCTCTCCGGGTAACAAGTAGTCTTTTCAGAATTAAAATGAGCAACATAACTTTTTGAAAACTATTTTCAAAATAAGAGAAGAGGTAGTAATTTTGATAAGGACAAAATTTAGAGTCATCAAATGCATTTTAGCTATTAATGCTTGCTGAGTACACTGTAGTACTCACTCTTGCTATCTCTCCCCTTACTTAGATCCTGGTCCGGTCGGGATCTATCCCGAGTGGGATGAGGGGTTTGCAAGAGGATGCTGCTGGCGATGAGGGCGTTGGTCATGAGGACCAGAGCGAGCTGGACGTGAGGGGCAAATAGGTGGCTTACACCTCAGGGCAGGCGAGGGATGACGAGAAGCTCCCATTTGTAATTATGTAATACTTGTATTAAGAACCATAGCCCTGCGTGGTTATTACTGCAATAAAGATGTACAGTTTCTATCTTATTGTTCTGCTGTGTAACTCTGGTAAATGACTTACTATTCGTTGGAGCAGTGTTCTACTGAGCAAACGAATAGTAATCCGTATGCCTAAGTGTGATTACCCCATGGGGCAAACTTTTTAATTTTTTAATTTTGGAATTTTCATATGGCCAAACAGCGTGGCCAGTCGCTTACAAAAAGATTTAAAAAAAAGTATAAACCTATAAATAAATAAATAAAGTTTTTCTAGTTGCGGAGGTAGGCTGCTATCTCCGTCTTCGATACTTCGTAGGTGGCGGCATCGAGGGTGGACGGTTCATGATCGAACGAAGCCTGAAATGCGTTCACCCGCTGACACGCTCGTTCGAGTGTCTCCCGAAGACCCTCGGACTGTTGAACCAAGAAGAATTGAGCCCATAGGCTCTCTTCCCTTGCTTGAGGGGTCTCGACCTGGTCGACTCGGTCGCCTGCCGCCTAGATTACGTAGTCCAAGTGACGGCAAGCCTCCTAGAGACGTGCAACATCGTTTTGGAGGACCATGTTGATGACACGGTAAACTCGCCGAAAGTGGGAGATCACCCGGAAGACACGGCGGAGGAGGATGTCAAGACGACGGAAGGTGGCCGTCACCTGCTCCGGCAAATTCTCGGACAGAGGAGTGAAGACACTGTTGAAACAGTGTTCTTCCGCAGCACGGTTCAACGTACAGTGAGAGAGGTGCTCGTGACAAAGGCGGCGGAGTAGGCCATCAATCTTGATTTACAAGGAAACAAAAGAGGCAGCCATTTCTGTTTTTTTTTGTATAAGTGGGGATGATCATCTTCGATGGCGGATGATCCTTTTTATAAAACAAGGAATAAATTTGGAGCATGAGACGAAGAGACGCATCGGGGAGCCGAAGTGGCATTGATGCGACGAATTGAGACGCATCGACGACGAAGAAACTCATCGGGCTTCAACTGGGAGCTGTAGCGATATTATCACAGACAGTTATAACAAAAAACCGTCTGTGATATGTAGTAATATCACAGACGGTTATTGTTAAGAACCGTCTGTGATGTTTCATAGACGATTCTTTGTTGAAAACCGTCTGTGATATGTAGAATTATCACAGACGGTTATTAACAATAACCGTCTGTGATAAGTCACAGACGGTTTTAGCTATAAATCATCTGTGATATTACCTCTTCACACACGGTTTTTAGCGCAGCCAGTAACACAGACGGTCTCTAAACCAAAACCGTCTGTGATTGCATGTAATACAGACGTGTCGGTGTTTTAGAACCGATCTTACGTAAAGATTGTTTGATTCGGGGGGTCTCCTAGAATGAAATCACGCAGAGAGATTGACACATGTATTTTTATATAGGTTCAGGCCTTCTCCGGGGAGAATAATAACCCTACTCCTGTGTGTGTATGGTATTGAGTGTATCTTGTACAATCGGGAGAAAAGACTAAGACTATTATAGAAGATAGTGCATGTCTTCCCGATTGTTTGCTGTATTCTCTGATTGCCTCTCCTTTCTTCTCTGACGTCGTCTTTATATAGTCGTGAAGGAGTAGCCATTTCTCCAGGTGAAGAGACGCCTCATCATGTCCTGTAACGGGCGCATGTTTGCAGTAATCACCGGAGTGTTAACTCCTTCATGCCGCCTGGCAGTTATTTATCAGAGATAATGGGGTATTACGTACTATTACTCTGTAGAATAATAGCGTATGTTGACTGCTTGGATTCCCTAATCAATTGGACCCACTCGTCTGTAGGTTTTATTGATCATAAGGTGGTTATAGCTAACCTGGTCGTAGAAGTGCTTATGACTATGGGGTAGTCGTAGAATAACTTACGACTGGATAGTGACCGTAGAAGAACTTACGACCATAAGGTAGTCGTAGCAAGACTTACGACTATGGGGGTGGTCATAGAAGAACTTACGACCACCTGGTAGGCTTCTCCCTTGTAAATATAAGGGGTATACCTAGGGACCACATGACATCATATTTACCCATAATAAGAATTATAGATAAAAGATAAAATAAGGATTATTAGATCCTCGTCAAGACGGTTTTGGTCAACCGTCTGTGATGAGGCGTCCAGTATTAGCCTTTTTGTAGTAGTGAGTGACAAGGACACATGTCGCTCAAACGCTGGACCCTAGTCGCCCAACCGTTGGGCGATTTGGGGTCTTTTTATACCGTGCAGGCGGCTGCCTGTGAACAGTCGCCATTCGAGAGAGCGACGGCTGAGAAGAAGAAAGAAGAGAAAGAGAGGAGAAGGAGATGGAGAGGGAAAGAGAGGAGAGGAGGACAAAAGTTTGTTTGCGTCGACAACGACGACAGTGAGTCTCTAGCATTATTTTGTATGCATGCATTTTTGAAATCATGATAGGTTAGTAAGCAACATCATGTGTATTGACGTATTGTTAGCAAATAAAATAATGGTAGGTTAGCTTCAAAAATCTTAGTTTGGAGATAGCATTATTAATACAGTTAGTTTTGAAGTTCGTATGAAGGAAAAAAAGTTCGGTGAAAATTAATTCAGTTGTACTATTTCGCGTGCTGCACTAATTACACCAGGGCTTGATGAACGATAACGTGTTACTTTTGTATTCTAGAAACATGTCGATAACCTGTGCATTCGCAAATGCGAGTTTATAGAATGTTAAATACATGAATTTATTTGCACAATAAAGAATTGATAATATTTATTTATAGTTTTGGTTGGACTAAGGAATTATAAAATACTAAGATAAAAATCACGATACATGATTCCAAACCCATAGGATTCCAAAACATGTGAAATTTTGATTTTTTTTTTAATGAAAGCTTCACCCATTATAAATATGCATAGTAACGATGATGTTTTAAGTATTTTGCAATCCATAGCAGTCTGTACATGTGTTAACGTAATATAGCATTTTGTAGGGAAAATTGCGTGTTTACCACTTGGGTTTTATGAAATTGTATATTTATTACCACTATGTTTGAGCAAAGTGTTTTGGTGCCACTAAGAACATACCAAATATGATTTATTTGCCATTGGAATATAATTTAAATGCTGAATTAACATTAATGCTTTTAATTTCTTTGTTATTTACTTTAGTACTAACATACCTATGCAATATCTCATTTAATTAGGACCTGTGTTCGAGCAAAGTAATTGTGTCGTAATTGCTAACTAGAAATTGATTTGCAGGTATGGCTCACGACCCCGGTGCTTCGGATTGGCATTTTGACCTGCTAGACCGGTTGGTCAACGCGCAGCACCGCACGAGCCGTCGTGTCCCACATCCGGTTTGCGGGGACGACACAGCTGATTTGGGGGTGGTTCATACGCAGACACCCCGACGGGCTTAGAGACTGGACCCACGCTAGGTAGACAGGTTTGTTCGCAAGTTGTGCCACTTGTTTTGGGTCATATACTTGCTACGTACTTACTTCTTTGTGCTTTGCAGGCTGAGTCGTGTCGGCCTTCTACCTCTCGTGTGGATGGTGGAGGCCACCAAAGAGGACGGCGCTCCGAGCGAGGACGACGGGGAGGTCCAGGCCAGTCCGGAGCGGTCACAACGGTTCCCATTTGACCGGTCGCTCCTGACAGCCCTAGTGGACCGGTGGCAGCCCGAGATGCACACCTTCCACCTCCCATTCGGGGAGATGGCCTCTACTCTGCAGGATGTCGCAATGCTGCTCGGTCTGCCTATCGCGAGAGCCCCTGCATTCCCACCGGACACACCTGTCAACTAGTGCGACGCCCTGCTGGGTAGGTTTTAGGGGGTTCTTGCGGCAGTGGATGGTGAAGATGGAGCCGTGGGTGGCGCAGTGGGCAAACTCCCATGAGGACTGCGTGCAGGAGGACGGCCCATACGACCCCAGCGCGTACGACGAGTACCTTCGTTGGTATGCCCCGCAGACACGCACTAGGCTGGTGCATGTCATGGACCCTCCCCTCGCTTGTGTACCAGCACCGACCGATGCGTACCCTTTACACTTCGCGCGGAATGTGCACCTCGCGGTACGTACTATCGTGTTTTGAATTGTCTGCGTACGGTTACCTCAATTATAGGTTTGACGCTTTCATGTACTCCTTGCAAACAGACATCAACGTCGGGATTGCTAGGGACTCCCAGTCGATCCTAGAAAGGCTTGGCATTGGTGCGAAGGTGCCGCACGATGAGCTAGTGTAGTTTTTTCGTCGAGCCTATAGTGCGGTGAGGCGTTGCGTGACCCTGACGTCGTGCAGGACGGTCCAGGAGGTGGCCGCGTCGGCGGATACGCCGAAGCCGGTACGTCCTACAGCCTAGTTAGGAGGGTCAGGAGGAGCACGTCCACATGCCCCGCCTGCGCCTGCACCTTGGTAGGCTGGAGGGTCCGGGTGGGGACATGCGTACGCACCGCCACAGCCACCGCCACAGTCGTTGTACCAGGACACCTACCCAATAGCGCCAGGGCAGTATCCTTTCTTCTCTGACCCGTATGGACAATACGGCGGGTTTGACCCTTTCTCGCGCATGGCCCTCGACCAAGGTACGTTTCCTTTCTTCAGGTTTGTGATCGTCGATATATTGTAGAGATTAACATTATTTGTCTTGTAGGTTTCGTGCTCCAGCCGGTTGCTGACCTCTCCCCGCACAAGGACGTGGACGCCTTCTTCACGGATGCAACCGGGGAGGTCAGGGGAGCGGCTGAGCCTGCACCCATCGAGGTTCTTTCCGGGTCGCAGCTTAGCGGGCCCCCAGTGATCATGCAACCACAGGTGGAGTCGACCGCCTTGGGAGCACGAATCAGCAGGGCTCCTGAGCGCTTTTCCCTGTCTGGGTCCCGACACAGGCACCCCGCACCCCGCACTTCGAAAGCCCAAGCGGGGGTGTATTTGTGGGTGCAGACTAGGTGTGGGACGTGGCTACGATAGAGGAGGTGTTGCGGGTGGCGTAGTGGGTGGCCAGTAGGAGGTCTTCGTTGTGCTCTATGTAATTGTATTATGTGTTTACGTACTGTACTTCGTAGTTACTATGACATGGTTGTTTATGCATTCCCTCTAGTATTGTTCTATAACTTGTATTATGTGTTTACGTATTCTACTTCGTAGTTACTATGATGTGGTTGTTTATGCATTCCCTCTAGCATTGTTCTATTACATATTCATAGATTACTTTCGAATCGTTCGTGACCTAGTCGCTAAACCGTTCGACGACTTGGCAGGAAAAAGGGGCCCACTGCTAGCCAAGTCGTGCAACGGTTGAGCGTCTAGTCCACGTGTTGCTCAACTTTTGGGCCTGCCAAGTCGTCCAACGGTTGAGTGACTAGTCCACGAGTCATTCAACCGTTGGGCCAGTACTTGCTGCCAAGTCGTCCAACGGTTTAGTGACTAGTCCACGTGTCGCTCAACCGTTGGGCCAGTACTTGCTGCCAAGTCGTCTAACGGTTGAGTTGTAGGATCAAGGATAACCGACTAGAGGGGGGGTGAATAGGAGGTTTTTAAACTTTTTAACAATTTAACAAATTAGACAATTAATAACTTAGTCTAAACAAGTTATACTTCCAGCTAGGCAAATTAATCACAATAAACAAGCTAGAAATATAAATATGGAAAGTAAAGACTAGAGATAACCACAAAGACACGACGATGTTTTTCCCGTGGTATCGAAGACTTGCCGGTCTTCACTAGTCCACGTTGAGGGAGCTTGACGTCTCAAGCCGGCTCCACGAATTAAGCCTTTTCTCAAGTCACTATGGTTGTTTTTCCTCCGCTCCGGAGATGGTGAACACCGAACCACTCCCAAGCTTGCACCGGGCCTCTTCACAATCTTCCTTGAAGAGATCACCGTGCTCCACCACCAACCGTCTAGGAGTGCGGCAACACTCCAAGAGTAATAGACCAAAGTCTTCACTTGACGGCACTCAAGTGCACATGGATCAACTAGGAGAATGAATGCACTTGAATGTATCTCAACAAGCTTACAATGAATGCACAAGAGTGTTTTTGAGTGTTGAGTGAATGCAAGAGCTCTCAAGGCTCTATGAATGTCAAATGGGCACTAGCAGCCTTGACTTGAGCAGGTGGGGGGGGGGTATTTATAGCCCCCACCAACAATTATGACCGTTGGAGACGAAATCCAAATTTTCAGGCAAAATCGGAACGATCGCAGTACAAAGTCTTGATGCGATCAAGCCGATTGGCCGCATCAGCGGCTAGAACAGATACTAAAAAAGGAAAAAGGTAGCCGTTGAATTCCTAGTCGGAACGACCGCAGGCAAACGCGCGGTACGTCCGATTTGCCCCGGCCATACTGTTTATATGAGCGGTACGACCGTTCGTAGGGTTTCAAGATTTGCTTAAGATTTACATTGGTTCTGGAAATTTTGTACCGCCGTAAAAACATCGGAATGACCGCAGGCCGGTATGACCGTTCCCTAAGGGCGGAACGTCCGATTTCCAGATTGAGTTTTAGAGCAGATTTGCACTTGTTCTGTTTTTATTGAACCGCCTCACAAAATTCGGAACGACCGCTCAACGATACGATCGTTGGCTAAGAGCGGAACGACCGATTTTTATGAGAAAGTCTGAGGCAATTTGCAACGCTTCTGGTTTTATTGAACCGCCAACTAACTTGCGGAATGACCGCGATGCGGTACAACCGGTCAAGGACCCGGTCGTTCCGCTTGAACATTTATTTGGTTGTTCCTTCAAAATGCGGACTACCGCCAAGTAAAGTCCCATATAACACACCAAGCGATGCGACCTTAAAAGTATAATCTTGGTACTACCGATTTTGGACAAAAACACTTAGACCTTTTCAATTTTATTCAAGTTTAAATTCAAATGCATGCATGATCCTAAATTGATCCATATGCCCCAAGAACATGCTATCAAGCTACTAGCCATGATCCCTCTTAATAGTACGGTGTTTATCCTATAACCCGGTCTTTCATCTAAAACTCCTAGACCGGTAAAATAAAAAAGAGATCCTAGACTACTTGTACCTTGTCTTAGAGTCAAAAGATCCTTGTGTAGTCCATTTAGCATGTCTCTTTGCATCAACATGTTCACCAATGGGATTTAACCTTGTAAATACTCAATAAACATGTTAACCCCATATTCACATATTGTCATTAATTACCAAAACAATTTTTAGGGGCCTAGATGCTTTCATGAGTGACTATCAACCGTTGGGCCAGTACTTGCTGCCAAGTCATCCAACAGTTCAGCGACTAGTCCACGTGTTGCTCAACCGTTGGGCCAGTACTTGCTGCCAAGTCGTCCAACGGTTGAGCGACTACACGGTCGTATAGAAATCAAGACCTGATCCCATTACGGTTTCTTTCACCATTTCTTTCAGCATACAACCATAGCACATCGGGAGAGGAGAAAAGGGGGAGAAGGTAGGGAGAGGGAGAAGCAGAGGAGCTCGAGAGAGGGAGACAATGAGAGGAGAGGAGCTTGGGAGAGGTACACAAAGGGAGTAGCGGAGCTCGGGAGAGGGCGATTTGGGAGGAGAGGAGCTCGAGATGTGAAAGAGAAAGACGAAAGAAGCTCGTTGATAAGAAGAGAAGGTCTCCGCGTGAAGGTAATAGTCTTGTTTGTTCTTGTTCTGGGCCGAATGTAGGCGACGTGTAGCTACTTGTTGGTTTAGCACGTATTTGTGGAATGTATGTTGAGAAATTGCTGGTTGCAATGTTTGAAATATTTGAAGTGATAAATAAGTAATGTCAGAGCCCAAAAGATTGAAAGTGCATTATGGTGTTGGTACAGTTCGTGAAGGTCCATACGGTGTTGACCTAAGTGGTTTCCAGTGAGTCACTATGGTACACCCGGATGTGGAGGATGCCTGAATCAGAGATGTTCTACGCTGGCTCACCAGAAGCTTCTCCTTGGACCCCGAGGTGTGGAGTGTTGTCGTACAAGGGCTTTGGAGTCGGTCTGCCATGCACATTCGGTAGGAGATGACCAAACTGATGCGCACGGTTGCATGGAAGGGATTTCTAGAAGGTTGTAGGCGTCGTAGCTACGAGTGCGTGCTAATCGTGCAACCATGTCCAAAGGGAGTCGTCGGAGGCCCTTCCGACAACTATCGTCCGGTTGGTGGGAGCAGCTCGGACGCGGAGCGCGTGGTTCACGAAGAAGACACGGTGGCCGATGTTGCAGAGGTAGAAGAGGACGAGGTATGCCTTGGAGACCATGTGAATGAACATAGCTGTACATGCAACAAGATAAAGTTCCTTCACAAGCCATGCTCCCATGTCCTCGCCGCGTGTGGCACCATCCACATGGACCCATCGAACTTCATATCGGAGTACTTCATGAAGGAGAGGGTGCAACAGGCATGGTGCGGTAAGCTAAGGGGCTTTAGGGTTGTGGGCAACTTCACCACGTTGGATATTGCACAGAGTACTTGGATTCCGGATCTAGACATGTTGAAGGGGGAGGGGGCAAGGGCCGTCGGCAGAGTCATCGCATTAGGAACGATATGGACGAAGGGGAAGTTGGAGCGGCGGGTAGACATTGCGGCCGCTGCCACCAGGAAGGCCATACTGCGAGAACTTGCAAGACATCTGCCGACACGTAGGAATACCGACTTGTACTTCAGCATATTGTAAATTATACTTCAGTCAGTACTTTGCTTGTTATAAGCACTATGAAACTAATTGTATCGTAATTGCAAATTTTAACTTTTTTTGAAGTGTCAATCTCTCGTCTTAATTGCAATGCACGATGTGACCTCGCTCGGCAGTGCACCACATGACCACTTTCTGCAAAGCAGGACGAGACCACACTTTGCAAAGCAGAACGTGACCACTCTCTGCAAAGCACGACGTGACCACTCTCTGCAAAGCAGGACGTGACCCGACGAGGTAGCTTTTCAAGACAACGTGACCCGACGAGTCAGCCTTTCAAGATGACATGACCCGACGAGGCAGCTTTTCAGGACGACATGACCCGACAAGGCAACCTTTAAGGACGACGTGACCCGACATTGCAACCTTTCAGGACGACGTGACCTGACGAGTCAGCTTTTAAGGACAATGTGACCTGACGAGTCAACTTTTCAGGACGATGTGACCCAACGAGTCTCCTAAGGGACGCTACCTCGTGGACGCGAATTTCTTTCAGCTGAATTACAATTCAGTCACGTACGCAGTGCCGGCTCGGCATATAAGTACTATCCCTTCCACGTCGGGTTTTCTAGCATCCTTAGTTCAACACAATCTTGCTCAGATGGACAAGCACTAAGAGGAGGTCCATGAAATGCAAAGGGAGTATGCGCCCAGGAGGAACAAAGGGAGCGTGCTAGGAGGCCACCTCCTCGCAATGACGCCACCCCTGTAGCAGCAACCCCTACCACAACATCCCAACCGAGCGTTCGCCGCAACACCCGCCCGAGGGGTAGACGCCGCCCCTCTGTTGGTGTAGGGACAGATGTAAGTTCTTCAAGTCCAAGCACCGGCTAAGCCTCGGCATACGTCACTGGGGTTGCGCAAACTACTCCAGCGACTATCCCGACTGCCGTTGGGACACGAGATGCTATCGGCAGCCGGTAAGGACATGTAGCATTATGTTCCCCTACCATTTCTCTTTCAAAGTCCACACTAACAACCTCCCCCGTCCAACCGCAGTCCCCAGATCCGCTATGTGGATATCGTAAGTGGATCTACCTAGAGATCCAGCCACACGACCAGTGGACTCTCGACTACGAGGAGTGGGATGCCAACAGGGACCGCGAGCGGAGGGAGGAGGAGCACCGCACCAAAGAGCACAACCAGCGTATCCGACGGGAGACATAGGCCCATTTAGAGGCATGTTGGCGCAAGGAGCGCGAGAAAAAGAAGAATTGGTGGCCGAGGCCAAGGCGACCGGCGAGGAGTACAACGCCGAGCTCGCAAGGAAGGGCAAATGGCCCCGGTCCATGCAGTAGTCCGACCCTCTTCGTCTATGTGTCCCTTGTATTTCTAATTCCCTAAAGACATGCATGTATCGTCCTTGGTTCGTTAGCCTGCTTGCCATGTAACCCCTTGTCGGATCGAATGTCGTATTGTTATCATTGCACCATTTCTCCAAAGTTCATTGTGTATGAATTTTCTAGCGCATTGCAATATAACTTACCTTCGTACTTACGAATCATTGCTACCTCTATCGTTCTCATAAAATTCTTCAGAAATTTAGCACACTCGAATAACATACGATGATCACAAAAATATTATTGCAAGTTTCACAAATTTCGTACCCTTCAGATTCTACGAAAATCACAAACTGACCAACCAACCTTGTCACCACCCTTTTATTTCCAAAAAAATAGCATCCTACAATAGGATTTCCTAAATGTAATACCTACAAAATGTAACATTTATTCCCACATAATTATTCCAACTAGATTTATTAAACAGCAGATTTAATACTTCAAATCGCCCCATGGTTGGGCGACTTATACTTAGTCGCTCAACCACTGGGCGACTTAGTGAAGTCGCTTAACTACTAGGCGACTCTAACGCTTGACGCTCTATGGTTGGGCGACTATGGACAG
This sequence comes from Phyllostachys edulis, assembly GCA_036346405.1. Classification (NCBI taxonomy): domain Eukaryota; kingdom Viridiplantae; phylum Streptophyta; class Magnoliopsida; order Poales; family Poaceae; genus Phyllostachys; species Phyllostachys edulis. The sequence continues at coordinate 6,423,789 of CM070550.1, read as the reverse complement.
TTGCACAATGGATGGGCGACTAGGAGTAAGTCGTCCAACGGCACGACGACTGATGATTATTTCTGACAAAAAAATATAGTATTATTTCTGTAATTTTGAATAAAAAATAGATTATAAAAAAAATCTATTACTGCGCTACAGGGTTAAATGGTCGAGGGAGAATGGTTGCATGCCCACACGATTGCGCATATACGGCCGGCAACACAGTCAAGCAGTCAAATTAGCACTATTTGTCAACAACAGGTGACAGCAAAAAGTATGCATTGATATATAGTACTAGCTAGTTAACACTACTAGTAGCCTGACGCGCCTTCGGGCGCGCGAGCCACACCCATGCGTGGGCCCACGCGTGGAGAGCGACCGGCGACCGCCAGCCTGCTGCACGTGCGCGTGCCTCGTGCGAACGCGTAAGAAAAAGGGAAGGCCAAAGGCAAAGGCCGATCGGACGGCCGAGAAGTGAGCAAAACGTGATCGGATGGCTCAAAATAAAACGACGACAAATTTTCCCTCTAATTATACCGCAGAATTAGTCAAGTTTGCGAGCAAGTAGTAACCAGCTAGCTAGTTAGGGTATGTATAATGGTACAGACAGCTGCTTTTATAGCAATTCTCCATGTCACCTGTAGACAACACTAAAAACAGCTCATATAGTGGGTTGTGGTGATATAATCAGCTACAGGATTGTAGACAACACATAATCTTTTAATATTTTTCTTGGTTCTGGTGATACAGTCCGCTACAGAATTGTAGACATCACATTTATCTCACTTTATTCTCTTTCATCCATGTCAGCTTAAATCCTATGTGATAGAGGCTATAGACGGCTGTTGTAAGCCCATTATACATGACCTTAAGCAAGTAAGGGAGTGGAAGATATTTTATCGTTTGATCATGTCCTATTCTTTACTGCTTCAGTTGGACATGAATAACTTACACGAGGTCACGAACTGCAGCTGGCTACAGTGTTCTTAGTTGCATGTAGTATTGTCAAGTTAACCATCGACACCGAAAGTAGTACTATTCCCTCTTTCACATAAATAAGTCGTTTTGGATTGTGTACAAATTTTAGAAACTTTGACTATCTATGTCTTTTTAAATATTTAGATTAGATACATAAAAATTATATGCATATTCATCTTGAAAAATACTTTCATAATATTGTAATTTTATTGGGTTTTACAAATATATTATAATAGTAGATATATGTCGATGTTTCAAAATGACTTATTTTTAATTATACCACTTAAACACACATATTATACTTCTTTATCATTTTCAAGATATTTAAATACTAATTATAAGATACTCCAATGCGACTTGATTGAAAATTTTTCATTTGAGCCCTTTGTTTTTTGCTATATACCCTTTTCATATATAAAAGAAGTATATACACAAATTTTGCTATAAAAAGTGAAATATAATGAAATTTTTCATGGAACTTACTTTAGGGTATCTTATAATCATTATTGGAATATGCTAAAATAGATAAAGAGGTATCGTCATACAATTTAAGTGGTATATGAGAGGTGGGAGTACGTACTCCCAAGAGTACCATACCATTTTCCTATATATATATATATATATATATATATATATATATATATATATATTTCGTAGTCCCTTGTTAGCTAACTCGAGACATGAATTCAGCTAGCTAGCTCGCTCCTTAGCCGTTCATCCTAAACGTGCAGGTGAACCACGACCTACTTCATTGAACCTGACACACGGGAGTGTATGATTTGAAGCAAAAGCAGCCATTGTTTGGAGATTTTATAGAGAAGAGGGGAGGACGCGGGCTCGGGGAGGAGGCCCAGCGGGTTCGAGGGAGGAGGGGCGGCGGGTTCGGAGAAATTCTTAATTGACTAAGATAACATATTAACATGTAATTTCTGTAAGACAATTAACCAGGATAAAATGCTCAAAAGATAAGATAAGCAACCATATGAAAACAGCATATTGCTCATTTTTCAATATTTATGATTGCTTTCAGATGTAGAGCTGCACAAGATGTAATCTTGGCCTTCTCGATACTTGCCAATATTCTTTATTAATTAAATGTAATAACAATAAATTAGAATTGTGAGCTCAAATAATGCTTCACTGGAATGTCAAGAAATAACTTCTAAAACAAAGACTTTTATACTTTCACCATCACAAGGTTATTCAACTAACGATTAATGCGAAATGCTCTATTATCGATTAGCCAATTAGTAACCAGTTAAATGAAAACCTAAGAATCACTAATCTCAAATCTTTGATGTAATCACTAATCTCAATAAAATAGCCAATTTGCTATCGAAGAACTAGCAAAAGTACGTAACACACATTCATCCCGGTTTCAATCGAAAACAAAAATATCAAAACTAGTTGCTTAGCACAAACTGACGATGAGAAGCAATCCAAATAGCCCAAGTCTGATATTGCTATCACATCAATTTCATAATATGACAATTATCTCCATCAAGCAATTACTAGAGCCCAACACAATACCAAGTCTCCCAGTGCTAGTCAAGACAGATTGAAATACAACTAGCACAGCACACTTAGTAAAGTAGATCATTTTGAAAAACAGAGACAACTCACAAAGGAATGGCAAGAACCACCCAGGATGCACTGGCCGAGTGCACCTCAGAGCAGGAGAGGAGGCAACAGGCTCGGGGGAGAAAGCACACCGGGCTCGAGGAGGAGGCGCTGTCGACGAAGGCGGTGACGTCTCTCGCGGAGGGGAGGAGGCGCGCCGGGCTCAGGGAAGGAGGGGCGCTGGGTTCGGGGGGGCGGTGGCTCGTCCTCGGGGAGGAGGCGGCGGGCTCGAGGGAGGAGATGCCACTACTACAGGAAGTCTCATCACAGACGGTTCGGAACCGTCATCACGAGCAGTTTCCAACCGTCTATATTTGTTGGTCTGTGATATGAGCAGTTATCATAAACGGTTCAAAACCGTTTGTGATCGCAGACTATCCTGCACGGTTTTTGTTGAAACCGCTCGTGAAAGATATCACGCAGCGGTTTTCATCAAAACCGCTCAGTGAAGAGTTCCGCAGCGGTTCTTGTTCGTAACCGTCTGTGATGAGTTTTCCTGAGCGGTTCTTGTTTAGAACCGTCTGTGATAGCCTTTTCTGGGGCAAAAAAAAACCGAAAACGGCTGCTAAAACTTCGGAGGCCGTTTAGAGGCCCTAAACGACCTTTTTTGGGGTTTTTACTTTTTCGAGATCTCGCGAAGAGAATCTGACCTTGACTTGGATTTTCGGATTGAGCTTTTCGTTAGCTTTCCAACGAGCCAAAGAACGTCGCAATCGGAGTTCGTATGCAAAAGTTATGATCATTTTACCGAATGGTGCGCGATCTACCATCTATATTTTTGCCCAAACTAAATAACTCAACATGAACTACACACATCACAAGAGCATCAACCACATCACAAGAGCATCAACTCAAGAATCCACATCACAAAGCAAAGGGGAGTAGAGAGAGTGAGGTCGTGGGAGGCCGGGCGACAAAGTGGAGGAGGCCGGCGCACGAGGTCGTGGGAGGCCAGTGGCGACGAGGTCGGGCGAGTTGGAGGAGGCCGTCGGCGACAAGCTCGGCGGAGGCCGGGCGCAAGGTGTGAGGAGGAGAAACGAGAGGAGGAGATGGAGGTATGAGCTGTGAGGAGGAGAGACCGCAGAGGAGGAGATGGAGGTTATATAAAGCGAGTTTGACCCTACCATTATGTTCAAATTTTCGTTTCGCCCAACAATCGAGAGCGGTTCTTGTTAAGAACCGCTCAGGATACGCCCTATCACGAGCGGTTTTTAATAGAACCGTCTCGATCATCCTGACGGTTCTAATTACAAACCGTCTATGATAATTCTTGGCGATGGCGATGCGGCGATAGTGGTAGTGGCGGTGCGGCGAAGGATATCACGAGCGGTTCTTAATTAGAACCGCTCAGGATATTACACGAATGATTCTCTACTAGAACCGCTCGTGATTGGGATTATCACGAGCGGTTTGTGAATAGAACCGCTCGTGATAATTCACGAATAGTTCTATTTACAAACCGCTCAGGATATATGACTATCACGACGGTTCTAAAAAATACCGCTCGTGATAGGCTTCTGCGCCACCCGTGGCCCGGACATACCCAACACAGACGGTTCCAAAGGAACCGTCTGTGATGGGGCGTCTACTATAGCCTGTTTTGTAGTAGTGCTCTAGGCTCAAGGAGGAGGCGGCGTCAAGGACGGCGACGCCATGCTCGAGAAGATGTGGGAGCCCGAACCCTAGCGTGCCGCGATGAAACTTAATCGTTTGATTGGGGGTGCGGGCAAACCCTAGAGTCCGAGTATAAATAGGGCTGAGCATCAGAGACGGTTCTAAAGTAGAACCGTCAGTACTAAATACACATCACAGACGGTTCCAACAAAGAACCGTCTGTGATATTATACATAAATGCAAATTCAGAACATATATGACATGCTCACATATTAGTAAAGCATTAGTTTGAGCTCAAAGTCTGATTTGCAGTTGTCATATTTAATTGGTGAAGAATATTGACAAAAATGATGAAGAATTACATCTAAATATTTGCTAAAATTGCTAATTTTACGACAAGTAGTTCAATTACACTTGTGCAAAGAACTTGGCGTACTCATGCGTAATCCTACAGTCGTCGCTGCAGAAGACGACGTAGTGATCCCACCCTACATTCACGTCGCACCCGGTGCTCGTGCAACGGTGGTCATCCTTCGGCACAGCTAACACCCGGCCCTGCGGCCCGGCCATCTTCCACATCACATTACTAACCGCGTCCGAACGAGTTTTCGGCACCGCATGCACACCCGGTTGGTCCTCTTGGCTGTCTCGCACCCGCTGCCGGTCGGCTCATCCTCGACTTGGCTGATGTAGTGCTTCCCAACGCCGGGCGCCTCGTCGACCGTGTAGAGGAGGAGGCCAAGGACGTTCGAGGCACACGAGGCCACGCTGCATGTCCAGGTGCGCGAAGACGAGAGTGAGCCCGACGATAAAGCAAGCCTCCAGGTTGCCGGCGTCGACCAGGTGGTTCACGATGACAAGGTAGCGCTCCTTGTCCAGCCACTTTATCGCCTCTTCCCGCTCCAGCGCCACGCGCCTCCCCACGGCGCGCTCCTTGGACGCCTTGTACATGGCCTTGCACGTGGCTCGTAGGCTGCAAAGGTCAACCATGGGCTGAGGAGAGCTCGTAGCCACGCGGCCAATGATGTCAACGACGACTTCGTGAGGAAGTGCGATGGCAATCGCCGACCTCCTCGCCTTGGTCCTCGCCGTCATGCTCCGCATGCTCACCATGGCGCACGATTGACGGTACTATAGCTAGCTATGTACGTATTGATCAATACCATGCGTCATCACCATAGTGCGCGATGATCATTCTTATAAAACAAGGAGTAGTGCCGGCGTGCGAGATGAATAGAGACAAAGAGACGCATGGTAACGTCGGCGCACGAGACGAACAGACGCATCGTAATGTCGGCGCGCGAGACGAAGAGACGCATCGCGCGGGAGTCAAAACATTGAATTATCACAGACGGTTATATTTTAAAACTATTTGTGATGTGTGTAATCACAAACGGTTCTTATTGAAAACCGTCTGTGATGAGGCCTCCAACTTCAGTTATAAAGATAGGAAAAGGAGCGTCAACCGTATTTATGAAAAACAATTCCCGAACAGACGGTGATGCTTTGGTTACCAACGATTTATTAGGAGCAGATTCTAATAAATCCTATCTGTCGGACTTTCATCTTTATTCGTTTAATCTTGTCATAAGTTGTTGGCCTATATAAATAACCATCAGAAGGACAGAACTAAGAAAAAATCACTCACAAACTTCCTATCTTTTCTTACTTCCATTTCTTCTTGAAGTTCTCATCTACATACCCTTCTAGTAAGACAAGATTCACAAAACAAATTGACTTCCGATCAAGTGAGCACTTCACTATTTATGATGTGTAACTTCCGATCAAGTGAAGTACACATCAAAGACAGTGAAGTTACACATACAGAACAAGGTGCCTGCCGGATTACATATCTTCTGCTTTCTTCTGTTGGAGATCAACTTCGATCACTTTAAAGGATCAATCCCGAGGAATTGGCCATCAGAATCGACTAACCAGTCGTTTCTCATTACAAACGATTCCAATAAATAACCGTATGAGAATTTAGTAATATTACATATGGTTCTTCAATATGAACCGTGTGTGATATTTCACAAACGGTCTTCAACATGAACCGTCTGTGATATTACCTCTTCACAGACAATTTTTAGTGCAGCCAATAACACAGACGGTCGCTAAAACAAAACCATCTGTGATTGTATTTAATATCGACGATTCTGGTAAACTATTTGTGATGAGGCATCCAGTATTAGTATTTTTGTAGTAGTGATTAGTATTAAAATATTTTCATAACATTATAATTTTATTTAGTATTATAACTATATTATAATAAAAATTAGAGCTCAAAGTTTTGGTTTTTTGGACCATGTCGATATGCTAAACGACGTGTATTCGAACGGAAACGAGTAATATATTAGCTTCCTCTTCCACCCAAGAACTTTTTTTTTATTAATTAACCCCTTTTTTAATTTTATTTTAAAGTTAACCTTCGGCGCACTTTATTTCCAATTCTGACCCTTTTGGTCACGCCGCCATGGTTGGTGACATGATAAAACAATTCTGTCATGCCACAAGATAAGTCTACTAAAATAGTACTTTTTGTCACGCCACTGGTGGTGGCGTGACCAAACAACACTGTCACGCCACCACCCGTGGTGTAACAAGAATTTGCCCAAATACATCACTGGTGATGGCGTGATCAAACAACACTGTCACGCTACCACTAGTGACGTGACCAAAGAGGTTAGAATTGGAAATAAAGTTAACGGGTTAACTTTAAAATAAATTTAAAAAAAGTTTAATTAATAAAAAAAAATTCTCCACCCAACTGTCTCCCTCCCTCTTCAATTCATTGATTGGTGGGTCCATCAAATCTTTTAATTAACTGAAGTAGTGGAGGGAACCGTACTAAGGTATCTTTTCTTGATACCACTCTCTCTAGAAGTACCGGCCTAGCACAACAATCCTGTGTGTCTGCCGCGCCTGGCAGGTGTTCGTCAATTTACTCCAGCGAGCGAACCTTTCGTGAATAACTTAACATGTGTGGGTTTTCGTGCGTAGCCCACACATGGTATCGTTTCACCGTGTGCTTTCCTCTGTTTCTCAACGGTAACAGGATTTGGGTTTTGCTGTATAACTGGGGCCATTTGTTAATTTCTAATCTGAGAAAATAAGAAATGGAAAAGAATGGTGGACCCACTTATCGGTGAGAGAAGAGGAAGAGATAAGGCTCGAGACTGTCCAGATGGTAACATGATTTAGGTGGTGCTGTGTATAACTGGGGCCATTTGGTAATTTCTTATTTGAGAAAATAAGAAATGGAAAAGGAAAAGAATGGTGGGCCCACTTATCGGTGAGAGAAGAGGAAGATATTAGGCTAGAGACTGTCCAGCCCTATCCTTACGCGTGCACGACTTAGGCTGCACCCGAGCGTGGCGGATGGGGCGGTGCTCTCTCGAGCGGCCATGCGCTTCGGCGCCGGCCGTTAGCTGCCACCACGTGGCTCCCCCTCCTCCTCATTCTTAAGGTGTATCCTTCCTCTCTTTTCTTTACCCCCAAAAATAGTGAGCTCTCTCCTCCTCTTTTGGTTCTTCTTCTCCGATTTGGTTTCGGTTCTTGAGGCTTTGAGAGCCGCTGCGCCGCCGTGGTGGGACCCGGCATCGTCGGCGGTGAAGACTGGTTTTCCCTTTCCTTGCGCATCTCGGTTTTCCCTCTTGCTTCATCTCTTTGTTGAGGTGCAGTGAGGGCTTCGATTTGTGCCGATTGGAGGTGGAACCGATCGGCTTTTGGGTTGATCTTGAGTGGAAGAAGACTTTTGGTTTTGGTGATTGGTGCTCCATGGGTGTTTTCGGCCGATGCATTCTCAATTGGTCTTTGTGCGGCATTCTCTGTACCTCGTCTTCGCACACCGGTGTGTCTTGGTTTGTGAAGTTGGCATTGTATCTCCGTCAATCTCGTCTGGTATTCGCGGCATAGTGGGGCGATTGGCTTTCTGAGACAGCGCATTTCGTGTGCCTTACCCGGTTCTACTTGGTGGCTTCAAGTGCCATCCGCTTCGTGAGTTTTATGTTTTTTCATAATTGCATTACTCAACTAAAGTGTGTTGTGCTCGTTGATTCTACGTTTTGTAACTTTGACTAGTACTGGGAGACTTGGTTTAGTAATATTGTGGGTTTAGATTAATACTCGATGAGGATTATTGTCACTTGTGAAATTGGGTTGATATCATTAATTATAAATCAGACTTGAACTTGTTGTTTGCATATTGTTGTTGCTTGTCATAGCTCTGTTACTTTCATTTGGTTCAGTTGCCTCTCTGTTGACCGAATTTGGCTATTGGTAATTTCTGTTTGTTCACTGTGATATGCATGTTCCTTCTATTGGCCGAAAGGACTAAATGCTATTTTGAGATCTCAGTTTTGCACTGTGAGATAATAACTCCCTTTCTGTTGGCTAAAAGTATTGAATGTTGTTTTATGACTTGTGAGATAACTAAATATATGTTCTTGACATAAAAGTATTGCATTCATTTCAATTCAAAAATCTGATTTATAGTGTCATGTCTAATAAGTGAAGAATATTGACAAAAGTGGCGAGGGGGCCAAGATCTAATCTTGAGCATCCCGATATCTGAGAGCAAATAATCAAACATTTAAATACGAGCATATGCTGATTTTATATGTTTTCGAGTCCTATCTTTGAGCATATTATCCTATTTAATTGACGTAAAGAAATTACATGTTTATATGTCATTTGTATGCTTTTGTGAATATGCTTTAATTATATTTATTATTGCTGAAATTATATTGGATATTTTCTAAAACCGCTAATTTTACAGCAGGTGATCGTTATAGTACGTGATATATGACATGTACCTTCCCATGCGTGCAGCAGCGTGTTAGAGCCTAGAGCCGAGTACGTCCTCGTGCTCCTCTTTTTTTTAGAGAGAGAGAGAGAGAGAGGGAGGGAGGGAATAAGCAAGTACGTATGGCTGGTAGTCTTAGTGAGGACCACGCCGACCCCAACCAATGAAACATGGATTCGGATCCTACTCATTAAAGTCATTAAAGGGTAAATGCAGATGATAAATAATAGTCTATGCTAGGAGCGTATCTCAATAATCCGATCGAAATTGAAAAGTTAAGATCAAGTGCTACATTGTATGTGCTACCACATAATTTTCTTTGTGCAGTAAAACAGGGTAGAAAAAAAATTACAGTACCATACAGTGATAACTGAAGTAACATCATATTATTATACACATAGTACCCTCTGCAGTACTGCACACAGTCTAGATCCACGAAACATTTCTCCACGCACACGCGACGTGCTCTTGTTCTGCTTGGGACTCGCAACTTTACAAGTCTTAGACCGGCCACCACAACCTCTCGATGCAGCATGGCACAGTACTCCTCGAGCAACGCACGCAATCTAGCCGGCCGGCCGGCCAGCTCCCCAACCAACTCCAATTAATCAGTCGATCCCACCGCGCTTACCAGCCACTCTTCTCGATCGATCCACTAGTATATATCACAAGCATCTCCGATCACTAGCTACTCCAGTGAACTCCCAGCCGTTGCGCATACCCAGCGACTCACACGCACGCACAAACTTGATCGGAACTCGGGATCGATTAGTTGTAGCTAGCTATGGCTTTTGCAGCCAGTGGTAGTGGTGCTCGGGCGGCGGCGGCTGCGGCGGCGGCGGTGGCGGTGGCGGTGGTGGTTGGGTTTGCGGCGGCGGACTTCGCGGCGGACCGGGCGGAGTGCGTGGACCAGCTGATGGGGCTGGCGACGTGCCTGACGTTCGTGCAGGATAAGGCGACGGCGCGGGCGCCGACGCCGGACTGCTGCGCGGGGATGAAGCAGGTGCTGGGCGCGAGCAAGAAGTGCCTCTGCGTGCTCGTCAAGGACCGCGACGAGCCCGCGCTCGGCTTCAAAATCAACGTCACCCGCGCCATGGACCTCCCCTCCGTCTGCTCCATCCCTGCAACCTTCTCAGACTGCCCGCGTACGTACTCTACTCCACTCTACTGCCCCCTCCAGTTCAAAAAAAACTAGTAGTTTTAAAATACATCAGACAAACTTTGAAAACTTTTGTTATCCATATATATCTTTTTAAATATTTAGGTTAGATACATGAAAATCATATAGGTAGATTCCTCTCAAAAAGTACTTTTATAATATTATAATTTTATTGGATTTTACAAATATTTCGCAATAGTATTTAGTGATCAAAGTTACATTTTAAGAACTACATCGATATCCAAAATAATTTATTTTTTGAACCGGAGGAAATACGACTAATTCGGTTAATAATTCCATTCACTAGTTCATGCAGATTGGTCGACACATGCATGCTAATGCTAGCTATTCAGATCGACCGATCGATCGATGTGTTGGCACTTGGCGATCACGAACCTAGCTACGCGTCGCATCCGTGCCTCCCCTCCTCGGAATCTGAAATCTCTCGCTCGGATGAGCTGAACACTGGACCTGGACCCTGCATGCACGTGTCGGCAGAGAAGCTAGCTAGCGTCCAAATAAACCCTGGAGTCGCGTTAGCAGTAGCACACCGTACGTACGTACGTACGTTATGCACGGTCAAGGGCCCAAGAAAATTAATACATTAGAGCAGGCGGAGGCGGTGCATGCACTGCACTGCACTGCGCAGTTGCTCTGCAAGTTAATACTAGTATATCAGAGCAGCTCTAGCTTAATTTTTGTACTGATCAGTGATCAGTACCCAAAAACTCGCGGTCTTAATTTTACCTGCACATATAGCGTTTTGTCTCTGGTTCCCTGCACGCATGATTCATCGATCACTTACGTGTCGGTAATGATTTGCATGCTCCGGTACTGATTTGCATGCACCCTGCAGAGATACTCAACATGTCGCCCGACTCCAAGGAAGCGCAGATCTTCAAGGATTACGCGAGGCAGCACGAATCCAAGAACGGCACCGCATCTGCCGACGCCGCCGGTAATTCACTGACCTTTGTTTTCTTAGGGAGAAATTTCATATTATGCCAGTGAATAACAACATAGTTCACAATATGTCATTCGTTGTGAGATTAACATATATACTTCAGTGAAACGTCAGTAATATATTATAAAGATATGAAGTTATTCAATGACATACATTGAATTATCTTTTTTTTTAATATCAGGCTCATTTTCTTCACATACTGTGTCGCATAAGAAAATCGCCTTTTGTTTCCAAAAGAGAGAGAAGAAAATCACCTTGTTACACTAGGAGTACAAAAAAAAATCTTTACTACTGGTAGTAGACTAGTAGTAGTTTAGTACTGTAAATCGAGCGAGAAAGTTCTCAGCTTTCTCTGCTTGCTTGCAGTTGCATGTACGACCGGGACGTGTCGACAGTCACGCGAGGTGTCCACGTACGCACGCGATCCTGACGTGCTGTTATGTTGGGAAAGCTATAGGCAACGCTGCGCCAGTAGTACTGCGCATTCAAGCGGTCAAGCCTGAGGAAGTGACATGAGAAATCAATGGCATGTATGCTCCATCCGTCCAACTGTACCCAAAATCTGGAGCAACGCTACGTTTGTCAAGCTGCCCAAAATCGCGGTACACCGAGACCACCCTGCGCCCGCACCGACACATGTACCATGCGCAACAGCGACTGCAGCGAATCGCACCCGTCTGTCTGGAGCTAGATCAGACGGTGGTTGCAGGTCAGGAGCAGTAGGCGTTAGTTAATAAGTGGCAAGTGTGCGCATGTTAATTTGGATAAAATAAGTTTCAAGGAATACTGTGGAGTTCTGCGCTTCTACTACTAGTACCGTAGTTTTCAGAACTTGGGCGCCCAATGCAAACAACTACGGTGTGATCTTGTGCACATGCATTCAGGGTGGACCTAGGTCAAAAAAAAAAGAGCGGCGGCACAAGTGAGCTATCAGGTTATCTCTGCTAGGCTGATCAGAGATACAAGTGGTCAGACATTAAACTACTTTATTAAAAACTGAAATTTGAATGGTACCTTCTCCAGGTCCACACCTGCCTGCATTGCATGTCACGAAATTAATGTGCGCTTTTCTGCTATATGAGCTATGTTACTATTGTAGTACTGTGCAATGCAATTATGGGAGACTAGAGAGTGCATAAAGTTCTAACCCCGAACTCCCTTCGTACACAATTAGTACAAATTTACAAGTAATTGTACAATGTAGAAGCATACTGGCACTGCTACACACACTTCATACGAATCTTCTCTGGAGCCGCACTTACTTTTTCTCACACGCACGCTCTCTCGTACGTACGTGCGTCTCCATCGCTTAATTTTTGCTGCAGGTAGCGCGGGCGGGAAGAGCGCGAGCACGGCGCCGGCGGGAGGCGCCGGCGCGGCGGGGAGGCAGCGCTGCACGCTCGTCTTCTACCTCGTCTCGGCACTGCTCGTCTCCGTTTCTCTCCTCGCGTGGTAGATATTCAGATAAGAGACAGGCGTACCCGATAAGGTATCTGGTCTAACTCTGCGATGCCTGTGCTGACTGTGCGCCAGCAACAACCTGTACTACGTACTCTCCCAGCTACCCCCTCCCTGTGCTCGGCTGCTTTCCAGCCTGGGCTTTAAATGCGATGAAGCAGAGATTGATTCTTGTTTAGTTGTGTGTCTGATCATCAATTGATGTTGCGAGTTTGGTTTCAACAAGCTCAGTTTCTCAAGAGTTTTTTTTTCGAATGCAAGAAACCTGCTGGGTATGTAATAGAAGTTCACTTGATATGTTACAAGTTGGGAAGAATCTTCAGCTTTGTCATTTTCGTACTTAAGCCCGTGTTTTTTTAATCTGTTCTTGAGCTAACGTTGCAAAGTTTTTTTAGTGGCTCGGTTTTGCCTGAGCTGCATTAAAAAGAAATGGGGCCCTTGCGAGCACGTACGCCGAGCACGAGACTCGAAAATGGACGGGTGGGGGACACACCGTCCCCTTTTGCCAACTGAGCTACGCTCAGCTCTAACTAACTTTGTAAAGTTGGGGTGTTAATTGAAATGGTAAATGTCACTTAATCCTACCAGGAAAACATTGCTCCAAATCCTGGGTGAGGAGGTCTGAACAACTTGTAATCACCTTGTCCATCAACTGATGTCGGTTTAACGAGAGAGCGCGCATGCGCTATAGCACATGTCTCGAGGATTGTTGAATTAGTGCGTTCTTCTTCTTCTTTTTCCCTTGATGATGAATATCCAGAGTATTGTTGTAATACGACAGACTAACTAATAGCGTTGCACATTTTATTATCTGCATAATTGCAACAACAATGTCTTAGTGGAACTGATAGATATTCCCAATAACCGTATATCCTTCAGCCTTACGCGATCCAACCAATCTCTGCAAAAAAACGAGGCATAAATGGAATGTTTATATTTTTTTCGCGAGTAATGTTTGTGTACATATAGAGATTTACATATAACGCCACGTAACGTAAAGAGACAACAGAGACATAAAACATACGAATTCAAGTAAGTAACACTTGCAATTCATCCGACAAAACCATGAGCTAGGAAAACATAGGTAAATCAACACTTTTTCAAGCATGTACAAGTACGACCAATTAGACGATTGCCATGATAGTACTTTGCAAGAAGCTCGTCCAACCAAGACTACATTAGATAAGCTCCTAATCCTCTCTCTCTCTCTCTCTCTCTCTCTCTCTCTAAAAAGTTCTCCAAATCATTCGATGAACAGCTAACTGCCTAAGAAGCATCTTTCCACTTTTGGCAACCGTCCAACGAAACCCTCCATTGTCCCCACCTAAAAAATTGGAAAAATCCGAAGCACCCCGACCGAGCTCCAAATACACTTCTAGAAGCTTCTAGATCTCGCGGGAGGAGGGGAGAGGGGAAGCCCGCCCGCGCTAGGGTTTCCCGCCTCGATGGCGTCCGCCAAGTCGTCGAGGTCGCGCCCGGACGGCCACTCCGGCATGTTCCCGGTGAACGCGGCTGCCGGCGCCGGGGGCGGCGATGGCGGGGTACGGCTTGCCGACAAGCTCAAGATATTCAAGACCGACAACTTCGACCCTGACGCCTACGTGCAGTCCAAGTGCCAGAGCATGAACGAGAAGGGGGATCGATCCCGTTGGAAATTGGCTTCGGGTTGTGGTGGAAAGGTCTCGTTTTGTGTTCGAGAGGTGTGAGGGATACGGGGTTTGGAGTTTTCCAATGCATTTGGGCTACGTAAGCGTGAATTGGGCGTGATTTGGTTTGCATTTTAGCGGAAATGGTTACTGCATGGGATTAGATGTGGTATGGCGGTGGTGTAAAGATGACATTTTTTAGTCTGGTTTTGATATGTTTCGAATTCCGGGTCTGATTATGCTAAAAAAAACTGTCATTTTTCTGTCCCGATGCAAGTTCCACACAAAACTATGATTGCAGTGCACAGACGAAATGAGATAGAATAAGTTTGGAGAATAGGTTTGGATATTGTACAATTCGCTGGAGCTTGGAGGAAGCACTGAAGCAGAGAGATGTTACCTGTGTGTTATCTGCGGGCACGGCGGGCACATACAGATTTAGAAATGTTTGTAATTACGCCTTTGTAAAAATGGAGAAGAAAGGAGAGTTCATAGCGAATTATGGTGGCCCTCGTGATGAAATGGATCATGTGCAAGTTTAAGTGAAACTCTCGAATCCTGCGACTTTTCTAAGAGTAATTTTGTTTTTATCATGTGTTAGAAAGATAACATTTGTTGTATGAGATAAATGGAGACCTTCAAATAGATGGTGTGTTCTGAGAGGCACATATTCTTAAGTCTTCTAGATATTGTTCTGGGTTAGTGTCCACTGTTGCTCTTAGTTATGGAAAGGTTACCATATTAAATTTGGTGGAAAGATGATGCTATGCTCCATTTTGCTGTGCGGATTTGGGTACTTATTACGGGACCTATGGAGCATTCAATAAATAGATACTGGCATGCAAATTTGATTTATTTATTTAGAAGTAGGACATTTTTTTTTTGTCAATTTCTGGGTAGGCCTCTAAAAGAACTGTCAGTTTTTAATTCTCTGTTCATCCATAAGGATGAGTACTTAACTGGGTTTACTATCAACTCCCACAAATTTAATGAACAATCTTGAATTTTAGGAAAATCAGTTTTTTTTAAATTAAGCACTCTGTTTGTTTGAGTAATGTATGGACGGTTCTCCATTCATATGGATGGTGCAATTGCAGAAAATAAGGGGATCCTAAACCATAGTATGCACTCTTTTTGTTGCAGAAAACATGTTCGTTCCTCTAAAAAGATGTGCGCACTAGCATGTTTCGAATTTTTTTTATTTAATCCTTTTTTAATTATATTTTAAAATTAATCCCTCGCCAACTTTATTTCCAATTCTGACCCCTTTGGTCACGCCACTACCCGTGGTGTGACCAAATAGAACTTATCACGCCACCAGCTCTGGCGTGGCCAAGGTGCCGAGCAAGCCCTCGCTCGCCGCCAGGCGTGGAGGCTTTATGGCATCTGTCACGCCTCCTTTCTCGGCGTGACAGAGAGCGATTGTCACGCCGTAGTTCTTGGCGTGACATATCTATCTGTCACAATAAACATTGGACATAACAAAAGCTCAGTTTCCTGAGACGTGCTGGCAGTTTAACGGCACAAACATATGCATAATTGACGGGTTGTTTCACAGCGACTTGAGTGTGTTAGGCCATACACAAGGGGCGAAGAACACCAAGAAACAAGGAGATGCAAAAAGATCCAAAACCTACACTACCTGAGTCTCTCGTGCTCAGTCACGCTCGAGATCCCGTTCTCGAGACCGCCCAAACCACGTGTTTGGGACCGCTCAGAGCTTGCCTCTGAGTGCGACCTACACTACCCTGGATCCACGTGCGAATGCGCTCGAGATCCGTTCTCGAGACCGCCCAAACCACGTGTTTGGGACCGCTCGAGGCTCATTCTCGAAATCGCCCGAGACTTCGCTCTGGTGCGCTAAACTACTGCGCCGAGTGCCACGAACCACTCGTTCGGGAAATCTTATATGCAGAAAGGAGATAAGTTTACATGCTTTACAGATGGTTTGGCGCACTAAACCTAGTCTACCTCCAAATGAGATGCCTATCACAGCACACAAATTGTTACAATTCAATCTAGTCCTTCCATCATTTAAAAAGTTGTCACACACCAGAATCGCATGCCCTACTTCTGGTTTTCAAACATCCTATCATATATATATAATGTACAAGTATTATTTTGCAATGCACGTTGTTGTCATTTTTTTTACAGTGCTGTATGTTTTCATTCTCTGTAGATGCAACACAAAGCAACGTATATATATGAGTTACAAGATAAAACAAGAATAGGAGAACATCAAAACGATGCATTTTTTTGTCGACGAATACAAGGAGGTTATTCAGATCATGGCAGTGGAAAGTTAAAGGAAAGCAATGTACATAAAAAAAACTTTTCAGAATAGGTGATGCCAATGCAAACATATATGGAACTTTACCATCGTCATTCCTGTACAACTCAAGCAATTGGTATGTATGTGAGACTAAAGTTACTTCTTTTAAGTATTATCAACTTTGGCGTAACTAGAAGGACTAGAAGGAGGCCACCCCGAGTGGAGAATGCTCCTATTGAGGCGGGCATGGAGGACGAGCGGAGGTTAGAGAGAACCTAATGCTCGATACCATGTTAGATGGAGACAGAGAGTGCAAATATGAATGGTTGGTTGTATTGCAATAGCCCAAGGGCCAATATATAGTACAAGGACACACACAAGAGTAAACTCTATACTAGAGTGGAATACCACAAATGCCCTCAACAAAACTGAAATCAAAACAACAAAAAAAGTAGTACAATTCCAACAAGTGCAACAGCCTTCATCCTTAAGTGCTCTGTAACTTCCTCACTGGTGTATAATGAAAAGTTTTCTGCACCAATATTGGTACTTGTATTTACCCACTATAAGTCTAGGCTCACAGTGCTAAAACTCTGGTGATAAACACATCAGGACAATTATGGTACTATGCCTTGCTAACCTCAAACCATGTACTACCAAATCGGAATGCATGTTATAATTTTCACTTTTCTTACTGTTAGGATGTTTGTATCTTCCTAGTGGAACTTGCAAATTAATCTCAATAATTCTTTGTACGTTTTATATGGATGATTTGCAACTTGAATGTGTAGAAATCCAAAGTCAATTAACTAATAAACACATTCTCATACACACATTAATGAAGCAACCTAAGCAAGGCGTAAAAGCTGTGAAACAAGTTGGTAGTATAACAACGGTACCTTCCAATTCGATTGTAAAGAAAAGACGAGAAAAGGCTGCGAATTTCCCGGACTTACGTATCTTAATATGTCCCGACGAGAACCCAACACTGCACAATTTCGTTTACGGATGTCAATCAATTACATGTTACATACTGATCCGAACTACATAGTAACTCATGTATTAGAAAAACACCATTGTGTTTCTTTGGACATGAGAAACACCATTATATCTGAGATGAGAGGATAACTCTTATGGAAATTCTTTAACGAGATAGTTTTCGATTAAAAATATATGTTCCTAGAAGCGATTTCAAATTAAGCTTCTTCAGAAATGCAGACCTTACCCTTCATGGTCATTTGAACTTGAAGAATTTTTGCTCTCGATAGATTGACATTAATTGCTCGTTCGTAATCTCGGTGAAGCATTTCCTAAGGAACTAATATTCTCGATATTTTACATACTGCTCATCTGCACAACTTTCTTTTAATCGGCACTAAATACTCGATACAACCAATAGCAAATGTCTCTAGCTCGGTTTCAATCAAACATCAATTTAATATATGATTATATGATATAGTTTACGCACGACCAATTTAGCTACTCGAAAACCCAAAAAATGTTAATTAGTTTTATGGGTTTTATACCTCGATGTAAGAAAGCCGTGGGGAAGGACAAAGGGCGCCGGAGGGAGGAGAGCCATGGCGGGACGGGGCGGAGGCTTGGGAGCAGCCAGCCATGGCGGCAGGAGGCAGTCTTGAGGGGAGCAGAGCGGTGGCGGCAGAGGCAGAGACCCGGCGAGGAGCCAGCCACGGGAGGAAGAGCGGCCTCCTCGTGGCCTTGAGGAGAGCCCTCCGGCCGAGGAGCGGCGCAGGCGAGAGCGATAGTAGAAGGTAGAAGATAAGAAAAATGAGGAACAGGTCGGGTGGCCAAGCATAAATCCCCATTGTCACGCCAAGTCTCATGGCGTGACAATACCTAGTCACGCCATGAGTCCGGTGTGACCAAAGTCGCCACGCATAGCTCCAAGCCGGCACGGCCAGGCGAGGCTTGCGTGGCGGCTTGAGTCACGCCACCTCCGTGAGTGTGGCGGTGTTGTTTTGTCACGCCACGGAGGTGGCGTGACTAAAGGGTTATTTTAAAAATAAAGTCTTGTGGGAGATTAATTTAAAAAAAAGTTAAAAAATGATTATTTAATAAAAAAAATTCAGCATGTTTCGCTTATAATACTTTGGTGTCTCAAGTGCTGTGCAATCCGTACAAGTAGCAACACTTCTCGGAATAATTATTGTCACTAATTTTGAATTGGTATTTGGTAAGAACCACAATCCAACAAATATTTTAGAACGGAAAAGGAGGCAACAAATTTCTTAGTAGCAATTCTTCTATTATTCGAATTTTTGGCGGATATGGCGCGTTTTCATCTCGTATTTGCAAATCTGACCACAACTATTGTGTATTTGCAAAAATATTACCGCTCGCACACAGTGGCCGTGCGCTAGCGCCGAAAATCCCGACACATGGCGTTGACGCACGACTACCGTGCACCAACGCCGCCGTAGTCAGCGTGTGCCCGCAGCCGCACCCGACCCACACCACGTCAGTCCACTGGTGCATGGCCACCATGCGCCACACACACAATAGCTAATTAGGGCTAATTAGGTTAGTATAGGTTAATTAGTTAATAGGTTAGTTAGTTTTAGACTGAAATTTGGAGGATTTTAAAATATAGCAAATGAGTCTAAAAAATTATAAAATTTTTTGTGGAGCCTCTCAACACCGTGTACTTGCTTGTATAAATTTTTCGTAATTTTATTCGTTCAGAATTGTTATCGATATTTTGTATAAGTGTCATGTTCGCATGAATCAATAAATGTAGAAAATGAGCTCAAAAAAATTAAAAAACCTCGCGCCCTCCTCCTCCCTCCCGCCACACCCCTTTGGGACTATTCTGCGGAGAATTAAAAAACCTCATGGTGGCCATCTTTCCCATCGTCCCTCCTCCCTCCTCCGTATATTTGTCACCTCGTCTAGAAATTCCGGTGGTAAAACTTACGGAATTCCCGGCGCCAACGTCGCGACTCCTCCTCCGCTCGGCTACAAATACCGAACTCTGGCACTCGCTCTTCGCTCATCTTATTTGCGTTTCGATTCTCGTTCTTACACTTGTTGCTGAGAACTCAAAGAACGTAACATAATTAATTTTATTGGGAGGTTAACTGTTTTTTTGCTTCTCGTCGCTCGGCCTTGATTAATTACTTCCCTAAAGGACAGGTAATTTGTGTTATGCTTTTGCCATTATTACCGTAGTCGTAATTAGTCAGCTAGTCGTAATTAGGTAGTTTAGGGGTAATTAATTCGTAATTAGTTAGTTGACTAGTAATGAATTAGTTTAGTGGTAATTAATTAGTCGTAATTAGTCAGTTCACTAGTAATGAATTAGTTTAGTGGTAGTTAATTAGTTGTAATTAGTTTAGTAGTCATCATTACAGCATATTAAGTAAGTGAAAATGAAGTACTGGGAATTTTTTAGTGGTAATTAATCAATCGTAATTAGTTAGTTTAGAGGTAATATATTAGTCGTAATTAGTTAGTCATAACTCATTCGTAATTATTTAGTGGTTTTTGTGGCTTTAGGTATTTTCGAACATGTAAGATTTGTTTGTGTTTTACGACGATTGTCTCGTACGTACCAGACACGATGGATTGGACCTGTCGAGATGCCAGTACAAGGTGGTCCAGAGTTGCATCCAACTTGCAAATACTATCCTAGTTGTTGCTTGTGTTATTGTGTGATTACCCTTACGTTGATATAATCAACCAAATTGTAAAACAAATCATATTTAAAACTTATCAAACTAGGATGTTATTTTGGTTTCTGATGAATATTTGTCTGCAAGAAATACGTTAAGGCAGTGGGCTGCCTTATCCTTTTGTTCTAAAAAGTATCTTCTGTAGAAAAAAAACTGAAAAGAATTATGCACTTAGTCACTTAGAGAAATGCTAACCATGCGAACTAGTTTGATTGGATAGAAGGATAGAAGACCTTCAGTATTTTTTCCAGACAGATGTTTCGGGAGTTTTTGGCTTAAATGGTATTGTTTGCATGTGAAATAGCAAATCTAGCCTCACCTAAAGATCAAAGCAAAAAAAAATGACACCGCGAACTCGCTAGTAGATGACATATGTCCTCGTCCGCATAGATCCCTTCGTCCTCTCTCCTGGAGAGAGGACTTCCCTCGTGCACGCTCCTGAGGAGGGAACTTCCCTTGTCTACACGCCAGACGAGAGGACTTCCCTCATACTGCTAATTAATTACGATTACATTGATTATGACTAGATAATTATGACTAATTAACTACGATTAACTAACCACGACTAATTAATTATGCATAATTAGTTATGACTAAATTAATTACGACTAATTAACCACGATTAAATTGATTAGGACTAATTAATTACGACTAAATTAATTTTGAATAATTAATTACAACTAATTAATTACACATGTTAATTAATTAACCCCACCACGTAATTATTTAGTCATAATTAATTAACCTCTACCGTGTAATTATTTAGTCATGTAATTAACTTGTACCGTGTAATTAATTACACGGGTTTAATTAATTAATCCTTGTCTGCGCCATGGTGGGGACTTCTTTCGTACTACTAGTTAATTAATTAATTACATGGGTTTAATTAATTAACCCCCACCGTGTAATTAATTACATGGGTTAAATAATTACAACTAAATAATTTCGACTAATTAATTACAACTAAATAATTACATGGTGGTGGTTAATTAATTAATCGTAATTAATTAGTTGTAATTAATTTTCCATAATTATTTAGGTGTAATTAATTAGTCAAAATTAATTCAATCGTAATTAATTAGTCCTAATCATTTTAGTCGTGGTTAATTAGTCGTAATTAATTTAGTCATAACTACTTATTCATAATTAATTAGTCGTAGTTAGTTAGTCATTAGTAATTAGTCCTAATTATTTAATCATAATCAATTTAATTGTAATTAATTAGCAGTATGAGGGAAGTCCACTCGCCTGGTGCGCGGACGAGGCAAGTCCCTCCCCAGAAGTACGGACGAGGAAATCCTCTCCAAGAGAGGAGACAAGGACACATGTTGGAAGTCCCCCCAGGAGAAGGTACGAGGACACATGTCGGAAGTCCCCCCTACCAAAGAGAGGGGATGAGAGGGCCCGCATGATACCATTTTTGGCTTTGATCTTGGGCTAGAATTGCTATTTCGCATGCAAACAGTTCCATTTAAGCTAAAAACTCGATGTTTTGGTAACTAGACTCTAAAGTTTAGATGACAAGTCATGGAACTAGAGCATTCATGCTGCACCTTGCAAATTTTCCCAAGAAAGGATGGCGAGCATTGCTGAAGATATGTTTGTGGCTCTCAGAGGACCAGAGCTTTTGGGAAGAGATAGAAGAGGGATCAAGGGCTCTGGGTCCCCTTGGACTTCAGCAGGTGAGCTCTTTTTCTCTCTTTTACGCCAACTATTGTTGCTTTGTTGTTCTTATTTTTACCGTCCTTCGCAGTTCTACCTGGATATGCAATTTGTCATCTTTTTTTTTTTTTGAAAGTCCGGGATTTAACCCCCTCCGGTCCGCGTTATAGAAAAAGCCTTTTCAATCCATGAAGACCACGAGAGCCAGCCGTAAACCAAAGTATGGTGATAAGCACTATAACTCCCCTCATTTTTTAATCGAGCCTCACCATTCAACAACCTCTACACCCACACCCACACACCCACCCCCACACACCACACCCACACCCACACACACACCCCATGAGACAACCAAGGTGAGTATCACCACTCGAACCTAGGTGGGTTGGTTGGCCCTGCCAACATCAACCAAGTGAGCTAAGCTCACTTCTCTGTCATCCTTTTTTGGCAAGGTCGTTTCTTATGTCGGCATGTACATCGTCATATTGGACATCATTGATAGAGCGATGGCAGCATTTTCTGCTACTGGAATGGACCCTGATAGGTATTTCACTATTTATCCGACTTTCATTTATCCTTCCAGTGGTTAATAAAACATTTTCGATCCAACTAGTTTTCGTAGAAAGTGCTTCTATTTGTGCAGTGTTACACTGTAAAGGCAAGCATATGCCCTCATGTGTTTTGCTTCATTTTGTTACAATCGTAGATGGTAAGATGGATTATAGATTCCTCCCAGACCAAAACCAGGTTGGGAGGGAAGTACAAGTGGAACCTATGGCTCTATGGCTTTCAGTAAATAATTTCTGACTATTTTACTAGGATAGTAATTCTTCGTGGTTCCTTCCTAAGGCTGCTGGCCTTTTAACTGAAAAGCTAATGTACCGGCTTAATCTCTGCAGCGTGCTTCCAAGTGACGACTGGTTCATCGACGTTGCTCATGACGCCATCAGTAGGATCAGTGGGAAGGCCCGAGTTGCCAATGGGGAGAGGGAGGTGAACAGCCCGACGGCGTCCGTTTCAGCTAAATCCATCTCGTCGGTCAGATCGCACGGCAGCTCCTAGTGTTCAGGGTAGCCTTTTGTAGACAGGTTCTTGTATAGGAGTAAGCAATAGAGTGTCCGTTTTCCTTCCCTTTTTTGTATTTTATCCTTTGTATCTTCTGGCTTTATTTCCGATCTGTGACCTGCTGTGCTAGTATAGATGAGTGGTTGGTTATCTTGCCTAGGAAAATCCTTTGAATTGAGTCATTGTTCAGAGCTGTGGTTTGTATTTGGTAAGCATTGCATGGCCAGTATGGCAGTATATGGCAACGAGCTCCCCGGCCGTTGCGTCATTCTTCCACCAGGAGGTACCCGAGCGCGCGGCACGGCCGGCGATGGCGTCTGGTTGGCTCGGCGACGGCGAGCCGAGCGCTGGTGCGCGCGATCCAACCCCACACGGTTGGGAAGCAGAAATCGAGGGAAATAATCTCGGCGTGTCCTGGACGCAGTCATGTATTACTACACTACGACTAGCCGCGTAGAAGAATTGTAGATGCAGCGCACGGCGTGACGCCCACGGACAAGGCAGTCGACGACGACGACAACAAAAGCGCGCGCGAGCGTGCAAGGTGCAACCACACGGCCGCCTCCCCATACACAGATTCGAACCAGAGTTTTCGCTGCCCCGGTTTGACCGAAAAACGAAAAATTTCGGTCAAAAAATTTGAATTTTAAATGTAAAAAGATCAAATTCAAGCAAATCGATTTTCTAGGGACCGATTTGTATCCCTAACGGTGTTAAGACTTATAGAGCCGATTTTCGGCCGCCGAAAATCAGAACCTGATTCGAACACGCGCTTTGAGGGAATTATTCATTTATTTAATAATATTTTAAAATTAATCCCTCGCTAACTTTATTTTCAATTCTGACTTTTGGTCACGCCATAACGCACGACGTGGTCAAACCGCTTTGTCAAGCCACTGTACTTAGCGTGGCTAAATATATCACGCAAGCCCTCGTCTACACGTCATGCCAATGTGAAGGGCTTGCGTGGCCGTTGTCACGCCACGTGAGTTGACGTGACAAGCATGTCTTGTCATATCACGCAAGTTGGCGTGACATGCCGGCTATTTTTTAAAGATATTTTTAGATGAAGAAATCTTAATTGTTGCATAAGATACGTGGATCATTTGACAGGAAAGATATAATTTTAATACACAAGTTCACTGTTTCATGTGGTCATGTACATCGTTCTTAGCATTTGATTTTGCACGGACATCTGTTCCAAAACTTTAAAATCTGATTTGAGATAGCAAGAATTGAACGGTACTAACTGAATGTACAATCCTAGACAATAGATCTTATTTCGAACATGTGATGTTGTTAGTTTGAATGAACAGATGGATGAATAGACAGACACATCCCATCCTATTGCAATGATAGCTAGTGCTCGTCGTCACTTAGGGGTCAAAGACCATTTAGTACCTACTTCCAAAACACGCCTTTTAGACCTTTATTTTTATGTTGTTCCCTATCTTGCTACGCCAAGAATTGAATGCAAAAAGAGAACGAGATTTAAAGTCAGCTTTACAACGTAGTTGCGAATTGAAATAGACTTTATATTCAAGTTGCAAATTACATGCCGTGTAGGGTTTGGTTACGTGCATAAGGAACGACATCATACACGTTGCAACAAACTGAAATATACCTACGATACATATGCGCCTTTTTAGAATAAAAATAAAGTCGATTGGCACATAGATCATTAGTTTTGGCCGCCCATCGCTCCCATCCTCTTGTCTCCTTGCTGCCCGTGGCGGCGGCGGCCAGTCTTGAAGTCAACCATGCCCTGCGAGACGGGCTAGATGCTTGAATGATGTTAGGATAACACAACTTCGGGCCAAATTAATAATTATGATGCATATTGAATATAACTTACATCTTCGATCCGGAGTGCGCCTGGGCGATGGGGAGCGCTAGTACGGCCAACGATCTCACTTGCAGGAGTCTTCCCCTTATCTGTCGCCGCTTGGCCCCGTCGTACTCATATGCTTTCTTGGGCTCGTCTAATACCTTTTTAGTTGGTTCGGGATCGGGCGCATAAGGTGTCCAGCACTTGAAGGTCTCAGCTCACATCGCATAGTTCAACATGTACTTCTGTTGGATGAACATCCTATCGTACATCTCCGGGCTATCGATTCATTAGAAGAAATTGCATTGCATCTCCGGTTGCCATTATGCGTGGGTATACTAAGGGATTTTTGGAACGGAATGTATGATGTGAAAAATCTTTGTGTGTGCGAGATACGCTTACAAGGTGGTGGTCGCACGTGTAGTACGCCTGAGCGACCGTCACTGGTTGTGTGGACTGGATGGTCTTTGCCGGTTCTTCGCACACACATTTCGGGCATGGGAACTCCGGTGGTACCGGTGCATCATTCATAGAATCATCCGAGTAGGGTTTAGCCCTCTCGGCAAGCCACTTGCGCTTCCGCAATATCCTCGCGTAGAAGTTCACCATGTCCTCCATCTCCTTCCTCTCAGTTGTGTGAACCAAGCCTTGGTGTAGTGTTGGGTATGGTTGTATAGTATTCTTTCCCAGATCTCTTCCACCTCTTTTTATAAGCGGATATGGTGTAATGCTGATGGTAGAGGGAGAACACACAAGAAACCGATGCGTGGAGTGTGTTCAATTCTGAAAAGGTAGCGTCATCGTGTGTTGTTACTTCCATCTGAAAAGGAAGCGTGGGACAGTGTGGTAATTTATGTCTGACCAGTTTGAGTCCAAGTGTGTTGTCTTTTCGGTCTAAAAAGCTGGAAAGGCAACGCGTTGCCATGCCCCTCTGAACAATGACGAGGTTGAGTGTCATCATATCAATCTGCAAAACTGGCGACAGGGTGTGGTTATCTCCATGTGAGTAGCCTGCGTGGTAGAGTATTGTCTTGTCGGTCTGAAAAGCTAGCGAGTGAATGTTGTCTTTGGGGGGGGATGCGTGACAGTACAAATCTGTTACATCATGGGAGCTGGCGTGATAGAACCGTGCCGCCACGCCAGTGGGTGGGCAATTCCAGTGGCATTGCAAACCAAGTCCCCATTCTGGTGCTAAGTCCTGTCACGCCAGGGCTCCTAGCATGACAGTACCAATCTGTCACGCCGTGGGAACTGGCATGACATAACCGTGCTACCACGCCTATGCGTGGGAAACTCCAGAGGCATTGCAAGCTAAGTCCCTGCTCCTGATGCTAAGTCCTGTTACGCTAGGGCTCCTAGCGTGACAGTACCAGTCTATTACACCATGAGCACTAGCGTGACTGTACCTCTGCCAACAAAATACAACAACATATATGCATATATCCATTGATTCATTTCATTAAACAAGATAGACAACCTAGGAGGGGTCAAGGTAAGGTTTGAACCTCTTCTCCCAAGTTCTCATCGTGGCTAGCTTTGAGAATTCCTCGGCAATGAAGGTGTTCGAAAGGTGACTTACGCCACGCACGCGACATGCAGTTACGATGTGCGAGCATGGGACATGTAGCAAAGCCGGCACCATGCAAGTATAATCTCCCAAAGTTAGGTTCACTTTATGGTTTCGGCCCCCATAACGCTCACCCCCTATCGATGTGCCCCCCGCTGCCCTAACGGTGTAGATATGCAAAGTCGATCATAACCCTCCGCCTCCTGAATGCATGACTCGTCCTCCCCAGAGCAAGATGTTTGGCAGCAGCCACACCCCAACGCTTCCTAGCATTGTATGCATCCCTTACCGATCAACAAAGTATGAGTTGATCTTCCTAAATTAGTACTCCATGATGGTCGATACTGGCATTGCACGGATGCCCTTCAGAATGTTGTTGAACACCTTCGATATTTTCATGGTCATCATGCCATACCTACATCCACCTTTGTCATATGCATGTGCCCATTTCGCCTTGTGCTACAATACCACGTCTAACCACTTATTCCCTTGTTCATTGGTCAGTCCCCTGAGCTCCATCAGCTTGCCCTTGAAGTCTCTTATCCAAACAACCACACAACAGCTTGAATTTCTTTGTGAGATCCTTCCTACTGCATTGCTTAAAAAATTGGCCGCTAAGTGATGCATGCATCACCTATACAGCACATCCGGGTGTCCATCTAGTTTGCTCTTAACAACATTCAGAATGTCGCGGTGCCTATCCGAGACGATGCAAACCTGCTATCCCGACCCAACAAGGCGTAGTTGAACTATATCCATGAACCATTACCAACTTGCATTGTTCTCTCCCTCAGTAAGTGAGAATGCTAGTGGAATCAACTGGTGTAAGATCGAGGAGGCCAACTAGAGGGGGGCGAATATGCTGTTTTCTAAAATCTTTTGGCTAAAACCGAGTTTTATGTGGAATTATAAATCAATTCAGTTTTGCTCAATTAAAACTCAAATCAACTAGTCTTGACTAAGTGCACCAACAATAAGGCTATTAATAATGATGGCAAATATACAAAGACATGTAAACAATTTAATTTTAGGAATATAAATTGCATAAAGTAAATCACAAGAGAGCAAACCACAATGACACAAGAATATTTTACCGTGGTGTTCGGAGACTTGCCGATCTCCCCTAATCCACGTTGAGGTAAGCACAAACTAACTGGATTGGCTTTACGAATTAAGCCAAACACCTCAATTCTACTAGTGGTAACTCTTTTCTCGCTCCGGGTAGGTGAGCTCTAACCTTCACAACACCGGGCCTTCTCACAAGCTTCTTGAGAAGATCACCGGTCCACGACGCCTCCACGCCATCTAGGTGTCTGCAAACATCAAGAGTAATAAGTTAAGTCCATTGCTTAACTCTCACTACGTGCAACGAATACACAAACTCAAGTGAATATGAAATCCACCTCTAGATGCAACACATGCAACTAGAGATCTCTCTTCTTGCTCACAAGGTGCAACACATGCACAATTGACAGGAGAACCTCACACTAGCTCAAGATAATGAAATGGAGTGCCAAAGGTTGTCTCTCAACCGACCATGAGGGTATTTATAGCCCACACCATAAAAACTAGCCATTGGAGACAAAACTCAGCCAAAACTAGCATTTGTGGTAATACCATTGTACAAACCCGGTATTACCGTTTTTACTGTTCAACGGTTGGAAAGGTGCATCAATGGCTCAAAAACTAGCTGTTAAAGATTTTACTGCGGTAATACCGCAGTACAAAATCCAGTATTACCGTTCTGCGGTAGTACCACTTTTCTCGGGCGGTCTTACCAAGATCCAATTCAACCTGAGACGCTTTCAAGAAAAAGGTCCTTTTGACTCCGATGTCAGAATTGAGTGATCTTGGATTCTATGGAAAGCTTATTTAGAGGGATACACAGCCCACCTATTTGATTGATCTCAAACATATTTGATCAAATCAAAAAGCACAACTCCAAAGAGTCGACACCATGATCTAAGTCCAAAGAAATAGCAACAAGCAATCTTAGATCATGCCAAGGGAAAATGCATGAATCCCAACAATTTGCAAAATACATTTGCAAACTTAGATCATGCCACAAGGATTAGGTACATGGACTCCAACCATTTGCAAAGTATAGTCACATGCTACAAGGATTAGACGCATGAGCCTCAACTATTTGCAAAACACATTCGCAAATAATAGCATCATGCCACGGAAAGCTAGAATAAGCAGGATTGAGCTATCAACACATGATGAGACTCAAGCTACTAGACAAGACCTCTCTTAATATTACGATAACCTATACTAGCAATCTGGTCTTCCAACCAAACACCAAGACCGGTAAAAGACTAGAAACACATCCTTAGCCCTAGCTAGTTATACCTTTTCCTTGAGCATCCTCTTGAAGCTTGATGACGCACATCTTCACTTCAAGTCTGGGTCATTGTCTTGATATGCATCAACCCATAATGGGTCTTCTCTTGACTTGATGATCAACTCATGATCATCTCCTCTTCGACATCTTGATATGTATCAACACATGATACATTCTCTTCTTGAACCTTGACTAGATGACGATCAACTCACGATGCCATTCAAAGTCTCTATTACCATGGAACATAACCTATTCATCCAACAAATGGAAAATGTTAGTCCCATAATGTGATTGACATTGATTACCATGATATATCTGCATCAAATGCTTCTTAACAAGCCGTTGGAGAAAGGTGCGGTACTACCGTCAACTAGAATCCGGTACTACCGCATAGCGGTAATACCGCTCGGCCAGATCGGTACTACCGATTTCTAGAGAATCAAAAAACACAAGAAAACACTCTCTCTGGAAATAACGTACCGCCAAATAAAACTTGGAATTACGGACTTGCGGTAATACCGTAGAAGAATTGCGGTCATACCGATTCTCAAAGAGAATCAAAAACACTTGTCTGACCGGACCACTTGGTCCGACCCGACCAGCTCACCCGATTGGACCATACGCTCGGACGATCCGAACGTTTACCCGACCTAAGGTAATACCGCTTCTCACTTGCGGTCTTACCGATATTAGGATTTCAAGAAAAGTTCCCAAAAACATGTTCTCTGTAACCGCCACTTATTTCGGTATTACCGACTTGCGGTAATACCGCTCATACACTGCGGTCATACCAAATTTGGGGTTTCAAGAAAATCATCCAAATCATGCTCTTTGAAAAATATATACCGCCATAAATATTTCAGTATTACCGACCTGCGGTAATACCACTCAATACTTGCGGTCTTACCGATTTTCTGAACAGTTTAACAGAAGCAGAAACAAAGCAATGCATGAACCCTAATTGATCATTATGGCACAAAAATAGTCTCTCAAGCTACTAGCCATGATTCCTCTATTGTCTTTGCATTGCCATTACCATGTCGCCATCCATAAACCGGGACTAAGCCTTTAAACATCTTAGCACACACGTTAGTCCCTTAACACATTGCAAATAATTGAATATAAAGCAATATGAGTATATATAAACTACACAAGTTTTATGTACTCAAAAGATATGTTTCAAAGTAAAGATCCCCAATATATGTGGATAAAGAAATATGGATCAACACTAATGAAACCACAAAACATAGAGCGAACTCCCCCCTAAATGTGTGCATACACGAATGTGTAACAAAAACATATGCACATATTTAAGTTAGACTTTTAGTGTAGTTCAACCTATATTTTGGATCCGAGGAACACAACAAAACATAAGAATATGATGTTGAGTGCATACTTCCATGATTTTCACCTTTTCATCCAAATAAGACTACATAATAGTTATATCAATAGAAGTGTTAGTATCATTAATCACCAAAATACTCCATTAACTCATAATGGTGGGTCTAGATTCTTCAGCTGGTCCTCCGTATCAATACCCACAGTGACCATCAAGACACCATAGTACCTCCCGGTTAGGAATGTGGCATCAACCGATAAGACATGTTTGTGATGCTTGAAGGCATCTTTACATTGCCCAAAAAACCAGTACACCCGCGCGAGAACATGTTTCATAACTCCTTCATCGGCTTCGTTCGGTTTCTGTGCCAAGGATAAAACTCCATACTCGGCTTCTTGGCCTGCATAGCGGTTAGGATTCAAGGAAGCAACCCGTAAACCTCCTTCCAATCACCTGACAATAATTGCATCGCTCTATGCTTTTCCCTCCATGCTTTTTCGTACTTCATGCAGTACTTAATGAACCCGAATATAGCCTCAATGAGGGTGGTGATGGTCATATCAGGATCGACAGCCACAACTCGGTTATGCACCTTGCAATGAAATTAGCGGTCGTCTGAAGGTGCTCCCCGAAAACTCGTGTAGTCCCATAAGAGTGAGGCTACTCCACATCCGTTATTTTTCATTGCTTGTCCCTAGTTTTATGCCCCCAGACCTTCCATCTGCACCCCCTTTCACACCTCACGATATACCTCTTGTTCACATTGGAGTGTTGTACTAGAAATGGACGATAGTGCCTCACTGAGTATTCTTGTAGCCAAATCTTCATATCCTCCATGCTTGCAAACAACATGTCCTTGCGTATGAGTTCATTATCCAGGTCTGCAATGTCATCCCTGCTCTTTAACCCATTTGCACATATCGCGTTACCAACCATTCTGACATTCTCGAATGCATGCATCGATGGGATCTCACCTATTACACTTTGAAGAACCTAGCCTTCCTCAGACGAGAAAAGCAGAGCGGACGCTTCATTTACGGTCGAGCTCTAGCCTTCATCGGACTCAACGTTATGGTTTGTTCCATCTTGGAACACCTCATTGTCAAGATCGTTGGTCATTATAACTTCATTGAAATCAGTCACGGGGTCACTGACAAGGTGTGACGAAAAAACAGGCACGTATGACAAAGCCACCAACAAGAGGGCATCATTGTTAAGACTGACGACAATGACCTCTTGGGATGGTTGCTCCTCCGTTGGGGGGCTTGCGAAAATTCCACAACGGATTCAAGTTCATCCATGGTGTCGTTCATCACATCTGTATTCTTTCGCATGTCCCCGCCAACGATTGTCGTCTCCACCACAACCTCCAACGACCGAACCTGAGATGCGAACACAACCTCCTCGTACGTGTCGCAATCATCGTCGCACGCGATTAGCATCAACAAGGCATGCACCTTTGAACCCAGCCCAACATCATACCGCCCCTCTATTCTGACAACGACCCTGGGATCATCCCATCCAAAGGTCGACTTAATTATCAAAATAAGAGTTCAAAAGTCTGGTGATTCTCGAAACACAAGCACAATAACTTGCATGCCAACAAAGTCAGCAACACTCCCTGTTTCGTTAATCGGCCCACCGGTACAAACATGTACAACTTTATCTATCTACATCCAACAATGCGAACAAAACATTACAAAGTCAGTATTGTAGGCCATTGATACAAACTACCACACATACTAAATAGGCTTTTCTGGAAGAAAGGTTTTTGAAATGAATAAGTCCAGAAGGCATGCGAACAATGCTAAATACTACTCTCGTTGTTTGTTTTGGTGGTCATAAATTTGGTAGAGCATAATCAAATATATATGGAAAGTAAGGCATGGAACCCTTAAACTTTTTTTTCACTCTCTAATTTTTAGCTGGATTTTCACACCATGGAAGAATGTTGTGTAGGTCTTAAGATTTATAACATACATAATATCTCTAGTGGATACTAGCAAGACTTTACCCTCTTTATTAACAAAGAGTACCACTGCTCCAACAACGACAATTGTTGTTCCAAACATTCAAACACATGGAAATTTTTCCTCCCAAAAAATATTTTTTTATTAGGATTCTGGTAAAAAGATAATGCTAAACCCCATCACAACATTGACGGCTTAGATTACGGCTTTGGTAAAGAAGAACATTGTGAGGACCCGGTTTATTAGGCTTGTAATACTTAGTCATCCATTGACCCTAGCATTACAAACGAAATAACTCGTGTCTTCGGATATGTATACTTCCTTAAATGCAAGATACACACCCTTTACAAAATCATGCATCAAGTTCATACAAGACACGTAACCAAGCACTAATGGAATAAAAGACATACATAATATAGAGAGTTATTACAAAGGAGAGGCCAACAGGCCAAGATAACACATACAAAACTAAATAAGCAATGAAACAAAAGTGCCATAAGATGGCCATAAACAAAAGCCAATTAGTGTGCCTTTACCCACAAGGCAACTAACCAGACCGTCAAGCTAGTCGTCAAACCCGAAGCACATCTCACAAAAGTGAAGCCCATGGGGCTCACCTTCTTCCTCTGCAACAAAGTTATTAAGCAAAGCAAATGAGTACAAAAATGTACTCGTAAGACTGACGTGTAGTATAACAGAACTATAGTTTAACTACATGCAAGCTTTATTTAAGTGGATGAGGCTTTGGACTTATTTTAGCATAAAGCAAGTTTTCATTTGCAATATTTAACTAGATTCCAAAGTAGTTTTGCAATTCATTTTTAATTTGCAAGTAACAACGAGACAAGTAACAATAATAACAATAGATAGATGACAACAACAATCCTGGAAGTGACTAACCCAATAGCCACCACAACAATAGTATGAACATCCATTCATACCAACCCATCAAGTTTTAATTAAATGTTGTAGTCTAGTTCTTGCACGACCTTACCAAGCATGTCCATAACCTAGGGCGAGGCTATTGAATAGTTTTAACCTGCAGGGTGTACCAATGTACCCACACGTCGAATCGCCTTTTTGCCAAGCTATTTAGCACACTTCCTTTGGTATCTTGCCGCACGGCTAAGTCCTCGAGGCATTTTCAATGAATGATGCTAATTAAGAGTCGCGACAACCCTAAGGTAGGAGACATCGGCCCACCAAAGCAACTCTGGTGCTCTTTCCTTTATAAAACAGTTTTACTCACTGCGACCCCCAATTAACACCTCCCAAAGTACTTAGCCAAGAGGGTTCCCAATACCCTCGTGTGGTTAGCACGCATAAGCGCTTGGCTTAGTGACACAAGTAACTTCGGTCCTTGGGGACTGGGCACTATTCCATTCACACCCAACATATCACACCAACATCCATTGTGCCCAAGTCAATAACAATTTTGTTTTCATTTTTGTTTCTTTACAAAGTAACAAAGCACAAGATGGACATAATGGAATAATAATTTTTGTGTGATCAAGGTCATCGACATAATGTCAACAACCGCCCATTTCTACCGTTATCTAAGCATTTCTAAGCATTATCAGCGCAAACTACTAAGTGATAAGAGTCCATCCATCGAACTCTACATCACGGAAGATAATCCTAGGCTTAGTAGTAGAGAATGAACATTTACCTACTGTGGATATGCATCTATAGGCTCAACAAATCGATACTTTAACACAAAGTAGCATGCATACATACAAGTGAAACAAAGTATTAAACTTTAAAGTAATGGGACAATAATAGGATATGATCAAACTGCTTGCCTTGCTGGTTATGCTCAGTTTGCTGCAGAGGTTCACTCACGTGATCAACACACTTGTCAACACCTAATCGAAAAGGCAAAAAGAAATGATAAGAACGACGAAAACCAAAAAGACAGCATAGCAAACTAGCTCCAAATGCTCTGAAATTTTTACAGCAGAAGAGGATGATTTTTAGAGAATTTGGCAATAAGAACCAATTGATTTGTATTCTCAATGCAAAAGATATGAGCAAAACAATTCTGCTCGGCTCCAAAACTCAAAACTGCTAACTATTCTCATAATTAAATTGTTTAGCGAAAATTTCTAGAAAGGTGGTGTTTGAAATTTTTACAGTAAATCAAGCACCTCATGAGATGAATAACACAATTGAGTTCACCTCATTTGGAGCTATTATGCATTTTCTATAATTTTTCAAAGACATGAAAATAAGCACAACTACAATGCACCCACAAAGGTTTTAAAAATAGTGACATGCCTAAATCCTATTCTACCATTTAGTTCATTAACAGAGGAAGCCAACAAAGTTGGATTCACCCAAAAAGGAGCTCTAGAGAATTACTTATGCATTTTACAAGTTATATACAATATTAAAGGTTAATTTTTGAAACCTATTTATCAAATCATTTTTCTGGAGCTGAACTCAACTTACAACCATTTTTAGATTAAAGTCTAGTCCAAACCAGAGCTACAAAAATTTGAATCATCTAAAAAGGTGCTAGGATGAATTAGTTATGCATTTTTAAAGTTATTACCTTTTTCAGTTCACAAATAAAACAGCTCTCGGGACTTTCCAAAAACCCTTAACGAAGGGGAGGACATGAGCCGTTGATCCTGGATCGGACGGCCCAAGACCTCCTAGTGAAAACGCTAAGACGCTCCATTAAGAAGTCTAGAGAACATGGGCCGTTGATCTTGGATCCAACGGTCCATGTCCTCCTAAGAATTGCAGCTAGGATCTTCTTGGCGCTAACGGGGAAGGAGGTCGTGGCCGTTGATGCTGCATCCAACGAACCACAACAAATGAGGGAGGACCGGGACGGTCCAGATCTAGCGAGGGAGGACCAGAGCGGCTGAGATCTTCCAAAGGAAGATCTAAACGATCAAGATCTCCCCAAGGAAGATCTACACGGCCAAAACCTCTCGAGGGAGGTCCTGGACGGTCTAGATTTTCTAAGGGAGGACTTTAATGGTCTAGATTGTCCAGGGAGGACCTAAATGGCTAAGATCAACTCGGGGAGGACTTAGAGAGCTACGATGAACACGGGGAGGTCCTAAACGGCTTAGATGACCTCGAGGAGGTCCACAATGGTTAAGAGGACCTCGAGGAGGTCCTACATGGTAGAGATCAACACAGGGAGGACCTTGACGGCCAAGATTTACACGGGGAGGTCCTGTACGACAACGCACAGAGACATCCCCGTTCGACAAAACCCGAGAGTGCTCCAAGGCTTGTCGCCGGTGATGAGAACCTCACCGGCGCCATCCAAGGGCACCAACATGTGCACAATAGTGTTGCGCACACACCGGGACCATTCCCAGCGGCGGGGGTGGCCCTGAACGGTGACGAGCCGGAGATTGGCGGCGCAAAAGCACACGGCCAAGAGCAACATTTAAAATTAAAGCTCCGCAACATCATACATGCAGGTGCCCAGCTCAAAGGACTATCAGAAAGTTACCTGGAGGTCCAGAAGGAGCTGAGGAGGTCGGAGGAGCTCAGCGGTGGACCTTGCCGGCGTCGAGGAGGACAAGTGGAGGAGAGGACCTGGGCAAAACCACAGCACCGGGTCATCACCATGTGCTCCACAAGGTTATGAGGTGCTCCAAGAGCAAAGGATTAAGAGGAGGAGGTCTATACCAGACTTTGAACAAAAGGGAAGCTCACGGCCAAAACTCCAAACTCCAATCAGCCCTTTCCTGAAAAGGTCAACCCAAATGGAGTTAGGGTTAATGCTTCCAGGAATTTAGGAGCAAAATGGAGCAGAGGTTGAGAGAGGGAGCCACTGGAGTACTCAATGCCCGAGGAGCTCCAAGGTGCTCCAATGGCGGCCAAGGAGGTCTGAGTGTTATGAGCTCCCCAGCGAGAGCAAGAAGTGAAGGGTGTAAAAGAAGCCAAAGAGGACAAGGAGGAGGTCTTATACCCCTGGACATGGAGGTCATGAGCCAAGGGTTAAGCTCATGGTGAGCTTAGCCCATGGCGCGGTCCAGGGCTTGGACAGGACGTGGAGGTGATGGGGGTAGGTCAGAGCATGGCCTAGGGGGCGGAAAGGCACTGACACGCATTTAATCTTGCAGACTCGAGCCGTTGGGACAAGACACGCCATTGACCTCCTCATCGCCATGGCGCATCTTGTGGCCTGAGCTAGGAGAAGAACAGGAGCTGTTCTCCACCGTTGGATAAGAACCAGGGGAGGTCATGACCCTCCGATTTGATTCGAAACGGTAAGGTTTAAGTGAATGGGAGGAGGTCACAACCCTTGGATAAGGACCGGGGAGGTCCTGACCTTTAGATCGACATCGCGCGGAGGCGCAAAGGAACTGGGAGGTCACAACCTGTAGGATTTGCATCGCACGGTTGCGAAATGGTAAGGGGAGGTCATGCGCTGAAGGGATAGGAGGTCCTGACCTTTGGATCTAAATCCAAGGGCGCGGACCTGATGGGGAGGACATAACGATGCGCGCGGTACAGCCAAAGGGGTGTGGAGGTCATGGCCTTTGGATCTACATCCAAAGGCACACAACAGAGCGAGGAGGGCTTGAGCTGGTGCGCATGACACAAAGGAGGTCAGGGCCGTTGGATTTACATCCAACGGTGCTGATCAAATGAGGGAGGTCCTAGCCGTTGCGCATTGCGCGATGGGAGGACGTGGCGGTTGGATTTTAATCCACCGGCACACAATGATGAGAGGAGGTCGTGGCCGTGAGATCTCCATCTAATGGCTGTGACCTCGCGCAGGTGGGAGGTCTGATGCGCATGACAAAGAAGGGAGGAGGTCGTGGCCATGGATTTTAATCTAACGACGCACAACACGATGAAGGGGGAGGTCTGGTGCGCTTGATAACGTGGCTGTTGGATTTGATCCAACGGCTACGACCTCGATGAGGTGGGAGGACTGGGCTGAGTTGAATGCAGCGGAGGTCGTGGCCTTTGGATCTGAATCCAACGGCTACGACCTCGCGTGGGTGGAAGGGAGGTCTGGGCTGAGCCAGGGAATTGGTTGGGTCGGACCAGCTTTGGAGAAGCGGCTCAGCCCAAGGAACAGTGACAAGGTTTGAGTTCAAATTTAAAAGCTGAGACTTTGAAGATTAAATTGAGATAGCAAACCAACTCCAAAATTTATGAAATTTTAACTGGAGCTTGCTGACTTTAGGATTAACCTTTCATAAAATTTTTAGAGGTTTTTGTGCACTGTATTTTTCTCCAGAAATTCCCAAAGGCTGTTCTAGGGTTTGATTTACCTCCAAAAATTATCAAACAAGTTTTAAAACTTATGATATTTTTTAGAGGGGTCCCACAACATCTCTAGGACCAAGGAAAATTATTTCCAAAGTTTTGGCACAAGATTTGTGATAAGAGGAAAATGAGTTTGACTTTTGTCAACAAGAGCTTCGTTGTTTTTGGATTCCACAACTCTTGGACAAGAATTATAGGTGAGTTCAAGAGTTTCAAGATGTGAGAAAAAGTTTTAATTTCTACACATTTTCTTACATTTGAAACACACACCCAATTATACATTTGGGATGTTACAAACATATCCCTCCAGATTTTCAAAATTGAATTCGAGTTTTTTCGACCAGATTTTTTGGTTACCACTAGCCAAGCATCGATAATTTTATTTCTAGTTCTAACATAACTCCACCCAGAAGGCAAAAGGACTTATTGCTGGTTTCTAATAGTGCCATTTGCCCTAGTGTTCATCAAAGTTTTAGGATTGTTTTCCCCTATGCTTTTCAATACTCTTGTACCAGAATTCAGACAATTTTTTGGTCCCACTAAATGTTGGAATGTCCAACCCTAGTTGAAGTCAGAAGCAATTACAAAATATGCATGAAACTCCCTATCTTGTTCTTGTGAAAACTAACTAATATGGTGTGCCATCATTGCAGTCTGAACACAAGCATGCAAAATATGTATGTTACTATGCTTGTTATGTGGGGGCAATCATATGGTCAACATGTCATTCATCTATAATCTACAATATATGTCATTCATATACAATCTCCTTAACTGGACCACTGAGAATTGCATTTCAACTAAATCCACAATGCATGCACACATTCAACTACCATTACGTACTAATGCAATCCAATTCACTCCAACGTGCAAACATTCAAACCAATTCACTCAAACATCCTATTCGGCATAAACCCTAAATCCACAAATCAAATCGATTTAAACAAAAAAAATGGATAGAATGGGTGAGATTACCTTAGGGAATGATCTCCACGGGTTTATGGGCGTCAAACCGGCTCAAAATCGCTGGATTTGGGGAGGTTGGGGGCGGGGAGGAGAGAGGATGCATGAGGAGGAAGTGAGGAATTTGGGAAATGAAGAACTGGGTGGGCTGGCAACAACTAAGTCACCACTGTCACGCCTCGCGTGTTGGCGTGATAAGCCTACCTTGACACGCTATGAGTGCGGGTGTGACAACGGCCACGCAATCCCTCCACGCCGGCACGGTGTGCGAACGAGGGTTTGCGTAGTATGTTTGGTCATGCCGAGGACAGTGGCGTGATAAAGCAGTTTGGCCACGCCGTACGTCATCGTATGATGAAAAGGATCAAAATTTAAAATAAAGTTAACGAGAGATTAACTTGAAAATATTATTAAGAAATGATTAAAAAAATCGCTCTGCGGCGACCTCCTGCCGAGTGCTGGCTTTTACTTTTCGAACACGCGCTCTGAGGCAACCTGCTCCCGAGTGCTGCGTTTTACCTTTCTTCTCCGGTTCACTTCCCATTGGAGAACAAGATTTCTCACGACTGACCGGGTCTCCACCAAATCACAAACCGTACACGTCATCGATGGCGATGACCAATCTCCACTGAGCATGGAGCCCTTGGATCACGATCGGACGACCAGGACTGCAACTTGACAAGGCACTAGACTCTGAAAACGCTCATCCAAAAAGAATCTAGAATGTCACCAAGCCACCAACTACAACTAACAAATCAAAGGAGATCATGATTCATGATAATGCGTGGAAATATTGCACAAGACCTGTCCATGTCACAAGAGTTAGTAAACCTTTGAACCCTTCAACTCCTTTGGCATTTGTCCTGTCCACACTTTCGTTATATAGCCATCAACATCATTACTCCAAAACGCAAACATCATCACGCTCACCATCACCGACGTCCAACGGAGTGCTCCAGAGCCATGGCGATGCCATCGCCGTCGGTGTTCCTCCTCCTATCGGCGACGGCGCTCGCCGTGCTCGTCTCCACCTGCGGCGCCGACCCCGAGCCGATCCAGGACTTCTGCGTGGCCATCCAGCCGGGCGACGCCGCCGCCGCCTCAACCTTCCCT
Organism: Phyllostachys edulis; assembly: GCA_036346405.1. NCBI lineage: Eukaryota > Viridiplantae > Streptophyta > Magnoliopsida > Poales > Poaceae > Phyllostachys > Phyllostachys edulis. The sequence continues at coordinate 6,384,496 of CM070550.1, read as the reverse complement.
GGCTTCCCGTGCAAGCCGGCGTCCGCGGTCGTCTCCGACGACTTCTTCTTCGCCGGGCTCGCAAGCGCCGGCAGCACGGACAACCCGTTCGGGTCCAACGTGACACCGGGCAACGTGGAGGCCTTCCCGGGGCTCAACACCCTCGGCGTGTCCATCAACCGCGTGGACCTCGCCCCCGGCGGCGTCAACCCGCTGCACAGCCACCCGCGCGCCACCGAGCTCGTCCACGTCGTCTCCGGGAAGATGCTCGTCGGGTTCGTCAGCACGGCGGGGAAGTTCTACTCCAAGGTGGTCGGGGAAGGGGAGAGCTTCGTGATCCCCCGCGGGATGGTGCACTTCCAGTACAACGGCGGCACCGGCGCGGCCCGGGCCATGACGGTGTTCAACAGCCAGCTGCCCGGCCTCGTGCCCGCCGCGCCGGCGCTGTTCGGGGCGGACCCGGAGATACCCGACGCGGTGCTGGCCAAGAGCTTCCAGGTGGACGGCGAGATCATCAAGCTGCTCAAGTCCAAGTTCCAGAAATGACATTGACGTATCCTGATGGTTCAAGCCGCATGTCTTGCTTGATTACTGTACTTGTACACCAGTAAATAGCGTTATTTATTGGATCTGTTTATACAAGATTCGACTCTTTTCTCAGCTCAAAACAATCAATTTTTAGTTTATTTACAACTTTATTATTGATAAATTTTCTCGAAAGTCTTAATAACTTATATTTCCCTCGCATGATTCGAAATCTAACATATACTTTGAGAGATTGAGGAAAAAACAAAGACAAATATAAAATAAAATTTTATGCCAATAAAATACGGCAATTTGGTCAACCCGTTATGTTCGGAAGAAAAAATCATAATAAATTTAGACCCAATTCATCAGATGAGAAGAAATACAAATTTCAAAGTCAGACAAATGAAAAATCAACTATTTTGACCAAAAAAAAAGTCAAATGTTGCCTAACAAAACAGTTATTTATATACCGTGTTTGATATTTTCATTGGATAGTTGGCGCATCAATAAAGTTCTTAAACTCGCAGTATTATTGTTTGGAAAGATTGACTTGACGAGATAAATCGGGGGGCAATGGAAAATGACACTCGAAATGGTGCCGATTAGGCGACGCGACTAGCTCGATAACACAGCAGAGAAGTACGGAAATAATTGCGAAATGACAGAACCTCACCGTGCATGGTTCGCATGTAGTCACGGCCTATAGTACGGAAATAATTGCGAAATGACATAACCTCACCGTGCATGGTTCGCATGTAGTTACGGCCTATATAACTTGGCTAACAGCCCGAATATGAAACCAAGGAGGCGGCGGCCGCCCCAGAAGATGGTGCATGCAGACCGTCAGCCCGGCCGAACAGAGAGCAAAATTGAAATTGTAACTTCCAATGCTGAGAAAGCTTGGAACACATATGGATTAAAGCACACAATATATTCAGTATTAATTATGTTGGCACAGCCCTAGAGAGAACTCACACATGGTTATCGCTCTCCGGATCACACACTCACGTCAAGAACAAACACACACAGAGAGCTTGGGGCAATTTTCTTTGGTTTCTCTGTTTATTCTCACGCGCTAAAGACTCAACGGCTCAGCGATTAAATACATGCACGCAGACCCCAACTATCTAATTAACTAACTCACTCAATGCGTGCATGGCCAACTAACTAACACACATGCATACTCAAGTCAAGATTAATTTTCCAACAAATTACACAAACATCACGTTCTAAACTTGTTTATTCACTCACTTGCTTCGATTGAAGCATTGGAGAGAAATGTGATGATAAAACTTGGCAGCAATACAAGTGCTTTTGCCAATTGCATGTCACGCGTCTTTGTAGCGTATTAGGTGCTCTACAAGTTCGTCGACGTACTGCTCCTGGCGCCCCTGGTCCGCAAGAAGCTCTTGTAGGTTCTTGGCGTTGCTCGCAAACACCTCCCCTTCGTCCTCCACCATGACGCGCCGCACCGCCGTCGCGACGCCGTCTCTGTCGAACGAGCCGTCGTCCTCGTCCCTCGCCACCTCCACGCCGATCCCCTTCTCCGCCATCGCCCGCGCGATGATGCCCTGGTCCACGATGAACGGGAGCATCACCAGCGGGTGCCCGAAGACGAAGCTCTCGATGGTGGAGCCCCACCCGCAGTGCGTCAGGAACGCGCCCACCGCGCCGTGCGCGAGCACCTTCACCTGCGGCACCCACGCCATCCACACCAGGCCGCGCCCCCGCGTCCTCTCCTCGAACCCGGCCGGTAACAGCCCGGCCGCGCCGGCGTCGGATTCGAACATGCCGGCCGGCTTCCGGAGAGCCCACAGGAAGGGCACCCCGGCGAGCTCCAGCCCGAGTGCGAGCTCATGCAGGTTCTTGGCAGTCAGCGGCGCCTCGCTCCCCAGCGCCACGTAGATGACAGACTTCGGAGGCTGGTCGTCGAGCCATCGCAGGACCTCTGAACGGACGCCCGAGCTGCCGCCGCCGCCGCCGCCGTCCAGGTCGGGAGGCGGCAGGATCCCGGCGGGGATGGAGGGCTTCCGGAAGAGGTCGGTGAGGAGTGCGAAGATCCAGGGCTCGATCTCGTAGCAGCTGCGGTAGATGGCGACGCGGCAGCGCTCGTTGATCTGCCAGACACGCTCAATGTCGGACACGCCGGATGCGTTGGGCCGGAAGGCGCCGGCGACCCACTCGGCCTCGTGGCCGCGGTGGGCGATAGTGGATGGGAACGGGAACCACTTGGGTGGGACGGTGAAGTCCTCCAACGCCGTGCGCGGGTGCGCGGAGTTCGCCCCCCGCGACCCCAGAAAGGCGATGAAGCTGGCCTGGACGATCTGGAACACGGCGCAAGGCACCTGCGCAAGAAGAAAAGGAAACTTCAGAGACTCCCACAATAAATGCTTGTTTTTTGGGCTAAATACCAACCTATAAGTTTGGCATTTTTGTTAGGTTCAAAACAAAATGAACCAATGAAAAATTTTAAGGCACATTCTACTGGAACTTTTTTTTATTAATTAACCTTTTTTATTTTTTTATTTTAAAGTTAACTTCTGGCACACTTTATTTCTAATTCTGACCCCTTTGGCCACGCCACCATACATGGCATGATAAAATAACGATGTCACGCTGTAGAATAAGTCTGCTAAATAGCCATTTTTGTCACGCCATAGGTGGTGGCGTAACAAGAGATACGGGCAGCGTGATATCGTTGTTTTGTCACGTCACGTGTGGTGACATGACCAAATAGGTCAGAATTGGAAATAAAGTGTGCCAGAGATTAACTTTAAAATAAAAATTTAAAAAGGGTTAATTAATATAAAAAATTCATTCTACTGGCAGTATAAATCAAATCTAACTATTGATCTGTTAATAGTATAATGGAATTTTCTTTGTATTTATATTTTTTTCATGTGGGTATTATGAACTTTTTCAACTAGGGTTGGAAATATTACTCTTATACCATATGATCCACACATAAACAATTACAATTCTACCATTTTATGATTCTCTTCTTATACTACAGGTGTAGTATAACTAGGATTTTAAAAAATAGCCAGGGAGGCCATATTAAATTGTACCGTAAACAATGGTTACATCTGTACTTCCACCGTTGAATGCACACGAAAATCCGGCAAAAAATTGGAGCTATACCGGCCGCGGGAGCAGAAAGCAACAGCAGCACATTCAAGGAGTACGTGCAACGGCCAAATTAAGGAGGTCATTGCAGCGGATTATTCCATCGATGCATCCCAAATCACAGCCTCAGGTTCATGGGCTGCGTGCATGGCTGGATTGCATCATTGTTTTTCTAAAAATATATATAAATTCTAGGTGACACAAACAGAGAAAATAATCCGCTGGAATCAAAGTCCAATTATAGTAAAATCAGAGTTGGAATTCAATTCCATGAGTAAAAGGGGTAAGGATATGTACTGTCGGTGTTTTAAAACCGAACTTACGTAAATATTGTTTGATTCGGGAGGTCTCCTAGAATAGAATCATGCAGAGAGATTGACACAAGAATTTTTATCTGAGTTGGGCCTTCTCCGAGAGAATAACAACCCTACTCCTGTGTGTGTATGGTATTGAGTGTATCTTGAACAATCGGGGAAAAACTAAGACTATTACAGATAGTGCTTGTATTCTGATGGCTCGATCCTCTCTCCTTTCTCTAGTTACCGCCTTTTATAGTACGTGAAGAAGCGCGATTACTCGAGTAGCGGCGCCTCATCACCTCTATGTAATCCGCGCATGTTGGTAGTAATTACGGTATATTAATTCATCCACGTCGCTCAATGACTATATACCGAGATAATAGGGTATTACGTGCCATTATTACGTAGAATAATAGCGATGATGATTTATTTGAATCCCTTAATCAATAAGACCCACTTGTCTGCAGTGTTCATTTGATTATAAGGTGGTCGTGGTGACCTAGTCGTAGAGGAATCTCGACTATGAGGTAGTCGTAGCAAGACTTACGACTATGGGATAGTCGTAGCATAACTTACGACTATAGGGGTGGTCGTGAAGAACTTACGACCATCCATTTGGTTCTTCCTTCATAACATTAAGGGTACACTCGGGGTTCACATGGCGTCATATTTACCTATAATAAAAATTATAGATAAAAGGTAAAATGAGGATTATTATATCCTCGTCATCTAGCCCCCACTTCAAGTGAAAGCAACTTACTTGGTAAAGGGTTCTAGATGGTCTTCACGATCATGAGAGGATCGAGAAAATAATCGAAGGAAAAACTCTTCGATTGTATACTACTTTGACCGAAATGTGCTTGGTCAAGAAAATTGCTTACGACTATCAAGTGGTCGTAAAAGCATTTCTACGATCACAAGGTGGTCGTAGTATAGTGATCGGAAGAAGGAACTTTCCGATTATCATTTCCTTTGGTTGAAAAGATCTAACCAAGGAAGTAATTTAAGCTTGAGATGTAAACGCATAAACCTGAATTTCTCGAGCGGACACAATGGGGAATCTCAAGCGGCGCTTGGTGCTTTGTGCATTGAAGCGGTTCCTAGGCGGTGGCGACCCTTGGAATGTCATGCCTCGGCTCAAGGTACTGTGATTATATATACTCACCGAGGTAAAACCTAAGATCTTACTTTTCCCCAAATTGCTCCTGCTGTTCTTCAAGCTCTTGCCTTCTCCGCCGTAGTCGTTCTTGCCTTCTCATTGCCACTCCAATTGTGCCCTCTTTTTAGACCCAAAATTTCTGTTTCGAGAGAGACTCTTGTGAAATGGCTTCCTAATTAGGCGGCATTGGCCGTCGAGGAGAATGGGCAAATTCCGTCTTCGGGCTTATTGTGAGTGTGGCCTTGTTTGCTGCTCACCCCTTTCTCACCGTTGTGCTCGAGCATTTTGGGGTGGAGTTAGTGAACCTTGGTCCTAACTCCATCACCATCTTGGCGTTTTAAGATATTTGTGCGGGCGTGCACAGGAATTCCATGGACCTTGAGCTTTTCCAATATTTCTATGGAATGTCTCGGCAAGCGGGATTCTTTGGATGTTGTGGTCTAAAACTCCTGACGGAAGTCGAGGGAGTATATTGAGTTTCACCCTTCGTGGGGGATGGAGAAAGAGGTGGTTTCTTTGGAAAGTCACCTCGAGAAGACGACCTCTCTTTAAGTGGGAAAGGTCTGAAAAAGAAATCTTCATGGGATTCGACTCGAAGATATCACCGGATTGCCCTTATGTCCAAGCTATCAAGGACTTGAAGAAGGAAGGGTGGACCGGATGGCATGTGGTGAAAGATTTCATCACACGCCTAATTAGTCCTTTGAAGAAACGAGCATCCCCTATGTGGAGATACTCGGGCTATGAGACAACCGGGGACTACAACGAGGGTAAGTGAATTTTCGACTTAGCTCTCGGTTTGGTCTTTCGCAAAGTTGTTTAAAAGATGCCTTTATCTGTTTGAGCAGATCTTTCACCGTGAGATTGGCGTTAGAGTCAAACTTCGTTTGTGAAGTCTCCGCCACTTAGTGTGGCGGTTCCTAAATCCTTGCGGTGCGTATCCGTAGAGGAAAGGATGGTTAGCCTAAAGGTAATCGATAGTTGATTTTATCTTTAAGACTTTATAGTCGTAGAAAGAACTTCGACTAGAGAAATGTTGTAGAAAAAACTTACAACTTAGTCGTGGTACCGTAGGAAATCTTACTGACGAGGAAAGGTCGTGAAAAACTTACAACTTGATCTTGGTCGTAGAAAATCTTACGACCGTTAGTAATTCTTCTCTTCTGTTTTGCTTTACGTAAAGTAGGCATGGAAAATCGTCGGGATGATGAAGAAGGCATCTTGATAACCATCGGTGCGGGGTTGACAAAGGACAAAGGCTCGGCTCCTTCGTCCAAGAGCGTCGACTTTTAAGGGGTGATGACAAAGGAGGCGAGCTCGAGTTCTAGTCCTTGACGGATCCTCTGCAAAGCTTGTGGCGGACATAGCATAGCCCAGGCCGAGGCTAAAATAGCTGAAGTGGAGGAGGTCGAAGTAGTGAACCTCTAAAGCGCAAACCTCGCAAGGCCAAGGTACCCTTCTATTATGACAAAAATCTTTACGTAGTTTACGCCACTCTGGTTTTGTTAAGCACTTGGAAAAGGAGGCTGGAAGGATTTTATGTCTTTGTGAAGGATAATACCGCTCGATGAGAGCCTATAGTGATGGCAATCTTTGCTCTTGGAGTGGTCGAGGCCGATCTCGGCCATCGAGAAAGTCGAGAGACGAGAGATGGTCCTGTTCAAAATCCACGACGGGCGTGGTCGTGGCTAAGCCCATTCTTCAACTCGAACTTGACCGAAGTGGTCGTAGAGAAGAAGAAATCTTCCGTTGGGAAAGTGACTCCCAAATTCTGTTTAGGTCCAAGGGCGAGGTATGTGAAATATACTAAAGTGTAAACGAAATTTACCTTTTCCTTTTCACAACTTTGGTGCTTTCCTTTTCTTTTTTTTAGCCCGACTCCTTGACCCAGAGAATGCTTAGTTGAAAGCCTATTGCTACCTCTCCATTCTTTGGAGAGACAACAAGGAAGTGGTCGAGGATCATCCTCGGCCCGGTGGTAGAGGAAGTCGTGGCGCTGAAGTGGTTACGACAACCAATGAGGTACTGTTGTACCCGATGAGTAGCGGCTACAACCTCTGAAATGCGCGGTGACCACAGAGATGGTCGTGGAGACTCCAAAGAAGCGGTGCACCGACCCTTTGATGGTCGTGAAAGCTCCGACAGAATTGCGACTCTTGAGGCGGTCGCTCGACCCTTGAGATGGTCGTGGATAGAAACGAGGCATTGCGAAGCCTCTGGTCAAGATGGTGGCGGTTTACATCCCGTCTTGGAAAGGAGATCGTTCGAGCGTTCCTCCGGTACCCAAAGAAAACCGGTTCTGAGTCGAAAGAAGAAGAGTATTTCAACCTGCGGCGACTTCTTTGGGCTGCTTCCATCGTAGGGTCTTACGCTTTCGGATCTCGCGACCGAAGTCCCCATCCCAACGATATTCCCAATGGAGGGATACCTTTGATAATGAGCGTCTTGAGAAGGTTTGGTGGGACCAAGTCACGAGGGTAGACAAGTGAAGATCCGGAGTGGTTTACTCGATGTTTGCTCGATCAACCATGAATGTAAGTACTTAATCGTACTTATATATACAGTATAATCTTCTCTTGTTTCTCACTTGTCTTTTCATCTTGCGAAAGCCATAGAGCAAATTCTTTGTTGTCGGTGAATATCATCGACAACTTCTAGAGCTGCTGACGGAAAAGAGGAACTCTGCGAGCGAGCAGAGAGGTGGTAAGTCATTGCTATTCATAGTCACCTTGGATTTGACTACTTATATAGTGCTTACGGATTTGTCATGGAAAAACTCATGACTAGGTAATGGTCGTAAAAGACTTATGACCCGATGGCTTTGTCGTAGAAGAACTTCGACTAGGTCAATGGTTGTAGAAGAACTTACAATCGATTGACCCATGCTCATGTCCTTTGTTATCCTTTGCGGGTTAAGCGGTGGCGCTAAGACCTTAGCCGACTCGCTCGATTATGAAAAAGAGGAGTCGAAAAAGTTTAGGAAGAGGTATTAGACCTCGGAAAAAGCTTAAAAAGCTAACTCTGCAACCATGAAGTCGCGGAAAAATTAAGCGATAAGTCTTGAACTTAAGATTGCTTATATCTTTGATCTTTACCTAACTCTTGCTTCTTTTCGAAAAAGAAGACGAGGCGAAAAAGCTCGAGAATGAAGTTAGAGAAAACTTGATTATTCACGAGCTTACTCGTATGTCCAAAAATAAAGATCAAAACCTTGAGGCGCCGAGAACTTCGAATATCAAGTAAGTAATTCTTTACTGCAGTCCTTCTGAGTTATTTCCTTTTCTCACTTCCACTTCCTTTCTAGCAATGGGCGTTAAATTGAGAGAACTTGAGGCTGAAATCGCGGATAAAGCCGTGATTTATAACGAGACCGTCCTTATTGCAAAGAAGAATGTAGAGGATATTGTATCATGGGAGAAAAAGTATCTTTGAGACCGTTGCTTCCTATAATGAAGAGGTCAAGAAGTTGGATTCTCAACTAGTGGGTAAGAAATTCTTTTACCCGTGATTATTTTTGTTTTCTTTTTCCTCTAGGAGTTTATTTTTGTTTGACCAATCTTATTTCTTGAGCAAGTGGTGAAAACAAAAAGCTCATGAGCTTCGACTTGTACCCAACAGAGATGGAAGCAATGAAGATTAAACTTCAAGGAAACATCATGCTCTGAGCAATGTGCTTGGTGAGCTACATAGTGAGAGAAAGACTCCTCAAGATGATACAATAGCTGCTCACACAAGTACCATTGGGGATCAAGTCGGGATTTTGCAAGATCTGGTGACCACTCAAGGCCAACCAAAATTTGAATCGATAAAGGAGGCGGTCGAAAGCTGCGATAAGTTATGCATTAGCAAAACTTAAAGCTCATGACCCCAACCTTAATGTGCAACCACTCGGCCGACTTCAAGCTTTCTGAAGCGGAAGGAAGGCGTCGATGGAGGAGATGCTGTCAGGTTAGTAGGAAAGTTTGAGAGGAGATGCAGTTGGGCTCTCCTCTTGAGTAGTCTCAGTAATGAACTTGTGAAAACAGTCTTTTGTTGATGTAATCCATCTTGTTCCTGCAAATCATCTTGTCGAGTAGTTAGTAACTCAAAAGATAATTAGCAATTTAAAGACTAAGAAATGAAGTCAAATGTAATGACTTTATCCTAGCCCCAACTATTTGCTTAGTTTATGAAAACTAAGTAAATAGTTTTATCTCTACAAATCATCTTGTCGAGTAGTTAGTAACTCAAAAGATAATTAACGAAATAAAGACTAAGAATTGAAATCAAATTATCCTAGCCCCGACTATTTCTTTGAGTTTGTTTAGACAAACTAAGTAAATAATCTGTAAAGGGTTTAAAGCGAGAGGTTTGTTTAACTTGTAGTTTTGGGTCTCAATTGTCATGCAATCGTCGAAAGGGTGGTAGCGAGTTGACACTAGGAAGTTCCTTCTAGTGGGCGGGACCACGCTTGAGAGAGAGAGGCTTCGACTAGGTAGTGTTAACATCTCAGACTAGTTTAATCAAATCGAGAACGGCAACTTGAGTTAAGCAAGCGTCTAGAGGACTTTAAAATATTTACTCGTCCTTCTCCGGTGGACTCGATAAGTCTGTCACGGTAGCAAGAGTAGGAAGCGAACAAAGCTAGGAAGCACCTTCGATTAGGCGGGACCATGTGCGAGAGGAGAAACTTGACTATATGTGTCTCTTCCTCAGGCCAGTTGAGATGAAGCGAGTACACCCAAGGCGGTTAAGCAAATCGAGAAAGTCGCTCTTCTTAGAGTATTTTTAAATTAATCGAAGAAATAAACTAAGGTGAAAAGAGTTAGCCTTCAAAAATATTTCGACTAAATAAAACCGAGTTCTTTGTGTTGGCCATAAAAGCGAGTAACGAGTCGACACTAGGAAACTCCTTCTAGTGGGCGGGACCACATGCGAGAGGAGAGCTTCGACTAGGTGATGTTATCGCCTTGACGACGGTGTAAAAAAAAGCGGGTGTTTAAAACATAGTCAAAAATAATGAAAACACTACTCAAAAGTAAGACAATAGAGATAGAAAAAACCTAATTCTTTATTGTCAGAATGGTACGGTTACATAGAACTTGCGTGGCGGTCGATGTTCCAAGAATTCGAGAGAACACAGCGTCTTCCATTGCCAATCGTCTCGACCACAGACGAGTAACCCGACCAACTGTGTAAGGACCTTCCCACTTGGGAGAAAGTTTGTTCGATTAGACTTGGATTGGCAAAGCCTCAATACCAAGTCACCTCTGACAAGAAGCTACGAGGTTGAACCTTCGATCGTAGTATCTTCGCAGGGCTTTTTGGTAGATTGCCGAGCGAATTAGGGCTGGTTTCTCCTTTCTTCAAGTAGATTAATATCATCTGCTCGAATTTGTTCTGGTTGGAGTCCGTGAATGTTTAGACTTCGTGTTGACCGTATCTTTAGTTCCGAGGAAGCATAGCTTCAAAGAAGACTAAAAAGAAAGGTGTTTCTCCTGTGTCTTGTCGGTAGTTGTCTGAACGCCCATATCTGAGGGTAATTCTTGTACCCAAGCCCCGGCGTTTGATGAGTGATCGAAGACTCGAGTTTTAATTCCTCTCATTATTTGGCCGTTTGCGTTCATTGCCCCATTACTCGGGGATGGGCCCGAAGCATAACATAACTTGGTACCCAACTCGTCGCAAAATTCCTGAAATTTTGCGCTCGAAAATTGTTTACCATTATCTGTAATTATTCGACTTGGTACTCCAAATCGAGTAATTCGCATCTCATCATAAACCGTTTTCTTTGCTTCGTTGTTATCGATCCACAGTTAGGCTTCAATCCATTTTGTGAGCGTATCAATAGCCACAAAAAGAACTCGAAACCTCCACGGAGCTTTAGGAAGCGGTCCCGGGATATCAAGACCCAGTGTTGCAAAAGGCCAAGATAGAGTATTGTTTGTAATGCACGAAATTTGGTTGGTGTATTTGCACTGCTATGAAACCTTTGGACACACTTTTAACCAACTCTTTAGCATCGTATAGAAACATTGGCGATAAAAACCTTGTCGAAAAGCCTTGCCGACCAGCGTTACGTAGGAAGCATGATTTCCATAAATGCCACCATGTATGTCGTGAAGGAGTGTTAATCCTTAGCTCTGCGGAATGCATCGCATGAGCACCCCTTGAAATACCTCGTTTATAGAGAACTCCTTCGACCAAAGTATACATTTTGGCTTTTCGGGATAAGCGATGCGCCTCGAGATCGTCTTGGTCTGAAACCCTACGAAGATAATCATAGATGGGCGCCATCCATGTATCCTCGTATTCTAGAAGGCATCTCAATAGGAGGTGTCTCGGCTCTTCGACCGAGAGAAGGCTTCTAGAGTTGTTCCAAGAAGACTCCTTTTGGTACTTGAGATCTGGAAGAAGCTATTCGAGCAAAAGTTCATGCGAGAAATTATCCTTCGAGGATGAATTGTGCCTCGAAACCTAAAAATGCTTTTCTAGCTTACGTGCTTCCGATAAGTCACGAGACATTGTCGGGTTAAACCTTTGGTACTCTTCTGGACTTGATTCACGACTAGTTGAGAGTCTCCTCTCACGAGTAGTCGGCGAATCGAGCGCTTTCATTGCTTTCGTATACCGACTAGCAAACCTTCAGATACGCCATATTATTAGTGGCACGAAAGTTTAATTGTATGGCATACTTTAAGGTCTCTCCGTTAGGAGATACTAGACCACCCGACCCAGAGCCACTTAAAGTAGCGACCGTCAAAGTACATAGATCCCTTTGGTGGTGGGAATCGTCTTGGGGATCTGAGCGAGTTCGAGGATTTGTCCATTCGGCGACAAAGTCTGCCAAGATCTGGGATTTAACGGCCGTTCGGGACCGAAATGGATGTCGAACTCCCCAAGTTCGTGAGCATTTTGCCATCGTCCATTGTTTCCCTAATACGGAGGATCGCTCCCAAGGGAAACTCGGGCAACCTGACTAGTTTGTGCACTTTGAAAATAATGCGCGGTTTCCTCGAAGACATGAGGAGGGCATCTGAAGCTTTTGGACTGAGGTAGCGCTCCTTAGGTCCGTGTAAAACTTCACTTACGTAGTAAAGCTGGTCGTTGTACATTTTCACGTTCTACAACCGATCTTCTTGTTGCACTGTGGCGTGGCGCTAGGTAAACCAAGGCGTTTCTTACGGCCTCGGAGACCGTAATAGGAACACTCGTAAGGTACCTCTTGACATCCTCAAAAGCGGCGTTTGCCTCATTCGACCACTCAAAACTTTCGTGTCTCCTTAGAAGTTTAAAGAAAGGTAGTCCCTTTTCTCCCGATCGTGCGATGAAAGCGACTTAGAGCATATGCACCCAGTGAGTTTACGGACTTCTTTCCGTGTAGTTGGAGGCGCATTTGTAAAATGGCTTTTATCTTTTAGGGATTAAGCTTCAATTCCTCGTATAGATATTAGGAATCCAAGCAATTTCCACTGAAGAGATTCCAAACACACACTTCTCGGGATTAAGTTTTAAGCGATGTTTTACGAGATTGTCGAATGTTTCTTGTAGGTCGATAATATGATTAAGTTTCTTGATGTTTTTGACAACTAAGTCATCAACATAGGCTTCTAGATTTGGCCTAATTGAGATGAAAAAGTTACTGCATCAAGCGTTGAAAAGAAAGCGCCCGCATTTTTTAGACCAAATGGCATTTTGACATAGCAAAATATACCAAATGGTGTAATAATTGCGGTCTTTTCTTCATCGTCTAGACACATATTAATCTGGTGATATCGAATATGCATCTAAAAACTTAACATTTCACAACTGCGGTAGAGTCAACCAAGCGATCGTCTGAGGTAAAGGAAAATCGTCTTTTGGACAAGCTTTATTAAGATCGATAAAGTCTCGCTTTATCGCCATTTGCCGTTTGACTTTCTAACCATTACGAGGTTAGCCAACCATTACGGATGGTTGACCTCTCTTATAAAGCTTGCTTTAAGTAGCTTATCAATTCGATTTAATAGCATCTCGTCGATCGGGGCAAATCTCCGCAATTTTTGTTTCTGGTACTTTGTCGGTAGTAAAGGCTAGCACTCTTTCGATCACCTCCTGGGGACTCGGGCATGTCGGATGCTTGCCCGAATACATCTGCGTTAGCTCGGAGGAAGGTGATGAGGCGTCTTCCTATTTGGGGTCGGAAGTATCCCGTCTGAGCGATCTTGAGGGCTCCCTGCGTCGGAGGAACCTCTTTGACTTTGTCGTTCGGCTTTGGTGCGACTTTGAAGCCCGACTTGCTAGTCGGTGACTTTCTTCTCGAGTTGGTATTTGTCCTACCATCTCAAGGGATCGGCAGTCGCGGTATCGCCATCTTCTTGTCATAATGGATTGTAATTACTCCTTTGGGACTGGCATCTTAATACATTGATATCCATAATGAGTAGCCATTATGAATTTTGCCAAAGTTAGTCGTCAGAGTATGGCGTTATATCTTAAATGTCGAAATCGACCACATCAAAGAGATTTTCTCTATCTGAAATTACTTGGTGAACCAAATGTTAAAGGAAGAAACTTGACCAATTGGTTTGGCGAAGATCGGTACAATCCATGGAAAAATGTCGTCTGCGGTCTTACTTTGGTCTGGGTACTTGCATGTCATCGAGGCACTCGTAAATAAAATATTTAACGAGCTTCCACCATCAACAAAACTTCGATTGACCCGACAATTGTTGATGGTGGGTTCGACCTGATTAGTATCGACACGGTTAGTCGAAGGATCGAGCGATCCTCTTCTCGAAAGAAATGGTGACTTGAGCCACTTGATAATTTATTGACGAGAGGAGGATCTATGGGTTTACCTCGCATTCGTGACCTTGAAATTGTCGCTTTGATTCATATCCGATGATCCCGTAGATGTGTTCAATGGTGTGTTGCGGATCACAGGCGGCATCTCCTCTTCGTCATCGAAGATTTATGACCACTTGTTTGACCTACCTTTCGAGGGTGGGAAGTGGTCCTTCTTGGTGTAGTAGTCTTCAAGCTTTAGTTGGAAGACCTAGCGATTCTTGAAGGTCATGCCCTTCCTTTTTATGGAAAGGACACCACCTAGGCTTATCATTTTTCGATCGGTAGCTTACCTTTGCCTCTGTCGGAATGTGGCTTGGATGTCGTGGCTCTTTATCATTCCTGACCAATACCTCCTTGGAACCGTGAGTTTTGACCCTTCATCTTATTCTTGGACTTTTTGCTTTCTTATCCTTCTTCTTACCAACCGCTTTGGCTCTCGAGATGGATTGTCTTCACGATCGATTGTGTTGTTCCTCAAGCGCCTCGAGGCGATAGCATATCGATCGGCCATTTCAAGAGTTCGGCGGCAGTAGGAGGATTTAAAGCAATATCCTCTGTTATCCTTCTACTACGGACTCCTGGCAGAAAGCCGATGGCGGATGAATCGAAACTTCGAATTGAGTTATGAACTGGTAGGCGCTTGATGGTGGCGCAATGTCTCGTTGTCGTTCTGTCTCATCCGGTGCAAGTCGTCCTCCTTTCGAGGCGATTGTATGTGCCTTGAAATTTGCGATGAAGATCGCGAGATGTTGCCAGAATAGATCGACTTCGAGTGGTTGGTTTAGTAATCACGATCGGCGGATCCTTCAAGCTGCAGTTGGAAGGTAATTTGCCATCACATGCTCTCCTCCTCCTGCTTTGCTTTCGAGCAATTTGTTGTGTAAATTTGAAGGAATTCGATGGGATTTTGGGAACCATCAAACTTCTCCATATTCCTTTGGTTGAAAGCGAGGTGGCGGTGAACGGCTCGAGATCGGCGAGAATGCGGACATCGATAATGACTTCTTGGCGCCTCCTTTGCGAGAAAAGAAGGGTTGATATCATCGGTGGTCGTACTACTCGGCGATACCCGATATGAGTTGACCCGACTGTAATAGGTCTCGGTCCTCTGAGGAATACTCCTCGTAGTTTATCTGTATTCTTGATTTCCATGTCGGAGTGGTGAGCGATCACCTTTCCGAGGAGCTTGTTGATCATCAGTCATTTGGAAGATATTTCTTGAGTAAGAGATCGACACAATTTCTTTGTTCTTGTGGATTTCTCTGGCGGTGATATGTTGGATTATTTGGTAGCCAGAAGAAGTCGTATGGAGTGCGACTACTTGAATGATGTCGACGAGGAGCTTCGGCTTTTTCATTGTACTCAAAGCCTTTGTGCGATCTCTTGACGAAGAGGTCGTAACTTTAGCGTTCGGTTAATCGAACCGGGGCGAAGGATCCCGAATTCTCTGTGTTCATACACTAGTCCGGGATTTCTAGTGTACCTGCAGTTAAACAAAAGTGATAATCAAAACATATCCGCATTTTATTAATAATTATTGAGAGTTTATTACAAAGCGGGCTGAGGCCAAATAAAGTAAAACAGTGAAATAAAATAGTAGTAGTAGACCCAACGATTCACCACGAGGCAATAAATGCAGGTCATGGATGTTAAGCCAAACTCGTACCACCACAAGTGCTGAATCTTTGTCGAACCCGGGGCGAAGGATCCCGAATTCTCTGTGTTCATACACTAGTCCGGGATTTCTAGTGTACACAGTTAAACAAAAGTGATAATCAAAACATATCACGCATTTTATTAATAATTATTGAGTTTATTACAAAGCGGGCTGAGGCCAAATAAAGTAAAACACAATGAAATAAAATAGTAGTAGTAGACCCAACGATTCACCACGAGGCAATAAATGCAGGGGAGCGTAACCTAAGCATCGATGTCCTCACCGTCTTGATAGAAGTCTTCTCTGAATAAAGATTATTCGACAAGAGTAAGCACTACCACTTGTGCTTGCAAGCTACACCGTAAATGTGATTGAATGCATGCATAAAGTGAGCAAAGGGTAATGGCGGGGTTTATTTGCATAAAACGGCATTTTCGGTTTAAATACTCTTTAGTAATTTCCAAGGCCATTTTAGAATTTAATAAGATCAAAATCATATTTTGATTTCTCAATGTCAAGTGTAGGATGAACCTCCATACACAAATGGTGAAGGATTACCCCCTTACACGGGCTTACGCCCAAACCCATTTTCATAAACCGGTGACAAAGTCTTTTCAAACAAAACCGAGAGACTAACTTGAGTGGCTTTTGTTAAGCATGTCCATGACCGTGGACACGGCTATTGAATAGATTAATACTCTGCGAGTTGGTGCGGCTTTACCCACAAGAGATAGTTTGCTTATTATGTGCCAATACTGCGCTTAGTAGGCGTGCGACTAGCGACTATCACGAGGCCTTTACCCTACATTATTTCAACATAATTATGCGCTAAGGTTTAGAATCGAAGGCTTCGCACAAGCGACTACCCCTCTTGCGCCATGTGGGTATCATCAATAAGTCTTCACGACTCCCACATCTTTCAAGACATAAACATGGTGAAATGATATAGCTTATTTGGCCAAGTCTGTCCCATTCGGACTTGTGGTGGTACGAGTTTGGCTTAACATCCATGACATGAACCGGTCCTTACATGGTAGGCGACTTCCAAAATAAACCACAGGTCTTAAACATTATTTGTATTGAGCCGTGCATGAACTTGCACCCACCAACAATCCCAATTCACCCAAGTCTAAACCAATTTCATTTATTTTTCTTTTGTCAAGACATTTTCCAATCATCTATGGTAAAAACAATACCATAGATTCATTTTCAAACAACTTTATATTTTGGCGAAATTCCCAAATCATCTTTTGGTCTAAGCAATGACTAAGCATAAATATCTTAATTATTTTACTAAGGTGGCAAGGGCATGGCATTCCAAGCATCAAGATTGGCTATACAAAGGAATTGGCATAACTAAGAATTAAAAGCGAGGATTAAAATATCTTGAATAAAAATATGCATGCAATAATAACTTTAAAAACAGAATTAATTACTTTGAAATACTGGGATCAAAATGGTCAAGAGTATAACTTGCCTTCGTTGAAGTCTTGAGATTCTAAACCCTCTGAAAGATCTACCTCTCTAAGATCGTCAAACTCTATCTGTGAGAATACGACAAATTCAAATAAAATTCAAATAAATCCAAAAATACAAATCAAACTAACTCCAAATGAAATAATTTTATTTTATTTAGCTAGATAATAATTTTCTAAGATTTTAGCAATTTGAATCACTCAATTTGAAGTTGTGGTTCAAAAGATATGAATTTTACAAGTTTTAGTCTAAATTTGATATTTAAAAGAATTTCTAAAATTAAATACAGATTCAAAATAGCTTCAAATTAAATAATTTTGGTTTTGTTAGCTAGATAATGATTTTACATGAATTTAGAAATTTGAAACACCCAATTTGGAGATTGGATGCAAAAGTTATGAATTTTACAAATTTTAAACCTAAATCATGCAATTTAAATGAATTTCCCGAATTATTTTCCTAAAGGAAAATTGGGATTATGACGTCGGCCTTTCGAAATTGAATTTCAGCGAATTATTTTTAAACTAAAAATCTTAGAGTCTATGACAGTGGGCATGGTCAAAGACCAAGTCCACGAACACTGATCAGCGATCACAGTGGACACGGTCCACCGGAGCGATCTCTTGGTGGTCGGTGCCGTGTTGATGTGGGCGCCCGTGGCGCCGACTTCGGCAAAACGCGCACATGGCGGCGAGGTGGGCGTGATGTGGGCGTGCCATGCGGGCCGAGGCCGTTGGACTCGGCGACCTCCTCGCCGGCGCTTCTGGCCATAGCGAGCGTGGAGTGCGTGCAAAAGAAAGGGTAAGCGATCTTGCGGCGGGTGCTCACCAAGGTTGCTCGAGGTGTGGCGGAAGCGCGTCGGTGAAGAAGATTAGCGGCGTGGCTGGGTCGTCGGTGAAGAAAGCGCTCGAGGATCTTCAACGCGAATGAGAGCGCTGCAGTGGCACAGTGATGGTGATGCCGATGGTGAGGTCGGGCGGCAAGAGTCCTTGACCTCGCCGGAATCGGAGGAAAACCTCGGCGCGTGGTCGGTATAAAGCTTGGTCGTGCGAAAGCGAGAGGAAGGTGGAGTGGGTGGTGGCGCTGGGTTCTTTGTGAAGGAGGCGCACCGAGCACCTATTTATAGGGCTAGGGCGTGGCGGATCGGCGTGGAGGGCAAGAAGGTTGCGTCTTGACGCGGCGAAAAAAGAGGATTCGGGGCTCGCGGATGGAAAGGAGGCCGTGTCGGGCGGAGAGATTGAGAATTGAATCGCGTGTCAATCACGGGGATGCGGTCGGATTTGAAGCGTTTGGCAAGTTTTTGAAACCGCCATGGCGGACACGGTGAAAAAAAAGGAAAGGGGCGCGAGGAAGGGAAGGCGAGGTTGAAGAGCGCCTGGCGGGCCCACGCGTCGATGGCGTGAAATAGGAAAGGAGAGGGTGAGTGCGATTCGTTGGATTGTAATCAGCAGTCATAACGAAAAGAGGGCGCTGAAATTGGGCGCCTTGGCAAGCGTCTTGGCGAGGGTGGTTTGGGTCGGGCAAGTTTCGGCCCATTCACTGTTTAGGGTTTTTCTTTGATTTTCTAATTGATTTAATTCAGATAATTAAAAAGGGCTTTAGAAAATAGCAAATAAATCCCAAAAATTCTAGAAAAATTCACATAAGTTCCTAGAATGATTTTGGACTTAAATAAAATAATTTCAACTTAAACTTGTTAATAGTTTTTGTATTTAACTTTGTTTTAGCTTTAAGGTTAATAATAAGAGCTTTAGAAAATTTCAGAAAATCCACCAAAATAAATAAGTTTTAAATTTTCTCAGAATTTGAATTTTTAGGCTGTTACATCGGGCTAGCTCTTGAGTTGGATTCTCGAGCAAATCATTGATGTGCTGGAGCTCTCGAGCTTCCTCGATTGATATTGAATCGCCCGAGCAAATTCTTACGAGCTTCAATCTTCTTCCTTGAATTGCCTCAAGATTTTCCATGTTAGACTCATGAGATTGCCTCAATGAAGCGCGAGAATGTCGAGGATTTTCTGGCGTTCATGAAGGCGTTAGTCGTGTCCGCCAGATGGTGGTGTCTGGCCATTGCCACGAGGGGCGCATGTGTGACCTTCGGAAGGGTCTCCATCTCGGTCTCTAGAAGAGTGATCTTGATCTGAAGGAAGGGCGAAGACCTCCGTTGATGATTCTCACTTGCGCTCGAGGCCTCTCGCTTGAGGAGTTGTCGAGAGACACCATCTGGCGACTTGGAGTAATCCTCCAAGTAGGGAAGTCCGGGTTATAACTGCTCCGTCGGCGAGTGTGACTGAGAGATGGTCGAATTTGCGGGAAAAGCATGCTTGATCCGCTCTCTGGCGTTATCGAGAGAGAATCACCAGATCTTGGGTGAAGTCCCGCATGTGGCTTCTAGAGCTTGCCTCACCAAGTCGGACCGCCTTAGGGAACTTGGACGCCGAGGAAAAACTCTCGTCGTGTCGTGAGTCCACAGGTGTGGTCTGGTCGATTGACCCTTACCCCTTGAGAGGGTAGATTCCTCTCTTGGGCGTCTTGTTGTGGGGATAAGGATCCTCCTCAACTCCACCGGCGACATTGTCTCCTCGGATGCGTGGGAAGATCCCGAGGCGACAATGTCATAGGATGAGTCATCACTCGGTTAAATGTAGAATCCGGCATCCATGTCGACGTCTGCGTGTCCGCCAAGTCGAACCAGTTCTCCTCGTTCCATTCTCCTACCATGAGTGCATGAGATTTGGAAAAGCAGAGAGAATGTTTGACAAGAAATTACGGAAGATCCCCACGGTCGGCGCCAAGCCGTCGGTGTTTTAGAACCGAACTTACGTAAAGATTGTTTGATTAAGGAGTCTCCTAGAATAGAATCATGCGAGAGATTGACACAGAATTTTTATACGAGTTCGGGCCTTCTCAGGAGAGAATAACAACCCTACTCTGTGTGTGTATGGTATTGAGTGTATCTTGAACAATCGGGGAAAAACTAAGACTATTACAGATAGTGCTTGTATTCACGATGGCTCGATCCTCTCTCCCTTGCTCTAGTTACCGCCTTTTATAGTGCGTGAAGGAGCGGCGATTACTCGAGTAAAGCGGCGCCTCATCACCTCTAATGTGGCGCATGTTGGTAGTAATTACGGTGTATTAATTCCTCCACGTCGCTCCATGACTATATACCGAGATAATGGGGTATTACGTGCCATTATTCTCGTAGAATAACAAACGATATGATGGTTGTTTGAATCCCTTAATCAATAAGACCCACTTGTCTGCGGGTTCATTTGATTATAAGGTGGTCGTGGTGACCTAGTCGTAGAGGAATCTCGACTATGAGGTAGTCGTAGCAAGACTTACGACTATGGGATAGTCGTAGCATAACTTACGACTATGGGGGTGGTCGTAGAAGAACTTACGACCATCCATTTGGTTCTTCCTTCATAACATTAAGGGGTACACTCAGGGTTCACATGACGTCATATTTACCTATAATAAAAATTATAGATAAAAGGTAAAATGAGGATTATTATATCCTCGTCATGTACGAACCTAATCGTAGAGCTGGGACTTGGGCCGTGTTTTTTTGGTTGGTTTAAAGCCTGATCAGCATAGCATGGCACGTGGTGGGCCGGGCTGGGCCTGAGAATGCAGCTCTTTTGGTGGCACAGCACGATCAGTTGGGTCGTGTTTGGACCAGCCCGGCACGAAATAGGCCCAATCTTCCCGTTCTAGTCCAATCCCTTCCTCGCTCGGCCTGGTCCAATCACTCTCCCACCCCAGCCTGGCCGAACCAATAACCCCCCCTCTGCCACCGGGCCTGGCCCAACATCCCTCTCGGCCTCCCTCAACCCCTATCCCTAACCCCTTATCCCGAGTCCTGGTTCCCAAATTCCCAATCCCTGATCATATTCCCTGATTCTCCTCTCTCCAGCTCCAGCCGCCTCCCTCCCCGCGCGCCGCCCTTCCTCCCTTTCCCTCCCCACGCGCCACCGGCCGCCCCTCCCTCCACTTCTCCAACCACCTCCCTCCCTTTTCCTCTCCCTCTCCCTCCCCATGCACCGTGGCCCACTGCCCTTCCTCCAGCCACCTCCTCGTCGTTGTCCTTCTGACCCCCCCTTCGCAAGCGCACGGCGCGGCCGAGGTAGACGGAGTTCTTCATCGACATCCAAGAGGAGGAGGCTATGGTGAGAGGAGGGGGGGCAGGTGTGGATGGTGCACGATTGTCTTTGTCTTCCTAGGTGGCGGCGATTGTCGTCTTCCCAGATGCCTATAGTTACTTATAGCTAGGCTTGGGCCAGCACAGCACGGGCTTTGAGCCGTGTCTGGACGTAATCGAAATGAGATGCAACCCGATCTGACCTGGCGGGGTGGCCGGACCAAGCCGACACTAAGGCATGACCAAATTTCAAGCATGGCGGCCGTGCGTAAATGCCCACCACTAGCTACTCGTACCAGGACGTCTTGTACGGTAAAACAAACAGTAACTCTACTCAGGTAAGACGTAAGAACAACAAGCAGACAGGCACGTCGCACCTTGTGCTCGTCGGCGATGGGCGGGAGCCAGTGGTGGCAAAAGTCGTTGATGATCCAATCCGGCTTCCTCCCGCCGGCGCAGGCGTCGGCAAGGAACGCCGCGAACGGGGCGGCGAGGCCATCAAAGGCCTTCTTGACGAGCCCGTCCTTCTCGGGCGGCACGTCGGCCGTGGACTCGGCGCCCTCCGGCAGCCCGTCCACCCTCGGCGGCAGCGGCACGAAGCGGATGGGAGCGGCGGAGTCTTGGCCGACGCAGCGGGGCTGGCGAGGTTTCTCAGCGTGGAGACGAAGGTGACAGCGTGGCCCCTCGCCGCCAGCCGCTTGGACAGCTCCAGGAACGGGATCATGTGCCCGAACGCTAGCCACGGGAACACCACCGCGTCGAGGTTGCCCGCTGCCGCTGCGGCTTCCATTGCGATCGACCACAAGATCGGTGGTCGGTGGAGGAGTCGGAGCAAAAGCTTATAGGTGTTGTGCTCCAATATTTGGAGCCTGGGTGCGAGTGTGACAGCCAAACAGCGTCAGAGATTGGCGCAGAATATATGTTGTAAGATAGACGTACCACTAACTGTGCGTTATAATTTTATCTAGGGAGATGTAATCATATTTTTAGGCGCGGAATATCTAGGGAGATGCAATCTTGCGCCTCACGTGCCAGGTTTTTTTAAACTCGTATGTACAATCTGAGATGCTTATATACAAATGCTTAATGAAAAAAATATAGACATGTTATCAAATATCTATATAAAAGTCATTTTCTCCACTGCAAGCATGTCTTTTATATGTGCTTAAATGATTGAATTATCTATTAACTATATATAGTTATATACATAAGCGCTTCTTAAGCAAAGATGTCTAATCAAGCATCGATATTACGAAATAAGCATCTTACCTATCCTACGGGACAAGAAAAATTAGTTTTTATTTGTTAAGCACCTCTCTAAGCACCTGTATTGTACATGCTCTTATATCATTCACGCAATGCTTACCCAACAAAACAAGCTTTTTATTTTCCAAGAGGAACAAAATAGCTAGAAGCTAGCGTGTGGCCAGATGACTAGACGTGCGGGAGTGCACCTTGCCCACCAGGGTTAGCACTGGTGTTCACTGATTTTAGGAGTACACACTCGCATGTGTGTTCAGTAGGAAAGCACATGTTCGTGCTCCATGAGGCCTTGAATGCCTCTGATAAATTCTTAGCGTGTGTATGGGACACACACACGTGTGTGCGTGGGTAATGTGTGTTGAGTATGTGCGTCTGACTTGTGCTCTAAAAAATAGCTAGATATATGGATACAGAGCATCTAGTATATATATTGTGAATTAAACGTAGAAAATGTTCTACTTTTTTTTAGTAAATTTCACAAAACTGCAACTTTACTAGCAAAATTATTAGTTTACTACAACTTTTGGCGAGGATTTCATCTAGCTGCCCCCTCTAAGAGACCAAACTTTCAAGGGACTGCAACTCCGCCACACGGTAGCCCTCCTGACAGCATGGGCCCATGTGGCATTCTCCCATGCGCCTGTCTCCATTACATGTTGCCAGCTGGACGCGCCATGTGAGCACCGACGTTGCTTGGACTCACCTGCCAATCCCCCCACCCCTCCTCTCCCTCCTTGCTCAACTCCAAATTGGGGACACTCGTGTGCACACGTGGCGGCAGCCTTGGTAAGCTCAACGACAGTAAGAATGGCAACGATGGGGGATCGTCGTCCACAAAACAAAATGAGGATAGAGAGAGGAAGTTGGAAGAGGTGGCGGCGTGGCTCGAGGAGTTCTACGGGTGGTTGTGACGATGCGTGGTGGTTTGAAGCCGATAAAGAAAGCAAGAGGTTGCGTCAAAAAGGAAAACGAAGAAGGGGGCACACATGAACTATAGGTCAATAGGTTCTCACCAGTGCAGATGATGAAGACGGATACAGAACGAGTCATGCTAGAGACGGTGACCCGAGGCAGCGATGGGAGCTCCACGTGGAGGCGATGCTCTGGAAGACGAAAGCTCAAATTAGACTTTGGGGGAGGAAGAAGGAGAGGTGAAGGTGCTTGGGTAAGAAAAAATTGGACAGGGGGCGTCAATGGTGGTAGGTTTCGGTCGGTGAGGTTCCCATATGAACACGATCAGTGAGATCAAGGTGGGCGGACGGCTAGACTTGGTCCATGCTCCATAGGAACTGATAGATGAGCCCACATTCGACATGGAGCGTAGTTCCAGTTCATGTCATGTTGGTGTTAGCGTGGCTTACGTCAAAGGGGTATGCATTGTTGAGGAACCATCGCTGGCGAGTCCAGACTGATCGACCACCTCGTGGACAAGTGTAGAATCGCACAGAACAATGCAAGAACAAATAGTAGATTGAACACAAAGATATGGGAGAACTTCTTTCTTCTCTTTATTTCTCTTCTCATGATCAGCCTTTTATAATGACTAACACCCCCTATTTATAGACTAAAAACCTGCTAAGGTTTTGGTTGGGGCACCCACCCATGGATCGGCTGCTGGCCGGGCCAAGCCCATGATTTTCCAACACTCCCCTTTGGGCACCCATCCTCACATTTTCATGCCTCGTCAAAACTCTAAAAAACCAATGGGAAAATTTTGGAGAAAGAGTACATGATACATGTTCTGCTGCGTTGC
Source organism: Phyllostachys edulis (assembly GCA_036346405.1). Lineage (NCBI taxonomy): Eukaryota > Viridiplantae > Streptophyta > Magnoliopsida > Poales > Poaceae > Phyllostachys > Phyllostachys edulis. Next base: position 6,360,302 of record CM070550.1, on the reverse strand, counting down.
ACGAATCGCCCCATTAAAAACCTTAGCCGAGAAACTTCAGGAAAACTCATCAAGGGAAAAAGAGTACAATCCACCCAATTTCATTTAATCTCCAGGATTTACTCTTTGGGTACTCGATCTTCATGATCAAGTTTCAATAATGAGTTCGTGAAGATTCTCCCCCTGAATTCTACACTTCTCTAAGTCTCATCATTCCAATTCCACGTATGCATCTTTCAAAGCTAGATGCTGGAAGTGACTTAGTGAATAAATCTACAAAATTTTCACATGACTTAGTATGCAGTACTTTAGTTTCGTCCATCTTTTGCAATTCAAGAGCATAGATGAACTTAGGGTTGATATGCTTTGTGAGATGACTCTTCACATAACTCATCCGTACTTGTGCAACACAAGCTGCATTATCATCATAGAAACAGTAAGGGTTGTGCAGTATTTAATCCACACGACTGTTGGATGCGGTGAATCATCCGTCGAAACCAAGCACATTCTCGTAAGGCCTCGTATAGTGCTATGATTTCCGAGTGGTTCATCGAAGTTGATACAAGACTTTATTTAGACAATTTCCATGAAAATACAGTTCCACCACACAGGAATACATAGCCTGTTTGCGACTTGGCTATATGCGGGTCCGACAGGTACCAGACAGCTACATAGCCATTAATAGATAGGTCTTGGTTTTTTCTGTAGAACAGACTTAGGTCTTTGCTTCCTTAGAGGTATCGAAAGATGTCATTTGTTCCCTACCAATGCCTTTTGGTAGGTTCTACACTATACCTTGCTAATAGGTTCACAGCAAATACAATGTTCGGTCTAGTACAGTTTGCTAAATACATGAGTGCTCCTATTGCACTTAAGTATGAGAATTCCGGTCCCAGGACTTCCTCCCCCTCTTCTCTAAAGGTTCCATACTTATGACAGGTCTCAACTAGCTCTCCTTCTGGTTCTGGGGGAACTTCGGTGATCAGTTGTGTCAAGTCCTTCCTATCTAGTTGCATAGGTGAATGGATGTTATTTGTCGATGGTCTAAAATTGATGAGAGTTGTTGCGTGTTCCCAACATATAGTTGGTAAATTACAATTATGCAAAAGGGGTCGGGCAATAAATTTAATCTATTTAATTAATGCCTCTGCTAGTCCATTTTGGGTGTGGACATATGGTACGAAATGCTCAACTTTAATTCCCGTTGCCATGCAATAATCATCAAATGCCTTTGAAGTAAATTCTTCGATGTTGTCCATTCTGATGGACTTCACATAATGATCAGAGAAATTAATTTTAATTATATGCGAGATTAGCTTTGCAAAAGCATGGTTTCTCGTAGACAATGATCATATGTGCGACCATTTCGAGGAAGCATCGATGAGCACAATAAAATACCTAAATGGCACTGACAAGGGTTGTATAGGACCGCAAATGTCTCTCTAAATACGGTCCAAGAATGTAGGGACTTCAACCTTCGCTTTCAGAGCAGAAGGTTTAGTAATTAATTTCCCGGAGGCTCATGCGGGGGCACACAAAATCTTTCTGATTCAAAAAATTCTTTACATCGATATTATGTCCCTGTGAATTTTTAATTATATTTATCATCATTCTAAGACCCGAGTGGCCTAATCTATAATGTCAGAGATAGAAAAGTTTAGAGCTTCTAAATACGGTTTTCAGGGCAGTATAGGCTGCGGATGCCTTAATATTAGTGTAGTATAGCCCAATTTCATATGAAGGAAGTCGTTCTAATACTCTTTTCTACTTTTTTCACGCTTTTTAATGAGCATGTATTCCTTACCATACTCTTCTTCAATCTCTACGTGGAAACTGTTAGTATGAATATACTTGAGAGTTCTAGTCGATTCTGGGTACAACAAGGCTTCTTTAATGACCAAAGTTGTGCCCATCGGTAGTATAATTATGGTCCTTCCTGAGCCTATTATACAAGTATCGCTGCCCGCGATTGTCGTAAGACTACCAGCATTCTTATTGATCAATTGAAACAAAAATTGTCTCTCTCAACATGGTATTCGTTGTGTCGCTATCCGCTAAGCACAAGTTCTCCATAGGACGCTACACGCGTTCTAATACGTCATATATCAAAACATAACTTGCTATTATAAATACGGGAATATAAGCCTTGCAGGACTCATCACAAGAATGTAGTGCTTTGCTCTCCTAGAGCTTATAACCATTATTCAAAGAATAAAGTAATTCAATGTTCCATCACGACCACAAACTGCAAGTGGCTATAAAAAGATCTAAGTGCAATCCGTGCACTGGATCGAATCAACAAAGTACTTAGAAACTCCTGCCTTAATATGCTCCATGGCGATCTTCTCCTTTTGGGCAACTACGGGAGCGGCCACTACAATGTCCAAAGGAGGGGTGATGGGGGCTGCTACTGGGTTGTCCACATCCATGAGTGCAACTAATGGCTGTGAATCCTCCGTGCCTGCAATGGCGAGGTGTGCCTCATGCCCTTCTTCTTAGACTAGAAAGCATCAATAACATGCGACACACGACCTTACCCTTCTTGCCCCTCTCCTTTGTGAGAGACTTCCTCACCTTGTAGCTGTTAGCATTGGCTTCATGACCAAGATTCATACTAGATGGCTGTGGGATATAGCTCTTTCTTGGAACATCATCTGAGCTTTCGTAACTTGCATGATGTTAATCAATTCGGCATACTCCTTGTAGTCATCTTAACGATAGTTGCATATGGATTGCACCGCATTCGGGTGAAAGGTAAAAATTCTGGTCATCTGTGATTACCTTACCACAGAGTTGAAGACTGGTAAAAATTCTGTACAAATTCTGGCCATACTGGACCAGCTCTTCGAACTCCCGATTCATGATATTGGTCATCTACATATTCTTGCAAAGAGTTTATAAGATTACTGTTAGTAATTTGTACAAAATGGTTGCAAAATTCCCATAATATTTCCGTATTTTTCTATGTATTTTTGATGATTTACTGCTATTGTCAGTGATTAAAAGCAATATAAACAATCACAGATAATCAAAACAGTAAATACAACATATAAATTGCATAGAAATAATAATAATAATAAAGTTAAACATGCTTCAAATGCTCAAAATGATTCAAAATTTGAATTCCCGAGGCCCTTTTCTGCGGAATATGAATTTTCGGCGAATTCATCAATTTTCAGGGGTTGAACCGCTAAATTTCAATTCTGAGAAATTTTCGTGCAATTTTTCTGTTTCTGAGGGGTTATTCTGCAAGAATTTCTTTCCCAAAATATTTCCTCGTATTTTTCAGAACTTCGAGGGTTTATTTGTAAATTTCTAGGATTTTTCTTCTCTCTCCTAATTTTTTTCTTTCATAATTCTTTTGGGCCGGGCCAAATTTTCTTGGCCCGTGGCGTGCCTAGGCGCCTCCACAAATGGCGGCGGCGGTTGCGGGCGCAAAGGCGGCGCATGCATGCATTGAGGCGCGGCATAGCCGGCGTCGCCGCAGTCACGTAACCGTCTTTGGCGGCGACGCGCAGACGGCTTCAGCCAATGAGTCAGCCTTGGCGGCGGCGCATGCTAAGCGCCGACGGGCGGCTCGCGATCTTGCGTAGCCATACGCCAGCGGCGGCCGTCTTGAAGCCGCCGACGCGGCGGAGGCCATGCGGTGGGGCGCAACGACGGCCACCGGTGCTCGTGGAAGCGGTTTGGCGGCTTCGGCTTCAAGCGGCAGCGCAGTGCGGCGGCGTGTCTTCGAGATTGCCGGTGCGAACGCGGCTTTGAGCATGAGGCGGCCGAGATCAGGGCACACTTGCGGGCGGCAAAGCGGTGCAACCAGGCGGCTCTGGTCGATGGCGGTGTGGCGTGCAAGGCCAGCCTGCCATGCGGTCTGAAGCGGTGTGGGAAGCGTAGCGCATGCGGCATAAAGCGGTACCTGTCGGGAATCTTGATGCGGCCATGCGGGAGGCGGCCAGTTTGCGTAGAGGGCCAGCGTGAAGCGGTGGGTGCCATGGCGGGCGCCTCGTCGCGGTGCCAGCGGCGGCATGTCTTCGAGCGCATGGAAGCGTATGATGGCGGCTTAGGGCGGCTGGCGGCGCGCGGCGCGACGGTGCGACGGCCGGCCGCGGCGATGCATGGCGAATGGAGCACGGGCGGCTTCGAACTGCGGTGCGCCGCGTGCGACTACGTCTGGCAAAGACGACGGCGGCGCGTCCGTGCATGGACGGCCGCATACGGGGCAGCGTGATGGCACGGCCACATGCAGGTGCTGACGTCGTTTTTCTTTTTCTGTGTATCAATGAACAATGCAATCATCATCTACTCTTTTCATGTAATCTACCAATCGGCTTGGCCGGCGACTTCTAGTCGGCTCGTGGTAGATTTGAGCGGATTTGCAATCTACAATCCACAGTGCAATCGACATATACTCCTTCATGCAACCTACCGATCGGCATTGTGGTGGCAACTTCAAGTCGGCTTGATGAGAAACAGCGACCCGATCTTCCGATAGGTTCGATTGATTTCATCGTGAGGACATTGGCGCTTTGAGGCTTCCGACCGTGGGCGCCACCTCGCAATTAGCTACACCCGCATTTGTATCGTTATCGACCACGCCAAGACGCGATCGACCTTACCACAAGGGTTATTGTTCCTGCAAGCAATCGAAGCAACTCACAAGAACAAGGAAAATGCAATATGAATTGTATTGCGAATATGGATGAAGTTCACAAAGTGGGGTTCCTCAAACTGCATAAACAAATAATGGCTGTAAAGTGATAGAATAATCTAAAAAAAAACCCCCACCTAAAACTATGATGGCTACTGTATATATATAGGGGGACGTGAAGAGGTCGACCTAGGGTTGTGCGGTAGTGGGAAGAGGCGTACACAACACAGGCTCCGACCTCGACACGCTCTGAGAACCTATTAGGCCCAAAGCGGTGACGCAACACCTTAACTTGTGATTGAGTGAAAACACGGGAGGAGATCTTGTCTTTGATGGACTTCCTTTTCTCGGCATAATCGGAGGGACTTTTTTTCTTGGGCTCAATCGGTATGAGATGACCGGGACTTGATGGATCCTCCCCATTATTCCTAAGTAACAAAATATCACAATTATTAGGTAGTATACCATTCTTCATAGATAAATTATTAGCACCTAGAAACGAGTTCACCTCATAATTTAAGTGACGTGCTCGAGCTCTTGTCATAGGACCTTGTAGTTCAGCAACTGGATCTGGAGGATTTTGTCTAGCGCGTGTATCCAAAGGAGTGATGTCCTCATCACGGCTCGCGGTAGATTAGAGCGGATTTACACCGACTGATATAATCTAGAAACCCAAATTTGTGGAATTGAAAGCGATGTAGAAAATGTGATTCGATCTATGAGCGTCGTGTTTCGACGGTTACCTTTTGATCCAAGTAGAGTAGGCCTAAAGTTAGGCCAGAGTCGATCGTGCTGATAACGTGTTGAGAAACCGTTGCTAGCGAGTCCAGTCCGATCGATCATCTCGTAGACAAGTATAGAATCGTACAGAACAATACAACAACAAATAATAGATTGAACACAGAGATATGAGGGGACTTCTTTCTCCTCTTTATTTCTCTTCTTATGACCAGTCTTTTACAATGACTACCACCCCCTATTTATAGACTAGAGACCTTGCTAGGGTTTTGGATAGGACGCTCACCCATGAATCGACTGCTGGAACATGCCCATAATTTTCCAACATGCAAAAGGCGGGGCGTGAGGATGCAAAGATTCTCCGTACCCCACTCAAATGTTATCTAGACACCATTTTTTTTTATTCTGCAAAGGCGCAACTTGCGCTTCTCGTGCGCGTTTTTTTAACTAGTCATGTGCCCGTGCATTGCAACGACAAATCAATTTTTACATAGAATATGTTATTGTAACTCACCAATCTCCCTATTGCCTTTTATAAATTAAAACTTCCATGTCTTGCAGCAGAGCCAAGAAAGTTTCCTTGCTGTAGGTTTAACTAAACAACCATACAAAATAAATTTAGTACATCAAACATATTCAGATGGCGAAAACAGGCAATTAGTCACAAAAGAACATGCAAATGTATCTATTCTTTCGGTCAGCATGAATCATGACATCTCTACTTGCAAAATAATTGTCCCATTCAACTACAACAAAATTATCCATTGTAACAGCCCAAAGTTCTGTTACCCATTTAAAATTAATAAAATTATTATTTTATTGAATTTTCTGGAATTTGAAAGAGTTTGTTTGCCTTATTTGAATTTCTGGAGTTTTAAAAGTCAAAAGTAAAATTTATTAAAGTTTTTGAAGTTTTATTTGAGTTAAAGTTGAAAAATTAATTTCTGGAATTTTCTTAGATTTTAAAAGCTTTTCCTTAATTATTTTAAAGCCAAAATAAATTATTTACAAAAATAAAAGCCAACTTTAAGTTGGAAATAATTTTATTAAGTCCAAAATAATTCTAGGAATTTTTGTGAATTTTTCTAGAATTTTTGGACTCTATTTGCTATGTTCTAAAAGCTATTTGAATTATTGCTCAAATCTGAATTAATTCGAAAATAATTAAAACAATTATTGCTATTATTATTTTTTTTCCACGCGGGCAGCCACTTCCCGACGGGTCACCCATACACAGTCTGCCCCAGCCCGTGCACGCTTAACCTCCCCATTCTTTCCCCATGCATTGCCACCTTGCCTTTTGTATTTCAATCAATAGTTACATTCTTTAATACCTTTTCTTCCTTTCTTTTTCTCTCATCTTCTCCAAACGTTTTTCTTCTCCCGGGGGCTGTCCAGAGAGCACGTTGCACGGGCCGCCATTAGAGACCACACGAAGCTTTTCAAAACCGTATTTTCCTCCCCATCTCTTCCCCAAATCACGCGCATTCAAACCGCCACTCCCCACCTCCCCCATTCCCGCCCATTGCCCCCTCAATCACGCGCACGTTCGCCGGATTTTCACCATAACCGTCGTGATGGCCGCACGACCCGATCTCCTCACCCGGTGCCCATCCACCCCTATAAAAGGGAGCACGAGGAGCCCCTCATCTCACTCATTCCCTCCCCCTCACCCACTCCCCCACTCTCTAGTCGTCGGATTTGGCCTTTGCTCGCCGCCGGCCGAGCAGCTTTCCGCCGCCTCTAGCGTCGCCGTGGACGACTCCCTGGAGATTCCGAGCACACCACCGGCAACGCGACATCATCCCCTACGCCGTGCTCCCCTCGCCTTCGCCGGAGCATCGCCGGAGCACCACCGCCACCGTGAGCCACGCCAGCCGACGCGTCATCGTCCCGCCTCGGCCACCGTACACGTTCTCCTGGCAACCGGGTGAGCACCGAATCCCGTCCTCCCTCTCTCCATTCCACCCCTCGCCGGCCGTCGAGAATGCCATGGATTACGCGGCAATGTCGCCATCCGAACCTTAGGCCGAAGCTTTTTCCTTTGCTAATTGCGTCGCCGTCGAGCTAGCTCCGACCACACCGTCTCCACCACCGGCATCGCGATGTCACACTCTTCGTGATGCTCTCTTTCCCTCGCCGGTGCCGTCACCGGAGCACCGTCGGCCCTAGGTCCAAACCGCCGGCCACATTTGTTGGGTTCTGTTCGTTGGAGGAAGATGAACAGTAGACTAATTATCTAGTCATGTGCCCCATCATTTGTACATACACTTTTTAATCTTCCAAAAATGCGTTCTCGCACATACAAAGTCCAAATCCGTTGATTCCTTCACCTAAATTCATCTAAATTCATCTACTATTTTTAGTATTTATTTCATAATTTTTAGATTTTATTTAATTTCTGTTAATTATTCGGTTCATTTTGCGCGACGCCGCCGCCAACGACCGACCTTGCGCATTCCACTCCAACCAAGGTGAACGTTGTGTTCCCCACGGTTCCCTCTTCGTATCGCCGCCAACCTCACTCGCTAAATCCTCTCTGTTTGCTTGGAACGCTATTCAAGTATTTCAAATTCCTGTTTTAACCATTAGATATTCCAACTGTCAATGTATGGCCAATTTGGATATTGACATGTCATTCCTTTGTCACCACTAGATAAACTAGTATGGTAAAAACCCAGATGCTTAGCAAATGCTTAGACCATGATTACCAATTTTGGGGAGTTTAGCCAAATCATTTCAAATGGATTTAAAAATCTGAATCTATGGTATTGTTTTACCATGGAAGCTTATTAAAGGTGGTTTTACTAAATAAAATTTAAAAATGGTTTAGACTTGGTAAAGCGGATGAATGGTGGGTGCGAGTTTATGCAGGTTTAATCTGGTTAGGATTAAAACCCAGGGTTTGATTTGAAAGACGCCCAAGTCGATTAAGGACCGGTCTTAGAGCCGCATCTTACTATGCCTTACCGTACCACCACACGTCTTGTTTGGGCAAGACCTGGCTTAATAATTTGGGATACCTCGTAGATATTCGTGCCATTTTGTATGAGTGGGTGTCAGTTAGACTATAGTCCCACTGGCGCAAGAGGGGGCTCCTGAGGATGGTTAGTCAAAGGAGCGAAACCTTAGCGGGCATGAGTCTTGTGAGGTAGATCATTATAACGACCTTGTGATAATTGCTTTATCACACGCCTTAGGAAGCGTGGATTGGCCGACTCAAAGAGCAAATTATCTCGTGTGGGTAAAGTCGCACAAACTCTGCAGAGTAGAAAACTATTCGAATAACGCGTCATGATCATGGACATGCTAGCAAAGCCACTTTGAGTTAGACTTGTTTTTGGTTTTAAAATGATTTCAACAGATATTTTCGGGATGGTTAGTCTGTGGGAAAATTAGGCGGTTAGCCATTGTGATTGGAGGATATCCATCACCTTTCTTGGAGGTTATCCACATTATACATTTGTCATTTAAATTATGATTTTAAATCTTGTATGAAAATGGCCTTGCAATCTAATATGATTATTTAAACTAAAAGCTGCCGCTTACATAAAATAACCACGCCAATGTCCTTCGTTTACCTTATGCATGCATTACAATTCCATATTGGGTGTAACTTGCGAGCACGGTAGTTGTGCTCATATTTGCTTTATGCAAACAAATTTCAGAGGAGAAGGACTTCACCATCGATGTGGATCTCGACGACTAGGCCGCTACCCCTACCGATTGCACTGGGCGATCAATTTGGACTCCACTACTTCTTCGTCTTCCATGTGTTATTTATTGTTGGCTTGTAAGCCTCTTTTGTAATAAACTCTGAATAATTATTAATAAAGTGCGTGATATGTTTTGATTATCACTTTTGTTTGACTATGTACACTAGAAATCCTGGACTAGTGTATGAACACAGAGAATTCGGGATCCTTCGCTCCCGGGTTCGACATCCATTCAATACAACAAATCCAAGGAGATGGTACATGCTATAAAACTTTAAACATTCCATTACAACCAAGTTTTGTACATCAGCTAATTGCAGTTTACAAACTTCTATAACTTTTGCAACTTTAGATCCCTTTGCATTGCACTCATTCACGTCTACATCACAGGCAAATAGCCAGCAGCTAGCAGCAGCTGGCAATCAAGTGTTCCATTCAAATGCTTGGAGTCTTGATACAGCTTACTAGCTATTATTGAATGGCTGATTACAATGGCACCACAATTACATCAAGGAAGAAATGAAACCTCAAGAGAAGTGGCATGAGCTGTAGCGCAACATCCCTCCTAGATTCTCCCAACCAAGTGGATCAATCTTATGAAATGAAGCTAAAACATGCAAGAGGAACAGATAGACTAACTCAATTGAGAATATACTCAGCAGCAACAATTGCAGTTGCATATGCTCTCATTGACCAATTGATTGTAGAAATCACATTGGCGCCATTAGGAACTGTCAAAGCCGAGAGAGATTTGCAAAACTCCAAAGGATTAGCAACATGCTCAATCACCTGCAAATATATTAAGATCAATCCATATTTCTGATCCAGTACATAAGTTGCAGTTAAGAGAGTTGTAAATTCAACAAACTGAAAAAATGCTATGATGACTGGTGAGTGCATAGGACTCCCTTAAAAAATGTTCTGATAACTGTTTGATTTCCTTTGGAAGAAAGGATTCTATAACATCGAATTGTAGATTATCAAAGCACACTACCGAGACAATGCATAAAGCAAGATACAATGGAGATGCCTAATCCACCGAATAGATACAATTATGAAAAGCAAAATAGTAAACAAAATCACCCGACCAAGATGCCTTCACCTTAACCTCCTGACCTCGAACCCCAAACACAACCAAGCTGCCTTATCCACCGAATTCTTTCACAGGCAGAAATAAAAAAATAATCAAACCAAGAACAATGTGTTCATGAAAATAGAGGGAAAGAGTAGTGGAAGTATTCACCTTTGCTTGTGTGTGCAACAGAGAAAGGGAGATAAGCAAGAGATGGTTGCCACAGATAAGGAGGTGGACAAGTGGAAGAAAAAGGAGGAGAAGAGGAAATGCGAACCTTTTGTAGTGTGGAGGTAGCAACCGCCGGTTGTGCACATTTATTCATTCATTGCAAGCTGCCGTCGTAAAAGTGGGCGTGAGCCTTTGAGAGCGCAATGGGGAAACACAAACTCATTTTCATACCCCCCCCCTCTCCTATCCTACCCACACAAAGCCACAAAGGAGCCTCCCAATTGTCCCGAAGGCTGCAATATTCAACTCTGAAAGAGGGGACAAAATCCACTTTGAACAATATAAGGCTATCTAAATTATAACAACACAACAACATAAAACAAAAATGTAGAAGCATGAAATCGGGCGAGGTCCAGCTTCCCCAATCTGCATTTGTGAATAAAGCATTGATAGCGCAGCATCACTTAAAAAAACATTCAAAGGATCAACAACACCTTTCTAGTCAAAGCAGAAGGAATAAAATGCCCTAGGCAGAACACAATGATCAATTCATTGAACTTTGACCATATACATATGTATTGATAGCGCAGCATCACTTAAAAAAACATTCAAAGGATCAACAACACCTTTCTAGTCAAAGTCAAGGAATAAAATGCCTAAGCGAAACACAATGATCAATTCATTGAACTTTGACCATATACATATGTAACTTGGTGTATAATAGATCGACAACAGAGGTAAACTATAAGCGACACCATACATTCAACAACAAACTCGAATGAAATGGCACTTGATCAATAGCCAACCCAGTTACAAAAGGAATTGCGAAAAAAAAAGATGTCGAGCACTATATTTGTATCAATTTATCAGTTGCAAAATTGAGACGGTCGTGACAAAAAAAATTCAGGAAGATTTACAACAATTACAAGTCATGCCCCAATTGGAAACATATAAAAGCGGTAAGAGTGTTTCTATCGAAAGGAAAACTAAAACATACGGATGCCAAGAATGCGATACTAGAATCGAGCACAAGAGGAGTTCCTCTGTACATGGTGGAACTCAAATGCTAGCTGGCGGTATAAAAATGCTCGATTCAAGTCACTTTTGACTATAGTTTTGAAGTTCTCTGTCCAATCACCAAGCAATTACAAAGAACTATAGATGCTGCTGTTGAATTCAGAGGGAATGCAAAGTAACACCATTCCTTCCTACAATCTGAAGTGGGTTTGAATACATCAGGTCTCTAACAATCTCCTCCAAACGCTTCACCGCATTGACCTGTCCCACTCTCACCACTGCCGGGTTCTCAGGTGGTACATCACTCTCCTCTTGAACTTACTTCTGGTACTCGATGAGTAGATTCATAATTTCCTGCCCAACAAATAGACATGAACATAAGCAGAAAGTAACATATTTTTTTTAAAAAAAAATGATTAAGATCCTACTCTAACAACGAACTGCTCAAGAGCACTCGGAAAAGTCATCCAAAACTTTTCAACTTCATGAAAATATTTGGGAACCATGTCTACCCACAACTTCACTAGTTGGATTTTGTACAAACAAGTCTACTCAGTTCTGACTCAATTCTTATAATCCAACAATAGCATTGGAGATAATGTATTATCTAAGATTCTAAATATACTCACACCCCCAATGTTGGGGGATCTAAAAAAAGTGAACTACATACAATTTCTTGGGTGAACATCACCTTAACCCCAGGGGATCCATATCGTACTATTTGCTACATGAGACACAAGACAAGCATTTACTTAAACCCTCATTTGAACTCAAAATAACTTTATTTATCAAGAACGGCCCTTTTACGTATCCTTTGAATTATAAAATGGATGTACGTAAAAGCATACACTAATCTTTATGACTAAAAAATAATACAATTATATCTTCTCTCGAAGAACATCACGAAAGAAATCTTGCGATTGCTCGTTGTGTCATTCAAATGCTCGGCAAAGGATCGTGCCATTTCGATGTTCAAACAACAAAAATAATAGATGAACATCCATAAAACCATGTGGATCTTTATAAATGTATACATTATGCACAGAATAAACAATACTCCAAGCAGTATAGGAGTTGTTCTATTTGGTGTCATGGTCTTAAATTGATACATCTTTGGCTTATCGAACAAGGAGAAAACCCACATATATTACTACAACAAAAGAATTATGTACTTTTTACATCTCCCCAGTGCAATCAAATGGTTACTTAAATACTCTATCTATACTCCATCTAAAACTCCTATGTATCTTCTTTCATTTTCTATAACTGTTTGATTTCCTTTGGAAGAAAGGATTCTATAACATCGAATTGTAGATTATCAAAGCACACTACCGAGACAAAGCATAAAGCAAGATACAATAGAGATGCCTTATCCACCGAATAGATACAATTATGAAAAGCAAAATACAAACAAAATCACCTGACCAAGATGCCTTAACCTTAACCTCCTGACCTCGAACCCCAAACACAACCAAGCTACCTTATCCACTGAATTTCCTGCCCAACAAATAGACATGAACATAAGCAGAAAGTAACAGATTTTTTTAAAAAATATGATTAAGATCCTACTCTAACAATGAACTGTTCAAGAGCACTCAGAAAATTCATCCAAAACTTTTCAACTTCATGACAATATTTCAGAACCATGTCTACCCACAACTTCACCGGTTGGATTTTGTACAATCAAGTCTACTCAGTTCTGACTCAATTCTTATAATCCAACAATAGCGTGGGAGGATGGATGACCACCACCATTTGCAATATTTAAGTAATAGAGATATTTGTACATTAACAGCACCAGGTGGATGAGCTTGCATAAGAATAAACTCCATAACTATGATGCTATTGCCACCAAAATTTAATGAACCTTGAGTAGTGAAATACAAAATTCCATGATATGAAGCAGCACATAGTATACAAGAATAAAGTTTGACAATTTTTTAGACATCATTAGATAGGATTTTATTGCTTTTAGCCTTTTAGATTCTCCCAACCTGAAAAAAATTAATTTCTATTCATCTATTTGCAACCTATGTTCTTATCTTCAGTTATTACATAATTGTATTCAATTAGTACTGTTGAATCAGTATATGATCTCTGGTACACATCAAATTTGCTAAAGTTCAGCCCTTTTTTTTTTTTGCTAAAGCTGGTGTTTCTGACCGATGAATGTCACAAAGAATTGCAATTATGTGGTACTGTAAACATAAGTTATTGCCTTAAACCCAGAGCTGAATTGTGGTACAACATTTGAGACAGCAACTACAAGATACCTCTTTAAGTATGAAAGTTTCACATGAACAAATTAAGTGTATAAAATAACATAATATACCTTGGTGCACCATCCTGCCCACATATCGTCGTAGCGACCAATAGGCTGGCCATCACCCATAAGACCGAAGTACATCGCAGGACCAATGAGCTCACGGTCAAACACAAGGTTCATTCCACACATCGGGAACAAAGCGCCCTTGAGTTGTAAGAATAGCATCCACATACCGATTTCAAGAAGGAAAACATCAGATTAGCAAGAAGAGATATGAGGAATGAAAAATAATGCCTAGTACAACAAAGATTTTAAAATGAGGAATTGGGGAGTATGTGACATCGATTTGATGAGCTATCCGGTCAATAGCTACATTCTTTTTCGTTTCTTTTTCTTTTTGTTGACAAAGTTAATAGCTACATTGAAAGATCCTTCAAATTTATGCTACTTGTCACGAAAAAAATCCCAAGAACACGACATAAGGAATGCTACATTGTGTTTTTGTCGAGTTTCATGCACTGAGCTACCATGCTGTTAGCGAACCGTGGGCATTCTCCTTTTGGAAATTATTTGATTTGATTTGATTTTTATCCAAAGTTGTAGGGCAACACAAGATCACCCGATGAAAAGATTTGTCACTTCAACTTCCTTGGGGCTAAATACTTAATTTGAAGCGCTTTATACTCATCTTACATGTTCAACAAATTTGAGGGCGTGTCGGTAGTCCCATGTAGAAGCACCGAGTGCGCTCCTTGAGACATGAGATCCCTAGGGAACTCCTTTAGCAGCTGTCACATACATCCACACTCCAAATTGATCAGTCAAGCTTGCTATTCACTCCGCAAATAGCAGAATCTAATAGCATACACTCCTAGTTTCCAAATCAGCAACCAAAATCAAGCCATGGCGAACCTCGAAATGCCACTCGATTGCCACCTCCTCGTCCTTCTCCTCCCCAACCAGCGCAGAGAGCGCCCAAAACACCGCCTTCTCGTACTCCGTCGCTTTACTCTGTAAGAAAACGAACAGATTACGGTGCAAATATGCTAAAAAGTTAGGGGGATATTCAGAAACAAAAGGGTGAGGAGATGGAGTAGGCGAGGCTACCGCGTATGAGGAGGACGCTTACGATTCTCTCGCCTTGGCGGCGGGAGGCGGCGGCACTGACGGGTCCCGGGCGCGACAAGCCTGGGCGAGGACGCAGGAGGGATCGGCGGCGACGCAGAGCACGGCAAGCCCACGGCCGAATGCCATGGTGTGCGTGTAGTAGGCGTCGAGCGCCGCGGCGCAGTCGGCGGACGCCATCTGATACTCCTGCTTCCTGCTCCCCGCCACGGGGGCTCCCCCTCCCCCCACCACCGCTGCACCCGGGGGGCCACCGGGACGTTGCCATTACTGTGCGCCTTGTTGTTCTCGCTCCTCGTCATCCTCCTCGTGTCCTTCTCACGGCGGCAATCGAGTCGGCAGTGGAAGCTTCGATCGATTGGGAAGAGATGGGGAGAGATCAACCCTACAACTTGAATTTGGGGAAGAAGCCTCATCTTGCATGGGGAGGAGGCGCAAGCAGCCCGGGGAGAAGGCGAGAGGAGGGAGAGAGGACAAGGATCAAGGGGGTGGGGTGGGATCTGGGGACTTGGCCTTGTTGGAGCGAGAGAGAGGGGACGCCAAGGACCAAGGTCTTGAGGCGGTGGCGAGGAGGCAAGCGAGGCGAGGAGGCCGCAGGCGGATGGGGAGAACCTGCAGTGGTTTTGCGTTTTTCAGCAGTCATGTTCTCGTGGGTGAGGTGGGACGAGAGAGAGACAGAGAGGGGTCGGGTGACGGTTTCAATTGAAGGAGATGGGAGACGAGAGTGCAGAGAGCAAACGATCGAAGGGCTCACGTCGCACGAAAAAGGATGGATCCAATGGCTCATATCGCACAAAGGAGGATGGACCGTCACTAACTCGTATTTTGAAGTAGTTTTAAATTTTAAATTTTGAAATAATCGCGGGGGCAGTTTTTTTTAACATGAAACCAATATACCCGTCATGTCAACCACTTGATCCACGTAATTGTTCCCACATTTTAGATAATGGAAGTACAACTCTTGGCCTTTGCACCAACTAGGGATGCACACAACCAATACACCACCATCAGCTAAAAGCTTAAAACAAAAAACAGCCAAAAGCCAACAATGACAAACAAATTATTATGCAAAGGCTAGCCTAAAAAAAGACCACCTAGCCCTGCGTCCGGGACCAACCAGGAGATCGTCCACATGGGAACAGCAACTGCGCAGCAAAGAGGTGATGATGGGCTAGTCTCTGTACCGGTTTTCCAAAGCAACACCTTGAATAAGGTAACGCTGCTCAGGTCGACGTCATTGCTAGATCCAACCAGCGAAGGCCAGATCAAGAGTTTGCACCTCGGATCGAAGGTACCAGCGCTCCAAGACCACGCTACAGCATGACCTTATCACTGGATCCAACCAATGAAGGCCAGATCGCCAAGACGATAACTACAACATCCCCAACAGCCAACCGCCGCCAGCACCAAAGAAAGGCGACGTCCACCGCAGCCCACGTGTCAGCCGGTTAAAAGCCGTCCACTGGGGAGGAGTCGAGTGTAGCACAAGCCACCGTCACCGAGCCGTTGTGATCTCTTCCAACTGCACCAAATCTAGATCTACACACCGCCACCTCCGTCGTCATGCCATCAACGAAGCCGCGCCACCGAAAGAAGCTTGCGTAGAAGGGCCTCGAATCGCTGCACCCAAATATGAGCCGGCGGAGAAGGGCCCCAGATCCAACCCCGATGAAAGTCCACACCGTTGAAAATCGGCAGACAGAAGTTGGGCGTCGAGAGCGTAATGCGGACCAGATGCCACCACTGAGAAGAAGAAGCTCCGCCGCCACCGTTGGCCAGCCGGTGGCCACCGACGGTGGCAGCGAGGAGGAAGGGAGGAGGAGAGAGGGACTTGTTTGATGATGGCTAGGTTTTTAGGAGAAGTGCGGCGGCTGCCTCTCTTCAAGAAAAAACAATTACATTGCTGTACCAAAGTATTAGTACGTGTGGATTGGTACCAAAGAATTACATTGTTGTTCCCACATAGGACCAGTTGCTTGGAAATCACGCATGACGACGTACACGAATGTGCGATCGATGTCGCATTCAGATCATCAAAATCGATCCACTAATTAAACATGCTTTTGTTAGAAATATGCCCTAAAGGCAATCATAGAGATGATTGTATTTCATTATGTTCATAATATTAGATAATGTGTTATCTTGTTCCTTGAATGAATCATTGGTTATGAAGATTAACAAGTATGTGACTTGTTGGTGAAACTCTTAACTTATATGATGTCGTTCTAAATGTATCCCTGGTCGGATGTCAATGGTTGGACACTATTGACTCTATTGACCAACACATTGTATTGATTGATGACCATGTTTCACTGGTCATGGATATAGGGATATCGAATCAATAATGTGAACACATGTTAGAGAACATGGGGTTGGATTGACCTACCTTGAGACACTATTGAGATTGTTATGATTCTATGTGTTGTTAGTTGGTCTCAAGCAATGATGATGTATAATCCTTAGACCTGATATCAGCATGGTTTCCTACATGTGTAATAGCACTCTTAGGGGTTGCTAATCGTTACTCGTAACTAGGTAGTTATAATGGTAGCTTTCGGGTATGCTATGAAACATGCGGAGGAATGTGACTGGTCGGATATGGGATTTGTCTCTCCTAACATAACAGGAGAGATGTCTCAAGGCCCCTCGTTGTGGTTAGATAAAGAAAGTGCATGGCCATGCCACTAGTGGTCGAAGTGTTCGACCATGTGAAGTTATCCGACACTCGATCGAGAAAGTATTGAACAGTTCATGGATGACACAACATCTCACTTGGAGTTCAACCAGACATCGTGAGGCAAAGGGAGAATACACGAGTAGTTAAGCGGATTCGATCGGATCTTGATTTGGTCGTATGGAGATACGAGATGGTCGTAGACTGGTCGAACGAAATCACAGAGTGGTCAAAACTTGGTCATAAGGAGTTACGAACTAGTCGTGACCAAATACGAACTAGTCGTATAGAGATAGGACCTGGTCGTAAGTGATGGGGACCTGGTCGTAGATCATGTTGCACTAAGGATTGTCCGATTTTATTTGTGTGTATTCGGGAATCGTTATATTCTGCTAGGAACCGCTAACGACTCGTGATCGGAAAGGGTTTTCGAGTCACAACCGATTACGCACGAACCTACAGGGTCACACACTTAATGGGTTGGAACAAACCAAGACGGATCTGATTAAATCAAGCGTGTTGAGATAGGATTAAATCACGAGCACTATATAAGGAGATGCATGAGGCTGTTGGGATGGGTGGTGAACATGATAGACGAGACACACGAAAGTCATGAGTTGAGTTGTTCTAACAAAACCCTAGCCGCCATCTTCCTGAGAGCTCTGTCGTGCGACTTGGTGCTAGCACACCGTGCATGGTTGTTCCTTCCTGGACATGTGGATACAGTAGGCGCTCTGCGGTTCTTTGTTGCGCTTTGAGGGCGATCCACGATCTTCACAAGGAACTGCAGAGGTCATTTGGAGGAGACGATCGACTCGACCACTACATCGACGCTCTTCGTTGGACCAGGCTGCTCCAACCCTTCTTCCGCTGCTCTACGCGTCTGGTGGTAATGATCTGTGATCATCTACTTGCTTGGCTTCCTGGTTTATGTGGTAGAAAATTTTAATTTGTTACTATCATAGCCTACCCGTGACCCAACAGCTTTATGGGATGAAAAATGCCAGGTAACCTTCCTATGAAAACAATTGTTTGTTAACCTACTTAATCATGTTTGGTTGGATTCGGTCATACAAGACACTGATTTGTTTAGGAAGCTCTCATCATTCGTCACCGGTCACAGGCCCAAATGATTTGTGGGCCCGTGTGGGCTCCTCTCGGCCCACGCTGTGGAGATCGATTACGGACGAGTAGTAGTAGTTGGGAGTCCTGTTGGGTTCCTTCTTCCCTATACACAGAAGCTCTTTTCGAAACGCATGAATTTCTTGGAAATTTCACAAGAACAGCATGATTTCTGAAGGAATTGCAAAATTCTAGTGTTCAAACGGTGCTGAAGTGTCGTAGTAGAGATAGCAAGGTTGTGAGAATCTAGATTCTAATGATACAATCCTACGTTTCTACGACACAGATTGGCTGGATCGATCTGATCCTATGGAGTCTTAATTTGGTAGAATCTTAATATTATTACGGTTGTAACCAAAAAATTTTATATAATCATGATTAAAAAAAATTCACACGATCCTACCCGATTCTGCAGATTCTAGTGATTTATTATAAATAATTATTTGCATATGTCCACTACATTTTGGTAAACAAAAGTTCTAAAATTATAGTTTGAAAAATGTAGAAGTGATAAAATACAAGGTAGGTAGAGAACCGAGCTTTGCTCAGGTGGTAGCGTCGCCTGGAGTGTGAGCTGCCCACCAGCGTTCGATCCCTTGGTTCGGCGCTTGGTGCCTCACCTGTGTGCGTGTGTGTGGGGGGGTGTGGGGGGAGTTTTTTCGAGGACTGAGTTGGGGCTCAGCTGGCAGAGGGGAGCTATAGGCTCTCAGCCCGCCACAGTTCGAGCGCTGGCTCCCGTGGTCATCTCACGAGATTGGGTGCTTCTTCTTCTATAATGTGAACCGGATGGGGAAAATCCCGGACATCAAAAAATAAATAAATAAAATACAAGGTATATTTTTTAAAATATTTCTTTGGTAGAATCGGATAGGATATTAGATTCTACGTTGATCCTACAATTTGCGATCTGATGAACAACATCCAATCTGATATAGGATCGCGATTCTGACAACCTTGAGAGGCAGGATGCAGCATAAGACACGGAGTCTTGTTCTTCTTTGGGCTAGGATTAATATTAGTAACCCTACACTTCGCAAGGACCTTCGGTTTCATGCAAGCGACCTCATTGCTCTGTATCGGTCGTGGCATCTTCCTCGACATCCTTTGAACCATCAATGTCCACAGCGGTTTGGTCTTCTTGTGTAGACTCACCCAAGATGGCTGAAGTATTACTCGTGACATGTCCATATCATCACGAAAATGTTTTGGATATTGTTGAAAATAAAACATTGACTGAAGTTAGCATAAATTAAAATATGAAATTAAACACATAAATAAATAGATGTTTCTCCAATGACTACCTTGTGCTCCTTCACCAAGCATCAAATGCAGCTATAGTTCCTTTTGATAATCCCAACCTAGCCTAGTTGTTTTTTTTGTTTCAAATCGTTCTACATGTTGTATTCTTTCTTCAATGCTTTCCAGTGGTTCTTGAGTTGTTTTCTATCATGCTTTTTACCTGTCCTTTCAAAGAACTTCTTCTATAGGTTCTTATAACTAATGGTATTCAAACATCCTAAAAGTCTATTCCCAGCACCAACCTCTTCCGGACAAATCTGACAAAACGCCATGTTACCAAATGTATCCCAATTTGCCTTGCTGATAGCAACTAGGTCCATCTCGATAATTTATAAAATAACAAAAAAGGTCTACAAATAAATGACAATTTTTTTCAAAAAATAATCTATTTTTTATTCGGAATTACAGAAATAATATCGGTTAATTTTTTTTACAGAAATAATCTCTAGTCGCCTTACGGTTGGGCGACTCGGGCTAGTCGCCCAACCACCGTGCGACACATATCCAAGTCGCTCAATGGAACGGCGATTTTAGCGTCGCTAGACTTAGTCGCCAAACTGGTGTGTGACATGTGCTGAAATCGCCCATTTGTAGAGCGAGTTGACTAAGTCGCGCAGTGGTTGGGCGACTTAGATCAAGTTGCCCAACCACTAGGCGATTTTAGCTTATAGGCCTCCTATTATGCAAATCCAATTGGAACAATTGTGTTAAAATAGATATTACATTTTTTAGGTATTACATTTAGCGAATCGTATTGTATGATGTACTTTTTTAAAAGTTAAAAGTGTGGTGACAACGTTGGTTGGTCTGTTTGTTATTTTTTGTAGAATATCAAGTGTACGAAATTTGTCAGACTCGTAATAACATTTTGTGATCGTTGTATATTGTTGTAGTGCGCTTAATTTCTGTAGAATTTTGTGAGGACGATTGAGATAGTAATGTGTTGTAAGCAGAAATGTAAGTGATATTATGATGCGCCAGGGATTAACACGGGGCGACAAGTGGCTGGAGGCACCATTTTTTTATTTTGTAATCATGTTTTACAAATTATTGAAAGTTAATCCCTCTCGAACTATCCATAACTTAAAAGTAGAGAATCTATATGTGAACCATATATAAGAACATCCTTTTAACTTAGCATAAATACATATATGAACTGAAAATCTTTTTATGGATTGGTAACCTTTAACACTTCAGCGTATATATCCTTCACAAACAATATTTTCAGACCTTGCCCAGAAGTGATACATGTTGTTGGATGTCTTTATAATGATGTTGGGAATAACACGGAAGAATAGAATGCGAAAAGACGAGGAGATTTGATGTTGCGAATTAAATTAGACTTTATAACAAAGCTGGGAATAACACGACGCATAGGGTTTGGTTACGTGCATAACAAACAGCACCATACACGATGCAACAAACTGAAGTACTCCTACGATACATATGCGCCTTTTTGGAATGGAAATAGATTCGACCTTCGACGGGGGACTAGTACAGAATGGTTCGACCTACTGCGTGGACCGGGGCCATTTTCCCTTCCTTGCTAGCTCGGCGTTGAACTCATCGCTGGCCTCTTTGGCCTTGGCTATAATTTCCCTCTTTCTCTCGCGCTCCCTCTTGCGAGCCTCGCGCTCCTACGCCTGCACGCCTCGAGATGAGCTTGCGTCTCCCGACGTATGCGCTCGTTGTGCTCATCATTACAGTGTTGCTTCTCTAGGATCCCGCGGTCTCTTTGGTCATGCCACTCGTCTATGTCGAGAGACACTGGTCATGTGGGTGGATCTCGTGGTCGATCCACTTGCGGTAGCCACATAGCGGATCCGGGGACTACAGGTAGACGGGAGAGGTTGTTAGTGCGTACTTTGAAAGAGAAATAGTATAGGAAGACATCAGAATCGGTCCTTCACGGCCACCGATGGAATGGTTGCGTTCGTGTCTGACGTCGATCGGGATAGTCGCTGGAGTAGTTCGCGCAACCCCAGTAACGCATGCCCAGGCTAAGCGGGTGCTTGGACTTAAAGAACTTGCATCTGTCCCTGCACCAATAGAGGGGCGGCGTCTCCCCCTCGGGCGGGTGTTGCGGCGAACGCTTGGTTGGAACGTTCGGCATGGGGTTGCTACTACGGGGGGCTTCATTACGAAGAGATGTCATGTAGGCACATGTCTCTTGTTCCACCCAGGCCGCAGCAGCACTTGCTCGGTCGTCCCGCTCCCCAGCAGCCCTTTCTAGTTCGCGGATCCGGTACCATTGCCTCTACCTGTTGTCCATCCCAGCGTGGTGAAGGAAGCTCTGGTGTAGTAGCCTGTGAGGCGTGGAGAGGAAGCTCTAGTGTTGTAGTGTTGGGTTTGGTTATGTATTGTTCTCTCTCAGATCTCTTCCACCCCCTTTTATAAGCCACATGGTTGGCATGGAGTGATGTCCTTTGGTCTTGTCACTGCGCAAAGCTGGCCCGTCTGGTCTTGTCACTACACAAAGCTGCCCCGTCTGGTCTTGTCACTACGCAAAGCGGTCTCCTTTGGTATTGTCACTACGCAAAGCTACCCCATGTGGTCTTGTCATTACGCAAAGCTGCCCAGTCTGATCTTGTCACTATGCAAAGCTGACCCGTCTGGTCTTGTCACTGCGCAAAGTTGCCCCGTCTGGTCTTGTCACTGCGTAAGGCTGTCCCGTCTAGTCTTGTCACTGCGCAAGGCTGTCTCCTTTGGTCTTATCACTACGTAAAGCTGTCTCCTTTGGTCTTGTCACTGCGTAAAGCTTCCCCGTGTGGCCTTGTCACTACGCAAAGCTGTCTCCTTTGGTCTTGTCACTGCGCAAAGCTGTCCCGTGTGGTCTTGTCACTGCGCAAAGCTGCCTCGTTTGGTCTTGTCACTGCGCAAAGCTGCCCCATTTGGTCTTGTCATTGTGCAAAGCTGCCCCGTTTAGTCTTGTCTCTGCGCAAAGCAGCCAGCCCCGTCTGGTCTTGTCATCTTCAAGGTAACACATTACCCGCTTTGTTAGCCTCCCCCCGCGAGCTATAAAATGCACGGCCCATGCTCCGAAAGTAGGACCACTCGACCCTTGAAACCGTAGGAAGAAGAACATTCTCCGTCCTACAATAACATACCATGGCAGACGCCGAGAGACCAGTCCAACCGGGGTCGCCGAAGTAAGAACTTCCCCTACAAAGAAGGGAGGACTTCGGCCCTAACTACCAGTTGATGCCGAACAAGCGTGCTCAACCCAGTATGGCGAAATCTGAACCTACAGAGAGGATTGTCGTCGTGCGGTGTCATGGATGGCCCTTTCGATGGCGGACGATGTTTCTTCTGATGCCCACACTCTGGAGTACAATTAGTAAATAGTTTGCTTCATGTTACTGCTAATACAGCCTCTATGCTAACCGTCCCTTACAGCAGATGGCGAAATGCGCCTTTGTCCGCTGGATTGATCCTCCCCATGAACGACATGTTGTGATGTACGTGGATACATTGTGGGACCGAATCTTTGAGTTGGAGGCGCGGATTGACAATCTCAATGAGCAAAATGATGACCTCCGACAACAGATGCAGCACGAGAGGGGCAACGAGACGGTTGTGAACATAGGAAGTTCCTATGATCCCACATGCTGCTGCGTGAACCCTAGCTGCATATGTGTGTGCCACTACAATGACGGCCAACCACGTCCGAGGCGCCCCCCTGTACAGCACTCTATGTGCGTTGTGCGAGCACCTTCTACCATTAGGCACAGGCGGAGAAACTTGTACCTCGGTGGTCTCCCCTTCTGTATGCAACTATGTTCAATCTC
Source organism: Phyllostachys edulis (assembly GCA_036346405.1). Taxonomy (NCBI): domain Eukaryota; kingdom Viridiplantae; phylum Streptophyta; class Magnoliopsida; order Poales; family Poaceae; genus Phyllostachys; species Phyllostachys edulis. The sequence goes on along the minus strand of CM070550.1, from coordinate 6,336,690 downwards.
TAAAGCATGTAACTAAATGGTGGACGCGTCATTGCGGTTGCCTTTTATCGAGTTGACTGTTCATCGATGTGTCGCGTGCATTAAGCTATCGGCGTTGATATGTATTGAACAAACATGCATTGTATGAAAGACTTAAGAATAAACACATTACAAGAGGTTTTGAGTCCCGTTGAACTTGTCCAAGTTGGTCGGTCGAAACCGGTTAGGCCAACGCACAGCTTGGAGCCCTGCAGAGAAGACTCGACAACCCGTGATCGATTCATGGCGCCTTCTCTAGGAAGGTGCTGGATTGTAATCAGTCAGAGACCGGTTCCTAAGATTGGAACGCTGGAACTCCGGTGTGCCGATCCAGTCGTGGACATTGATATGATGCTTTCGACCGCTTACTTGATTCAGATGATGTCGGAGATCGTCAGGTCCAAGCGGTGGTTTTCTCGACGTGATGAGGGAGTGGCTACCTGGAATAGCCTTCGTCCCTCGTGATTCCTTGGTCAGAATCGTCGAGGAGGTCTTGGTATCGATTGTTCCCTGGCATGACCATGCTGTCCTCTCCTGAGGGAGGAACGTTGAGATGAAGTCATGGTTTGACTCCCTGAAACCCTTTGTTCCCGGTACGCTTCCGTGCGTTGCATAGTCTGTTGGAGAATTTCGGATACTTGGCCTACGAGCTGTACAAAGCCTGGAGTTTCTACTAAAGTAGGATCAGAATTATTTAACATATCTTGAACGCGTCGCAAGTTTTGTACGATTCATCAAGGTCTCGGGAGGTTTAGGCGGTCATAGGTGTACGAGGTCGAACCTTCTCCCGACCTCCGGATTTGTTGTGTCCTATCAGCTACTCTCAGTGGGGCAGTGCCAGGCGAGTTAACTGATAGACGTCGATCAATTCTGTTGCCTCTGGAAGATGGTGCCTGATGGCCCAGATCATCTCTAACAACACGTGATGGCGTGGTAGAGAGTGTAGGACCGTGCAGGGCATCTTGATTTACATATCCAATCGTATTGACCTCGTGCCTCCAGCATTGATCTTCCGATGAGCTTCCATCGTAACTCATGGAGAGCTTTTCAAGACTTCTGCTAGAAGTTTCCACGACGGGGAGCGATCGGATATGAGCACCTCCTGAGGCCTTCTTAGTGGACTCAGCCTGATTCGGCGAACCGCCGAAAGTATGCGGAGCCCTATCATCCCCACATGGCCTACGACCAGTGGACGTTTCATCGACACCGTTACCAGGTGTCGGCTCGCTCCTGGAATTGTAGAAGTCGTAGTTGAATATCTTTCAGCCATAATCTCATCGAGAATATAGAGATTCTTGGATTGTGGTGCTGAAATTTCGTCACCTGTTTCGCCGATCGAAAAGACCGGGCTTGAGGAGGTCCCCTGACATTCCGAGCTGATCGGAATGTCTGGTTCCTCTGACTGCGCCATTGGTTGTGGTGGCGCATCCTTGTCCATCTGGTCGACCTCGCTAACGTTGGCGACGTGTGAGCCGGTGGAGGAGGAAGATGAGGATGACATGCATTTTTCTTCCATGGCACGGATGCATCCTTCCAAGTCGAGGTCGACATAGTCCGCCAAGTCGAACCAATTCTCCTCATTCCAAACCCCGAGCATAGTTGCATCAGCGATTACGGGGAACGAACGAGGATTTGATGAGCGGAGAGTTTCTTCAGGAAACTTGCGTCTTCTTCCCCACTGACGGCGCTTAATCGCCGATTTATCGAGTCGTCGATCTTATGAAATAAAAGAGGAAAATGACGTGAAGTATCCTGGGATAGAATGGGGGCCACTCTTTATTGATATGAACTGGATTTACAAGACCTGGCTAGGGACTACCCCTAAATACACTGAATGTGAGGAATGTTAAACTAATCAGGCTGAATGCCTTGCTTCTAATTCCACTGCTTAGGCTTCTGTGTTTGTCATCTCGTGTTCTGTTGTTGTTCCCCCCCCCCGTCCCTTTGTCTTCTGCGCCCCCCCCCCCTCCGTCCCTTTGTCTTCTGCGCTCCACCCTTAAATAACTTTCGAAGAGGTGGCAGTTACTCCTGGAGAAGGTGTCCCTGGTGAAACGTTACGACTGGTCGGAACGGTAAGGCAGATAACAATGTGCCAACTACCTTGCGGTTGTCTATGAGATGCTTAACCGTAGGGCAGTTATTTGTCAGTGTCTTAGGATTATATCATCGCACGGAATCAAACATATAACACGTGTTCCATTCATCATACGGTAAGAAATGCCAGTTCATAGCTTTTCCGAGTAGCTATCTGGTCGGAGCCTAGGCACAAAGCCTTGTCCGACCAGGATACTCATCGTGTAACCTCTGGAATCCTCACGACTAGTGAGGTCGTTAGCCTTAGGGGTTACGACCATGAAGACGTATGGTCTTCTATGTATTAAATTGATACATAGAGGTTTCAATCCTCGTTTGCTAGCCCCCGAACTTTAAATGAATATGTCGTGCGTATACCTTCTTCCGATGAAGTTGTATCAGACAGACCCCCATTTAATGTCATGATATACGAGGTGGTCTGTGTTCACTATAATGTTGAGATCTTACCTTGGGAACCGAAGAGTTTTTCTGTCCATTGAACAAAAAAGAAGCTTTTGCCCGTTGAACTTTTGTGGGAAACTTCCGATCATAATTTAAACATCCCCACGCCAGGCTTTTAGAATTTTTACGCTTCCAGATCCCCTTTTGACCCCTTTCAGCTTCTTGCCAAGAAAAATCCTTTAGACCTCTTTCTTGTTCTTCCGACCACAAAGCCTCCTACAACCACTACTCATCCTTGAGGATTTTCATCATGTCCGAGCAAATCACGAAGTGGTTGCCTTTGGAATTGAGCAAGAAAAAGCTTGAGACGTTGGAGAAAATCGGGATGCTCCCAGACAAGAATATGATCAAATAGAGATCGGCGATCAGAGAGCATTTCCGAGCCGCGAAGATGGGGAAATCCCCATTTTCCTCGCCTACATCGAATGTGGGTTGAGGTTGCCGGTACACAAATTCCTCCTCCGCGTTCTTGAGTATTACGGGGTGGAACTGGTAAATTTGGCTCCGAATTCCATCGCCAATATCAGTATTTTCACTTATTTGTGTGAGGCATACCTGGGAGTGCCACTGAATTTAAGGCTCTTCAGGTATTTCTACCGAATGGTGATGGGGAGATCCACGGCGACTCCCGGAGAATGTACATTGCGTCTTCACGATGGGAAGGCCGATGAGTACATCCACATGTACTCGAAATCCTCGTGGTCATCATGGAAGAAGAACTGGTTCTACATGACAGTTACGAGAGACGATGGCCTCTACTTCGCCGGAATTAGAGCAAATGAAAATCCCATGTTGAGGAAGACCGTGGAGAAGGCAGGGGTGGTCGGAAGATGGGTGGATGCCATCTACGACCTGCGAGTCAAGGGCTTGACTTCCTGGCATGTGGTGAGGGATTTCACCAAGCGTTAGATTAGCCCTCTGAAGCTCCGGACTCATTCCCTGCTTTGGTCCATTGGTCGCGATGAAGCTATCTCAGGAGGTGCTAAGTCTTTGAGAAAAGCTCCGACCAGTATATTTTATTTGATTATCGTAATGCCTTAAAATCCGCCATTATTTCCTTTTCTTGTAAAGCCCTTTCTCCTGAGGAAGTCAGAGAGCGGATCAGGCTGATCTGCGCTGGGGAGCCTGGTGAAAAGGCTACATTCCCCGAGATCTTAGCAATAGTTTCTGCCGAAGAAAAACTAGCAAGGCTTAAGGTAGACAATCAAAATTTCTTTTATCATGTATACATATTCTCCGATCAGATTTTTGATCATGCTCTATTTTTGTAGTCGGTCGGATTGCGAATCACACAAACTGGTGAGGATAAACATCCCACCGTGGTTCCGACCGACTCGTGCCCGAATGCACTGGAAGAAGATGAATCTCCCGAGGTAATACAACATTTTTATATGTACTTTAGATAAAAGATTTTATCACCCAATCAAATTCATTTTTTGATTTAGGTGGAGAAGGTTAAAGGCCCGCAGAGCGTAACTGCGAAGGTCGTAGACTCCAGGCTGGTCGTTCATGACCTTACAGTTGTTACTGAAACAACTGATCTGGAGGTTGATGAAACTACTCCCACCGACCCGATGGTCAAGAATGCAATCCTTGATGAACTGATCGAGGACATTGCTTCCGACATCTTGTTGGAGGATGTGAGTGGTTTAATCAACCCTGCCGGTTCGGAACCGACGAATTTGGTTTAGAAGAAAAGGAAAGCTAGCGGTACAGAATTTATTCTACCGCGCTTCAAAGTCAAATCTAGGAAATTAACTAGGTATGTACAAATGAAAGAGGTCGTATGTGTGCATACCTTTAATAGTTTCTTGATGATTTGGTGTTTTGAACTCCCCTTCTTTGTTTTGTATAGGTCTTCTGGTGTTCCGGTTGCTTCCGACCAGATCTTTCCTAAGGACCAGGCACACGTGGAGGTCCCTGACCAGAACACTTCCCAGGACAAAGTTCTTGAGGAAAAAATGGTCGAAGAAGCCCCCGAACAGGTGTCAAAGCCAACGGTCGAGTTGGATCCAAGGGTGGTTCTAACTCCTTCTGCGGAGGTAGATGCCACTAAAGGCCCTCAACAGGTTCCGACCAATATTGGTAATCCTTCTCAACCTGATAAGTTCCCTTTTCACCCCCGATTTATCGAGGATAAGGAGCTTGACGAAGGGAATTATCCAACTCATGACCTTGAATTAGCAGCAATTGTGCATGCATTAAAGATCTGGCGGCATTATCTCATCGGTAACCGCTGTGAAGTTTTCACGGATCATAAGAGTCTTAAGTACATATTCACCCAGTCTGACCTTAATCTCCGACAGAGAAGATGGCTAGAATTGATAAAGGATTATGACCTTGAGATCCATTACCATCCGGGCAAGGCAAATGTAGTTGCGGATGCCCTGAGCAGGAAGGCGTATTGCAATACCATTTTGGTTCAGGAGAATCAACCAGAGTTATATGAAGAATTGAAGCATCTGAACTTGGAGATTGTTGAGCAAGGATGTGTGAATGCGTTGGAAGTTCAACCAATACTTCGGAGTCAGATCAAAGAAAAACAATTGGTAGATGAAGACATCAAGGAGATCAAGAAGAATATGAGAAGAGGCAAAGCTTCAGGATTCACCGAAGATGAGGAAGGAACAGTGTGGTTCGGGAACCGTGATCTGCGTCTTAGGTTCAAGCAGGATTTAAAGCAATCGATTCTCAAGGAAGCCCATGAGTCGCCTTATTCCATTAACCTGGCAAAGACCAAGATGTACCAGATCTTAAGGAAAGATATTGGTGGGTCAAGATGAAGTGGGAAATTGCCGAGTTCAGAGTCTGCTGTGATGTTTGTCGAAGTCAAGGCGAACATCAAAGACCCGCCGGTTTGTTACAACCGCTTACGATCCCCGAGTGGAAGTAGGAAGAAGTTGGTATGGATTTCATCACCGGACTTCCTAGGACTCAGTCAGGATGTGATTCCATCTGGGTGATAATTGATCGGTTAACGAAAGTAGCTCATTTCCTTCCCGTCAAGACCACCTACCCGAGCAGCAAGCTGGCAGAGTTATATATGGCTAAGATCGTCTGTCTACACGGAGTGCCCAAGAAGATCGTGTCCCACGAGAGGATCACAGCTTTACATCAAGAGTTTGGCGAGTCCGCATGAAGCCTTGGGAACCAGACTCAATTTCAAGATCGCATATCATCCGCAGACGGATGGCGGACCGAACGAGTCAACCAGATCCTTGAAGACATGCTTCGAGCTGCGCCTTTGGATTACGGAAAAGTTGGGACAAGAATCGCCCTATCACGCATTTTTCAGATAACAATAGCTATCAAGCCGGTCTTCAAATGTCCCCATTTGAGGCTTTGTATGGCAGAAATGCGAACTCCGCTTCTATGGGATGAAGTAGGAGAGCATCGCTTCTTTGGGCGAGTTGATCAAAGAAGTGAAAGTAAGGTTAAGGCAATAAGAGAGCATCCGAAAGTAGCTCAAACCCGATGAAGAGTTATGCTTGATAATCGTCGGCGAGAGTTGACCTTCTTTGAAGGAGATTTTGTCTATCTCCGAAGTTACTCCACTCAGGAGTAAGAAGGTTCGAACCAAAGGAAAACTCGCACCAGATTTAGGGACCTTACAAAATTTTGGCAAGAAGAGGTGAAGTTGCATATCACCGAGTTACCAAAGATCTTTGTCCGTCAGACACAATGTCTTCCATGTTTCACTGCTAAAGAAGTGCCTTCGAGTCTTTGGAAGATCGCACCCTCTGAAAGCATTGAGCTTCAAGAGGACCTCACTTATGTGGAGCAACCGATCAAGATTACGGGCGTCACAGAGGCGTGTCACAAGGAACAAGATCATCCGTTCATACAAAGTCCAAGTGGAGCCACCACCCGAAAGTGAAGCCACTTGGGAGCGAGAAGAAGATATTAAGCGGGATATCCCCACCTTCTTGTTTGTCAATCCTGAATCTCGGGGTCGAGATTCCCTTAAGGGGGGGAGGTTTGTAACAGCCCAAAATTTCAATTTTGGTTAAAGTTTAAAACTTATTTGAAATTGTGAATTTTCTGAAATTTTTAAAGCTTGTCTTTAAATTGTTAAAGCCAAAGATAAATTCTAATTCAAAATCTATTATCAACTTTAAGTTAGAACCATTTTATTTGGGTTTAGAATAATCCTAGAGTCATTAATGAATTTTCCTAGAATTTTTAGGATCTATTTGCTATTTTCTAGAGCCTAAATGAATTAAACTGAATATTTAAAATAGAAAATCAAAAGAAAATCGCATAAGCAGTGAATGGGTCAAACCCAAGGCGGCCCGCACCACCCTCACACCCATCTAGGCGTGGCCGCTGGATCTAAATCCAACGGCCGCAAATACCAAGACCTCCCTATCTCTCTCTCTCTCTCTCTCTCTCCTCACCGCCAGATCCTAATCGGACGGCATCTAAACCATCACGTCACCCTACTCCCTTGACTGTCGGATCCAGATCCGACGGTCCCGTCATCTTCCCCCCCTTCGTCCTCACATGACCAAGTCGCCTCGCCATTTCAGCGTGGGCAAGCTCACAGGCGCCGCCTCAACCGCCCGCGTCCTTGCAAGACGAGCGCCTGAGCCCGCGCCACCTCCGCCTCGTTCCCCACTTCTCCCCTCTTCTCGCGCAGTGACGAATCGCCAAGAACGGTCGCAAGACGATCCCCACGATCCTCGCCGCCTCGGACCTCCCGACCTCTATAAAGGAGAGCATTGGGAGCCTCTCCTCCACGGCTAACGCCACCACTCACCCACTCCCTCACGCCTGTACTCGCGGAATTTAAGATTTGCTCCGCCGGGTCCCGGCTTGAGCTTCAATTCCGCTGCGCCGCCGACGCCGTCTCGCCGCTTCCACCATTAAGCCGCGCATCTCCGCGATCCCGGTCGCGCACCTTGCCTCGGAGACCCTGGCTTCGTCGCCGTCGACCACCCGGCTTCGCCGCCGCTTCTTCGCCGCCGCGGCCACCTCCGCCCCTCTCCTCGCCGGCGTGGGTGGCGCACTGAGAACCCTCGCGTTCCCTCTTTCTTCTCGTACCCTCATGGGAGTCTAGATCGCCGCCGTCACGGCTCATTGAACCCGAGCGCGCCGCCGAGGTCTCGTGGCTCACCACGAGCGCCACGCCAGCCGCCCAATCCCACGTGGCGCCACGTGGCGCCCACGCCGCACACGCCACCTTCCCGCATAAGCCCGTGGACTTGGTCCACATGGATCGTGTCTCGACACGAGGGTCCCACCTGTCAGATTTTAATTTTATTTATTTAATTACCGAAAACCTCAGGGCTGACGTCACCATGCAATAATTAGAGTTTCCTTTAGAAAAATAATTCGGGAAATCCTTTTAAATTACTGATTTAGGATTTAAATTGTAAAATTCATAACTTTTGCATCCTAACTCCAAATTAGGTGATTCCAACTTCTAAAATTTTATAAAATTAATACCCAGATAAATAAAATATGAAAATTTGAATTGGAGTAGGTTTGAACTGTCTGTTTGAATTTGAAATAATTTAAACTACTAATTTAGGAATTAAACTTGTCAAATTCATATCTTTTGAATCATAATTCCAAATTGGATGATTTCAGTTGCTAAAATCTTAGAAAACTATTATCTAACTAAATAAAATATAGTTATTCAATTAGGAGTTCAGTTTAGTTCTGTTTTAGAATTTAGAAATTCATTTAAATCCAAATTTAGGTTAACATTTGTAAAATTCATATCCTCTAATTCCAACTTCAAATTTAGTGAATTAAATTTCTAAAATTTTATAAAAAGATTATCTAGTTTGATAAAGTAAGATTAGTTTATTTGGAATTAGTTTAAACTGTCATGTTTTAAGTTAAAATTATTTAAATTGCAAATTTAGGATTTTAAACTTGCAAAGTTCATAGCTTTTATTTCTGCTTCCAAATTGAGTGTTTCAAATTTATAAAATCTTATAAAATTATTATTCAGCCAAATAAAATATAATTATTTTATTTGGAGTTAGTTTAAACTGTCGCCTTGTATTTATTTTGAGTTTCAATTGATTGTCGATTTTCACGCTTAGATTACTTATTTATTAAAATTTGATTCTTCCAAGAATTAGAATTTCAAGACTTCAGCGAAGGCAAGTTATACTTTGATCATCTTGCACCTACTATTTTAAAGTTATTTAAATTCAGTTTTCAAATTATTAAGTGCATGCATACTTTTATTCAAGTATTTTAATTCCTGTTTAAATGATTAGATATTCCAACTGTCCTTGTATGGCCAATATTGAATATTGAAACGTCATCCCTTGTCACCATAGATAAATTATTTGGAAATGCTTAGCAAATGCTTATACCATGATTTGGATTTTGGGAGGATTTAGCCAAATCATTACAAATTTGTTTAAACTTGAACCTATGGTATTGTCTTACCATAGGAACTTTGTAAAGATGGTTTAGTCAAATAAAATGCTAAAATGATTTAGACTTGGGCTAAACGGATGATTGGTGGGTGCGAGTTTATGCACGGTTTAATCTGGTTAGGATTAAAACCTGTGGTTTGTTTTGAAAGACGCCTAAGTCGATTAAGGACCGCCTTTGAGCGTTCCTTTGCTATGCCAAAACGTACCACCACATGTCTGTATGGGAAGGACTCGCTTAATAATTTGGGATACCTCATAGATATTCGTGCCATGTTGTATGAGTGGGTGTTGGTTAGACAAGAGTCCCACATGGCGCAAGAGGGGCTTCCTGAGGATGGTTAGTCCAATGGAAGCGAAACCTTAGCGGGCATGAGTATTGTGAGGTAGATCATTGTAACGACCTTGTGATATTTGCTCTGTCACACGCCTTAGGAAGCGTGGATTGGCCGACACAAAGGGTATAATATCTCGTGTGGGTAAAGTCGCACAAACTCGCAGAGTAGAAAACTATTCAATAGCCGCGCCCACGATCATGGACATGCTAGCAAAGCCACTTTGAGTTAGACTTGTTTTTGGTTTTAAAATGAATTCAACGGATGTTTTCAGATGGTTAGTCTGTGGGGAAAATTAGGCGGTTAGCCATTGTGATTGGAGGATATCCATCACCTTTCTTGGAGGTTATCCACATTATTCCATTGTCATTTAAAATATGATTTTAATTAATGTATGAAAATGGCCTTACAATCTATTATGATTATTTAAATTAAACCTACGCTTTCATAAAATAACCCCGCCAATGTCCCTTGTTTACCTTATGCATGCATTACAATTCCATATTGGGTGTAACTTGCGAGCACGGTAGTTGTGCTCATGCTTGCTTTATGCAACAAAATTTCGTGAGAAGACTACTATCGGGACGGTGAGGACACCGACGCTTAGGTTACGCCCAGCATTTATTGTGGCGATCGCTCGCCTACTACTATCTTTTTATTTCATTGTGTTATTTACTTTTTATTTGGCTTCATGCCCATTTGTATCGAACTCGATTTACTATTAATGAAACGCGAGATTTGGTTATGTTATCATTTTTGTAATCGTACACCGGAAATCTGGACTGGTGTATGAACACGAGGGTTCGGATCTTTCGCTCCGGTCCGACAAAAGTGGTATCAGAGCCATATCGACTGTAGGTCGTGGCCTTAGAATTGCCTTAAGGACTTATCTTCAAAAACTAAAACTATTTTGAGTCTATCCAGAGTCATTTCTCAACCTTTCTCTTTAAAAATGTTTACTAACTCCTCTCCTTCTCAAAATTTTAGATGGCTGAAAGACCGGATGCTACTTCCCACGGAGCCTTTACTGGATACTGGGCTGAAATACTTTGGGAAATGATGCAAGACCTGGGTTACCCGGAAGAGGCCAACTTTCCAAGGATTCAAGTACTAGGTGGAAGAACAACAAACTGTGGAGAGTAGAGGTGCTCATCTACTCCAACCTTGCACCGGACACCGTCTTCCACGTCTTTGACGCTCCGATCCGTCGCGACACCTTTGATGAGGGCATGCAGGATGCGGCAAGAGAGGCAGTCCGCCACCTTCGCTACACCTACAATCATCGCCTTGAGGCACCGGTTTCATTACTACCCGATGCACATTCCGACCGACTCGACAAGATTTCAACAACTCGATTCCCACACACGGTGGATCTCGGCTAAGGCTTTGGATTATGCCTACTAAACACCTTGAATGACTTGCTCACCGCCGTAATGCAGACTACAAGAAGCGAAGAGAAGTCAAGACCGTAATCATGAGCTCGCTAGCTACAAGGTCGGCGAGGCAAGCTCCAAAGTGAGCCGGATTATACCCCAAGACCCCATTATAGTTACCTTCCTGTTAGCTCGATCTTTAGTTGCTAATTATGAGCTACTATCTTATTTGTGGTAGCCATAATCTTTGAATAAAATGACTTAATAAAGGAACTTTTGGAAAAATCTGCTCTTTGTCTTGTGTGCTCTTTGTGTTCTTGGGTCATTAGAATTTACCCTTTAGAACTTCCTATCTGCTATCTCTCCTAAATCTTTGGAGTTCTAGCAGATGGTGACCACCGTCTTGGCGATGGCGATGTCCGAGGTCGGGCAACGAAGACGCAGACACGGGAGGATCCTGCAAAGAACCACCACCGCCACCACCAAGGACCAGATTAGGCGTCGATGATGGAAAACCGTAATCATCGATTAACCTCCTAGCTCGATCCCTCAACAACAGTCAGAATGTGCGAGCAACAATGGATCGCACCACCACCTCCACCCGCAGAGATTGACCATGGCAGATTTCATGCGCATCGCCAACCGACCTTCTCCAAAGAAGACAGAGCCGATGGATGCCGATGATCGGATCCGTGCTATCGGAAGAAGTCGGATATCACTCAAGCAGTCTTGATCGTGAGAGAGTCCTGTTTGCTCTCACCACTTTCACCGTCCCTTGCATCGTAATGGTGGGATAACTACAACATCTCCCATGCCGATGCGCAGACTATCTCTTGGGAGGAGTTTGTGCGGGCTTTCCGCCATGCACATATTCCCGAGGATAATGACCCTAAAGAAGAAAGAGTTCCACGCGCTCAAACAAGGCAACCGCCGACAAGGGTGAATACTGCACAAGTTCAACCACTTGCTCGCTATGCCCCAAAGATGTGGCTAGTGATGAAGAAAGGCAGAAAGGTTCATGGATGGTTTGAACGATGAGATCTCGATCCAAATGGTCTCCAATGACTACACCGACTTCCAGCGGCTTAGTGAATAAAGCTTTTCGCCAGAGGCCAAACATCTGCAGATGGAGAACTGCATAGCGGAGGATGGCGCTCGAAGTTCAACTCGAGGGCAACCCAAGCCTCGCTTTTGCTCACCTCGGCCACCTCAGAGTGGTAGGTTCCATCCTCTACACCCGAGCTCGAAGCAAGACAAATAGCCCAACTCTTCCGGCTTCAAGAACAATGCATCTGCAGGATGTTTAATGCAGAAGAACCCAACTTCATCACAGCAGGAGTGACATGCTTCCATTGCAACGAGATCGACATTATGCCAACAAATGCCCGAAGAGACAAAGAATGCTGCACCACCAAAGCAAAGATCGGAGTACCAGACCACCACTGGCACCCCAAAGCCGGCGGGCGATTCACGAAGGGCGTGTGAACCACGCCACAAATAGAGGAAGCTCAGCACGGACCAGATGTCGCCCTGGTGCGCTTCTCGTTAATATGATACCGCATCGATTGCTTGATTCCTGAGCTTCGATTCTTTTGTATCCAATAAGTTTGTGGGCAAAAATGGGTTACCTATTTCTCCATTAAGTAATCCTATGATAATCCATTCCCTGGCTCGTAAATGAGAACCGCTTCTCTATGCCCTAATCTTACCTGGAGATATCCTGAGTTTCCTTCATGGCGATTTGATAGTCTTGCATTCTCAAGGTCGGATGTAATACTTGGAATGGATCGCTAGCCAAGAATCAAGGACGATAGATTGTGCCAATAGGTCTATTACTCTCACCAATGAGGAAGGAGTCACGAGTTGAGTTCAAGCCCAATACATGCATGGAGGAAGTTCCATTCGACTAGCTTGAAGGAGTTAAAGCTTGAAGATATACCTGTGGTGCAAGAATTCCTGAGGTCTTTCCCGATGATTTACGGCATGCCACCGGACAGGACATAATGTTCTTAATTGACTTAGTCCTGTGGACCGCTCCAATCTCGGCGACCCTATAGAATGCCGGCTAATGAATTGGCGAGATGAAGAAACAAATTGAAGAGTTATGAGCAAAGGATATATTCGACCCAGTTCATCACCTTAGGGAGCACTCAGATATTTGTCAAGAAGAAAGACAATAGTATGAGGATGTGTGTGGATTATAGGTCAATCAATGAAGTGACAATCAAGAACAAGTACCGCTACCTAGGATTGATGACTGTTCGATCAACTCAAAGGAGCAAGTGTATTCTCGAAGATTGATTTGAGATCCGCTATCACCAATCAAGATCGAGACGTAAGATATTCAAGATGTTTTCACCACCGATATGGGTTGTACGAAGTTCTGATAATGTCTTTCGGTTTGACAAACGCCTCGCTTATTTCATGAATATGATGAACAAAGTGTTCATGGAATTCTTGGATAAGTTTGTGGTTGTTTTCATCGATGACATCCTTATCTATTCAAAGAATGAAGAAGAGCATGAGGACCATCTCAGATAATTTTGGGAAAACTCGAGAGAGCACGAGCTTTATGCCAAATTCAGTAAGTGCGAATTTTGGCTAAGTCAGGTGGCATTCCTTGGACATATTGTGTCCGCAAGAGGAGTGGCAGTAGATCCAGCCAAGGTCGAAGCAGTAATGGATTGGAAACAACCCAAGTCTGTCACAGATGTGAGAAGCTTCCTTGGATTGGCCGGGTATTATCGCAGATTCATTGAAGGTTTCTCCAAGATAGCAAGACCAATGACTCAACTTCTGAAGAAGGAGAAGAAATTTGAGTGGACAGATGCTTGTGAGGAAAGTTTCCAAGAACTGAAGACGAGATTAGTTTCAGCACCTGTATTGGTCCTACCAGATATTCATAAAGATTTTGTGATTTTCTGCGATGCATCTCGTCAAGGGCTCGGTTGTGTATTGATGCAAGAAGGCAAAGTCAGAGCTTATGCATCCCGCCGCTTGAGGCCACACGAAGGAATTATCCAACTCATGACCTTGAATTAGCAAAGAATTGTGCATGCATTAAAGATCTGGCGGCATTATCTCATCCGGAATCACCGTGAAGTTTTCACGGATCATAAGAGTCTTAAGTACATATTCACCCACGACCTTAATCTCCGGCGGAGAAGATGGCTAGAATTGATAAAGGATTATGACCTTGAGATCCATTACCATCCCGCAAGGCAAATGTAGTTGCGATGCCCCGAGCAGAAGGCGTATTGCAATACCATTTTGGTTCAGAGAATCACCAGAGTTATATGAAGAATTGAAGCATCCGAACTTGGAGATTGTTGAGCAAGGATGTGTGAATGCGCTGGAAGTTCAACCAATACTTGGTCGATCAAAGAAAACAATTGGTAGATGAAGACATCAAGGAGATCAAGAAGAATATGAGAAGAGGCAAAGCTTGAGATTCACCAAGATGAGGAAGGAACAAGGTGGTTCGGGAACCGTGATCTGCGTCTCGGATCGGCAGGATTTAAAGCAATCGATTCTCAAGGAAGCCCATGAGTCGCCTTTATTCCATTAACCCCGGTAGCACCAAGATGTACCAGATCTTAAGGAAAGATATTGGTGGGTCAAGATGAAGCGGAAATTGCCGAGTTCAGAGTCTGCTGTGATGTTTGTCACGAAGTCAAGGCGAACATCAAAGACCCGCCGGTTTGTTACAACTGCTACGATCCCCGAGTGGAAGTGGGAAGAAGTTGGTATGGATTTCATCACCGACTTCCTAGGACTCGATCAGATGTGATTCCATCTGGGTGATAATTGATCGGTTAACTAAAGTAGCTCATTTCCTTCCGTCAAGACCACTCTACCGAGCGACAAGAAGTCGGGAGTTATATATGGCTAAGATCGTGCTGCTCTACACTGAGTGCCCAAGAAGATCAGATCCGACAGAGGATCACAGCTTACATCAAGAGTTTGGCAGAGTCGCATGAAGCCTTGGGAACCAGACTCAATTTCAAGATCGCATATCATCCGCAGACGGATGGCGGACGAAACGAGTCAACCAGATCCTTGAAGACATGCTTCGAGCTGCGCCTTGATTACGGAAAAGTTGGGACAAGAATCGCCCTATGCGAAATTTTCAGATAACAATAGCTATCAAGCCGCCTTCAAATGTCCCCATTTGAGGCTTTGTATGGCAGAAATGCGTAACTCCGCTTCTATGGGATGAAGTAGGAGAGCATCGGTTCTTTGGGCCAGAGTTGATCAAAGAAGTTTGAAAGTAAGGTTAAGGCAATAAGAGAGCATCCGAAAGTAGCTCAAACCCGATGTAAGAGTTATGCCGATAATCGCCGGAGAGTTGACCTTTCTCAAGGAGATTTTGTCTATCTCCGAGTTACTCCACTCAGGAGTAAGAAGGTTCCAACCAAAGGAAAACTCGCACCCAGATTTGTGGGACCTTACAAAATTTTGGCAAGAAGAGGTGAAGTTGCATATCACCGAGTTACCAAAGATCTTTGTCCGCCAGTACACAATGTCTTCCATGTTTCACACTAAAGAAGTGCCTTCGAGTCTTGGAAGATCGACCCTCCGAAAGCATTGAGCTTCAAGAGGACCTCACTTATGTGGAGCAACCGATCAAGATTCTCGGGCGCCGCAGAGCGTGTCACAAGGAACAAGATCATCCGCTTCATACAAAGTCCAAGGAGCCACCACCCGAAAGTGAAGCCACTTGGGAGCGAGAAGAAGATATTAAAGCGGGATATCCCCACCTTCTTGCTTGGTCAATCCCGAATCTCGGTCGAGATTCCCTTAAGGGGAGGTTTGTAACACCCAAAATTTCAATTTTGGTTAAAGTTTAAAACTTATTTGAAATTGTGAATTTTCTGAAATTTTTAAAGCTTGTCTTTAAATTGTTAAAGCCAAAGATAAATTCTAATTCAAAATCTATTATCAACTTTAAGTTAGAACCATTTTATTTGGGTTTAGAATAATCCTAGAGTCATTAATGAATTTTCCTAGAATTTTTAGGATCTATTTGCTATTTTCTAGAGCCTAAATGAATTAAACTGAATATTTAAAATAGAAAATCAAAAGAAAATCGCAAGCAAATGTGAATGGGCCGAAACCCAAGGCGGCCGCACCACCCTCACAAATTTCATCTAGGCGTGGCTGCTGGATCTAAATCCAATGGCCCGCACCGCCAAGCACCTCCCTCTCTCTCTCTCTCCTCTCTCTTCCTCACCGCCAGATCCTAATCGGGCAAGATCTAAACCATCACACACCCTACTCCTCGCACCGTCAGATCCAGATCCGACGGTCCCGTCATCTTCTCCCCGCCCCTTCGTCTCGCGCGACCAAGTCGCCTCCGCCATTTCATTTCGTGGAGCAAGCTCACATGCCTATCCAACCGCCGCAAGGTCCTTGGCACAAGACGAGCCCCGCGCCCACCTCCGCCTCGTTCCCCACTTCTCCCCTCTTCTCGCAAGACGAATCGCCAAGAACGGTCGCGCCACGATCCCCACGATCCCGCCGCCTCGGACCTCCCGACCTCTATAAAGGAGAGCATTGGGAGCCTCTCCTCCACCACGGCCAACGCCACCACTCACCCACTCCTCACGCCTGTACTACTGAATTTAAGATTTGCTCACGCCACGGTCCCGGCTTGAGCTTCAATTCCGCCGCCGCCGACGCCGGGTCCTCGCCGCCCCACCATTCGCCACAGATCTCCGCGATCCCGCGCGACCTTGCCTCGCCGGAGGACCCACGAGCTCGTCGCCGCCGACCACCCGGCTTCGCCGCCGCTTCTTCGTCGCCGCCGCCACCTCCGCCCTCTCCTCGCCAGCGTGGGTGCGCACTGTAACCCTCGCGTTCCCTCTTTCTTCTCGTACCCTCGCCGAGTCTAGATCGCCGCTCACGGCTCATTGGAACCCGAGCGCCGCCATTGCCGAGGGTCACGTGGCTCACCACGAGCGCGCCACGCCAGCCGCCCAATCCCACGCGGGCCGCCACGTGGCGCCCACGCCGCACACGCCGCCACCTTCCGTCAAAGAAGCCTCGTGGACTTGGTCCACATGGATCGTGTCTCGACACCGAGGTCCCACCCGTCGATTTTAATTTTATTTATTTAATTACCGAAACCTCGGGCTGACGCCACCATGCGCAATAATTAGAGTTTCCTTTAGAAAAATAATTCGGGAAATCCTTTTAAATTACTGATTTAGGATTTAAATTGTAAAATTCATAACTTTTGCATCCTAACTCCAAATTAGGTGATTCCAACTTCTAAAATTTTATAAAATTAATACCCAGATAAATAAAATATGAAAATTTGAATTGGAGTAGGTTTGAACTGTCTGTTTGAATTTGAAATAATTTAAACTACTAATTTAGGAATTAAACTTGTCAAATTCATATCTTTTGAATCATAATTCCAAATTGGATGATTTCAGTTGCTAAAATCTTAGAAAACTATTATCTAACTAAATAAAATATAGTTATTCAATTAGGAGTTCAGTTTAGTTCTGTTTTAGAATTTAGAAATTCATTTAAATCCAAATTTAGGTTAACATTTGTAAAATTCATATCCTCTGAATTCCAACTTCAAATTTAGTGAATTAAATTTCTAAAATTTTATAAAAAGATTATCTAGTTTGATAAAGTAAGATTAGTTTATTTGGAATTAGTTTAAACTGTCATGTTTTAAGTTAAAATTATTTAAATTGCAAATTTAGGATTTTAAACTTGCAAAGTTCATAGCTTTTATTTCTGCTTTCCAAATTGAGTGTTTCAAATTTATAAAATCTTATAAAATTATTATCTAGCCAAATAAAATATAATTATTTTATTTGGAGTTAGTTTAAACTGTCAATCTTGTATTTATTTTGAGTTTCAATTGATTGTCGATTTTCACGCTTAGATTACTTATTTATTCCGGAATTTGATTCTTCCAAGAATTAGAATTTCAAGACTTCAGCGAAGGCAAGTTATACTTTGATCATCTTGTACCTACTATTTTAAAGTTATTTAAATTCAGTTTTCAAATTATTAAGTGCATGCATACTTTTATTCAAGTATTTTAATTCTGCTTAAATGATTAGATATTCCAACTGTCCTTGTATGGCCAATATTGAATATTGAAACGTCATCCCTTGTCACCATAGATAAATTATTTGGAAATGCTTAGCAAATGCTTATACCATGATTTGGATTTTGGGAGGATTTAGCCAAATCATTACAAATTTGTTTAAACTTGAACCTATGGTATTGTCTTACCATAGGGAACTTTGTAAAGATGGTTTAGTCAAATAAAATGCTAAAATGATTTAGACTTGGGCGAAACGGATGATTGATGGGTGCAGGTTTATGCACGGGTTTAATCTGGTTAGGATTAAAACCCAGGGTTTGTTTTGAAAGACGCCCAAGTCGATTAAGGACCGCCTTTGAGCTTCCTTTGCTATGCCAAAACGTACCACCACATGTCCTGTATGGGAAGGACACGGCTTAATAATTTGGGATACCTCATAGATATTCGTGCCATGTTGTATGAGTGGGTGTTGGTTAGACAAGAGTCCCACATGGCGCAAGAGGGGCTTCCTGAGGATGGTTAGTCCAATGGAAGCGAAACCTTAGCGCATGAGTATTGTGAGGTAGATCATTGTAACGACCTTGTGATATTTGCTCATCACACGCCTTAGGAAGCGTGGATTGGCCGACACAAAGGGTATAATATCTCGTGTGGGTAAAATCGCATAAACTCGCAGAGTAGAAAACTATTCGAATAGCGTCCACTGGCCATGGACATGCTAGCAAAGCCACTTTGAGTTAGACTTGTTTTTGGTTTTTGTAACAGCCCAAAATTTCAAACTTGGATTTAAGTTTAAAAACTTATTTGAATTTGTGATTTTTCTGCAAATTAAAAACTATTGTTTAAAATTGTTGAAAGCTAAAAAGAAATTTCAATCCAAAATCCATTATCAACTTTAAGATAGAATTATTTTATTTAAGTCCAGAATAATTCTAGAATCATCCAGAAATTTTCCTAGAATTTTTAGGATTTGTTTGCTATTTTCTAGAGCCTAAATGGATTAGATCTAATATGTAAAATAGAAAATCAAAAGAAAATCGCAAAACAAGATCGGGCCAAATCTCCTTGGCCCAAGGCGCCCGCACCACCCCCACAAATTTATTTAAGCGTGACTGCTGGATTTACATCCAACGCCCGCAACTACGCCTCTTCTCTCTCTCTCCTCGCCGCCCCACTCGCCACTCTCCTCTCATCGCCTTGTGGCCTCACTGACCCGCCCCTTCCTCGCTTGCTCATGAGGTCAAAGCTCGCCCGCCATTATCACAAGACGGCGAAGCTTAGCAACAGCCTCAAGAATCGCTTCGCTTTCTTCTCGCGTGCTTGCCAAGACGACTCGCGCCCACCTCCCGCACGATCCCCACGCTTCCCTTTTTTTCAAGACGCGGGCGCCCACGCCAGAATCGCCGCCACGACCCCCACCTCCACGCCGCTCGAGCTCCCCGCCCTATAAAGGCACCCCGGTAGCCCTCACTCCACCGACGCCAACACCACCACCCACTCGCCTCCCGTGCGTCCTCTCCACCGGATTTGGTTTTGCTCACGCCACGGTCCCGGCTTGAGCTTGATTGCGCCGCCATAGCCATCAAGGCCCTCGCCGCACCACCATCGACATCACCGCTTCGTGCGATCCCGGCGACTCGCTTCGCGGAGCCGCGACGGAGTCGCTGCTTCGCCGCAAGTTGCATCACGCCGCCGCCTTCCTTCCTCGCCGCCGCCTCTGCCATTTCGCCGAGTGGGTGAGCGCCTCGTGTTCCCTGCGTGCTCTCTCGCTAACGCGCGACTCGCCGTCCGCCGCCAGGTCAGAAGGCCGGCGACCATCGGCCCTCCCTACGGCCGTCGCCCGCCATCGCGGGTTCGCCGCGTGGCGCCACCTCGGCCACGCACGCGCCAAATCAGCCTCGAGCCCACGTGGTTGCTCGCGTGGCAACCACGCCACACACACACGCCATCAAGACTGCAGGCGCTAAGTCCCGTGGACTTGGTCCACATAGACCGAGTCTCGACACAAGGGCCCCACTTGTCAAGATATTTTAAAATCGAAAATCCCGAGCGCCGACGTCAAGCAAGCATAGCAATAAATAGATTTCTTTAGAAAAATAATTCAGAAATTGATTTAAATAATGATTCGTGGTTTAATTTGTAAAATTCATAACTTTTGCATTCTC
This sequence comes from Phyllostachys edulis, assembly GCA_036346405.1. NCBI lineage: Eukaryota > Viridiplantae > Streptophyta > Magnoliopsida > Poales > Poaceae > Phyllostachys > Phyllostachys edulis. The sequence continues at coordinate 6,316,791 of CM070550.1, read as the reverse complement.
GATTCCAAATTAGGTGATTCCAATTTCTAAAATTGTATAAAATTAATACCTAGCTAAATAAAATATAAAAGTTTGAATTGGAGTAGGTTTAAACTGTCTGTTTGAATTTGAAATAATTTAAACCACTAATTTAGGAATTAAACTTGTAAAATTCATATCTTCTCAACCATAATTCCAAAGTAGATGATTCAAATTGCTAAAATCTTAGAAAATTATTATCTAACTAAATAAAATATAGTTATTCAATTTGGGGTTCAGTTTAGTTCTGTTTTAGAATTTAGAAATCCATTTAAATTCCAAATTTAAACTAACATTTGTAAAATTCATATCATTTGGATTCCAACTCCAAATTTAGTGAATTAAAATTTCTAAAACTTTATAAAAAGATTATTTAGCTTAATAGATTAGAATTGGTCTATTTGGAATTAGTTTAAACTGTCATTTTAAATTAAACTATTTAATTTGCAAATTTAGGATTTAAACTTGTAAAGGTTATATCTTTTATTTCCTATTTCTAAATTGAATGTTTCAAACTTATAAGGTCTTATAAGATTATTATCTAGCTAAATAAAATATAATTATTTTATTTGGAGTTAGTTTGAACTATTGTCTTGTCCTTATTTGAATTACAATTGATTGTCGATTTTCACGCTTAGATTACTTATTTATTCCGGAATTTGATTCTTCCAAGAATTAGAATTTCAAGACTTCAGCGAAGGCAAGTTATACTTTGATCATTTTGCACCTACTATTTTAAAGTTATTTAAATTCAGTTTTCAAATTATTAAGTGCATGCATACTTTTATTCAAGTATTTTAAATTCTGCTTAAATGATTAGATATTCCAACTTGCCCTTGTATGGCCAATATTGAATATTGAAATGTCATCCCTTGTCTCCATAGATAAATTGTTTGGAAATGCTTAGCAAATGTTTAGACCATGATTTTGATTTTGGGGAGGATTTAGCCAAATCTTTACAAACTTGTTTTAACTTGAACCTATGGTATTGTCTTACCATAGAGTTGTTGTAAAGGTGGTTTTACTAAATAAAATAAAGATGGTTTGGACTTGGGCGAACGGATGAAAGGTGGGTGCAGTTTATGCACGGTTTAATCTGTTAGGATTAAAGCCTGTGGTTTACTTTGAAAGACGCCCAAGTCAATTAAGGACCGCCTTTGAGCTGCCTTTGCTATGCCAAAACGCACCACCACATGTCCTGTATGGGAAGGACTCGCTTAATAATTTGGGATACCTCATAGATATTCGTGCCATGTTGTATGAGTGGGTGTTGGTTAGACAAGAGTCCCACATGGCGCAAGAGGGGCTCCTGAGGATGGTTAGTCCAATGGAAGCTAAACCTTAGCGGGCATGAGTATTGTGAGGTAGAACATTGTAACGGCCTTGTGATATTTGTTCACACACGCCTTAGGAAGCGTGGATTGGCCGACACAAAGGGTATAATATCTCGTGTGGGTAAAGCTGCATAAACTCGCAGAGTAGAAAACTATTCAATAGCGGCGTCATGTCATGGACATGCTAGCAAAGCCACTTTGAGTTAGACTTGTTTTTGGTTTAAAAATGGTTTCAACAGATGTTTTCGTGATGGATAGTCCTGTGGGGAAAATTAGGCGGTTAGCTATTGTGATTGGAGGATATCCATCACCTTTCGTGGAGGTTATCCACATTATTCAATTGTCATTTAAAATATGATTTTAATTAATGTATGAAAATGGCCTTGCAATCTATTACGATTATTTAAATTAAACTCATTGCTTACGCAAAATAACCCCGCCAATGTCCTTTGTTTACCTTATGCATGCATTACAATTCCATATTGGTGTAACTTAAGCAGCACTAGTAGTTGTGCTCATGCTTGCTTTATGCAACAAAATTTCAGGAGAAGACTACTATCGTGACGGTGAGGACACCGACGCTTAGGTTACTTCTGCATTTATTGCCCGTGGCGGATCGCTCGCCTACTACTATCTTTTTATTTCATTGTGTTATTTACTTTTATTTGGCTTCATGCCCATTTGTATCGAACTCGATTTACTATTAATGAAACGCGAGATTTGGTTATGTTATCATTTTTGTAATCGGTACACCGGAAATCTGGATCGTGTATGAACACGAGGGTTCGGATCTTTCGCTCTCTGTCCGACAAAAGTGGTATCGAGCCATGTCGATCAGAGGTCGTGGCCTTAGAATTGCCTTAAGGACTTATCTTCAAAAACTAAAACTATTTTGAGTCTATCCAGAGTCATGTCTCAACCTTTCTTTAAAAATGTTTACTAACTCCTCTCCTTCTCAAAATTTTAGATGGTCTGAAATACGGACGCTACTTCCCACTTGAGCCTTTATCGATATCGGGCCGAGATACTTTGGGAAATGATACAAAGACTGGTTACCGAAGAGGCCAACTTTTCAAGGATTCAAGTACCAAGTGGGAGAACAAAGAATCGTGGAGAGTAGAAGTGCTCATCTACTCCAATCTCGCACCGACACCGCCTTCCACGCCTTTGACGCCCGATCCGCCACGACACCTTTGATGAGGGCATGCAGATGCGGCAAGAGAGGCATCCGCCACCTTCGCTACACCTACAATCATCGCCTTGTGGCACCGGTTTCATTACTACCCGATGCACATTCCGACCCGACTCGACAAGATTTTCAACTCCGCTAGAGACGAAGATTCTCTCAATCGACACACCTGTGGATCTGCTAAGGCTTTGGATTATGCCTACTAAACACCTTGAATGACTTGCTCACCGCCGTAATGCATTACAAGAAGCGTAAGAGAAGTCAAGACCAGAATCATGAGCTCGCTAGCTACAAAGCCGGGCGAGGCTAGCTCCAAGTGAGCCGGATTATACCCCAAGACCCCATTATAGTTACCTTCCTGTTAGCTCGATCGTTAGTTGCTAATTATGAGCTACTATCTTATTTGTGGTAGCCATAATCTTTGAATAAAATGACTTAATAAAGGAACTTTTGGAAAAATCGCTTTTTGTCTTGTGTGCTCTTTGTGTTCTTGGGTCATTAGAATGTACCCTTTAGAACTTCCTATCTGCCTATCTCTCCTAAATCTTTGGAGTTCTAGCAGATGGTGACCACCTGCATCGGCAGTGGCAAGGTCCGAGGCTCGGGCAACGAAGACGCAGACACAGAGGATCCTGCAAAGAACCACCACCGCCACCACCGGTGAAGGACCAGATTAGCGCCGATGATGGAAAACCAAAACCATCTCGATTAACCTCCTGCTCGCACCCTCAACAACAAGCGTAATGTGCAGCAAACAACTCGAACTACACCACCACCTCCACCCGCAGAGATTGACCATGGCAGATTTCATGCGATGCGCCCACCAACCTTCTCCAAAGAAGACAGAGCCGATGGATGCCGATGATCGGATCCGTGCTATCGGGAAGAAATCGGATATCACTCGCAGTATCGATCGTGAGAGAGTCCTGCTTGCCTCTCACTACCACCGGTCCCGCATCGTAATGGTGGGATAACTACAACATCTCCCATGCCGATGCACGACTATCTCTTGGGGAGTTTGTGCGGCTTTCCGCCATGCACATATTCCCGCAGGATAATGACCCTAAAGAAGAAAGAGTTCCACGCGCCAAACAAGGCAACCGCACTGGGTGAATACCGCACAAGTTCAACCAAATTTTGCTCGCTATGCCCCAAACAGACGTGGCTAGTGATGAAGAAAGGCGTGAAAGGTTCATGGATGGTTTGAACGACGAGATCTCACCCAACTGGTCTCCAATGACTACACCGACTTCCAAAGCAGCTAGTGAATAAAGCTTTTCCAGAGGCCAAACATCTGCAGATGGAGAACTGCAAGCGAGGATGGCCGCCAAGTTCAACTCGAGGGCAACCCAAGCCTCGCTTGCTCACCCTCACCACCTCGAGTGGAAGGTTCCATCTTCTACACCTGTAACTCCAAGACGCAAGACAAAGCCCAACTCTTCCAACTTCCGCAATAATGCATCTGCAGCGGCCAAAGAAGAACCCAACTTCATCGCCGGCAGGAGGACATGCTTCCATTGCAACGAGATCGACATTATGCCAACAAGTGCCCAAGAAGCAAAGCATCAGCAACACCAATCAAAGCAAGATCGGAGTACCAGCCACCGGCGGCACTCCCAAAGCGGCGGGCGCTTCACGAAGGACGTGTGAATCACGCCACAAACAGAGGAAGCTCAGCGACCAGATGTCGCCCTTGGTACGCCTTGTTAATTCGATACAAAGATCGCCTGCTTGATTCCGAGCTTCAGATTCTTTTGTATCCAATAAGTTTGTGGGCAAAATGGGTTACCTATTTCTTCATTAAGTAATCCTATGATAATCCATTCCCTGCTCGTAAATGAGAACCGCTTCTATGCCCAAATCTTACCCTCGAGATATCCTGAGTTTCCTTCATGGCGATTTGATAGTCTTGCATTCTCAAGGTCCGATGTAATACTTGGAATGGATCAGCTAGCCAAGAATCAAGGACGGATAGATCAGGCCGATAGGTCTATCACTCTCACTAATGAGGAAGGAGTCACAGCTTGAATTCAAGCCCAAGACCCGCACCTGGAAGTTCCATACCGACTAGCTTGAAGGAGTTAAAGCTTGAAGATATACCAATAGTGCAAGAATTCCTGATGTTTTTCCTCGATGAGCTACTCCTAAGATGCCACCGGATAGGGACGCTATGTTCTTAATTGATTTAGTCCTGTGGACCGCCCAATCTCGGCGACCTTATGAATGCCTACCAATGAATTGGCAGAGATGAAGAAACAAATTGAAGAATTATGAGCAAGGGATATATTCGCCAAGTTCATCACCTTGGGGAGCACTCAGATATTTGTCAAGAAGAAAGACAACAAAGATGAGGATGTGTGTGGATTACGACGCTCAACGAGGTGACAATTAAGAATAAGTATCCGCTACCTAGGATTGATGATCCGCTCGATCAACCTGAAAGGAGCAAGTGTTTTCTCGAAGATTGATTTGAGATCCGTTATCACCAATCAAGATTAGACCGTAAGATATTCAAGACCGCATTCACCACCGATATGGGTTGTACGAAGTTACTGAATGTCTTTCGGTTTGACGAACGCCTCGCTTATTTCATGAATATGATGAACAAAGTGTTCATGGAATTCTTGGATAAGTTTGTGGTTGTTTTCATCGATGACATTCTTATCTATTCAAAGAATGAAGAAGAACATGAGGACCACCTCAGATAATTTTGGGAAAATCTCGAGAGCACAGCTTTATGCCAAATTCAGAAGTGCTAATTTTGGCTAAGTCGTGGCATTCCTTGGTCATATTGTGTCATCGAGGGGTGGCGAGAGATCCACCAAAGTCGGCAAGAATGGATTGGAAACAACCCAAGTCTGCACGATGTGAGAAGCTTCCTTGGATTGGTCGGTATTATCGCAGATTCATTGAAGGCTTTTCCAAGATAGCAAGACCAATGACTCAACTTCAAGAAGGAGAAGAAATTTGATTGGACAGACGCTAGAAGAAAGTTTCCAAGAACTCAAGACGAGATTAGTTTCAAAGACTCAGATCGTCCTACCGGATATTCATACGGATTTTGTTATTTTCATGACGATCTCGTCCGTGGACTTGGTTGTGTATTGATGCAAGAGGGCAAAGTCAGAGCTTATGCATCCCGCCGCTTGAGACCACACGAAGGGAATTATCCAACTCACGACCGGAGTTAGCAAAGAATTGTACATGCATTGAAGATCCGCGGCATTATCTCATTGGTAACCGCCGTGAGGTTTTCACGGATCATAAGAGTTTGAAGTACATCTTTACCCACCGACCTTAACCTCCGCCGAGAAGATGGCTGGAATTGATAAAGGATTATGACCTTGGGATTCATTATCACCCCGCAAAGCAAATGTGGTTGCAGATGCCCGAAAGCAGAAGGCGACAGTAATACCGCTTTTGGTTCAGAGAATCACCAGAGTTATATGAAGAATTGAAGCATCCGAACTTGGAGATTGTTGAGCAAGGATGTGAATGCATTGGAAGTTCAACCAACACTTCAGAGTCGATCAAAGAAAAACAATTAGTAGATGAAGACATCAAGGAGATCAAGAAGAATATGAAAAGAGGCAAAGCTTCAGATTCACCAAGATGAGGAAGGAACAGCAGGGTTCGGGAACCGTGACTGCATCGGATCGCCAGGATTTAAAGCAATGATTCAAGGAAGCCCATGAGTCGCCAGATTCCATTCACCCCGGCAAAGACCAAGATGTACCAGATCTTAAGGAAAGATATTGGTGGGTCAAGATGAAGCGGAAATTGCCGAGTTCAGAGTCTGATGTGATGTTTGTCACGAAGTCAAGGCAGAACATCAAAGACCACCGGTTTGTTACAACTGCTACGATCCCCGAGTGGAAGTGGGAAGAAGTTGGTATGGATTTCATTACCGACTTCCTAGGACGCAATGATGTGATTCCATCTGGGTGATAATTGATCGGTTAACGAAAGTGGCTCATTTCCTTCCAGTCAAGACCACCTACCCGAGCAGTAAGCTGGCAGAATTGTATATGGCCAAGATAGTCTGTCTGCATGGAGTACCCAAGAAGATCGTGTCCGACAGAGGATCACAGTTTACATCAAGATTTTGGCAGAGTCTGCATGAAGCCTTGGGAACCAGACTAAATTTCAGCACTGCATATCATCCGCAGACGGATGGCCAGACCGAACGAGTCAACCAGATTCTTGAAGACATGCTTCGAGCCCGCCTTTGATTACGGAAAAGTTGGGACAAGAATTTGCCCTATGCGAATTTTCAGATAACAATAGCTACTAAGCCGCCTTCAAATGTCCCCATTTGAGGCTTTGTATGGCAGAAATGCGAACTCCGCTTTTTGGGATGAAGTAGGAGAGCATCGCCTTTGGGCCAGAGTTGATCAAAGAAGTCAAAGTAAGGTTAAGGCAATAAGAGAGCATCTGAAAGTAGCTCAAACCCGATGTAAGAGTTATGCCGATAATCGCCACAGAGTTGACCTTGCGTATGAAGAGATTTTGTCTATCTCCGAGTTACTCCACTCCGAGGAGTAAGAAGGTTCCGAACCAAAGGAAAACTTGCACCCAGATTTGTGGGACCTTACAAGATTTTGGCAAGAAGAGGTGAAGTTGCATATCAGCTCGAGCTACCAGCATCCTTATCTGCCGTCCACAATGTCTTCCATGTTTCACAACTAAAGAAGTGCCTTCGAGTGCCTGAAGATCAAACCCTTCTGGAAAGCATTGATCTTCAAGAAGACCTCACATATGTGGAGCAACCAATCAAGATTCTGGATGTCGCAGAGCGTGTCACCCGGAGCAAGATCATACGCCATACAAAGTTCAAGGAGCCACCACCCTAAAGTGAAGCCACTTGGGAGCGAGAGGAAGATCTGAAAGCGAGTATCCCCACCTTCTTGTTAGTTATGTCCAATCTCGGGTCGAGATTCCCTTAAGGGGAGGTTTGTAACAAATTTCAAAATTTCAAACTTGGATTTAAGTTTAAAACTTATTTGAATTTGTGATTTTTCTCGCAAATTAAAAACTATTGTTTAAAATTGTTGAAAGCTAAAAAGAAATTTCAATCCAAAATCCATTATCAACTTTAAGATAGAATTATTTTATTTAAGTCCGCAATAATTCTAGAATCATCCGTAAATTTTCCTAGAATTTTTAGGATTTGTTTGCTATTTTCTAGAGCCTAAATGGATTAGACTCAATATGTAAAATAGAAAATCAAAAGAAAATCGCAAAACAAGATCGGGCCAAATCTCCTTGGCCCAAGGCGCCCGCACCACCCCCATTTAATTTATGGCGTGACTGCTGGATTTACATCCAACGCCCGCACTACCTCCCTTCTCTCTCTCTCTTCTCGGCCGCCCCACTCTCCCTCTCCTCTCATCTGCCTTGTGGCCCATGACCCGTCCCTTCCTCGCTTTTCGCTCATGAGGTCAAAGCTCGCCATTATCACAAGACGGCGAAGCCAGAATAGCCCGCAACCGCCCGCCTTCTCCAAGGCTGCCAAGACGACTCGCGCCCACCTCCCGCACGATCCCCACGCCCTCTTTTTCAGACGCGGGCGCCCACGCCCAGAATCCGCCACGACCCCCACCTCCACGCCGCCTCGAGCTCCTGCCCTATAAAGGCACCCCTGTAGCCTCACTCCACCGACGCCAACACCACCACCCACTCGCGCCCTGCCCCCTCTCCACCGAATTTGGTTTTGTTTCGCCACGGTCCCGGCTTGAGCTTCGATTGCGCCGCCATAGCCATCAAGGCCTCGCCGCACCACCATCGACATCACCGCTTTCGCGATCCCGGCAAGACTCGTCTTCACGGAGCCGCACGGAGTCGCTGCTTTGCCGCATTGCCGCATCGCCCTTCCTCGTCGCCGCCGCTCTGTCGTCATTTCGCCGAGTGGGTGAGCGCCGTGTTCCCCGTGCCCTCTCGCCACGCACCTCGCCGTCCGCCGCAGTCTTTGAAGCGCCGGCGACCATCGGCCTCGCCGGTGCCGCCCTCGCCATCAGGCAGCGTGGCGCCACCTCAGCCACGCGACGCGCCAAATCAGCCTCGAGCCCACGTGGTTGCTCGTGGCAACCACGCCACACACACGCCATCAAGACTCGGCGCTAAGTCCCGTGGACTTGGTCCACATAGACCGAGTCTCGACACAAGGGCCCCACTTGTCAAGATATTTTAAAATCGAAAATCCCGAAAGCCGACGTCAAGAAGTAGCGAGAAATAGATTTCTTTAGAAAAATAATTCAGAAATTGATTTAAATAATGATTCGTGGTTTAATTTGTAAAATTCATAACTTTTGCATTCTCGATTCCAAATTAGGTGATTCCAATTTCTAAAATTGTATAAAATTAATACCTAGCTAAATAAAATATAAAAGTTTGAATTGGAGTAGGTTTAAACTGTCTGTTTGAATTTGAAATAATTTAAACCACTAATTTAGGAATTAAACTTGTAAAATTCATATCTTTCTCAACCATAATTCCAAAGTAGATGATTCAAATTGCTAAAATCTTAGAAAATTATTATCTAACTAAATAAAATATAGTTATTCAATTTGGGGTTCAGTTTAGTTCTGTTTTAGAATTTAGAAATCCATTTAAATTCCAAATTTAAACTAACATTTGTAAAATTCATATCATTTGGATTCCAACTCCAAATTTAGTGAATTAAAATTTCTAAAACTTTATAAAAAGATTATTTAGCTTAATAGATTAGAATTGGTCTATTTGGAATTAGTTTAAACTGTCATTTTAAATTAAACTATTTAATTTGCAAATTTAGGATTTAAACTTGTAAAGGTTATATCTTTTATTTCCTATTTCTAAATTGAATGTTTCAAACTTATAAGGTCTTATAAGATTATTATCTAGCTAAATAAAATATAATTATTTTATTTGGAGTTAGTTTGAACTATTGTCTTGTCCTTATTTGAATTACAATTGATTGTCGATTTTCACGCTTAGATTACTTATTTATTCCGGGAATTTGATTCTTCCAAGAATTAGAATTTCAAGACTTCAGCGAAGGCAAGTTATACTTTGATCATTTTGCACCTACTATTTTAAAGTTATTTAAATTCAGTTTTCAAATTATTAAGTGCATGCATACTTTTATTCAAGTATTTTAAATTCTGCTTAAATGATTAGATATTCCAACCGTCCTTGTATGGCCAATATTGAATATTGAAATGTCATCCCTTGTCTCCATAGATAAATTGTTTGGAAATGCTTAGCAAATGTTTAGACCATGATTTTGATTTTGGGGAGGATTTAGCCAAATCTTTACAAACTTGTTTTAACTTGAACCTATGGTATTGTCTTACCATAGAGTTGTTGTAAAGGTGGTTTTACTAAATAAAATAAAGATGGTTTGGACTTGGGCGAACGGATGAAAGGTGGGTGCGAGTTTATGCACGGGTTTAATCTGTTAGGATTAAAGCCTGTGGTTTACTTTGAAAGACGCCTGTCAATTAAGGACCGCCTTTGAGCTGCCTTTGCTATGCCAAAACGCATCACCACATGTCCTGTATGGGAAGGACTCGCTTAATAATTTGGGATACCTCATAGATATTCGTGCTATGTTGTATGAGTGGGTGTTGGTTAGACAAGAGTCCCACATGGCGCAAGAGGGGCTCCTGAGGATGGTTAGTCCAATGGAAGCTAAACCTTAGCGGCATGAGTATTGTGAGGTAGAACATTGTAACGGCCTTGTGATATTTGTTCACACACTTTTAGGAAGCGTGGATTGGCCGACACAAAGGGTATAATATCTCGTGGGTAAAGCTGCATAAACTCGCAGAGTAGAAAACTATTCAATAGCGCGTCATGATCATGGACATGCTAGCAAAGCCACTTTGAGTTAGACTTGTTTTTGGTTTAAAAATGGTTTCAACAGATGTTTTCGTGATGGATAGTCCTGTGGGGAAAATTGGGCGGTTAGCTATTGTGATTGGAGGATATCCATCACCTTTCGTGGAGGTTATCCACATTATTCAATTGTCATTTAAAATATGATTTTAATTAATGTATGAAAATGGCCTTGCAATCTATTACGATTATTTAAATTAAACTCATTGCACGCAAAAATAACCCCGCCAATGTCCTTTGTTTACCTTATGCATGCATTACAATTCCATATTGGTGTAACTTACAGCACGGTAGTTGTGCTCATGCTTGCTTTATGCAACAAAATTTCAGGAGAAGACTACTATCGGACGGTGAGGACACCGACGCTTAGGTTACGCCCCTGCATTTATTGCCTCGCGGATCGCTCGCCTACTACTATCTTTTTATTTCATTGTTATTTACTTTTTATTTGGCTTCATGCCCATTTGTATCGAACTCGATTTACTATTAATGAAACGCGAGATTTGGTTATGTTATCATTTTTGTAACTCGTGTACACCGAAATCCTCGGATCGGTGTATGAACACAGAGGGTTCGGATCTTTCGCTCCCCGGTCCGGCAGCTTTTTAAAATGAATTCAACGGATGTTTTCGGGATGGTTAGTCTGCATGGAAAATTAGGCGGTTAGCCATTGTGATTGGAGGATATCCATCACCTTTCTTGGAGGTTATCCACATTATTCCATTGTCATTTAAAATATGATTTTAATTAATGTATGAAAATGGCCTTGCAATCTATTATGATTATTTAAATTAAAGCTAACGCTTTTTTAAAATAACCCCGCTAATGTCCCTTGTTTACCTTATGCATGCATTACAATTCCATATTGGGTGTAACTTGCGAGCACGGTAGTTGTGCTCATGCTTGCTTTATGCAACAAAATTTCGTGAGAAGACTACTATCGGGGCGGTGAGGACACCGCGCTTAGGCTCGCCCCTGCGATTATTGCTCGTGGCGGATCGTTCGGCCTACTACTATCTTTTTTATTTCCGTTGTGTTATTTACTTCTTTATTTGGCTTCATGCCCATTTGTATCGAACTCTGATTTACTATTAATGAAACGCGAGATTTGGTTATGTTATCATTTTTGTAACTGTGTACACCGGAAATCCTGGACTGGTGTATGAACACAGAGGGTTCGGGATCTTTCGTTCCCGGGTCCGACACAGCTCTTGTGAAGAATCTTGATGAAAAGATTCATGCTTTGAACAAGATGATCTTTGATATGGGATCAGGATCAAGCATGCCTAATTTAAGAGATCCAATAGAGAAAATAAACTACATGGGCCAACTTCTAGGAGATCTCGTTAGTCCGCTCAAAACTACTCGAGAATTATGCCCGACTATGAAAGAAGGCGTTGTTCTTTGGAGTTAGTTTTATACCAAAAACCAAGGCTTCCGACCCCTCTATTAATCTCCAAGCCGTTGAGGATGATTTCAACTGCCTGCCTGATGAGGCGACCAAGCTTATGGAAGAACTTAGGCCACTTGGAGACAAAATTGTAGAGGAGATGGAGGTCGGATCTCCATGAAGCAGTAATTAGTATGGAGATATTCAAGAGTCGGACATTGTAAAATAAGAATTGTAAATAAAACTTACCTTTGTGTCATTAACAATCATCTTTTTATCCCATTGACTTTTTTTTGAAATTCTCGTATACTCCCTAGCCCTCGACTGCTTTGTAGTAGAAGAGCTTTACTAAACAAGTAGTTAGCCAAGAATGAGAAATAAAAAGTCAAAACCATTGTTTTGAGGGTTTATACTGATCACAAGACAAAACTGATCGTAACAATACTAGTAAATCATTTTGGTCAGAACCAGTGTATGATTTCGACTAGTTATAGATCTTTTGTTTGTCATAATCGAAATACCAAACAAAATTGTTTATGGTTGAAAAAAGATTTGTTGTATTGACAAAAGTAGAAATGCAAGAATGCATGCAAAAACGATAAGTGATCGTATTTATATATACAACCCAAAACTGGTTGGAAAATACTCCTAAGAATAGAAGATACAGAAAAACATTTCGCAAAACGTGCTCAGGCTCAAGTCCAACTGGCAGCGAGGATCGCAAGAAAAGAACTGTCGCTAGGAAGCTCCTTCGATTAGGAGGACTGCAGCGTCTTGAAAAGAGAGACTTCGACTAGGGGTTTTCCGTGTCCCAACCAAGATAAGCGAGAGTAGAAACAGATTTTTGAAATGAAGAAATATAGTCTTCATAATCTTAATAGTATAAAGCACTACATTAAGTTTTTTTTTATTATTCTCTGTTTACTCGTATGGTCGCGCGTGGAATCATTCATGGAATGATCACGACTAGGACCTATATAGCGTATGACACAGATGTCGTTGCTAAAGAGTAACAGAGATCCTGGTAAAGGATCGGAGAGAAAAAATTGTCTTCTCCGACCATCTTAAACAACAATAATAGGTGACCAGAATAAGGGTATAGATATATAAACCATATCACTCGTTGAAAAGAAATGAATGAATGCACTAATGAAATGAAAAGAATTGAAATAATGTAAAAAAGAATTAGACATAGAACTTATGCAATTGATCAATGTTCCAAGAATTTGACAAAACTTGCCCGTCCGACATGGCTAGTCATATAGAACACAGTCAGTAACCCGACCACGCAGTAAGGACCTTCCCACTTGGGAGAAAGTTTGTTGCGATTTGCTGATTCTAAATTTTTAGAGAAACGGATCACCTACACCAAAGGTCATGAGGTTGCACCTTATGACTATGGTACCTTCGCATAGCTTGTTGATATACTGCTGATCGTACCAGGGCTTGGTTTCGTCGTTCTTCAAAGAGATTGATATCGTCGAGTCGTCGTTCATTCTGATCGCTTTCATTGAAACAATTAGTTCTAGCAGAGCCAAGTTTTAGTTCTGGAGGAAGCATGGCTTCAGCACCATAAACTAAGAAAAATGGCGTTTCACCGGTCGCACGACTAGTCGTGGTTCGAACGGCCCATAATACAGACGGAAGTTCTTGAACCCAAGCTCTTGACCATTTGATTAACTGGTCGAATACTTGGCGCTTGATCCCTCGCATGATGATACCATTGGCTCGCTCAATCGCCTCCGTTGCTCGTGGATGAGCAATCAAGCAAAATGAACCTTGATACCAAGTTAAATCGCAGAATTCTTGGAATTGACCGCTTGAGAATCTGGCACCGTTATCTGTGATTATCTGTTGGGTACACCAAATCGTGTGATCACATTTTTTGTCAGAAATCTCTTAGCGGCCTCAATTGTAGTTTTAACAACAGGCTCGGCTTCAATCCATTTTGTAAACATGTCAATCATGACGAAAAGGAATTCGAAGCCCCCGGGTGCTCTTGGGAAAGGTCCCAGAATGTTCAGTCCCCAGGTTGCAAAAGGCCAAGAAAAAGGAATTGTTTGTAAAGCTTGCACCGGCTGATGTACTTGTCGGCTATAAAACTAACATTGTACGCACTTCGTCACGAGCTCTTTTGCATCATGAAGGGCAGTTGGCCAATAATATCCTTGCCTAAAGGCTTTACCGACCAGTGTTCTGTAGGAATGATGTGCTCCACAGACTCCTTCATGGATTTTGGTTAGCAACTTAATGCCATCCGGTTGAGATATGCATCTCATCAACACTCCGTGAGATCCTCGTTTATACAAGGTACGTTCAACAAGAGTGTATGATTTGGCTTTTCGTGCTATACGATCAGCCTCTACATCATCTTCTGGAATTATGTCATGCTGAAGATAATTGTAGATAGATGTCATCCAGTCTCTACCTTGATCGTGGCAAATACCAACCGTCAACGACACATGGAGCATCCATGTTCTCACGATCGGTATGTACGACCTATAAGGAATCATGCATGATCTCGGAAGGCTCGACCACCGAGGGTGAATCGAGTTGCTCGAGAAAAACTCCCAAGGGATTGGTTGTCCTCATGGAGGCCATCCATGCCAACCGGTGCGCGAAAGTTTTCCTTTCTAGGAATATGTTGGATCGAAAACCAAGAAGTGCTTTTCGAAGTTTCCGTACTTCCGCTCGATAAGATGACATCTTGGTACTCAAGCATTGATACTCTTTCCTACTTGATTAAGCTACTAGTTGAGAATCGCCTTTCACTAGTAATCTACGAATCCGGCGAGCGGTCGTTTCGAGTCTGCCCATAAACCTTCATATTCTACCATGTTGTTTGTGGCAGGAAAATTTAACTAGATGGCGTAATTGATGTGTTCGCCAGTTGGGGATATCAAGACAACTCCAGCCCCCGAGCCTTTTAGCATCAAGGAGCCGTCAAAGTACATTGTCCACTCATCGTGATGTTCGTACTCGGGCCCTTGGGTGGGTTCAGGGTTTGTCCATTCGGCAATGAATTCTGCTATTGCTTGGGACTTGATTGCTGTTCGTGAGATGAAATGGAGGTCGAACGCCCCTAGCTCAACCCGCCCATGTTGCTATTCGTCCTGATGATTCCTTGTTTCCAAGGACTTGACCAAGGGGATACCCGGTTGGTACGACCACTTTGTGGGACTGAAAGTAGTGCCTTAGCTTCCTTGAAGACATAAGGAGACCATAGAGCAACTTTTGCACCTGTGGGTATTTTTTTCCTTTGGTCCATGTAAGACTTTGCTTACGTAATAAACAGGTCGTTGGATGTTATTCCTTTCTCGACGACACCGCTAACGATGCGTGGTGTTCTTTGCACGTAAATTAGCAATGTTTCCCCCGTTCTCGGAGAGACTAAAACCGGGGTTTTCGTAAGGTACTTTTTAAGATCTTCAAAGGCACCGTTAGCCTCTTTAGTCCACTCAAAACTTCCATGTTTCTGAAGAAGCTTAAAGAAAGGTAATTCTTTTTGCCCTAACCTTGCTATGAAACGACTTAGCGCTGCCATACAGCTGGTTAGTTTTTGGACCTCCTTCTTCGTGGTCGGGGGGGCGCATCTGGTCGATGGCCGTTATTTTTACTAGATTTGCTTCAATACCTCTAGCCGAGACTAGGAAACCGAGTAGTTTTCTAGCAGAAACTCCGAACACACAATTTTCTGGATTCAACTTGAGATTATGCTTTCTCAAGTTGTTGAAAGTTTCTTGTAAGTCAGGAACGTGATCGCTAGCGTTGGTGCTCTTTACAACCAGATCATCAACATAGGCTTCTAAATTCCAACCTATTTGTGGACTAAAGGTTTTTTGCATCAACCTTTGAAAATTTGCACTAGCGTTTTTGAGACCAAATGATATCTTAACATAGCAGTAAGTGCCATATGGGGTGATGAAGGAAGTTTTCTCTTCATCTTCTTTACACATATTAATCTGATGGTACCCTGAATACGCATCTAAAAAACTTAGTAACTCACAACCGTAAGTGGAATCTACAAGTTGGTCAATGCGTGGAAGGGAAAATCATCCTTCTAACATGCTTTATTAAGATCTCAGAAGTCGATACACATTCGCCATTTCCCATTATTCTTTCGAACCATCACAGGATTGGCGAGCCATTGAGGGTGGTCGACTTCACGAATAAACCCAGCCTCAAGGAGTTTGTCAATCTCCTCTTTGGATTGCTTCCTTCCGCTCGGTGCAAAATGCATGCACTTCGCTTGATCGGCTTTTTGTCAGGCTGGATAGCTAGCCTGTGCTCGATCACCTCCCGGGGGACTCTAGGCATATCGGACGCTTGCTAGGCGAACATGTCCTGATTTGCTCAGAGGAAGAAGATGAGCGACTCTTCCTATTTGGGGTCGAGTCTTGCCCCAACCAGAAACTTACGGGTAGATGAGTCAGTGTTTCCTGATCCAAGTGGCAACTTGGCGCTGTCGAGATAAGCGCCTTTGTCGAGTGGTACAACCTTTGTCTGATCGGAAGGCTTGGGTGTCATCTTTGGCCTCGAGTGCTTGACCTGCATGGTAGATGGATTAGCCTCACTGGTCGAAAGTTCATCGACCAGTTCAAAGGATTTCCGATCACACACATAAGCCATTTTCTGATCTCCTCGAATTGTGATGACTCCCTTTGGTCCCGGCATCTTCAAACTTTGATAACCGTAATGCGTGGCTACCAAGAATTTTTCTAAAATTTGGTCGACCAAGGATTCCGTTGTATCTTGATTCAAAGTTTACCACATCGAATGGAATTTTTTACGTTCGAAGTTATCGAGCCTTCAAACGTAACCTAGGGAAACTTGTCCTATCGGTTTAGCGGTGGAGCCGATAACTATGCCATAAAAGCATATTTCATTGGTTTCACCTTTGACACGAGGACTGCATTTCTTCTAAAGCTCCCTCAAATAATATATTCAAAGAGCTACCTCCATCCATTAGGACTCGATTAACCCTACAATTATTAATAGTTGGTTCAACAACAATAGGGAACCTACCTGGTTGAGTCGAAGGGATGGGGGAGTCTTCTTTGCTGAAGGAGATTGCCGTGTCAGGCCATTTTGATGGCTTGATGATGGTCGGAGATTCGACGAGGTTGATCTCCGCTCTATGGCCTTCGGATGGCGCTCGACTTCGTATGAAGAAGATCCTCCAAAGATCATGTTGACCGTGTGTTGGGGATCACGGTACTCCATCTCTTAAATCGCCATCCTTGTCTTTTTGGAACTAGTCTCTCAGAGTTCTGTATTGCGGAAATGGTCCTTTACCGCATAATAATCCTCCGATTTCTTTTGCGGACTCGGCAGTGCAAAATCATGCCTTACTCACGGTGAAGTGGACACCACTTTTGTTCTTAGGAATCCTTGATTGGAGCTTTTGTTTTGCTTCGACCGGTGTAGTCCTTCTTACCCTTCGTGAACTTTTCAGGAATCGCTAGGACTTCCTTGTCGTCGGGTCTGCGGTTCTTTTTCTTCTTGAGAGACTTCTTTTTTTTCTCTGGTTTGTCGGTAGGTGGGAATCTTGTCTTTCCGATCAATGGCTTCACACCACTCATTCGCTTCGCTAGCGGTGGCATACTTATCGGCCATGTCAAAAGCTCAGCGGTTGTTCTTGGGGGTTCATTGCTATGTCCTCCGTAAACCCTTGATTCCTCGGACTGCTTTTAAAAGCCCTGAATAACATATGACTCTGCGACCTCGAGTATAGAATTGCGAACTGGTGAACCTCTTGATGTATTGGCGTAAAGTCTCATCGAGCCTCTTGGGATTCGGTGGAGATCATCCTCCTTTTCAGGGTGATCGTACGTACCCTGGAAGTTTTGTAATTAAAAGATCACAGAGTTGCTCCCAAGTATAGATTGATCCGACCGGTAGGTTTAATAACCTGGCTGGCGGACCCTTGAGCACGGTGGGCGGATAGTTGGCCATCACATTCTCACCGCCACCAGCTGACTCGATGGCGATGGTATATATTTGGAGAAATTCAAGGGTTTTGAGTCCGTTGAACTTGTCCAAGTTGGTTGGTCGGGCCCGGTTGAGCCAGCGCACGACTTGGAGCCATGCAGAGAAGGCTCAACAACCCGTGATCGATTCATGGCGCCTTCTCTAGGAAGGTGCCGGATTGTAATCGGTCGGAGACCGATTCCTAAGATTGGAACGCTGGAACTCCGGTGTGCCGATCCGGTCGTGGACATTGATATGATGCCTTCGACCGCCTACTTGATTCAGACGATGTCGCAGATCATCAGGTCCAAGCGGTGGTTCTTCTCGACGTGATGAGGGAGTGGCTACCAAGAATAGCCTTCGTCCCTCGTGATTCCTTGGTTGGAATCGTCGAGTAGGTCTTGGTATCGATTGTTCCCTAGCATGACCATGTTGTCCTCTGCTGAGGGAGGAACGTTGGGACGAAGTCATGGTTTGACTCCCTGAAACCCTTTGTTCCCAGTACGCTTCCGTGTTGCATAGTCTGTTGGAGAATTTCGGATACTTGGCCTACGAGCTGTACAAAGACTGGAGTTTCTAGTAAAGTAGGATCAGAATTATTTAACATATCTTAAACGCGTCGCAAGTTTTGTACAGTTACCGAAGGTCTCGGGAGGTTTAGACTGGTTGTAGGTGTACGCAGGTCTGAACCTTCTCCCGACCTTTGGATTTGTTGTGTCCTATCAGTTACTCTCGGTGGGGCAATGCCAGGCGAGTTAACTGATAGACGTCGATCAGTTCTGTTGCCTCTGGAAGTTGGTGCCTGATGGCCCAGATCATCTCTAACAACACGCGATGGTGTGGTAGAGAGTGTAGGACCGTGCAGGGCATCTTGATTTGCATCTCCGATCGTATTGACCTCGTGCCTCCAGCATTGATCTTCCGATGAGCTTCCATCGTAACTAATGGAGAGCTTTTCAAGACTTCTGCTAGAAGTTTCCACGACGGAGAGCGGTCGGATATGAGCACCTCCTGAGGCCTTCTTAGTGGACTCGGCTGATCCGTGAATCACGAAAGTATCTTGAACCTTATCATCCCCACATGGCCTCGACCGTGGAGGTTTCATCGACACCGTTACGGTGTCGGCTCGCTCTGGAATTGCCGGCGGTAGGTGAATATCTTTCGACCATAATCTCGCCGAGTATAGAGATTCTCGGATTGTGGTCTTTGAAATTTCGTCACCTGTTTCGCCGATCAGAATGACCGGGCTTGAGGAGGTCCCCTGACATTCCGAACTGATCGGAATGGCTAGTTCCTCTGGCTGCGCCACTGGTTGTGGTGGTGCATCCTCGTCCATCCGATCGACCTCGCTAACGTTGGCGACATGCGAGCCGGTGGAGGAGGAAGATGAGGATGACATGCTGTTTTCTTCCATGGCACGGATGCATCCTTCCAAGTCGAGGTCGGCATAGTCCACCAAGTCGAACCAATTCTCCACATTCCAAACCCCGGGCATAGTTGTATCAGCGATTACGGGGAATGAACGAGGATTTGATGAGCAGAGAGTTTCTTCAGGAAACTTGCGTCTTCTTCCCCACGGACGGCGCCAGCTATCGACGATCGAGTCGTCGATCTTATGAAATAAAGAGGAAAATGACACAAGTATCACGGGATAGAATGGGGGCCGCTCTTTATTGATATGAACTAGATTTACAAGACCTGGCTAGGGACTACCCCTAAATACACTGAATGTGAGGAATGTTAAACTAAGTAATCAGGCTTAGAATCGAGTCTAAGGCCAATGCCTTCTTCTAATTCCTTTGCTTAGGCTTCGTGTTTGTCGTCTCGTGTTCATTGTTGTCCCCCCGTCCCTTTGTCTTCTGCGCTCCACCCTTAAATAACTTTCAAAGAGGTGACAGTTACTCCTGGAGCAGGCGTCCCTAGTGAAACGTTACGACTGGTCGGAACGGTAAGGCAGATAACAATGTGCCAACTACCTTGCGGTTGTCTATGAGATGCTTAACCGTAGGGCGATTAATTGTCGATGTCTTAGGATTATATCATCGCACGGAATGAAACATATAAGGCGTGTTCCATTCATCATACGATAAGAAATGCGAGTTCATAGCTTTTAAAAGCGACTATCCGGTGAAGCCTGAGGCACAAAGCCTTGTCCAACGAGGTACTCATCGTGTAACCTCTGGAATCCTCCACGACCGGTGAGGTCGTTAGCCTTAGGGGTTACGACCATGAAGACGTATGGTCTTCTGTGTATTAAATTGATACATAGAGGTTTTAATCCTCGTCAGCTAGCCCCCCGAACTTTAAATGAACAGGTCGTGCGTATACTTCTTCCGATGAAGTCGTATCGGGCAGACCCCCATTTAATGTCGTGATATACGAGGTGGTCTATGTTCACTTTAAAGTTGAGAACTTGCCTTGGGAACCGCAGAATTTTTCTGTCCGTTGAACAAAAAAGAAGATTTTGCCCGTTGGACTTTTGTGGGAAACTTTTGATCGCAATTTAAACATCCCCATCGCCAGGCTTTTAGAATTTTTACACTTCCAGATCCCCTTTTGATCCCTTTCAGGTTCTTGCCAAGAAAACTCCTTTAGACCTCTTTCTTGTTCTTCCGACCACAAAGCCTCCTACGACCACTACTCATCCTTGAGGATTTTCATCATGTCGGAGCAAATCATGAAGTGGTTGCCTTCGGAATTGAGCAAGAAAAACTTGAGGTGTTGGAGAAAATCGGGATGCTCCCAGACAAGAATCTGATCAAATGGAGATCAGCGATCGGAAAGCACTTTTCGAGCCGCGAAGATGGGGAAATCCCCGTTTTTCCTTGCCTACATCAAATGTGGCTGAGGTTGCCAGTACAAAAATTGCTCCTCTGCGTTCTTGAGTATTACGGGGTGGAACTGGTAAATTTGGCTCCGAATTCCATCGCCAATATCAGTATTTTCACTTATTTGTGTGAGGCATACCTGGGAATGCCACCGAATTTGAGGCTCTTCAGGTATTTCTACCGAATGGTGATGGGGAGATCCACGACGACTCCCGGAGAATGTACATTGTGTCTTCACGATGGGAAGGCCGATGAGTACATCCACATGTACTCGAAATTCTCGTGGTCGTCATGGAAGAAGAACTGGTTCTACATGACGGTTACGAGAGACGATGGCCTCTACTTCGCCGGAATTAGAGCAAATAAAAATCCCAAGTGGAGGAAGACTGTGGAGAAGGCAAGGGTGGTCGGAAGATGGGTGGATGCCATCTACGACCTGCGAGTCAAGGGCTTGACTTCCTAGCATGTGGTGAGGGATTTCACCAAGCGTTAGATTAGCCCTCTGAAGCTCCGGACTCATTCCCTGCTTTGGTCCATTGGTCGCGATGAAGCTATCTCAGGAGGTGGTAAGTCTTTGAGAAAATCTCCGACCAGTATATTTTATTTGATTATCGTAATGCCTTAAAATCCGCCATTATTTCCTTTTCTTGTAAAGCCCTTTCTCCTGAGGAAGTCAGAGAGCGGATCAGGCTGATCTGCGCTGTGGAGCCTGGTGAAAAGGCTACATTCCCCGAGATCTTAGCAATAGTTTCTGCCGAAGAAAAACTAACAAGGCTTAAGGTAGACAATCAAAATTTCTTTTATCATGTATACATATTCTCCGATAAGATTTTTGATCATGCTCTATTTTTGTAGTCGGTCGGATTGCGAATCACACAAACTGGTGAGGATAAATATCCCACCGTGGTTCCGACCGACTCGTGCCCGGATGCAATAGAAGAAGATTAATCTCCCAAGGTAATAGAGTGTTTTTATATGTACTTTAGATAAAAGATTTCATCACCCAATCAAATTCGTTTATTAATTTAGGTGGAGAAGGCTGAAGGCCCGCAGAACATAACTGCGGAGGCCGTAGACTCCAGGCTGGTCGTTCATGACCTTACAGTCATGAACCCCCCGAGCAGGTGTCAAAGCCAACGGTCGAGTTGGATCCATGAGTGGTTCTAACTCCTTCTGCGGAGGTAGATGCCCCTAAAGGCCCTCAACAGGTTCCGACCAATGTTGGTAATTGTGGATATCATGGGGATATGCCCATGATCTTAGGATGATGAAACAATTGACAATGTTGCTTTTGGTTTGAAGTTTCACGTGTTTTTCGCAAAAGTAATAAAGCTGATCATAGCCATTTTGGGTTTTTGACTTTGGGATAGATTGAGTTCATAGGCTATAGTGCATATGTGTTTCATGTTGCATGTTTTGGCTAACGTGGGTCAAGTTGTGAAGAACTTGTTCCCGGATTCGTGTTTGCTTGTCTATTGTTGTGCAGGTGGCTTGAAGGTCAACGACGGTCAACAGCGAGGAGGATCGGGACTAAGCTTGGAGAGCTGAGGTCCAGAACGATCAAGGATGCCGGGTGAGGTCAATGAATTCAAGCATGGCGCAGAATGAACAAGGATGACCGAGCAGGCGGCTCGGTCTGTTGGTTGGATCAAGCGGTAGCGAGTCGTTACAAGTGCTCGATGGTGCTTGGTGGGATCCGGACGGGAGAGACTTGACGACATGAAGCCGTTGAACAACCTACACGTGGCGAAGCAAGCGAGTGCTTCGCGCAGATGGACTCGGTCTTTTGGAAAAGATCGAGAAGGGGTATTTTGGTAATTTTACCAAATACCATCTTGGTGACCTTTTGGCTAAACCACGGCGCGGGACGGCCCAAAGGAAGTGGTTTAAGTCAAGAGAATTGAAGACGGCGCTTTAATTTGCGTGCGTGTGTGTTCTGCTGATGTTGGGCCTTAACGGAAGCCCATTAGAGTAAATCTTCTAGAAGGTTTTTAGGGTTAGGGCTGCCCTAAAAGGAACAGTGGTTGGGATATTTTGGAGTAGCCGCTGGAGGGTTGGTGTGCTGTGCTTTGTTGGATAAGCGAGCGCGGCCCGTCTTCCTTCGAAAAAATCAAGCGCTTGTAGAGACGTGTGGCGGCGCGCCGGTGTGCACGAAGAAACCAAATCCACAATGGCGCCGCTTTGTCTTTGGGCAAGAAATCGAACCGTAGTGCGCTCGGATGGCGCCGCAGAAACTAGAGCGGGTGGCGGCTTGCATTTTATCGGCAAACGAAAAAAGTCTAGAGGCGGTACCGCTCAATCTGGTTCTTTGCTCCTTTTGTCTCATGCTTGTAACAGTCTCATACCTGTATGATATGATGTGCATTAATTGGCTGCTATTTTTTTATGCGATGAGGTGTTGAATTCACTTCCCAAGCTGTTGGTCGTTTGGATCTGTTTAATAGCTTGGTCTGCCTTCCTTGATTCGGCTGCTCAATGATGCGGATGTAATGGTAGCAGTTTTTGGTTCATGCGTATGAGTAGATCTGGCAGTTTACTGTTTTGGTTTTCTTTAGTGCGATTGAAGCCCTGTGGCGGCGTTGAGTTCCCGTAAAAAGTGAGCTGGGCGGCGGCCTGTGTTTGCTGTTGATTTTTTTTATCGCCGTTTATCATCTGGAGCTTGTGCCGGCGGCTACTTTATCGATCTGCTAGCTGTGTCCTTGAGGAGCTGTGCTTGCGGCTGTTTGATGTTGGTCCATCTGTGCGTGGCTTTGAAGAAAACAGGGCCGGCGGCGGCAGGTGTTTTGATGGCCATCGTATTTTCAGATAGTTGCTATTTGTTAATTGCCTTTGCATAGGTTTCCTGTTTTGCCTATTGCTTGTAAGGATTTGGCTCTGTATGGCCGCTAGAAAAAGAAGCCGGCGGAGGCGCCCTGTTGAGCCTGTGGAGCCCCGCTGAAACCAGACCAAGGCGATGGCGTGTTTCCAGGAGGCCGGCGCTGTTTGCTCTGGCAAAAATCTGAGCGCCCATGATTTCATAGCTCGGCGGCGGTGTCTCTTGTTGCAAGTGCTGTTGCATGAAGTTGAGTTCGTTTTAATGCTTTTGATCTCTAGTGTGCTGCCTTCTGATGCGCCTGTGAAAAAGCAGAGCTGTGTGATGGCCAGCAAGTTGAGTTTCTACTTGTTTATTGCTTGAGGCTGCTCCTATTGGCTTGTACTTGTCGTGAGTTTTTATCAGACTTGATTTATCTCTGAGTTGCATCTTTCTCAACAGTTGTGAGATGTTTTTGGTCCTTTGGTTCGGGGTTTGATCGGATTCAACATAGGTCATCCGCTGTGCCTGTATACAGATCTTCATAGCTTTTATAGCTATTGGAGTGAAAGTAGTGTTGAGTTCGATCGAGGTGAAAAGGTGAAAAATAGAGAAAGCGTCTATTCACCCCCCTCTAGTCGCCTTTCCGGTCCTACAATTGGTATCAGAGCCGAGTTTGCTCTTTTGTGATCTTAACCGATATTTGAGCATAGCGACAAATATGAGGACTTGTGAGCGGTTCCTTGCATCTTGTCGTAGTTCTTTTACCAATGGTGTTGGTCGTAACAAGACATTTGAATGTATGATAAGTCTAATGGCGATGGAGGAGGAAGTCTTCTGTGATATCTGTGGTAAATCCTTTTGTTTTGATTGTTCTAGTTTCAGGGATGAGTCACTTTTAGAGCCCGATGAGAAGAAGCCTAGTGGCATATGTACAACAGCTTTTGAGGATGAACATGATGGAGAGAATGATGAAGAGCATTTCGAGGATGATCATGATGATTCTTCCGAGGATGATCCCCTACTCAAGCTAAGTAAGGTGAGCAAAGAAAAACTCATTGATGGCTTGATTTCATATGAATACAAATTGCATGCTCTTAGTAAGAAAATGAAATTACTGAAAAGAGAAAAGAATGATTTGTCTCATGAGCTCTCCAAATTGAAAACCTCCATGAATGCTTATGATTCATTACTTGTAGACATGGAGAACTTGAATAACTCTCTTGCATGCCTAAAATCTGAAAATGAAATATTGAGATTAAAAGCTTCTATGCCATGTGATTCTTGTGTTGCCTTACATCATGAACTTGACAATGCTAAGTTAGAAAAAGGCAATCTTAGATCTATGGCTAGAAATGATTGTGATTCTTGTGTAGGCATGCTTGCTGAAATTGAGAAGGTTAAATTGACTAACTCCATGCATCTTGAGCAATTAGAAAATACAAGGGCTGAAATTATTGAAATTGAAGCTAGGTCTTGTAGCATGTGCTTAGAACATGAAAAATTGCTTAAGGATGGTTTAGTCTCTTGCAAGAATTGTGCTTGTTTAGAAACTGAAATTGATGCTTTGAACTGCATGCTTAATTCGAAAGCATCATTAATTTCTTGCACATCTTGTATTTCATTGAAGAGCGAGGTTAAGTCTTTGCGCGATGATATGAGCGCCAAATCTTGTGACTCTTGTATTTGCCTTCACTCCGAAATTAATGTTTTTAAGATTTCTCTTGCATCTTTGCATTCGGAGTTGAAGTCTTCTTGTGCCAAATGTGAGTCACTTGATGTTGGTTTTTGTGGCATCGCTTTGGATAGTTCTTCTTTGGTGAGTTCGACTCTCACGGACTCTTCTTGTATTGTCCAACGTATTTCTAGAGACAAAGGTGCTTCTCTCTCAAATGGTACTAAATCTTCAAAGAGAAGTACCATTGCACCTTTTGTAAGAAGAATGGACACACTCTTGGGTTTTGCTTTAGTTTGAAACATGAGCGTCGAGTCGTCGTCGTACCTTTAGGAACACACATAGCCTTTCTCATGGCATGTGTGGGTCTAGTGTCGATCTGAGGGCGAGTCATGATGCTAGTTCTTCGGGACTTCTTCTTTGAGCCATAATGGTGCTTTGTCTTCTCGGACCGTGTCTACTAGTAGACCTTTACACCATTGCTCATTTTGTGGGAAGAATGGACATCATGTAGATTTACATTTTTTCGGCGTGCAAAACATGTCGGCAAGCTCATGCTTCTAAGTCTCCTAGTGGGCATAGTCTTTCTCATGACATGCACACTAAAGAGCCAAGCACGAAGACTCGATTTGTTGATGGCTTCTTTGACACCTTTTCTAGTGGTGTCGGACAGCACCGTGGACATTGTTTGCATAGTTTTGGTTTTGGTCCACGAGCTGCCCCGAGGCAGGATTTCCGCCGTTGTCCAAGAGGTGGACCACGTTTTGTTCATCGAGGTACTCACCCACGGCGAGGTTGTGTGAGTTCTTTTGATGCTTCTGTTGGTTCTCATCTTGGTGCTTTCAAGCAAGGCCATCGCCGCTTTTCTAGAGATGGATCTCGTTTTCCTCTCCGAGTTGTCCACTCGCGGCGTGCCTCCAAGGATGAGATTGGATCTTCTTGCATCGACCATCATTTGCATCATGCTAACTCACATAATGGTTCGACTGCCTCTGTTGCATGAAGTTGAGTTCGTTTTCATGCTTTTGATCTCTAGTGTCTTTGCCTTGATCTTTGTGAAAAGCAGAGTGTGTGATGGCGACAAGTTGAGTTTCTACTTGTTTATTGCTTGAGGTCGCTCCTATTGGCTTGTACTTGTCGTGAGTTTTATCGGACTTGATTTATCTCGAGTTGCATCTTTCTCTCTGAGTTGTGAGATGTTTTGGTCCTTTGGTTCGGGGTTTGATCGGATTCAACATAGGTCATCCGTGTGCTCAGATCTGAGATCTTCATAGCTTTTATAGCTATTGGAGTGAAAGTAGTGTTGAGTTCGATCGAGATGAAAAAAGAGAAAGCGTCTATTCACCCCCTCTAGTCGTCTTTCGGTCCTCTGATAATCCTTCTCAACTTTGATAAGTTCCTTTTCACCCCCGATTTATCGAGGATCAGGAGCTTGACGAGGCATGGGGAAAAATATCGGATCATCAAATCAAAATGCGTCCTAATTCAATATTTGGCGGTTATAATGATTTGGCAATCCGGGTAAGTATCTACGACCAGTTTCATAGTCTCTCTTAAAAGTTTTATAGGGAACTTAAAGAGGAAATGCTATTTATGTAGCATCTGGTCGAGAACTTTGCTGTGGTCGGAGGACTAACCCAGCAAATTAAAGATTTGGAGCAGGAACACTCTGAATTGGAAAGTAAGAACTTTCCACTTAACCTTTTTCTTTCTTCAATACTTTGTCCTTCTCTAATTATTCTCCCTCATCGTATTCGATAGATTTAGAGAAAATAAAAGAAGAAATCGTGGCCGATAAAGCCAGAATAACTCTAATTAAAGAAGAGAATCAAGCTAAGGACCGGTCGATTGCAGAGGCATCGACCAGGAATGAGACATTGAATAAGAGAATTGAAGGTAATAGGTCGTAGACTTGACTTATTATCTCCCTCTGATCATGTTGTGCTTTACTACTTGTTTTACTCGTGTAGAAACAAGCGCCTTGTTGAAACAGAACCAAAAAGGCTCTGGAATTTGAGCAGGGAAAGGAGGCGACTCTTGTGAAGAATCTTGATGAAAAGATTCATGCTTTGAACAAGATGATCTTTGATATGGGATCAGGATCAAGCATGCCTAATTTAAGAGATCCAATAGAGAAAATGAACTACATGGGCCAACTTCTAGGAGATCTCAGTGGTCTACTCAAAACTACTCTCGAGAATTATGCCCAGACTATGAAAGAAGGCGTTGCTCTTGGAGTTAGTTTTATACCGCAAAATCGAAGGCTTCGACCCTCTATTAATCTCAAGCCGTTGAGGATGATTTCAACTACCTACCTGATGAGGCGACCAAGCTTATGGAAGAACTTAGGCCACTTGGAGACAAAATTGTAGAGGAGATGGAGGTCGGATCTCCATGAAGCAGTAATTAGTCTGGAGATATTCAAGAGTAGGACATTGTAATATAAGAATTGTAAATAAAACTTACCTTTGTGTCATCAACAATCATCTTTTTAACCCGTTGACTTTTTTTGAAATTCTCGTATACTCCCTTTGCCACTGAACTTCGTTAAAATTACCCTCAAAACTCCATTGATATATAATTGCAAACCGTTTCATTTTTTTTCAATCGTTTCCAATCTTCCCCAAACCGACGCCTCCTGCTCCCGTTCTCTAACCCGACGCTGCCGCCTCCCATCACCCTTCCCGAGCGCCGCCATCCAATGTAAACATCACGCTCCTCCTCTTAAGTCCTACGCCCTGAATCGATTCGCCCTGCATCCTTTTTCTCGCCCTTCTCGAATCCTGGGCGGCGGCTTCTCGGGGTTCCGGGGTTCTTGGTTCCCGACGTCACGCGCTCGGATTTTTGTACAGGGTTGCCAGATCGAGGAGGGTGGTCTAGCTTCCTATCGCTCAGCTACTCCGGTGGAGTTTTAGATCTAGTTCACGAGCTCGCGTCTTCGATTCGTGGGATAATCTTGGTCGGCTTAGTTGGTGCGTTCTTCTCGTGCTAGCTGGGTCAACCTTGGTTGGTGTGTTCTCCTCGTCGGTATCTCTGGTTAATTTGGGTCGAATTGGATGGTGTGGTTGAGTTTGTGGCCGGCTGGCTTCCTGGAAGCTATGTCTGAGTTGGATGACTTGGTTTATGTGTGTGTTTGTTGTTGCAGATCGTGCGGTGCTCAAGATCACGAAGGAGTTTTCGTGGCCGCCCATGGATGTACGTGTGCTCCCTCACTCTGGAAGTCCTTTCTTTTGTGATATACTAGTGGGTTTTGTTGCATAAAGTTGTGCTTAAAACAAGTAATTGAGTAGCTTGGGGTGGTAGTTTTGCACAATAAGTTGGGATTTTAATGTTGTAGGTATGACCTTGAATTATATAGTAATAACAATGTGTCCACAAAGAACCCCAATGTTTAATGGTGACTATTTGTGATTTAGGTTATTTTTTTCTGCAAAAAGTTGTTCATTAGCACTGAATATTTTGGGCATGCTATTCCAATGAAAAGGGTTGTTCCAATTTTGCATTAAAATTGTGTTCCGATAAATGTTCTGATAGTCATTTCGATCAAGCTCCTTGTTTTGTTTGCATTAAGCAGTTTAGGCTGTAGCCCTCAGGGTGTCGTGGCTTTGCATAACTAGTGCTTTCGATTGTGCAGGTGATGATGCAGTTGCTATTGGGTCTGGCCTTAATTTCTTCCGTTGCGCAATGTCCAAAATAAATACAAGCATGCACTACAAGCGATATCCATTTTGTTTCATATGTACAAATGCATGTATCGTCATATTTTCAGGTCCCATGAAAAAAAATCAGTTTAAATATACGCTTAACAAGATCCTTTAAACCCTTAAGGGCATTTCATACCTTTCATCCTTCACACACAACTCAATAAGCCAACATCCTACAAAAAGCCTGAATACCAAACAACAAAGTTTGGCTTAAAAGCTTAGAGGCTTATAAGCTGATTAAGCCAAAAAAAAACTGGCTTTAAGCTATAAGCCAAAAAGCCTAAGCCTAAACAAAGAGAGCCTATGGCTTTTGGCTTATAGGCTTAAAGTGGCTTAAGCTTTTTGTCGGACCCGGGAACGAAAGATCCCGAACCCTCTGTGTTCATACACCAGTCCAGGATTTCCGGTGTACACAGTTACAAAAATGATAACATAACCAAATCTCGCATTGCGTTAATAGTAAATCGAGTTCGATACAATTGGGCAAGAAGCCAAATAAAAGAGTAAATAACACAATGAGTAAAGATAGTAGTACTAGGCGAGCGATGCGCCACGAGTAATCGTGCGGAGGCGTAACCTAGGCGTCGGTGTCCTCACCGATCACGATAGTAGTCTTCCGAAATTTGGTTGCATAAAGCAAGCATGAGCACAACTACCGTGCTTGCAAGTTACACCCAATATGGAATTGTAATGCATGCATAAGGTAAGCAAAGGACATTGGCGGGGTTATTTTGCATAAAGCGGTAGTTTTAATTTAAATAATCATAATAGATACAAGGCCATTTTCATACAATATCTAAAATCATAATTTTAATAGACAATTGTATAATGTGGATAACCTCCAACAAAGGTGATGGATATCCTCCAATCACAATGGCTAACCGCCCAATTTTTCCCACAGGACTAACCATCCTGAAAACATCTGTTGAATTCATTTTAAAACCAAAAACAAGTCTAACTCAAAGTGGCTTTGCTAGCATGTCCATGACCATGACGCGGCTATTGAATAGTTTTCTACTCTGCGAGTTTGTGCAACTTTACCCACAAGACACGAATTCTCTAGTTTATCAAGCATATATCTATGCCACGCTCACTACCTTAGGTAAGCAATCTAGAAACACGTGACAAGGCCTTTACAATGATCTACCTCAAAGTATTCATGCCCGCTAAGGTTTCACTTCCATTGGACTAACCATCCTCAGGAGCCCCTCTTGCGCCATGTGGGACTCTTGTCTAACCAACACCCACTCATACAACATGGCACGAATATCTAAGAGGTATCCCAAATTAATAAGCTGTGTCCCTTATACAGGACATGTGGTAGTACGTTTTGGCATGGCAAAGGCAGCTCAAAGGCCGGTCCTTAATTGACTTGGGCGTCTTTCAAATCAAACCACAGGCTTTAATCCTAACCAGATTAACCTGCATAAACTGCACCCACCTTTCATACGTTCGCCCAAGTCCAAACCATTTTAATTTTATTTTAGCGAAAACCACCTTTACAAACTCTCTATGGTGAAACAATACCATAGATTTAATTTTAAACAAGTTGTAATGGTTTGGCTAAATCCTCCCAAAATCAAAATCATGGTCTAAGCATTTGCTAAGCATTTCCAAACAATTTTACCTATGGTGACAAGGGATGGCATTAATATACAAAAATGGCCATACAATAACCATTGGAATAACTAAGCACTTAAACAGGGTATGAAAATAATTGACTAAAAATATGCATGCAGTAATAAATTTAAAAAATTGAATTAAATAACTTTATAATAGTAGGTGCAACATGGTCAAAGTGTAACTTGCCTTCGCTGAAGTCTTGGAATTCTAAATCTTCGGAAGAATCAAATTCCTCGGAATCGTCGTAGTCTAAACGTGAAAATACGACAAATCAATCGAAATTCAAATAAATTCAAAAAGACAAATTATACTAAGTCCAAATAAAATAATTTTATTTTATTTAGCTAGAACATAATTTTCTAAGATTTTAGCAACTGGAATCATTCCAATTGAAATTAGGGTTCAAAAGATATGCATTTTACAAGTTTAAATCCTAAATGTGTAGTTTAAATTATTTCAAATTCAAACAGACAGTTTAAACCTACCCCAAATCAAATATTTACATTTCATTTAGCTAGGTATTAATTTTATAAAATTTTAGAAATTGGAATCACCTAATTTGGAGTTAGGATGCAAAAGTTATGAATTTTACAAATTTAATCCTAAATCTGATATTTAAACCATTTTCCTGATTTATTTTTCTAAAGGAAATTCTAATTACTGCGCAAGGTGACGTCAGCGAAGGAATTCCGAGATTTAAAAGAAATTAAATTTATTCTAACGTGCGGGTCCCACATGTCATTGACATGGCTCACATGGACCAAGTCCACAGAGTCTTAGGGCTCGGAGGTGGCGATTTGGCGTGTGAGGGTGGCGTGGCACCACGCAGTCGCCACGTCGGTCCTGGTGAGGTGGCGCGCGTTGGCTCTGCGTGGCATGGCCACGTCGGTCTTGCCTGAAGCGGCGCAGACGGACCCGGGAGCCGTGAGCGGCGAGTTGGAGCTCGGCGAGGGCACGAGGAGAAAGAGGGAATCTGAGGGTTACAGTGCGCTCCCACGCGACGAGAGAGGGACGGAGGTGGCGGCGGCGGCAAAGCGGCGGCGAAGCCGGGTTGTCGGGCGGCAAGCTCGAGGTCTCCGGCGAAGCGCCGCCGGTTATGCGAAGACGGTGATCTGCGATGGTGGTGTCGGCGAGCCTTGGCTACTCTGGCGGCGGCGCAATCGAAGCTCCAAGCTTCGGGACCGGCGGCGAGGAATTCCCAATTCCGGCGAGCACAGGGCGAGAGAGAGAGGGAGAGTGGCGGCGTTGGGAGCGGTGAGAGGAGGGCTACCCGGGGGTGCCTTTTATAGGGGGCGAGGAGGTTCGAGGCGGCGAGCGTGAGGTGGAGATCGTGGCGGCGGTTGCGCGGCGACGTGGGAATCGGCGTAGAGAGGGGAAAGGTGGGGCGAGGCGGTTGGAGGCGCCGAGTCGCGCGCGCACGTGTGTGGGGACGCGGGAGGTTGGAGCGGCCACCACTGGCTTCGCCGTGGCGAAAATGGCGGGCGGCTTGACCGCGTGGAGAAGAACGTGGGGAGAAGATGGCGCGGGCCGTCGGATTTTTCATCCGACGGTCTTGGAGAGAGGGTGGCGTGGTTGCTTAGATCTTGTCCGAGTGGGATCGGGCGGTGGAGAGGAGGGAGTCTTGGGCGAGTGGGTGGTGTGGTGGGCGGGCCAAGGTGGGCGGAGAGGGGAGAGAGGATTGGGTGCACAGGACTTTCGGCCAATGACATATTAGGGTTTTAAATTGATTTCCTAATTTAAATAAACTGGTTAATTCAAATGGGCTCTAGAAAATAGTAATTAAATTCCAAAAATTATGGAAAAATTCACAGATGACTCTAGCATTATTCTGGACTTAAATAAATTAATTCCAACTTAAAATTGGTAATAGATTTGAATTTAATTTTTTTTGGCTTTAAATAATTTAAAGAAAAGCTTTAAAAAAAATCCAGAAAATTCACCAAATCAAATAAGTTTTAAATTTTAACCAAATTTGAAATTTTGGGCTGTTACAAACCTACCCCCCTTAAGGGAATCTCGACCCCGAGATTCAGACTTGACCGGCAAGGAGGTGGGGATATTCTGCCTTCAGATCTTCTTCTCGCTCCCAAGTAGCTTCACTTTCCGAGTGATGACTCCACTGGACTTTGTAGGAGCGGATGATCTTGCTCCGGGTGACACGCTCTGCGACATCCAGAATCTTGATTGGTTGCTCCACATATTTGAGGTCTTCTTGAAGATCAATGCTTTCCAAAAGGGTCTGATCTTCAGGCACTCGAAGGCACTTCTTTAGTTGTGAAACATGGAAGACATTGTGTACGGCGGATAAAGATGCTGGTAGCTCAAGCTGATATGCAACTTCACCTCTTCTTGCCAAAATCTTGTAAGGTCCCACAAACCTGGGTGCAAGTTTTCCTTTGGTCCGGAACCTTCTTACTCCTCGGAGTGGAGTAACTCGGAGATAGACAAAATCTCCTTCTGCAAAGGTCAACTCTCGCCGACGACTATCAGCATAACTCTTCTGTCAGGCTTGGGCTACTTTCAGATGTTCTCTTATTGCCTTAACCTTGCTTTCAGCTTCTTTGATCAACTCTGGCCCAAAGAACTGATGCTCTCCTACCTCATCCCAAAGAAGCGGAGTTCGCATTTCGCCATACAAAGCCTCAAGCGGGACATCTCAAGGCGGCTTGGTAGCTATTGTTATCTGAAAATTCGCATAGGGCAAATTCTTGTCCCAACTTTTTCGTAATCCAAGGCGCAGCTCAAGCATGTCTTCAAGAATCTGGTTGACTCGTTCGGTCCGCCATCCGTCTGCGGATGATATGCGATCTTGAAATTGAGCTGGTTCCCAAAGCTTCATGTAGACTCGCCAAAATCTTGGCGTAAGCTGTGATCCTCTGTCGGACCACGATCTTCTTGGGCACTCCGTGTAGGCAGACGATCTTAGCCATATATAACTCTGCCCGACTTCTTTGCTCGGGTAGAGTGGTCTTGGCGGAAGGAAATGAGCTACTTTAGTTAACCGGTCAATTATCACCCAAATGGAATCACATCTGATTGGGTCCTAGGAAGTCGATGATGAAATCCATACCAACTTCCTCCCACTTCCACTCGGGGAATTGGTAGCAGTTGCAACAAACCAACGGGTCTTTGATGTTCTGCCTTGACTCGTGACAAACATCACAACAGACTCTGAACTCGGCAATTTCTCGCTTCATCTTGACCCACCAATATCTTTCCTTGAGATCTTTGGTACATCTTGGTATTGCTAGGATGAATAGAATAAGGCGACTCATGAGCTTCCCTCGAATCGATCGCTTTAAACCCTGTTGATCCGGTACGATCACGGTTCCCGAACCACACTGTTCCTTGCTCATCTTGGTGAATCACTCGGGCCTTGCCTCTTCTCATATTCTTCTTGATCTCCTTGATGTCTTCATCTTCTATCCGCTTTTCTCGATCGACTCTGAAGTGTTGGTTGAACTTCCAGCGTTCACATATCCTTGATCAACAATCTCCAAGTTCGGATGCTTCAATTCTTCGTACAACTCTGGTGATTCTTACGAACCAAGATGGTATTGCAATCGCCTTTACGCTTCGGGGCATCTGCAACCACATTTGCCTTGCGGATGATAATGGATTTCAAGGTCATAATCCTTTATTAATTCCAGCCATCTTCTCGACGGAGGTTAAGGTCGGTGGGTAAAGATGTACTTGAGACTCTTATGATCCGTGAAAACCTCACGGTGGTTACCAATGAGATAATGCCGCCAGATCTTCAATGCATGTACAATTCTTTGCTAACTCAAGGTCGTGAGTTGGATAATTCCCTTCGTGTGGCCTCAAGCGATGGGATGCATAAGCTCTGACTTTGCCCTCTTGCATCAATCATAACCGGAGTCCACGACGAGATCGTCATGAAAAATTACAAAATCCTTATGAATATCCGGTGGGACCAATACAGTCTTTGAAACCAATCTCGTCTTGACTCTTGGAAACTTTCCTCACAAGCATCTGTCCATTCAAATTTCTTCTCCTTCTTTAGAAGTTGAGTCATTGGCTTTGCTATCTTGGAGAAACCTTCAATGAATCTGCGGTAATAACCGGCCAATCCAAGGAAACTTCTCACCTCTGTGATAGACTTAGGTTGTTTCCAATCCATTACTGCTTCGACTTTGGTTTGGATCTCTCGCAACTCCTCCTGCGGACACAATATGTACAAGGAATGCCACGACTTAGCCAAAATTCGCACTTGTGAATTTGGCATAAAGTTTGGTTCTCCTGAGTTTTCCCAAAATTAGTCTGAGGTGGTTCTCATGTTCTTCTTCACTCTTCGAATAGACGAGGATGTCATCGATGAAAACAACCACAAACTTATCCAAGAATTCCATGAACACTTTGTTCATCATATTCATGAAATAAGCAGGGGCATTCGTCAAACCGAAAGACATTACTGTAAACTCGTTCAGGTCCATATCTGGTGGTGAAGGTTTGTCTTGAATATCTTCGTGCGATCTTGACTTGTGATAGCGGATCTTAAATCAATCTTCGAGAATACACTTGCTCCTTTCAGTTGATCGAACAGATCATCAATCCTAGGTAGTGGGTACTTGTTCTTGATTGTCACCTCATTGAGTGATCTATAATCTACACACATCCTCATACTGTTGTCTTTCTTCTTGACAAACAGTACTGGTGCCCCCCAAGGTGATGAACTTGGCCGAATATATCCCTTGCTCCGCAACTCTTCAATTTGTTTCTTCATCTCGCCAATTCGTTAGCCAAGCATTCTATAGGGTCGCCGAGATTGGGCGGTCCCTATCCGTGGCATCTTAGTAAATCATCGGAAAGACATCCGGAACTCTTGCACTCTCGGTATATCTTCAAGCTTTAACTCCTTCAAAATTTGGTCAAGATGGAACTTCCTCCGTCGAGTCTTGGGCTTGAATTCAACTGTGACTCCTTCCTCATTAGTGAGAGTGATAGACCCTCTTGCACGATCTATCCGTCCTCGATTCTTGGCTAACCAATCCATCCCAAGTATTACATCTAGACCTTGAGAATGCAGAACTATCAAGTCTGCTATGAAGGAAACTCCAGATATCTCGAGGTAAGATTCGGGCATAGGGAACTAGTTCTCATTTCCGAGCACGGGGAATGGATTATCATAGGGTTATTTAATAGAGAAATAGGTAACCCATTTTTGCCCACAAACTTATTGGATACAAAAGAATGCAAAGCTCCGGAATCAAGCAGGCGATCTTTGTATCGAATTAACAAGAAACGTACCAGGGCGACATCCGGTGCTACTGAGCTTTCTCTGCCAGGCGTGATTCACACGCCCTTCGTGAATCGCCCGCCGCTTTGGGGTGCCGCCAAAGGTTTGGTACTCGATCTTTGGCTTTGACGGGGTCGCAGGTGTTGGAAATATGCCCTAGAGGCAATCATAGATATGATTATATTTCATTATGTTCATGACATTGGATAATGTGTTATCTTGTTCCTAGAATAATATTGTTAATATTTATTATCAAGTATGTGACTTGGTTGTGAAACTCTATATTTACGCAATAATTATTCTTATCGATCCTCGGTCGTAAACATATGAGGACACATATGAATAGACTAGCATATGTATTGGTTGATGACTATGTTTCACGAGTCATAGATATGGAGATATCAAACCAATAATATGGACACATGTTAGAGAACATGATGTTGGATAAGACCCACCTTGAGGCACTATTGAGATTGTTATGAATCTATGTGTCATTAGTTGGTCTCAAGCAATGATGATGTATAATCCTTAGACACGAGATCGGCATGGTTTCCTACATGTGTAAGAGCACTCTTAGGGGTTGCCAAACGCTACACCGTAACTGGGTAGTTATAAAAGTAGCTTTCGGGTATGCTCTGAAACATGGAGAGGAATGTGACTAGTCGGATATGGGATTTGCCCCTCCTAACATAACAGGAGAGATGTCTCTGGCCCCTCGTTGTGATCGGATAAAGAAAGTGCATGGCCATGCCACTAGTAGTCAAGTGTTCGACCACGTAAAGTTATCGACACTCGATCGAGAAAGTATTGAGCAGATCCATGGATGACACAACATCTCACAGGAGTTCGACCGGACATCGTGAGGCAAAGGGAGTATACACGAGTAGGTCGCTTAGTTCGACGATTCTGAATTGATGGTATCTGAGATACAAGCTAGTCGGGGTGGTCGAGCGTAGTCCGAGTGGTCGTAACTCGTCGTAAGTAATTAAGCAATTCTGGTAGTCGTGACCAAATCTGAATGATGGTCGATAAAGATAGGACCTAGTCGTAAGTGATGAGGACCTAGTCGTAGATCATATTGCATTAAGGATCGTCCGATATAATTTGTGTGTATTCGGAATCGATATGTTACGCTAGGAGCCGCTACAACTTCGTGATCGGAAGCGGTTTTGAGTCACAACCGAACTACACATGAACCTCTGGTCACACATTAGCGGGTTGGAACAAACCAAGATCGAATCTGATTAAATAACGTGTTCGGATAGGATCCGTCCACGAGCACTATATAAGGAGGTGCATGAAATTTTTGGAGAGGCGCGAAAACACCATCAAACCCTAGCCGCCATCTTCTGAGAGCTCGGCCGTGCGACTTGGTCTTTGGCACACCGGCGTTCGGTTGTTCCTTCCTGGGCGTGTGGATACCGTAGGCGCTACTACGATTGTTGCGCTTGAGGGCGATCCGCGATCTTCACAAGGAACCGCAGAGCGTTCTTTGGAGGAGACGATCGATCTGCGACCATTGCATCGACTTCTTTGGGCGTTGGACGATCGACTCGACCACTACATCGACGCGCTCTTCGTTGGACGGTGCTCCAACCCTTCTTCCGCTGCTACTGCGCGTCTGGTGGTAACGATCTATGATCATCTACTTGCATGGCTTCTGGTTTTGCGTGGTAGAAATTTTTGTTTGTAGCTATCGTAGCCTACGTGACCCAACAAAGAAGCTTTGCTTCTTCGGCATTTGTTGGCATAATGCCCGATCTCGTTAATGGAAGCATGTCACACCGATCTTGATGGAGCCGGGTTCTTTTGTTGAAACCGTCTTGCGGTGCATTCTTTGAGCCGGAAGAACTAAGGCGCCTTGCGTCTTTGGGCTCTAGGGTAGATGATGGAATCTACCATCTTTGGGGTGGCTAAAATTTGGGTAAAGCGAGGCTTGGGTTGTCCTCGAATTGAACCGAGCGGCCATCCTCCGCTTGCAGTTCTCCATCTCGATGCTTGGCCTCTTGGCGGCGCTTTATTCACTAATCTGCTTTGGAAGTCGGCGTAGTCATTGGAGACCACCGGGTGAGATCTCATCGTTCAAACCATCCATAAACATTTCTGCCTTTCTTCATCACTAGCCACATCTGCTTTGGGGCATAGCGAGCAAGCCGGTTGAACTGTCGCAGTATTCACCTTGTCTTGGTTGCCTTGTTTGGCGCGTGGAACTCTTTCTTCTTTAGGGTCATTATTCCCGAGGATATGTGCATGACGGAAAACCCGCACAAACTCCCCCAAGTGATAGTCTGCGCATCGGCATAGGGGAGATGTTGTAGTTGTCCCACCATTCCGATCTTGGGGCGGTGAGTTGGTGAGAGGCAAACAGACTCTCTCACGGTCGATTACAACGTGCAATATCCAACTTCTTTCCGATAGCACGAATCAATCATCGGCATCCATCGGCTCCGTCTTTGCTAGAGAATGTCGGTGGGCGCATGCGCATGAAGTCGGCCATGGTCAACCTCTGCGTGGGTGGAGGTGGTGGTGCGATCCATTGTTGCTGCACATTCTCGCACGCCGCTAAGGGACCGAGCTAGGAGGTTAATCGATGGTTTTGGTTTTCCATCATCGGCGTAATCTGGTCCTTCAAGCGGTGGTGGTGGTGGATCTTTGCACGGGATCCTCTGTAATCTGTGTTTTCGTTGCCCAGACCTCGGACCTTTGCCATTGCTAGCAGAATGCAATTGGTCACCATCTGCTAGAACTCCAAAGATTTAGGAGAGATAGACAGATAGGAAGTTCTAAAGGGGTAAATTCTAATAGCCCAAGAACACAAAAAGCACACAAGACAAAGAGTTGGTTTTTTCAAAAGTTCCTTTATTAGTTCATTTTATTCAAAGATTATGGCTACCACAAATAAGATAGTAGCTCATAATTCGCAACTAAAGATCGAGCTAAAAGGGAAGATAACCACTATGGGGTACTAGGGGTATAATCCGGCTCACTAGAGTTAGCCTCGTCGGCCTTGTAGCTAACTAGATCCGATTCACGGTCTTGACTTCTCCTCCTCCTCCTGTAATGCATTGCAGGCGGTGAGCAAGTCATTCAAGGTGTTCCCATAGGCGTAGTCCAAAGCCTTAGCAGATCCACTGTGCGTCGGCTCGGGAGAATCTTCGTCTCTGGCGGAGTTGAAAATCTTGTCGGCCGAGTCGGAATGTGCATCGGTAGTAATGAAACCGGTGCCTCAAGGCGATGATCGTAGGTGTAGCGAAGGTGGCGGACTGCCTCTCTTGCCGCATCCTGAATGCCATCGTCAAAGGTATCGCGCCGGATCGGAGCGTCAAAGACGTGGAAGACGGTGTCCGGTGCGAGGTTGGAGTAGATGAGCACCTCTACTCTCCACAGCTGTTGTTCTTCCACCTGGTACTTGAATCCTTGGAAAGTTGGCCTCTTCCGGTAACCCAGGTGCTGCATCATTTCCCAAAGTATCTCAGCCCAGTATCCAGTAAAGGCTCCGTGGGAAGTAGCATCCGGTCTTTCAGCCATCTAAAATTTTGAGAAGGAGATGAGTTAGTAAATATTTTAAAGAGAAAGGTTGAGAATGACTCTGGATAGACTCAAAATAGTTTTAGTTTTTGAAAATAAGTCCTTAAGACAATTCTAAGGCCACGACCTCACGATCGACATGGCTCGATACCACTTTTGTCGGACAGGAGCGAAAGATCCCGAACCCTCGTGTTCATACACCATCCGAGATTTCCGGTGTACACAGTTACAAAAAGATAACATAACCAAATCTCGTATTGCATTAATAGTAAATCGAGTTCGATACAATTGGGCAAGAAGCCAAATAAAAGAGTAAATAACACAATGAAGTAAAGATAGTAGTAGTAGGCGAGCGATCCGCCACAGTAATCGCTCTGAGGCGTAGCCTAAGCGTCGGTGTCCTCACCGTCCGATAGTAGTCTTCCTGAAATTTGGTTGCATAAAGCAAGCATGAGCACAACTACTGCTCGCAAGTTACACCAATATGGAATTGTAATGCATGCATAAGGTAAGCAAAGGACATTGGCAGGGTTATTTTGCATAAAGCATCCGTTTTAATTTAAATAATCATAATAGATTGCAAGACCATTTTCATACAATATCTAAAATCATAATTTTAATAGACAATTGTATAATGTGGATAACCTCCAACAAAGGTGATGGATATCCTCCAATCACAATGGCTAACCGCCCAATTTTTCCCACAGGACTAACCATCCTGAAAACATCTATTGAATTCATTTTAAAACCAAAAACAAGTCTAACTCAAAGTGGCTTTGCTAGCATGTCCATGACCGCGAACACGGCTATTCGAATAGTTTTCTACTCTGCAGAGTTTGTACAGCTTTACCCACAAGACACGAATTCTCTAGTTTATCCGGCATATATCTATGCCACCGCTCACTACCTTAGGTAAGCGCCTAGAAACACGTGACAAGGCCTTTACAATGATCTACCTCAAAGTATTCATGCCCGCTAAGGTTTCACTTCCATTGGACTAACCATCCTCCGGGAGCCCCCTCTTGCGCCATGTGGGACAACTGTCTAACCAACACCCACTCATACAAAATGGCACGAATATCTAAGAGGTATCCCAAATTAATAAGCGAGTCCCGCCCATACAGGACATGTGGTAGTCACGTTTTGGCATAGCAAAGGCAGCTCAAAGGCGGTCCTTAATTGACTTGGCGTCTTTCAAATCAAACCACAGGCTTTAATCCTAACCAGATTAACCCGTGCATAAACCTGCACCCACCTTTCATCCGTTACGCCCAAGTCCAAACCATTTTAATTTTATTTTAGCGAAAACCACCTTTACAAACTCTCTATGGTGAAACAATACCATAGATTTAATTTTAAACAAGTTGTAATGGTTTGGCTAAATCCTCCCAAAATCAAAATCATGGTCTAAGCATTTGCTAAGCATTTCCAAACAATTTTACCTATGGTGACAAGGGATGGCATTAATATACAAAATTGGCCATACAATAACCATTGGAATAACTAAGCACTTAAACAGGGTATTAAAATAATTGACTAAAAATATGCATGCAGTAATAAATTTAAAAAATTAAATTAAATAACTTTATAATAGTAGGTGCAACATGGTCAAAGTGTAACTTGCCTTCGCTGAAGTCTTGGAATTCTAAATCTTCGGAAGAATCAAATTCCCCGGAATCGTCGTAGTCTAAACGTGAAAATACGACAAATCAATCGAAATTCAAATAAATTCAAAAAGACAAATTATACTAAGTCCAAATAAAATAATTTTATTTTATTTAGCTAGAACATAATTTTCTAAGATTTTAGCAACTGGAATCATTCCAATTGAAATTAGGGTTCAAAAGATATGCATTTTACAAGTTTAAATCCTAAATGTGTAGTTTAAATTATTTCAAATTCAAACAGACAGTTTAAACCTACCCCAAATCAAATATTTACATTTTATTTAGCTAGGTATTAATTTTATAAAATTTTAGAAATTGGAATCACCTAATTTGGAGTTAGGATGCAAAAGTTATGAATTTTACAAATTTAATCCTAAATCTGATATTTAAACCATTTTCCTGATTTATTTTTCTAAAGGAAATTCTAATTATTGCGCAAGGTGACGTCAGCGAAGGAATTCCGAGATTTAAAAGAAATTAAATTTATTCTAACGTGCGGGTCCCACATGTCATTGACATGGCTCACATGGACCAAGTCCACGGAGTCTTAGGGCTCGGAGGTGGCGCTGATTTGGCGTGTGAGGGTGACGTGGCACCACGCAGGCTGCCACGTCGGTCCCTGGGCTGAGGTGGCGCCGCGTTGGCTCCTGCGTGGCATGGCCACGTCGGTGCCGAGCGAGGCGTCAGAGGACCCTAGGAACCGTGAAGCGGCGAAGTTGGGCTCGGCGAGGCACGAGGAGAAAGAGGGAATGCGAGGGTTACGGTGCGCTCACCCACACGACGAGGAGAGGACGGAGGTGGCCGGCGGCGGCAAGCGGCCAGCGAGCCGGGTTGTCGGCGACAACGAGCTCGAGGGTCTCCGGCGGCGAGGCGCGACCGGGTCATGGAAGACGGTGATGCCGATGGTGGTGTCGGCGAGACGCTGGCGGCTATGGCGGCAAGCAATCAAGCTCAAGCCGGGACCGTGGCGAAATTCCCAATTCCGTGAAACACAAGCGAAGAGAGAGAGTGGCGGCGTTGGGAGGCGGTGAGAGGAGGGCTACCGGGGTGCCTTTATAGGGGCGAGAGGTTCGAGGCGGCGTGAGTGGAGATCGTGGCGGCGGTTGCGCGACGGCGTGAAATCCGGCGTAAGGAGAGGGGAGAGGCGGGCGCGGCGGTTGGGCGCCGAGTCGCGCAAGCGTGTGTGGGGACGCGGAGGTTGGAAGCGGCACCTCTGGCTTCGCCGTGGCGAAAAATGGCGGAGGCGGCTTGACCGCGCGGAGAAGAACGCGGGGGAGAAGATGACGCGGGGCCGTCGGATTTTTCATCCGACGGTGCGGAGAGAGGGTGGCGTGGTTGCTTAGATGCCGTCCGAGTGGGATCGGGCGGTGGAGAGGGAGGGGGTGCGGGCGAGTGGGTGGTGTGGGCTGGCGGGCCAAGGTGGGCCGGAGAGGGGGAGAATAGGATTGGGCTGCACAGGACTTTCGGCCCAGCAGCATATTAGGGTTTTAAATTGATTTCCTAATTTAAATAAACTAGTTAATTCAAATGGGCTCTAGAAAATAGTAATTAAATTCCAAAAATTATGGAAAAATTCACAGATGACTCTAGCATTATTCTGGACTTAAATAAATTAATTCCAACTTAAAATTGGTAATAGATTTGAATTTAAATTTGTTTTGGCTTTAAATAATTTAAAGAAAAGCTTTAAAAAATCCAGAAAATTCACCAAATCAAATAAGTTTTAAATTTTAACCAAATTTGAAATTTTGGGTGTTACACTTTTCATAAGCCAAGAAAAAGTCACCCCTTTGTTTAAGCTTTGACTTTTTTGCTTTTAACTCAAACAAAAAGCCTAAACAAATAGGGCCTT
Source organism: Phyllostachys edulis (assembly GCA_036346405.1). Classification (NCBI taxonomy): domain Eukaryota; kingdom Viridiplantae; phylum Streptophyta; class Magnoliopsida; order Poales; family Poaceae; genus Phyllostachys; species Phyllostachys edulis. Next base: position 6,274,087 of record CM070550.1, on the reverse strand, counting down.
CAAAAAGTTGATGCGTCATTTAAGAAGACACATTGCAACAAAATGAAACACTCCGTTGAAGAATCTAGACCTGTCATTATGAGTTAATGGAGTATTTTGGTGATTAATGACAAATCTATTTGTGAGACTAACACTTCTATTGTTATACTTATTGCTTAGTCTCAGTTGGATAAAAAGGTGAAAATCAAAGAGGTATGCATTCGACATCATATTCTTATATATTGTTACATTCCTCAGATCCAACATATAGGTTGAACTCCACTAAAAAGTCTAACTTGAATATGTGCATATGTTTCTTATTACACATTTGTGTATGCACACATTTAGGGGGAGTTCACTCTATGTTTTGTGGCTTCATTAGTATTGATCCATATTCCTTTATACACATATATTAAGGATCTTTACTTTGAAACATATCATATGAGTATAGAAAACTTGTGTAGTTTACATATACTCATATAACTTAACATTCAATTATTTGCTATTGTGATGGTTGTCATCAATTACCAAAGAGGGAAATATTGGAGTATCTATGAGTTAATGGTATGTTGTGGTAATTAATGACAATCACATTGTGGAACTAATATTTTCCATGAGTTGGATGAATAGGTTATGTCCCGTGTTGATGGAGACTTTGGATGACATCATGAGTTGACCATCATCAAGTCAAGATCCCGAAGTGAAGAAAATCATCATGTGTTGATGATATTGAAGTCAAGAGCTTGGAGTAAAGGATGTATCATGTGTTGGTGTGTATCAAGATCTCGAGTAAAGGAAATCATCATGTGTTGATGATGTTCGAAAAGAGGAGATGATCATGAGTTGATCATCAAGTCAAAAGAGTGTATCATGGGTTCATATTCAAGTCAAGAACTCGTACTTGAAGTAAATATGTGTGTCATCAAGCTTCAAGTGTTTGTGCAAGGCAAATGTATGACTAGCTAGGGCTAAGGATTTGTTCATAGTCTTTTACCGGTCTTGGTGTTTGGTTGGAGACTGGATTGCTAGTATAGGTTGCCGTACAATTAAGAGGAGTCTTGATTAGTAGCTTGAGTTTGTCATGTGTTGATAGCTCATTGTGTTTGCTCTAGCTCTCGTTAACATGTTGCCAATATTTATGAATGTGTTTTGCAAATAGTCGAGGCTCATGTACAATCCTTGTAGCATGTGATTTTAGTTTGCGAATGTGTTTTGCAAATAGTTTAAGTACATGTACCTTATTTCTTGTGGCGTTAATTCTAAAAGTTGACAAATGTATTTTACAACTTGTTGAGAATCTTGCGTTTAACCCTTGTTTGCATTGCACATCAATTGGCAAATGTGTTTTGCAAATTGAATTGAAGCGAAATGCAAATTACTCTCTTTCAACTCTGGCGTTCTGACCGCTAGTAGTGACTGGTCTAACCGGTGGGGTGTCCGGTCTGACCACCAGTTGTTAGGTGGTTCGGCCGGCCCTTGGTCAACGGTATGACCGCATTTTTTCTGTGGTACTACCGGAGTGCGATAGTACCGATTTTTTATTGGCAGTGCGTATTTTCCAGTAAGGTGCATTTTCAGGATTTGGCTTGCTCATTTTTGGAGCGGTCTGACCGCCCCTCTGGAGGTCTGATCGGCGTGGTCTGGACTGACCAGCCATTGGTTGGCGATCAGACCGGAAGTGAGTCCAACGGCTAGTTTTATAGCCGTTGGAGCTTGGGCGGTCTGACCAGTCATTAGTTGGCGGTCAGGCCGGTTTATCCCTGCTTTTCTGTAACTTTACCTCCAATGGCTAGTTTTTGTGTGTAGGCTATATATACCCACCTTGGCCGGTTGTGAGAGGTTGCTGGAGTTATTGCTAGTGTTATTCATTCCTTTGAGCAAACAGCAAGCTCTCTCATCTCTTTTGTGCATGTGTTGCACTTAGTGAGCTTAGAGAGCAAACCCTAAGTGCATTTGTTGCATTAGATATTAGATTGTGTATCCACATGAGCTTAGACACTTAATTTGTTCAAGTGAGAGTCTTTGACTTGTTTCTCTTGGTGTTTGCCGACACCTAGACGGCGTGGAGGCGTCGTGGTTCGGTGATCTTCTCAAAGAAGGTTGTGAGAAGACCCGGGTGTTTGTGAGTGGCTTGGTGCTCGCTATCTCTGGAGTGGAGGAAGAGCAACCCCTAGTGGATCAAGGTGTTGGTTCGTGTTGAAACCGGTCCAAGTGGTTGGACTTATCTCGAAGGTATTGGCTTAATTCGTAGAGCCGGTCCAATTTATTTGGGCTTTCCTCAACGTGGATTAGGGGAGACCGACAAGTCTCCGATCACCATGGTAAAACATGATTGTGTCATTGTGGTTTGTTTTACTTTGTGCTTTACTATGTTGCAATTTACATTCATATAATTAAATTGCTTACTTATCTTTGTATGATTGCTATCTTTATCAATAGTTTTCTTGTCGGTGCACTTAGCAAAAATTAGTTGATTTAGGTTTTAATTGTGCAAAACTGAATTGATTTACAATTCCGCATAAAACAAGGTTTTAGCCAAAGAAATTTTTAAAACCGCCTATTCACTCCCCTCTAGTCGGCCTCCTCGATCTTACATCCGTGCAACAATTGTTAAAACTTCCAACATTCTATAAATGTAGATGCAACAATCATAAAAACCATGTGCAACAAATTAGAAATAGGGGAAACACTTGCAGCAAAATAATATTGGAGATGACACGTTCCAACAAAATAACATGTTTTGTTTTTGCAACAATTGAGAAATATGTGCGCTACAATTTGTAAAAACATCTGCAACACTAACAAAAATAGCTACAACAAACTGTCGGAGAGGAGTACACGATGATAGAGCTTGAGTGGCCACGACAACGCTCGTATAGGTTGCACCCGACAGTGGAGCTTGCGCAACGTTCACGAGGTCGCTATCGGCGGTCGAGGCCACAGAGCTCAGGTGGCACTTGGTAAGGAGGTCACCAGAGGATCAACACCTAGGAGGATTGCCTTGGGAGAGCAGAGGTAGGGAAAAGGGTCGTCAGGGATGGCGAGAAGAGCAACAAAAACACATCCATGGATGAGGGAGGGAGAGTGTGTGTTGCTTGGAATAGATGTGGATGCATGTGGAAGTTGGGGAGGAAAAGCTGTTGAGTGCCCGAGTGGAGTGAGGCGTCCGATCGATTCCTTCTAGTCGGACGTTTGACTCCAAGTGTTATCGATTTTATCTTTACACTACTTAAAAAGAATGTAGTGGTGGTGACTGATGCGTTCTCCACTTACCTCCCCTCACCAATATTTTGGCGCTACCATGTGGGCCCAACAAACACGCCCTCCTACATCCCATCTGCGTCGAAGCAAGTCGCCGTGTGGGCCATCGTTTTTCTCGCGATTCCTTCTCTCCCCCTATCCATTCCGAACAAACTACTCAAAACAAATCTCTTAACAACCCCAACAAACCCATCTCATCTCCAACTATACCTAGCCCTGCATCCAATTTGAGTTTGGCTAGTGTATGCTGCCCACCATGCCACCGCGATGCCACCGCTGTCACGGATCAAGAGCCCGCGATGGTGTCATCGTCGCTGTGGGTGTCGGCGAACTTGAAGCCACATCGATATTATGGGCTCTCAGCGAAGTTATCTAGTGGGACGACACCGAGAGTGAGCCGGCCGGCGAGGAAGCTAAGTTGGTCTCCCGCGCGATCGACCTGTTTGATGTTGATCTAGACGAACAACACCTTCACGCTTACGCCTTCCAATGCGTAGATCGATAGGACCAGGCGATCCCCGCAACACGATGGTTGTACCGGAGCATGTACAGGTTGCTGACGCGAAACACACACTCATCGTCGCCATCACTGGTGGAGCACTTACAACTGCACGGAGGTGCGGTAGGCGACGAGCACGGCGGCTAGGGCACGACCAGGGACATGGCGTAGCCAATGGCGCATGTTGACAGAGATCATGTATTCCCACGCCATATCCTTGTCCTATGCAGATGTTCTTCAAGGGCGACATACACAATGGCATGTGTGAATCTGCCTATTATTTCATTTAGATGTTAAGGCATTAACCACATACGTGATGTCCATGACTTTCAGGATCGATCTATGATTGTTAAGGTATGCATGTTTACAGTTGTGCAGCCATGCAAGTTATAATTTGATCTCATCGTTGCAATGCATGGATGCAAGCAATGGTGCAACCATACCAACTTCGCAAATCTCATCGTCCCAAATTTTTGGCTGGTAAAAAAAACAGGAGCCACCAGTAGATCTAGAAATTTATCTCTGATCTATCATATTCTTTTAATGTATTCAATATATATGGACAATGAAAACATTTTACTGTATAATGTGCAATCCCACGGACAGCGTTGTGGCCTCGTGGGCGGTGGCAAAGCAGACCGCAAGGAAGCGACGGCGACATGTTGATGTGCACCGAGGGACCAATTCGGACACACATCAGCCCACCAGTCCAGAGCAGAGTATGATCAAGAGAGCGAGCAGCGTGGCCAGAGCATGAGCAACGGAGATGTGATGCCAGTTGGGGCGGAGTTTAGCCAAGCACGGTACCGAAGCCGAAGGTATACAGCAGGCCGAGCCTAACAACGACAACTGATTGTATTGGCATATTATGTTTTTTTTTAGTTTGACGCGGACATTGAACTAGCTTATAAAGAAAATCACAAAAGTGTCGTGCACGCAGAGGTTCTTCTCCCCCCGGTGCACTGTACACAGCGACAGTGTGCACGAAAGTGTCATGCTGCCGATCCTGCGCTCAGGACGAACAGACACGTTTGATGCGATGCCTCCTCCGGCCGCCTGCCTCCAAGTGGATCCCTCCCCGCGCATTACTCCCGGTGGGCCCACCCCACCGTCCCCGTCCCCCACGTGGGCGTCACGAGCCCCTCCCCGCCAAGATCCACGTACTAGCCAGCCCCACCAGCTGACGCACGGCGCCCACACGTGGGCCCCACAGAGCAGGCCCCACACGTCAACCATTAGCCACGCCGAGCGCGAGGTCGCACCGAGAGCAGCCACTAAACTAAACGGCACAAATAGGAGGCAGGCAGGAGCAGGAGACGACGCGGCAGACGGCGGCACCCGCACCCGCAACCGCACAGGCGCACACGCACACAACCGAACAGCGCATCCGCATCATCCATCCCCCATCTATAAGATCCGGCTGGCACTTGATCGGTAGATCGATCGAGATTTGTGAGGGAACGAGAAGTCGAGAAGGGATCAAGGGGCTATTGGATTGGGTTGGGTCGGATCGGAGCGGCGCGGCGCGGTGGTGGGTGGCGATGGGCGCGCTGTCGCGGCCGGAGGAGGTGGTGGCGCTGGTGAAGCTGCGGGTGGCGGTGGGGCAGATCAAGCGCCAGATCCCGCCGGAGGAGCACTGGGCCTTCGCCTACTCCATGCTCCAGAAGGTCTCCCGGAGCTTCGCGCTCGTCATCCAGCAGCTCGGACCCGACCTCCGCAATGCCGTAAGCGCCAACACCGACCCCCGCTCTTCCCGTCTGCCAACTCCCTTTCGAAGTTCGTTTCCGGTGCTCGGATTCCCAGCTGTTTAGATCGACCCAGCGCTGGGATCTGATGCGCTGCGCGCCTGCGCACAGGATTTGTTCGTTTCCTTCTCTATATGGTGTGGGTTTTAGACAAGTTTCTCATGAGGAAGCCGCTTTTGCGATTATGCAGGTGTGCATCTTCTACCTCCTGCTCCGAGCCCTGGACACTGTTGGTTAGTTCTCTCGTTCTGCTCTTTGCGTTCCCCCTCAGGTTTAACGGCCGTACCGCGCTTTGGTAGAATTGGGATGTTTTTGGAACGGTTTTAACTTCTCGTGGTCGCAAAGTGTGGTTTTGTGGGTGCTGTTCTTTGTCAAGTTTATTAATGCTTTCCTTCCTAATAGCAATGCTTACTGTGATTAATGGCAAGTGCAGAAGATGACACTAGCATCCCTACCGACGTGAAGGTGCCGATCCTTCAGGAATTCTACCGGCACGCCTACAACCCCAACTGGCATTATTCATGTACGGGATCTCTCCTGAGAATGCGCGGTTGCTGTGCTACACACCTTGTTTTTTTGTTAATCTGATGCTGATCGGCATGGTTTGGCCTTTCAGGTGGAACAAAGGACTACAAAGTGCTGATGGATAAATTTCGCTACGTCTCCACCGCTTTCTTGGAGCTTGGTGAAGGGTAATTTCTGTTCTGACTAGTTGCTCTTTTCCGACTTTTTCTAGTTAGTACTTTATATTTTGACAACGCGAGGCTTCACATAGATTGGTGTTTTGTCAAAGTATTAGGGAACACATCAATTGTTCGGTCAGCACTGATATCATTTACAAGTAGAAAACTCAAGACTTTTCTAGATATGGAGCTTTCACTGGGTAGTAGTACCTAACTATGAAATCATCATGTCATGGTCAGGTTGTAAGGGTGAAATAAAATGCTCATAGTTACACGAGAAGAGAACTTGTATGAGGAGAATGTTTGTCCTTCAACAAACAAGCATACAGTTTCCTAAATTATTTTTGTGATGCTGCGCAAGTAAACCTACAAAAACAAGGGACTCTAAAAAGTTGAAAATAGGGCAATACTTATGTGTTTCCAGGGTTTTCTTTACCGTGTTCAGAAAGCCTTGGCACTATAACTATGACATCATTTGCTTATTCTGTGTTGAATATTTCTTCCATTCTATCAAGTCTTAGAAATGATAGACACTCAATTATATTTGGTTATCTTCATGTTCTTTGTGCAATGGGCATGCTGCTGTTTGAAAAACTGTGACAATGCATTCAATAGTTTATAAATGTGAAATTGCATTTAATTTTGGGTGGTCATGTTATTGGATACATTTAAATACATTGGACACTGATGTATCATCACCCAATATGCAAGAAGCCAATGACACACATCGACTATCCATTTTTAAAACCAGGCTAATTAAAACTGCCATAGTGCTGCATATGCTGCAATTGAAGCCTTCTTTTCCCCATCATTTTCCCCCTCAGATATAGTTTGCTAATTAAGTGCATTTTCGTTCATTTGAACCTCGTGGAAAATAATTCTTTTGTTTTTCAGTTATCAGATGGCAATTGAAGAAATCACTAGGCGAATGGGAGCAGGAATGGCAAAATTTATATGCAAGGAGGTCTGTTAATATATACATCAAAATACCCAAGCCTATTGAATAGTGACAGAATTAATATAAAGAGATTATATGATTTTTTTTGTGTGAAAAATACAATCTTTATATTTGGTATGAGGTGTCAGCCTTCTCTCTTTTCTTTTTAACAACAGAGGGTACTCTACTACTCTCTATGTTCCATCTCTTAAATAGCAATGTTGGTCTGGCGCATGGTACTGTGACTGCTGTCTATGGGTCTATGGTGCATTTCTGTACCATTATATTAGTTTGATGCTTGTTGGGCTGCAATTGTGTATTTCATGACTGATAAGAATGACAATGTGCCTCATATTTAGTGAGTAGACTGTAGCGTGCTTAGATGAACATAAATACAAATGTTGTGCTGGCATTCACTTCATGACCACGGTTTATGCTAAAAGCCATGGACATGCAATTGTGCTACACTTCTCTGGCTATTATTTGGTTTGCATTTCCAGTTTTTTGGCTGCCATAGCAACGTGTGGTTGTTTTGGACCTTTTGGTCACTTCTCCATATGAAAGATGGTTGTGGGCCTTGTGGCTTACAAAAATATGGCTGTCACACCAATAGTGACACACACTTTGCCATGAAATATCTTCATCAGCGAACTTGCGACATGATTTTCTGGATCTGGACTTAAGTACAAACTATTTGCTGTCATATTTGCACAGGGTATGGTCATCAGTGGATAAAAGTGCTTCTACATGTTTTACTTGCAGCTAATTAAAAATTTGGGAGTAAAAGATATTTTATTGGCAAGAATCATTAGTAGTGGTAACTTTCAAAAATAAAAAGGAAGCATCTACTGGTTTTAGACCTGGAGTTTGTATATATCTATTAATTAAATACTGATTTAGTATTGTTTTGAACTAATGTGAAACAACTTCCTTTATGTAGGTTGAAACTGTTGATGACTATGATGAGTACTGTCACTATGTAGCAGGGCTAGTAGGCTACGGACTTTCCAGGCTTTTTCATGCCGCTGGGATGGAAGATCTAGCTTCGGATCAACTTTCGAATTCAATGGGTTTATTTCTGCAGGTATGTTCATCTGTGTTATTTAATCAACTATATATACTTCACTCTCAGAATGAAATGAGTTTTTACTGTTCACCTTGCTAACTAGTATTTGGCCTTCAATTGCAGAAAACCAATATAATTAGGGATTATTTGGAGGACATAAATGAGGTACCAAAGTGCCGTATGTTCTGGCCTCGAGAAATATGGAGTAAATATGCTGATAAACTTGAGGTATACATATTCATCACTTTTATTTATTCCTCCTGAGTAGCTTTAGGTGCTGTATTTCCAAATTACTAAATGGTCACACATTCAGGAATTATCTATCTAGCGGAATGAGGGAATTTTACAGGAATCCTATCAAATGTATATTTTTCCTGTAAAATTTGTGCAATATTCCTATGAAATTCCTGCGTTCCAAACAGGCCAACCTTTTTAGGGAGATCATGAAAGCTGGTAGTAGATAGTAATTCAAATATTGAATTTAACTGCAGTAATGAAATCTAATCAAATCCATTTACTTATGTTGATCACCTGATCTATTCATTATCCTCTTTCCATACATGAGTTTAGTCAAAGCAGCTTGAACTATTTTCCCCAACATAATAACACACATTTTTTCATATGAAATCAGGATCTCAAATATGAGAAAAATTCCAAAAAGGCAGTGCAGTGCTTGAATGATATGGTGACTAATGCTCTGATTCATGCTGAAGACTGCCTTAAATACATGTCAGCGATGAAGGATAATGGCATTTTCCGTTTTTGTGCAATACCTCAGGTACATTGTAGAGCTTTTTAATCATATAACAGCCTTACAATTTGAAATGGCATGTTAGAGTTTTACTATCTATTTAGGACCTAATTTAAAATGGTGTTACAATTTAAATCCAATACCAGATCGAACATTGCCATCTAGCAATCTCTTCACCTCAAACCCCTTTCTCAATAGTGTGTATAGGGAAAATAATGTAAAACTCTGGTGTTATCAGTGGAACTAGCTCATAGCTCAGAATAGCTCAGGCAAAAAAGGGGGTGCTAGTTTGAGATCCTTAAAGCAGCCCTATTTTGTCAGAAAAAAAGAACCTAGATTGGATTTCTGGTAGCTAGGATTTATCGTAACTGAACCTTCCTTTGTTTGGTTCTTGGACTTCGTACTTGGAAGGTATCAAGGATTCAAGGTAGCTATGCCATATTAGTGAATTGACGTATTGTTCCACCCTGTGGTAATTAGTAATTATCAATCTTATCTGAGGTTGTGAGGTTGTAATTTGCATTGATCTATTTCCAGTGCACACAGTCATCTTTCAGAACCGTCATACTTTCTTTTTTTCCTAGAGATACTCAACCTTCGTACCTTGGCTAGTGAAAGTAGCCGCTGCTCGAAATAGTCTTTAGAAATAAAAGAAAACTTCTGTGATAAAAGCTAGCTATTTGTGGAGCAAAGATATTTGATATTCGCTCTAGTTTCTATACCATCCTCAACATCTCATTTGTTGGGAAAGCTGGATAGCATTCCTAGTTATACACTGGTGGAGGCTATGATTTGACTTGCCTTTTTTTGTTCAAGTATTGATGTTCAATCTTTTTTTGAAACAACTTCCTTTAAGATATATTTATTAGCCGTTTCCTCTTTTCAGATAATGGCAATTGGAACCTGTGCTCTTTGCTACAATAATGTGAATGTCTTTAAAGGAGTTGTTAAGATGAGGCGTGGTAAGACATTTCATTAAGCCATATTAAGCTGCTTCAAGTTGTTGTAGCCTGCCTTTTACCTCCCAGAAAAATATTCGTCTGTTCTCCATGATTACCTTGCCACACTATGCTTAAGGAATTTAACAATGACAGGTTATGTAGTGTTCTACTTTTGTACACCACATTTGGAATAAATGCATTTTTATGCTTAGTGTTATGTGGTTAGGAATTAATCAATGATGCAACAAATTACATCATGGAATGCTTCAATGTTCCTTGTCATAAAAAATACAATTTGCCATCTTTTGGTTTAGTTGGTAACTTGGTATTAATTCTGTTTGATCATAAAATTAGTATATTGTAAGATCCACTTTGCGAATTATGATACAGTAGTCAAATTACTGGCGTGCTTATTCACTTGAGTTTTCATTGAGATGAAGAAAGGCATGCTATGCAACTTTTTTTGGATATGGTTGAGAAAGATGTGCAACTTTCAGGGTTGTTTATGTTTGTTCTTATTCGGAAAATGGGTCCACATGTGAATAGAACAGTCTCAGATTCCCAATCAACCTAGCAGAAGGGGCAAAATATAGTCTGTTTATCTTATTACACTCTTTTTGCTAATTGGCTTTAATTTCATTGATCAACTTTTAGTTTATTTTGTTACTTTTGTTCTGTCTATTAAATAACTTATCTATTTCTGCTCTGAAGTTATATTCCTGTTCCTTCTCACCTGAGCGGGAACTTAACATCTTCTCCCCCTCTCTCTCAGGGCTCACTGCACGAGTAATTGATGAGACAAAATCAATGTCAGACGTCTATACTGCTTTCTATGAGTTTTCTTCATTGCTAGAGTCGAAGGTATGCTGTGGAATATTGATCCAAACAAACATGTGGAATCTACCATACAGATAATAAAACATTCAGATATTATGTCATGTTCCTTTTGTAGTACGATGAATTTATATCTGTCAACGACATTGCATTTGGACATTTGGTTAATACATAAACATTTTTTGAAACTTGTTAGTTGTGCATAAGCAGTCCTGTTGACGAATGGATCGTTAATAATGTTTTAAGTTTTGAACACTGAAATTCCCAACTAGGCGACTTCAGTTCAAGATGATTTGAGTGCCTAGCTGAAACTTTATGTGTTTTTTTTCTTCTGTTTTGTGTAAACTTGCCATTTATTTATTTTCGGACATTTGCTATTTTTGCTCGAAATGATAAATATAGGTTTATTCAGATTTCAGAGTAAACTGCCAGGATAAGGCAACCTTTCTACTGTTCCCTGTGACATGTTTGCTGTTAGTCATGGGCTCATGGCCTTTAAAGGCTACCCTAGTTACTTTCTGTTTGAGAGTTTATTCATAAGATGTTTGGTCTACATGTCCAGATTGACAATAATGATCCGAGTGCTGCACTAACACAGAAACGTGTGGATGCAATAAAGAAAACTTGCAAGTCATCCGGTTTGCTAAAGAGAAGGTTTGTTGAATAATTTAGAGTTGTACTTTGTTGCCGGTATCTTCATCTTGACTGATTGTCTTGATTCTGCAGGGGATATGATTTGGATAAGTCAAAGTACAGCCCTATGCTGGTGAGTAATCTACAAACTGCAAAATCCTAACATGTCTTCTGTTTTATAATTTTCTCAAGCTGCTTATGTGACTTGCTCAGATCATGCTCGCACTTCTGTTGTTGGCTATTATTCTGGGTGTATTGTATGCCAAGTGATTCAGTCTACATGGTCCTTGGTCCTTAATGGAGAGCATCTATGACAATTCGGTATGACAATCGGTTTCAACGTCTTCACTATTTCATTTTTTACTTTTAAATGGGAGAAGGTCCCTACTGCCCAAGGCTTATTCCGAATCGAACTTCTGGTTATTTAGGTGTGACAATCGGAAGTACTGATTGCAAATGGATATGGCTGCACATTGTGCTACCATGATGCTAATCTAATCTCAATTCTTTTGTTCTTTAGTTTTCCCGTCCAGTATATTGTTGGAAGTTTGTTGGAAGGTAGGAGAAACTTGTAGCATGTATCCTATATGAACTATCGTCTCAACGATCGTCCGCGTTGAGTGGTTTCATGCATGATTGGTTGTACTGCGTATGATGGCACTTTGTTTGAGAATGATGCTAACTGAATATGGCTTTGTTAATTTATGCCTTATCTATGTAATGAAAGATCCTTTGATGTGCTACTTGCGCAATTTCTTACCAATTATTCTACTTAGAGGCGGCGACATGGTTGTGACAGAGATCTGATTGCTATCACATTCACTGCTATAAATACGGAGAAAATTCCTGACAATGAGAACTATAAATTTGATAATGCTTGGTAATATTTACTACTAACATTCACTACCATCCCTTGCAGCTGCTTCACAAAAACAGGGACTACGTTGTTCTAACTGAACAACTGAAATAGTGGAACGTAATTTTCATTCTCCAGAACATATTCTCTAGAATCCAGAACATGTTCTCTTTTCATTCTCCAAAACACATTCTCCGGAATCCAGAACATGTTCTCCAGAACACATTCTCCAGAATTTTGGAGTAAAAAATTCTCCAGAACGTATTCACTATTTTTTACTCCAGAACATAACCCTGCACTCAAGAACACTTCACTCCAGAATTTTCATTCAATATTACATAATACTAAATTCAAGAACAGAATTTTGACTCCAGAATACTACATTCAAGAACATAATTTTGACTCCGGAATAATACATTCAAGAACAGAACAAGCTTCAATATTTGACTTTAGCAAAATGGAACCATCAGGGACTCAAATTCTTCTGGATTTTCTCCTTACTCATCTGGAACACCAGGCAAACCATTGACACATATCAGGAATAATAACTGAATTTTCTCCCAGAAGGAAGCGGTTAAGATAATTTTTTCCTTGTGTGTGCAGTGTGCTCAAATACATGAGACAAGAGATGTCAGGAAAACAGGAAACATATTACTGCCTAATTTATTTAGCTGCATGATCGGTGTAATCAGTAATCACTATCGGGAGGAAGCATGCATTACCTTGGTGATCTTGGGCACGACGGCCCTAAGAGCCAGGGTGGTGTTGTTGAGCCTGCCCCTTCACCTCCTCTCGGCCTCCAAGTTCTTGTACTTGTACTCCGTGGTCACCTTCGGTGCCGCCGGCTCCTTACCCCCCCCCCCCCAATCATTCTCCTCGCCTCCGCCGCCGAAGTTGACAACCGACTCGACGAAGTCCTCCACCTTCACCTCCTCGCTGCTGGACGGATGCAGGGGTGGCGGCGCAGGGCTCGGCGGGCGACGCAGGCTCAGCCAAATGTAAGTTCGGGAGGCGGTCTGGGGGCTCTGGCGAAGCGGACTGAACAACCCTAGCTCGTGGGAAGGGGGGAATCAAACACAGCTATAAAGCTCTCGCGTGGGGGCCGAAAGAAGAAGGGAAGTCTCATGGCAGGGGGGTTCAAAACGTGAAGCGAGAGGAGGGGAAATTGCGATCGTGGATTTCGGAAGAAGCAGCTAGGATGGGCTATGTGTACATGTCCACCAAATGGGACATGTGCACAGGATATGTCGCCCACACATCTGTGCACATATGGACATGGCCAATCCCGCCCATTCATTTCATGACGTCTGTTGAGATGGATGAGCCCCCCACACACACTTGTGGAGCGTTTGCGAACCACCCCCCCCCCCCAGCCGCACGGAGCTCTTTCCTCTCATTTCTAACCTCCCTCATTCTAGGCATCTTCCTCCCGCTCCTCCCTAGCATGACCCGCCGCCCCCTGCATCGCCCGTCGTGCCTCCCCCTGGGCTACCGCCTCCTACACCTCTGCCCCCGCGCCTCCTGCGTACGCCGAGCCAACCCCCTTGGCCATCTTCATCCCAGCCTGGCCCCTTTGTTCCACTCCTCCCCCAAACTGAGCTAGGATTAGGGGAGGGTGTCGCGCGTGCCGCTGCTTCGCCGCCCCAGCCCGGCCCCGCTCCGGCGATGGGTGCAGTGTGGTGGCAGATTTGGAAGGGTTTGTGTCCACGGGGTGCAGTGGAGTGTGAAAATTTGAAGGGGGGATGATGTTCAGATCTGTTGTTTCCCTCTTTTTTTGTTGTATCAAATATAAATCGTTAATGAAGTGTGAATGATTGAAGGAGTAGGTAAGCAGAAGTTGTTGTGCATTTGTATCAGAAAATTTATTGTGTATTTTGGGAGCTGAAATGTGTGTGGCAGGAATTTTGTAGTATCAAGCAGAATTGTTGTATATTTGTGTTGATACATGACTTCTTTGCATCACAGAGCCGTGAACTGTAATGAGTCATGTAGTATTAACAGACAAATAATGTATGATTTCAACGTATCTAAGCTTTCAATGGTTTGACATTTCTGTCCAATATCTGAAAGTACTGGTTATTATGCTCTGACTTCTTAGTTCTTACCACTAAGACACTCACACTAACGTTTTGAGAATTCCTCTTCATATCTAAGCATTGCTAACTAGATCCCCCCACCCACACACACATGCCAACCCCAGAATATACTATTTGTTTTGAATCAATTTTTTTTCTGGAAGCAATACTCAACATTGATTTGAATACCCTGATTTTATGTTCAAGTATGATAAAATGGCAGTATTTTTATTAAAATGGCTCTGAATGCCCTCAAATCTGGTTCTCATATTTGCTTTGTAGGGCCTCCAAGGTGGCTAAGCAGTCCAGATGGTTCCATCGTTTGGATGAAGTGCTGCTGAATGTGAAGCTTGTTCTATTCTAGAAAATATTGAAGCTTTGTAGGCCAAAAAGTTGCTGAATGTGAAGCTTGTTCTGTTCTCATATTGAAGCTTTGTTCTTTTAATTTCAAAAATGTATGAACTAAGATTTTGTTGTGTGGATGTGAATGGAAGCAAGGGCCTCAATGTCATGTTTTATTGATGTATGCAATTGGTTTCTTGTTAGCAATGTCAGTATGCTGGTGTATGCTACAGTACATATCAAGTTTTTGCTAAGTTTGCTACAGTGTCATGTTTCTTCATGCTTTCACAGTTGATTTACTTGAGATTCATGAAACTATGATAAATAGCATCAATTCACGCTCAAGGTTTTGATTTGTAACTTTTAGCATCAATTCATGCTCAGGGTTTTGATTTGCTCATCGGATTAGATAGCTGTGTGAACACACATTGTAATAAGCAAAATGTAATTTTAGTAATTTATCTCAAGGTTTTGATTTGAAACTTTTAGCACAACAGAGTTGGATATTGTAACAAGCAAATATGCCAATTTTATTCAAACACTCTTCAACTAAAATTCAACTTAATTGGATTGAACTGTGACCGACAATTGAACAAGATCTATAACTTCTTTGCAAGATCCTTACATTGAGATATTACAGCATGTAAAATTGCAACATCC
Organism: Phyllostachys edulis; assembly: GCA_036346405.1. Lineage (NCBI taxonomy): Eukaryota > Viridiplantae > Streptophyta > Magnoliopsida > Poales > Poaceae > Phyllostachys > Phyllostachys edulis. The sequence goes on along the minus strand of CM070550.1, from coordinate 6,258,825 downwards.
TTACAACAAACTTCACCAACTTTTTTCAATGGTCATTCACAACAAAATGCCTCATTTTGGCTTCATATTTGAATTTCTAGCAACTCTCTCATTCATGTATCTTCACCTCCTCAGCTCTGTTGTGCTATGCGTTCATGCAAGTCCTTGCAGCCTGGCCCAGACTTGTTCATTCCTCATGATGTTGATGATGAGATGACCCACTCAACCCTTGTTCATTCCTCAGCTCTGGCTTGTCTTCAAACTGCAAAGCCTGAAAAATGAAGCCGGGAGGGGGCCGCGTGCGCAAGGGGGCTCGGCGCAGGGACGGATGCAGGGGGCGGCACAGGGGCTCAAAGATAGGGTGGATGCAGGGGGCTCGACGGAGGCTCGGCTCAGATCCGGCGGCGCAGGGGCTCTGGTGGGGGCGGCGTGGGGGGGGCACGCCGCTGGAGGAACCCTAGCTTGTGGGCGAGCATCGTCGGAGGGGCTCCAGTGGCACAGGGGGAGGCGCAGGGGAACCCTAGCTCGTCTCGTGGCGTGGGTCGGGAATGATAACTCGGGCTAGGCCTGGGGGCCGAAGGGGGAAAGAAGCTTCTCGCGTGGGGGGGGTCGCAAAGAAGCTTCAAGTAGGAGGTGGGGGATATCAGCCATGGATTTCAAAAGGAGCGGCTAGGATGGGCAATGTACACATGTCCACCAAATGGGACAAATGTGACATGTGCACAGGATATGTTGCCATATGTGTGCTTGTGCACGAGATATGTCGCCCTCAAGGAGGGTGTGGTGGCAGCATGTCTGTGCACGGACTCGTTGGGAGGAGCTTCTTATTGAGGAACCGTCGCTGGCGAGTCTAGTCAGATCGATCACCTCGTAGACAAGCGTAGAATCGCATAGAACTATAAAAGAATAAATAGTAGATTGAACACAGAGATATAGGGGAACTTCTTTCTTCTCTTTATTTCTATTCTTATGATCATATTTTTACAATGACTAGCGTCCCCTATTTATAGACTAGAGACCCTGCTGGGGTTTTTGATGGGGCGCCCACCCATGGGCCGGTTGCTGGGCCAAGCCCATGGTTTCCCAACACTCCCCCTTGGGCACCCATCCTCACATGTTCATGCCTCGTCAAAACTTCATAAAAACCCAGTGGGGAAAATTTAGAGAAAGAGTATATAATACACGTTCTGCTGCGTTGCACGAATTGCCTCATTAAAACCTTAGCAGAAACTTGGAGAAAACTCGTCAAGGGAAAAAGAGTATAATCCATCCTATTTCATTTAATCTCCAGGATTTACTCTTTGGGTACTCGATCTTCATGATCAAGTTTCAATAATGAGTTCGTAAAGATTCTCCCCCTGAATTCTGCACTTCTCTAAGTATCATCATTCCAATTCCACATATGCATCTTTCAAAGCTAGATGCTGGAAGTGACTTAGAGAATAAATCTACAAGATTTTCACATGACTTAGTATGCAGTACTTTAATTTCGTCCATCTTTTGCAATTCAATAGCATAGAACTTAGGGTTGATATGCTTTATGAGATGACTCTTCACATAACCCATCTGCACTTGTGCAACACAAGCTGCCTTATCTTCATAAAAATAGTAGGGGTTTGCGCAGTATTCAATCCACATGACTGCTGGATATGGTGAATCATCCGCCGAAGCCAAGCACATTCTCGTGAGGCCTTGTACAGTGCTATGATATTCAAGTGGTTCGTCGAAGTCAATACAAGACTTTTCTTAGGCGATTTTCATGAAAATGCGCCCACTACACAGAATACATAGATGCTTATGCGACTTGGTCATGTGGGTCCAACAGTGCCCTAAGACCTTTGCATAGCCAGTCATAGTCAGGTCTTGGTTATTTTTGTAGAACAAAACAAGGTCTTTGCTTCCTTGGAGGTATCGAAAGATGTCGTTTATTCCCTGTCAATGCCTTTTGGTATGTTCTGCACTATACCTTGCTAATAGGTTCACGGCAAATGCAATGTCTTGTTTATTACAGTTTGCTAAATATATGAGTGCTCCTACTGCACTTAAGTATGGGAATTCCGGTACTAGGACTCCCTCCCCCTCTTCTCTAGATCTGTATGGATCCTTGTCTTGCTGCAAAGATCTTCCGACCATCGACACTTTCGAAGGGTATGCCTTTTCAAAGTCGAACCTTTCTAACATCTTTTGAGAGTAGGTTGACTGATACACTAATATCCCTTCAAGGGCACGCTCAAACTGCAATCCTTGGCAATATTTGCTTTTACCCAAATCTTTTATTTGGAACTCCGACTCCAGGTAAGAGCTTGCTTCCTTAATTTCTTCTAAGGTTCCGATGATGTTCAGATCATCTTCATAATCTGAACTTATACAAAATCCATTCTGGGATCATCATATAAATACATATGGACAATCCTTATTGTTCGTGCAGCCTTTCTTACATAGAAAGTCGCTTCAAGCGACTATATCATATCATGTCTAATTGCTTAAGTCTGTACAGTAACGTTCAGAGTTTCACACTGTACAGATTTCTATTTGCTCTATCTTGGTTTGGGACAGGGATACATTCCAGTACCTTCATATAAATGTTTGAATCCAAATTTTCATAAAGGTATGCAGTTACCACATCCATTAATTTTATTTCTAAATTCAAGTTTACTGTCATTGAGATTAAATACCTAAAGGTAATTTCGCCCATAACTGGGGAATAGGTTTATTCTTAACCAATTCATGAATGTTGAGTGAAACCTTGTGCAATGAGCCTTGCTTATTTTTATTTCTCTTTCGAACAAATACCCACTTATGCCATACGGAGTGCACATAGTGAGATGTGTAGCTTACAGGCCCAAACACATCTCTTTTATTCAGAGATAATAATTCAGTTCATATTGCCTTCTTCCAATCTTCTCAATCTAATCTTTCTTTACATTCAGCGAGCGATGCAGGCGCTGGATCAAGATCGATGATTGTGGTAATTTTCTTTGCAAAATAAATATCGACATTGGTTGTTGTCATATTCAAAGATTCTCTCGTGGTCACATATTCAAAGATTCAAAAGTACATAAACCTTTCAACCAAATTTACGAAGATGAGAAATTTTCGGTACTGACCCTTGCGCTAGTTGCATAGGTGAATGGATGTTATATACCGGTGGTCTAAAGTTGATGAGAGTTGCTGCGTGTAGGACTGCGTGTCCCTAACATGTAGTTGGTAAATTACAATTCTGCAAAATCTGCTAGTCCATTCTGGGTGTGGACATGCGGTACAGAATGTTCAACGTTAATTCCCATTGCCGTGCAATAATCATCAAATGCCTTCGAACTAAATTCTCTGGCGTTGTCCATTCTGATGAACTTCATATGATGATCAGGGAAAATTTAATTATCTGCGAGATTGGCTTTGCAAAAGTATGGTTTCTCGTAGACAATAAACATGCATATGACCATTTCGAGGAAGCATCGATGAGCACCATCTAAATGGCCCTAATAGGGGCTATATAGGACCGCAAAAGTCTCCCTGGATACGGTCCAGGAATGCAAGGATTTCATCTTTCACTTTCAGAGCAGAAAGTCTAGCAATTAATTTCCCGGTGGTACATGCGGGGCACACAAAAACTTCCTAATTGGGAAATTATTTACATCAATATTATGTTCCTGAGAATTATTAATTATATTTCTCATCATCCTAAGACTTGGGTGGCCTAATCTATCATACCAGAGATAGAAAAGTTCAGAGCTTCTAAATATGATTGTCAGGGCAGTATAGGCTGCGGGTGCCCTAAAATTAGTGTAGTATAGCCTAGTTTCATATGAAGGAAGTCGTTCTAATACCCTTTTCTACTTTCTTCACGCTTTGTAATGAGCAGGTATGTCTTACCATACTCTTCTTCAGTCTCTACGTGGAACCCGTTAGCGCGAATATCCTTGAGAGTTTAGTCGATTCTGGATACAACAAGGCTTCTTTAATGACCAAAATTGTGCCCATCGGGAGTATAATTGTGATCCTTCCAAAACTATTATACAAGTATCATTGCCCGCGATTGTCGTAAGACTACCAACATTTTTGCTGATCGACTGAAAAAATTTCATCTCTCTCAATATAGTATTCGTTGTGCCACTATCCGCTAAGTACACTTCCTCTATAGGGCACCACACGCGTTCTGATATAAAGTATTTATTAATATGAGGTAGGAAGCAATCCACACATAAATAAAATACTTCAAAATCAGAACATAACTTGCTATTATAAATACGGGAAAAATAAGCCTTGCAGGACTCATCATAAGAATTTAATGCTTTGCTCTCCTAGAGCTTACAACGATTATTCAAAGTATAAATTAATTCAATGTTCTGCCTCAACCTACTCCATGGCGATCTTATCCTCTTGGGCAACTACGACTGCGGTCGCTGCAATGTCCAAAGGAGGGGTGATGGGGGCTGCTACTGGGTTGTCCACATCCATGAGTGCAACTAATGGTTGTGGATCCTCCGTGCCTAAAAATGACGAGGTGTATCTTGTGCTGTCCTTTACCCTTCTTCTTAGACTGGAAAGCATCAATAACGTGCAACCCATGACCTTACCCTTCTTGCCCCTCTTCTTTGTGAGAGGCTTCCTCACCTTGTAGTTGCTAGCATTGGTTTCTTGACCAACACTGCTACTAGGCGGATGAGAAATGTAGTTCTTCCTTAGAACAATATTTTGAGCTTCTGCAAATTGCATGATGTCAATCAATTCAGCATACTCCTTGTAGCCATCTTGACGATAGTTGTGTGCATATTGCACCGCATTCGGGTGAAAGATAGAGAGAGTCTTCTCAATCTTCTACTCATCCGTGATTATCTTACCACAAAGCTGAAGACTGGTACTGTTGGACCGAAAAGGCGACTAGAGGGGGGGTGAATAGGAGCACGATCTATTTTTCACCTTGATCAGATTCAATAAGAATTTCCCTCCAATAGCTATGAAAGCTGTGAAGATCAATATACAAGCATAACGGAAGACTTATATTGAATCCAATCAACACCCTGAAGAGAAAAGGCCAAAATCATCAAAAACTAGAAACCAATATAGTTGGGTGGTCAGACCTCTCAAATTGGCGGGTAGACTTTTTGGCCTAGCGGTTAGACCTCTTAAATTGGCAGTCTGACCGCCAGCACAATGAACAGTGAAATCAGCCCGAACTCAAAATCACAAATTGGTCTAACTTTTGATTCACAACTCCAAACTTCATGAAACTTGGAACATACCTTATTTAGGATGTCAGGAACATATTCCAATCAATGATCGTGAAGATCATTGCCAAAGTTCTGACATTTTTCCGTTTGAGTGAAGGTTGCTTCAAAACCAAGTTAAAACCAAAATATGATCCAAAGACTTGCTCGTGGGTAATAGATGATCAAGATCATCCTAGATGCATTCCCATATATCACAGCAAGCAAGATCCAGGCCAAAAACCAAAGGAAAACCAACGGATCAAAGAAAGCTCCAAAATCACAAAATAGAGAGCAAGAACAAAAAGAGACTCATCCTTGTCCATTTTGCGCTATGCTTGAGTCTTCTGACTTCACCCGGCATCTTTGATCGTTCCGAACCTCAGCTCTCCAAGTCTAGTCCCGATCATCCTCGCCGTTGACCGTCGTTGACCTCCAAGCTTTCTGCACAACAATAGACAAAGAAATCGATTCCGGGAATAAGTGCTTCGCAACTTAACCCACGTTAGTCAAAACATGCATCATGCAACACATATGCACTGAAACCCATGAACTTGACCTAACCAAACAATCATCGCCGCCAAGATGGCCGACGAACAAGTCAAAACCGGTCTGATCGCCACATGGCGGTCGACCGCCGCCGACCGATCGATCACACTGTTGGTAGGCGACCGCCAGTGGGACTTAGCCAAAATTTCCTCTCTAGAAATCCGAAACTCTCTAAAAATTTTAAACGAATAGATCTTTTGACTCGAAACTCCAAAAATTATGAGACCAAGTGTAGAAGAATCATCTCTCTTGCTTACACCCTCTATTTCTGGCCCAGCTTCAAACTCAAAAATCTTTTATGGCCGGTCAAACCGCCGCCTATTGGCCGGTCTGACCGCCAACCACTTTGCTAGAGACTTGGCCGGTTTGACCGCCAGTGGTGGCTGGTCCGACCGCCTGAGACTAGACAGAATTTGAACTTTGTTGAAAACATGTGTTTCGACAAACCTTCAAATTCATTGCCAATTGTACCATCATCCTATGATCGTGAGTATGTCCCCATGATATTCACAATCTCCTCCTTGATGAACACATTGGCAATTTCTCAAAAATGTAAGTTTGAGATTTGAAAATAAAAATACTCACGTTTTCGCGCAAAGGCACAACTTGGTCCAAAAACAAGATAAAGCAATGGAAATGACCAAGTTGGCTTCAGATTAGCATAGGCAAGTGAGATAAGCCAAAAAAAGCAAGAAAGCTTCAATTTCCAGAGAAAAGTCAAAAATCTCACTTAAGATCCATATGAAAGAACAATTGTTCAATTTGACCTTTGATGATTGTGAGATTCCAAGAATTGCAATTCAAGTTCAAAAATGGCAATAAGACCATAAGAATGCAAATTAAATGCTCCCCCTCACTATGATCATTATTTTTTAGAAAATTCTATTTTCTCCTTTTTCTCCAAATAGCTCCCCATTTTTAACATTTTTTTTACATCTTCTCCCCGTTTGACAATGGAGTCATCAAGGAATCACGCCTTCCTCCCATCCAGAGATGAAAAATACAAAAATGAGGAAACAGTATAAGAAAAAGCATACATGAAATCCAATGGAGTGACTTCATTTTTTGTAATTTTCAATTTTTAGTACAAGAAGCTTTGGAGATTACTCAAAAGAGCGAGCTAGCATTTCTACTAAAACTCAATACCTAACAAGCCTGACAGCACTAGCAAAATCATGTTAAGACATATATATCAAAGCTAAGCTAGAAGGCTCGAGATAAAACAATGAATTATAATAATTTAAGCAAAGCTTCAAAATTAGCAAGTTCATCAACAGGGATCCAAAAGTGATAATAGCCATGTCAGAATGTCAATGTGAGATCAAGAAGCTAACAACGACCATCCTAGAGACAAAAAGTCCTAAATTGAATCATTTTGCTTAAAATACCTCAATCACCCAATTTTTACAACAGTTTTTTATTTGCAATTAATATTGAAGTTGATTAAAAGTCTATCTTAGTGAAGAAGATCTTGGACTAGGATCCATCCACAAACTTTTCCTAAGCTTCAAACAGGAAGACAAATCTTGAGGTTCATGTCAATTTTGACAAGCAGTCCCTATGAGATCATCTGGATCATCAAACTATCTCTAAGTTCATGTCTTTGACATGCAGTCTTGTGAGAATAGTTTGGCACAATTTAACCACATGAGAACTTTAAAATTTGATTTTTCATTTGCACAAAAGCAGTTTTAGATCACATAGGAACAAGAAGCTCAAGAAATGTTCAATCCTAGATTCAAGAGCTAACAACGCAATTTTGACAGGACCAGTGTCATAAAAGGATTACTAATTGTGCAACTAGCTAAGAGATCCACAAATTGCAATTTTTAGTTCATGTTGTTTTAAAGTTCTAGATCATTTAGCAAAGACTTAGCTACACATGTGAAAGCATGATAATTCTAGCAAGTTAGAGAACTAGACAAGATATTGAGCAAGAATTGAAATACTAAAGCTTAAGAGGGTAATAAGCAAAGCTTCATCAATTAAAAGACAAGTAGTAAAGCTTATATTACAATGCATCTTTTTGTGATTTTCATATGAATGCAATATGATACAATGATATGCAAGAAAAGCTCAAAAAGCCGAAGAAGATCAAAAAGATCAGCAAGTTCAAAAAAAGATCAAGGAAAGATCAGATGAACAAGGAAAGCTCATAAAAGAACCAACTCCCCCTCAAACCAACCCATAGGGATAAATTACCCCTAACTCACTCCTCAAGGTGGCAAACCTAGTTGGGTCTAAAGGCTTGGTGAGGATATCAGCTAACTGAGCCTCGGACTTCACAAATTCTAGCACAATATCACATTTCTCTACATGGTCTCTAAGGAAGTGATAGTGAACGTCAATGTGATTGATCCTAGAATGTTGCACAAGGTTCTTAGCAATATTAATGGCAGAAGTGTTATCACAGAGAAGAGGAACACTAGCAAAAGTTAACCCAAAGTCCTTAAGGGTGGACACCATCCATAGAATCTGACTACAGCAACTAGCGACAGCTACATACTCAGCTTCTGCAGTGGATTGTGCAACAAAGTACTGCTTCCTAGACGACCAAGAGACAAGAGAGGTGCCTAAGAAGTGACAAGTGCCTGAGGTATTCTTCCTATCTAGCCGACAGCCCGCAAAATCAGAATCAGAAAACCCCCGAATGGACAAAGAAGAAGAGCAGGAATACCAAATGCCATACTGGAGGGTAGAGTGAAGGTACTTGAAAATGCGCTTAACGGCTTGGCAATGGGAAGTCCTCGAAGACGCCTGAAACCTCGCACAAAGGCAGACCGCGAAGTGGATGTCCGGTCTTGAGGCCATTAGGTAAAGAAAGGAGCCAATCATGATGCGGTACTCGCGTGGATCCACTGCTTCTCCTTCCTCGTCTGGATCTAAAACAGTCAAAGTCGCCATGGGAGTAGCAATCGGCTTGCAGTCACCCATCTCGAAGCACTTGAGCAGATCCTTGGTGTACTTCGTCTGATGGATGAAGATCCCTTCCTTGCATTGCTTGATTTGAATCCCCAGAAAGTAGTTGAGTTCTCCCATCATACTCATCTCAAATTCCCTTGACATGGTCTCAGAAAAACTGAAAACAAGAGCATGAGAAGAACCACCGAAGATAATATCATCTACGTAAATCTGAACAAGCAAGAAGTCATTGCCATGCCTAAGAACGAATAGAGCCTTGTCTAACATACCCATCTCAAAATTGTTCTTAAGCAAGAAGGTCTTAAATCTATCATATCAGGCTCTAGGGGCTCGCTTAAGACCATACAAGGCTTTGATAACTTCAAACATGATGTGGATGCTTGGGATTCTCAAAGCCTAGGGGTTGCCTAACATACACTTCCTCCTCTATATAACCATTCAGAAATGCACTCTTAACATCCATCTAGTACAGTCTAAAGCCCTTAGATGCAGCAAATGTAAGCAAAATATGAATGGCTTCTAATCTAGCAACAGGAGCAAATGTTTCATCAAAGTCTAACCCCTCAACTTGGCTAAAACCCTAAGCTACCAATCTAGTCTCATTTCTAACCACAGAACCATCCTCACTTTGTTTGTTTTTGAACACCCAACGGGTTCCTATCACATTATGACCACTATGAGGTTCTACTAGGTTCCAGACCCTGTTCCTCTCAAAGTTCTCTAACTCCTTATGCATGGCATTAAACTAGCTAGAATCAGATAAAGCATGTGATATATCGCGAGGTTCGAAAGAAGCAACAAATGCAGAATGGGAGTAGAGACTCGGATTGTGATACCTGGAGCAAGTGTCTCGCTCATGAAGATGACCAATGATCTAATCCGAAGGATGGTGCCTCTAAATGTGAAGTGGAGCGCCCGGGGGAGTCATCTCTTCGACCTCCGCAAGTACCGCTGATGATGAAGATGCAGCAGGAGCCTCAATTGGAGGTGAAGTAGTTAAAGCAGGTTCTTGAGCTAGAATTGGAGCGCCAGCAGCAGGTGGGAGAGCATCATCAATTCCATCATCATATTCCTCTATAAAAATGCTCTCTGTTGCCTGTGTATCGTCTGAAACGTCTGATCTAGCACTAGGGCTAGTCTCATCAAAAGTGACATTTCATATCTCCTGGACAACGTTAGTCTCAACATTAAAAACCCGAAAACCCCTCTAATGTGTAGGATAACCCAGAAATAAACCATCAGAAGTTCTTGATTCAAATTTATCTAGGTTTCCTGTCTTGATAATGAAACACTTAGCTCCAAAAACTCGAAAATGAGAAACAGAGAGTTTTCTACCAAACCGAAGCTCATATGATGTCTTGCCCAAAGACGGTCTCAAGAAGACACGATTAGTAATATGGCAAGCTGTAGCAATAGCTTCGGCCCAAAACCTCCTCGGAGTGCTATACTCATCTAGCATCGTCCTAGCCATCTCGACTAAGGTTCTGTTCTTCTTTTCCACCACGCCATTTTGTTGAGGGACGTGTGGAGAAGAGAACTGATGCTTAATACCACGCTCAGCATAGAAAGAGGCAAAAGAGGTATTCTTGAACTCCGTGCCATTGCCACTATGGACTGCTCTCAAGGAACCAGGAAGTTCAGAAGCTAAGCGAAGAATAAGATCATGAAAATGATAAAAAGCTTCATCCTTCGAAGCAAGAAAGAACACCTAAGAGTATCTCGAAAAACCATCGACTATGACAAGAATATACCATTTGCCACCGACTGACCGAACCCTAGCAGGACCAACAGTATCCATATGAAGCAACTGTCCCGGTCCGTCAGTCATGATCATAGTCAATAAAGGGTGTGGCGGCAACTTGCTTGCCATGCCTCTGAGCGCACATCTGACATCCTTGCGGCTTTGAGTTTGGGCAAACCTCTCATGAGATCAAAGGTCGCTAACTTTCGCGTCGATGATCAAAACCAATGTGCCCCAAACGACGGTGCCAAAGCCAGAACTCAGAAGAAGATGCAATCAAACACTTGAGAGATCCAGCAAGAGTTTCAGAAAAATCAGCTCCAAAGATCCTACCAACTCTAAAAATCCTAAAAACAAGCTCACTAGCTGAATCAAGCATTCGACAAGCATTTTTCTTAAATCTAGTCTCATAGCCATCACCAAGAATCTGCGAGACAGAAAGCAAGTTGTACCTTAGCTTGTCCACAAGAGCGATGTCCTTCAGGATGAATTTGTCGTTCACCCTAATCGATCATGTTCCTTCAATCCGCCCTTGTGTATCATCTCCAAAGGTGATGAAGTCATCACCCGTCGACCGCGTGAAGGAAGTGAACCATCCTGAGTCTCCGGTCATGTGGCGTGAACAACCGGAGTCGACGAACCACGTGTTCTTCCCCCTTCCGCGGCGATCCTGAAAATCATGATACAGAAAATCGATGTGTCTCAATACTAGGGTTAGTTAAACATGACTTGGGAACCCAGTACTGAGACACACGTCTGCGAGTAGTATACAAAGCAAAATTGCTATCCTTGATCCTACTTGAGGTTCTATCATGAGCAATAGTTACACGAACATGAGAAGCATCCTGTCTAGGAACATGATGATGATGAGCATCTGAAACAAATCCTAGTCCAGGTTTCTTCTTTTCTAAATGACCATGTCTCATAAAAGCTCTAGGTTGATGAGATGAAATTCTAGCAAGATTTTTCTTAGCATTTTTCAACCTACGCCAACAGAACTCAAGCAAATGTCCATCCTTCTTGCAATAGGTGCAATGGTACTTGGTACCACTGGTTGAAGCACCTTTTGGCTCAAAAGGTGGTTGGGCAAAACCTGCAGATTTGAAAATGGTTTTTGCAGGTTGGGTTTTGAACTCAACTAAGCCATTTTCCGAGACTTGAATGACATTAGACTTGGACTTATCTTGGGTAAAGTTGTATCATAACTCTTGCTTCTTATAAGGAGTTTTTGACTTGTCAAGAATCATGTTTAACTGTTTCTTACCCTTAGAGAATTTTTCTAATGTATCCTTAAGATAAGCATTCTCTTTTCCAAGGTTAAAACATGATTTAGAAGTTTTGGCCTTAATGGCTCTAGCATGTTTCTCCTTATGAATAGCAACTTCAAACTTAAGGGTTTCACATGAAGCACAAGGAGCATAACCAATTTTGTCCTTAAGCTTGGCATACTTAGCTCTAACTACTTCTAATATGTATTTTACTTCATGTTCACATTCTACGCAGAAAGAGCAACAGCTTGACTCAGCCTTATCAGAAGCGACCAACTTGTTAGATTCTAAGCATTATTCACATGGAGCAGATTTAACTTCAATTAACTCAGTCCTATGATTTTCTAGTTGGTGCAAGGCAACATCATGAACAGTTTGCAATTTAGCAAGTTCAGAGTGTAAAGCATGGTAGGATGAACATTCATCAACATCGAGATTTTTAGCATTCACAAGTTCTAGTGTGAGATTATCAACTTGTGACTCTAAATCCTTGTTCCTATCCATGGTGAACTCTAACGCCTTGTCCTGGATAAGTAGTTGCTCAAAGATAGTATCACATCTAGCAGAGAGAATATCATAGGATAGAGGTACCTCATCGATGTCATCGATATCGACGGAGTCAGCCATGAAGCACATGTCGGTGAAGTCTTTTGCCTTCCCTTTCTTCTTCTCTTGAGGGAGCTCCTCCTCCTTGTCCTCCTCGCTCCTGGAGTCCACATCGCTCATGGATTGCTCTCCAAAAGCGGCAAGGATCCGGTGAGCAGCTTTCATGAACTTGGCAGCATCAAACTTAGACTTGTTCCCTTGAAGCTTCCTCCAAGCTACCTTCTCCTCCTTGTGGTTGCCCTTCCCTTTTAGCTTGGGGCAGTTTGCTCGGATATGGTAGAGCTCTCCACACTCATAGTATGTCATAGGGCTACATCTCTTCTTGTTTCTCACATTGTTATAGGCCTGTGTGAATTTTTTTGCTAGAAGGGCTAACTCAGCCTCATGAATACTCTCAAGTTCCTCTTCATGGATTGCAGATAAACAGGCAAGTGAAAATCCAAAGGAAGACTAAGAAGAATCATTAGAAGTTCTTTTAAGAGGGTCAGCCACCCAAGCCATGTTCTCTTTCTTAGGATAATTATCTCTCTTGATCTCATGAGTCTTGAGCTTGCTATAGAGCAGCTCCAAAGAGAGATCGACATTCTCCTCGATAGCAGTAGCCTTCATCTCCCACTCCTTGGTGTTGATTGCAGCCAAGAGGTGGGTGGCATTCTCAGACTGAGAATACTCAATGTCTACTGCTCTTCTGATTAATCACCTTGTTAAAGCGAGTGAATACATCATCGATATTCTCTCTAGGACGCATCTCGAACTTGTTGTATTCTCTCTTGTAGACCGTCTGGCGTACTTGCTTAATTTGGGACGAAACCTCATGGTTGGTTCCGAGAGTGTGCCAAATCTCGTACGCGGTCTCAAGATTACAAATCATGTCATATTCCTGTCTACCAAGCCCAACATATAGAAGGTTCTTTGCCTTGTGGTTGTTAGCCAAGAAGGTTGCTGAAGCAGGCATAGCAACCTCGGGCAAAACGAGCGGGGACTCGAACAACCTCCCATATGGCTGGACCTTCGCTCTAAAGGAAGACACGCATGTGATTCTTCCAATAGGCATAGTCGAGCCCATCGAAGATATGCGGCTTGGTGGAGTACTTCTCCATCGCCAAGTTCAATGACCGGTTAAGATCAAGATTGAACTAACCGGGCTCTGATACCACTTGTTGGACTAAAAAGGCGACTAGAGGGGGGTGAATAGGAGCCCGATATCTTTTTCACCTTGATCAGATTCATTAAGATTTTCACTCCAATAGCTATGAAGACAAGCATAGCGGAAGACATATATTGAATCCAATCAACACCCCGAAGAGAAAAGACCAAAATCACCAAAAACTAGAAACCAATATAGTTGGGCGGTCAAACCTCTCAAATTGGCGGGTAGAATTTTTGGCCTAGCGGTCAGACCTCTTAAATTGGCGGTCTGACCTCCAGCATAATAAATAGTGAAATCAGCACGAACTCAAAATCACAAATTAGTCTAACTTTTGATTCACAACTCCAAACTTCATGAAACTTGGAACATACCTTCTTTAGGATGTCAGGAACCTATTCCAATCAATGATCGTGAAGATCATTACCAAAGTTCCAACCTTTTTTCCGTTTGAGTGAAGGTTGCTTCAAAACCAAGTCAAAACCAAAATATGATCCAAGGACTTGCTTGTGGGTAATAGATGATCAAGATGATCCTAGATGCATTCCCACATGTCACAGCAAGCAAGATCCAAGTCAGAAACCAAAGGAAAACCAACGGATTAAAGAAAGCCCCAAAATCACAAAATAGAGAACAAGAACAAAAAGAGACTCATCTTGTGAAATCTTGCTTGGATTGATTTAAGATTAATGTTGGTTTACAACCACTCCATCTAGGAGGACAAAGGCTCAACACTTGAGTACACAATCAATCCATCTCCCTAGAACCCTAACCTCTCCACTATTCTCTCCTAACCCTAAAACACAAACTAGGGTTTTAGATATGAGGGTTGGGAGGTGCACAACCAGCACCCTCCCTATTTATAGTGGAGGCTAGCTTCTAGAAGGATATCCCTAATGGGCACCCGGTTAAGCCCACACACAAACGGGTTTCACTTACGCACGCATTTTAAAGCGTCGTCTTCATCTCCTATTGACTTAAACTGCTTCTCCTTGTGCCGCCTTGCACCGTGGGTTAGCAAAAGGTCATCAAAGCGGTATTTAGGTGAAGTTACCAAAATACCCCTTCTCGATCCTTCTCCAAAGGCCGAGTCCAATCTTTATGAAGCAATCCCATGCTTCGCCACGTGTAGGTTGATCAACGGCTCTCTTCATGTCGGCAAGTCTCTCCCATCCGGATCCCACCGAAACCACCATGGCACTTGCACCGACCCCCACGCCGCTTGATGCAACCCGTCGCACCGAACTTCCCGTTCAGTCATCCTTGTCCATTTTGCGCCATGCTTGAGTCTTCTGACTTCACCCGGCATTCTCGATCGTTCCGAACCTCAGCTCTCCAATCCTAGTCCCGATTATCCTCACCGTTGATCGTCGTTGACCTCCAAGCTTCCTACACAACAATAGACAAAGAAATAGATTCTAAGAACAAGTTCTTCGCAACTTGACCTACGTTAGTCAAAACATGCATCATGCAACACATATGCACTGAAACACATAAACTTGACGTAACCAAACAATTATCGCCACCAAGATGGCCGACGAACAAGTCAAAACCGGTCTGATCGCCACCCATGGCCAGTCTGACTGCCCCCTGACCGGTCTGACCGCCACCTATTGGTCGGTCTGATAGCCCAGTAGCGACTTTGCCAAAATTTCCTCTCTTGAAATCCGAAACTCTCTAGAAATTTCAAACGAATAGATCTTTTGACTCGAAGCTCCAAACATTATAAGACCAAGTGTAGAAGGATCCTCTCTCTTGCCTACACCCTCTATTTTTGCCCAGCTTCAAACTCAAAAATCTTTTATGGCCGGTCAGACCGCCAGCCACTTTGCCTGATACTTGGCCGTCGACCACCAGATGGTGGCAGTTTAGCACCCACAGTTGGCCTCGATCGCCACCTTGGCGGTCGACCACTGAGACTGACGAATTTGAACTTTCTTTGAAAACACGTGTTTCTACAAACCTTCAAAGCCATTGTCAATTGCACCATCATCCTAAGATTGTGAGCATATCCCCATTATATCCATAGGTACAAATTCTGGCCATGCTGGGTCAGTTCTTCAAACTCTCGGTTCGTGATGCTAGTTATCTTCATATTTATGCAAAAAAATTCATAAGATTACCGCTAGTAATTTGCATAAAATGGTTTGCAAAATTCTCATAATATTCCCATATTTTTTTTATGTATTTTTTCATGATTTACTGCTATTTTCAGTGATTAAAAATAATATAAACAATCACAGATAATCAAAATAGTAAATACAATCTATAAATTGCATAAAAATAATAATAACAAAGCTAAACATGCTTTAAATGCTCAAAATGATTCAAAAATTGAATTTCTGATGCTCTTTTCTGCTGGAATATAAACTTTCGGTGAATTCTGCAATTTTCAGTGGCTAAACCGATAAATTTCAATTTCTAAGAAATTTTTCGCACAATTTTCCATTTTTCCCGGGGGTTTCCACAAAATTTGCTTACCCGCGAAATTTTGTCGTAATTTTCATAACTCTGAGAGTCTTCTTGCAATTTTTTGGGATTTTTTCCTTTTTTTCTCTCCCCCTTTTTTTCATTTTTCGGTCGGGCCCTTTTCTTTCCTCCGGCCCGGTTTTCGTCCATATCCTCTGGGCCCACTTGGCCTGGTTTAAAGGGGTTAGGGGTGCGTAGGGTTCCACTTGCCCTTGTTCTAGGAGGCGGCGGCTCTAGGCCGGAAGGTGCCTGACAGGCGCAATGAGCGCGGCCGTGGTGTGGCGGCCGTCTTGGCGCGGCGTCGTCTGTCTGCGAGTGGCAGTGTGGTCATGCGAATGGCGGCGGCGCGATGCGCTGGGAGGCCTGCGGCACGGCCTCGCCGTGTGATGGCCGGGTAGCAAGGCGTTGCCTGGGCGGCCGATGATCTGTGGCCGGTCTGCAGGCGCGCTGGCCTTCGCAATGGTCGTGTCACCGCCGTGTGGGGTGGAGCGACACGACCATCTGGCCGGCCGCGGCGAGGCGCGCGTCTGGCGATGTGTAGCGTGCGCTGCCCGCAGCGGCGGCAAGGCATAGCGCGCATGTCGGAAGAAGCGCGATAAGCGCGAGGACACAGGGCGATGGCGCGATCGTGTAACCGGACCAGCGCGCATGTCGCGGCGGCAGCACATCATCGCGGGGCCAAGATCGGCGGGGTGTGCTTTCGTCACGGGAGGTCGCGGCGGCCGTCGGGTCGGCAAGTGCGACCATCGGGACTGCGAGTGGCGCGAACCGTCGCGAGCGACACGCATCGACACGCCGTTCAAAGCCGGCGAGGCCGACGCGGCCGGCGGCGCGAGAGCACCATGGTGCTGCATGTGGCGGCGTCACATAGCGGCCGCGTCTGGCGAAGCGCATCTGGCGGCGGCAGCTGGTACCGCGAGGCTGCGTCGACCGGTTTTTCCTCTTTTTACTATTCATGCAATCTACAAACTATAGTGCAATCTTCATCTACTCTTTCAAGCAATCTACCGATCAGCTTGGCCAGCGACTTCAAGTCGGCTCGCGGTAGATTAGAGCTGATTTGCAATCTAAAATCCACAGTGCAATCGATATCTACTCCTTCATGCAACCTACCAATCGGCATTGTGTCGACGATTTCAAGTCGACTCACGGTAGATTAGAGCGAATTTGCACCATAGGATATAATCTAGAAAGTCAAATCTGTGGAATTGAAAGCGATCTACAAAATGTGATTCGATCTACAATCATCGTGCTACGACGGTTACCTTTCGATCCGAGTAGAATATGCCTAGAGGTATGCCGGAGTCGATCGTGCTGATAACGTGTTAAGGAACCGTCGCTGGCGAGTCCAGTCCGATCAATCACCTCATAGACAAGCATAGAATCACACAGAACAATACAAGAATAAATAATTGATTTGACACAGAGATATAGGAAGACTTCTTTCTTTTCTTTATTTCTCTTCTCATGATTAACCTTTTACAATGACTAGCATCCCTATTTATAGACTAGAGACCCTGCTAAAATTTTAGATGAAACTTCCACTCATAGACCAGCCGCTAGACCAAACCTATGGTTTCCTAACACTTCTCTCCTCCCAACTCCAGGAGCAAGCGAAAGATGCACAGACAGCTGCCTATTCAGGTGGAGTTTTGAAAAAAGGAGAGGAATTTTTGTCACTGACACGTGGGGCTTGTTGCCTAACGGATGAGGTCATACCGAGGAGAATCTTGTCACCAACCACGTATGGCCAACGATAAATTGTACTGTACATAATATATGGCTGAAATATAATAGTGATATAAATTAAATCTAATTATTGATTTGTTAGACTTTTCTTTATATTTATATTTTTTGTAAAGGTGTTATGGACTTTTTCAAATAAAGTTGAAAATATTACTCTTATGCAATAAGATCCCCACATGAGTAATTAGAATTCTACTCCCTCAAAACTCTACTACTCATACTAACAAGTATAGTATAATTAAATCTTAATTAATCTAAACCATTGAATAAAAAATTAGACAATCCATATTAAATTGGAAAAGAATAGACGACTCATATTAAATTTAGTACTGGTATTAAATTTAAGTGTAACATAAAAAGGCTCGTGACCAAAACCCAGGAGGGTTAGGGTGAGGAACATGATTTGCTCTGGTTTTAACATTTGAAGGACGCAAAATAAAACATTATTGAAGTTTGGGGTGAAAATCAAACTCCAGCACGACTTTTTCCTATTCCGATTTCATAATAATCTTTCTCAAGACATCATCAGGTAATCAAGCGGAAAACCATCCATTCCGACCATCACTATCACTATTATAAAAGCATTCAGAAACGCAACAATAACGTCCAGCCACCCAATAAATACACATCATCCAAAACTACAGCAAGAAACAGTCAGTGGCAAAAGAACAGGAGAATTAACCCACCCAGACTTCATGAGAGTAAGAAAAAACACATTACAGGGGAAACAGAAGTTCAGTGACAACCAACCATAAATAAGGTAAAAGGGTGCATTTTCCAGCACCATGCCCACCAGGGTGACCACAAACCCCATATCTATTTTCAGTCGAGTCAATAGAATATGATCGTTCATTTCAATTCTGGCAGTAACAGGGAATCAGTTTTCAGTCCCAGGAACTAGTTGCGCCTTGGCCACCACCAAAGCCGCCACCATATCCGCCGCCACCGTACCCACCACCTCCACCACCGTAACCTCCACCTCCACCTCCACCCCACCCCCACCCCTGTGGTCCCGCCGGAAGTCACGGCCACCAAATCGAGCACCACCTGATCGGCGGTTTCTGCCCCCACCACCTCCAAATGAGGAACGGGCAGCATAACGCTCAAGCCATTGAGGAACCTCCTGATTAGCTTCCTGCATTAGTTCACACAATGGCCTTGCCAATGATATACTGCCCTCATTGAAAAATGCAGTTGCCAGACCAGACTTCCCCGCTCGTCCTGTTCTCCCAATTCGATGAACATAGTCATCAATGTCATTTGGGAGGTCAAAATTGATGACATGGGCAACATGCGGTATGTCAAGCCCACGAGCAGCCACATCAGTTGCAACAAGGATGGGAGTTGCTCCACTCTTGAAGGATCTTAGAGCATGTTCTCTTTCCTGAATAAGACCAATCAAACAAAAAGACCAACAATGTGATATTCAATCAGACCTATATGACATCAAGAAGACACGTATATCTCTAGCACCATAACGCATACAGACAAGCAAGCTCAACCTGGATGGGACAGAAATATTGATCCCTCATGCGCAAGCATATCAGATAGCAGTATCATTTAATTTTTTTGAGAAGGACATCACTTCCTAGTACCACATTCAGATAAGCATATGTTTTTAGAAGTTCTTACTTACTTTCCAGAATACAATTAGGATATGCATGGATAGTTCAGACAGTAATAAAAATGTATGCATGGATACTTCATACAACAACAAAGTGAAACTAACATATAATGTAAGCCACAGCTCTGACGTACCTGTTGGGTACGATCTCCATGAATACTTGTTGCAGGGAACCCATTTGTATACAGCCAGTTCTCCAGAGCATCAGCTCCCCTCTTTGTTTCCACAAAGACCAAAGTAAGAGCTTGCTGCAAACAAGAGAAAAACACAAGTTGGTGGACCAATATTGATAGAAATTATGACACTGGGTTCAAAATTGATTTGAGATTTTAAGGTCAAAAAAATATTCCTAGAAACTATGGCACCAAGTTCAGAATTAATTGAGATTTTAAGCTGAAAACCACTATTTATAAACCTTTCTTACAGCAGCTTTAGTCTAGTGAAAGAAGATCCGTGAACTGGTGGCATAAAAATAAAGTAGATCAAAAACTCCTAATGCATAGTACCTTCCCATGAGCACCATTAGCTTTCTGCGCATGAAGAAGGTCCATGAGGTAACTTCTTTTATCCGCTTCAAGGACAAACTCTACCCTTTGAGCAATCAAATCAGTACTTGAACCAACTCTTCCAACAGCAAGGAAGATGTAGTCCGCAAGGAAATCTGAAGCCAGACGCTGCACCAAAAATAAAATACAGCATTTTCAGCACAAGGAACACTAGAGATCATTATCACATGCTACAACAAACAACCAACCAAATAATTTTCTCCCTGTCATGTAAGAAAACCAACAAAATAATTGCATATTGATTCACCAATTATCATATCTTCATATCACGTGCAAAAAGTGTTGATTGTGTTTGTGTAAGCCTATTCATCTTATTGTTATTCAGATTTAAATGCAATTAGTAAACATAAATTTTAATGCTTAAATTTTTTCTGACCATTTCGTACAGTATAATAGAAGAATTCAATATCTAATAATTTTGGATATGGAATAGAGGTCCAATAAATGAACAATCTACAATGCAATAAAGGTAAATCGCGACTTGAGAACATGACACCATGTTAACGGAAAACTGGTAATTTTGTACAGACATTGCACGCAAACTCACCAGTCCACAGAACCTCAGCTAAATTGCTAGATTGCCAATAAAATAGTAATGACTAATGAAGAGGCTCATGATATTTGAATTTTTATTATTAAAGTGGGGAATCAAAAAGAGAAGACATACCTGTATCTCTTTTGGAAAAGTAGCACTAAACAGCATTGTCTGTCTAACACCACGAGGGGGCATGTCCATCTGCTCAACAATTTTACGTATCTGTGGCTCGAACCCCATATCAAGCATTCGATCAGCTTCATCAAGAGCTAAGTACTTCACCATTTGAAGTGATACTCTAGCCCTCTCCAGCAGATCCATCAAACGACCAGGGGTTGCCACAAGGATTTCAACACCCCTTTCTAAGTCCCTCAACTACAGTAACAAAGATAAACACAGTGTGGCCAACACCATCCGTTAATTTCTGAAGATATAAAACAAGCAACTGCATTTGAAATAAATTTGAAGTTGATTAAATTACTCAATGACGAAAATTCCTTTTGCATGGCCATTTAAGTTCTGTGTGAGCTTACCTAAGCTTATAGGTAACATAATTCAAATTTGTAATATGTAACTACAGCTAAAAACTCCAGGAAGTTTTGTTCTCATCAGATTTTATCACTATTTGACAATCTACATGGATGTATAACCATTTTTCAGGACCTACATAATTGAAGCATCCATATAATGATGTATATATGTTTTCTACAGAAAGTCGAACACATGAGATTCCTCTCTGAGAAACTTATGCTACTAGTATTGAATCAGTTGGGGTACAGTTCTAGCAGTGTAGGTGGCAAGCTCCATGCTGTACAAAATTCTTCACATAACACATATAATGAACAATTTGTCTCCCACATTTCATCACGGGAGAGAGAGAGGTGCAAGTTCCATGCTATACAAAATTCTTCACACAGCGCATATAGTGAATAATTTGTCTCACACATTTCAGCACATGAGCACACGCGCAGAGAGAGAGAGAGAGAGTACCAACAAAGATCACTGTTAAATTTCTATTTCATCACATAATAAATTAACACCCATGTTTAGAATACTGTACACTGCTATGAATTGACAGTATCAATGGATTGGTGCATCATAACCTAATATAGTGTGCCCTCTCCTAAAACAAGGCTAATATTGTATCCATCCATGTAAAATAAATTTGATTTGGCAAATAAGCACAATACAGTACATTAAACACTGTGAAATACGCGAGAAACTAAAATACCATCCATGTAATCACTAATCACAGCGAAATAAAACCATAATGCAAAAAGAAGAAATACCTGCTGATGTATTGGTGCTCCACCATATGCAACAACCACCCTAACACCAGTCTGGTACGCAAATTTCCTTGTTTCTTCATGAATCTGAGGCATGAAAAGTGTCAGAAGAAACCAAAAAGAAGAACACCCAGGATAAAACCAGATTGGTGACATACTTGGACTGATAGCTCGCGAGTAGGTGATAATATCAGTGCAAGAGGATACGCAGTCCTCGAACCTCTTGTCCTCTGTGGTGGCCTTGACTTCATGATCCCACTAATGATCGGGAAACAAAAAGCAGCCGTCTTTCCAGACCCTGTTTGAGCACAGGCCATGAGATCCCTCCCCGCAATGGAGATTGGAATGGCATGCCGCTGCACTGGTGTAGGCTTCACATAATTGCATCTCCGTATGTTCTCATTCAGCGCATCACCCAAATCAATCTCTGCAAAGGTGTTGACTGGTGAAGGCACGCCATGGCCACTTGTCTCCACAGGAATGTCCTCATAGGCATCAAAGTTGATGGCTGTGTTCCCCTGATTCTCAAAGTCATCCTCTGTGGCCTCAGTACTGGCAAAAGGGTTAGGTTCACGGTCTCTGCGGTCCCATCCAGGACGGGAGTTCCAACCACCTCCGCCACCACCACCGCCACCACGGCCGCCACTGCCACCCTGGCGGGTACCACCTACACCGCTACTCCCACCACCACCACCAGCAGGGCCAGCCCAGCGAGAGCCACCAACAATAGCTGCGTAACCAGAAGGCTGTACAGCAGTTGAGGACTGTATGCCAGCTGGTGCTGGAGCCGGAGTCGGAGCCGGAGCCGGAGCCGGAGCCGGAGCTGGTGCAGCTGCTGCTGCTGGAGATGGTGCTTGGTTCTCGGACGGAGGACCTGGTGAGCGGCCACGGAGATGAGGAGGGACGTACGCGCTACGAGTGGGGCGCGAATTCTGGTGATTAACAACAGGGGCGGGAGCAGCACCAGTCGCGGGCGCCGATTCCTCGGCGTTCGCAACTGAATCAGCCCATGAAGATCGCATAATTTTGCACAAAACCTTTAATGAAGATTCTAGTGCTGTCGCTAAAACCTAGAAATATCCGAAATACAATGAAAGTCGGTACAAAACAAACGTGAAGCACAAGTATTTCAGCAGCAAAAGATACAGAATTTCAATGAAAAGAACTACTTTCTTTTTTCTCAGCACAACAAAATCTCAATATTCTACCAATATTAACAAGACTTACTAAAAGTAAAAGAAAGAATCAGTTTAACCGTACACAAAATTCCGATCACCACAACGTACAGCCAAAAGCAATATAAGTTAAGAATTGTTTACACTTTGATAAGCAACGGGCAAAATAAAGTGAACAAATTGTTTAACTGGATCAAAGTATGACTGTACCAACGCGTATATAATGCAGGTCAAATCATTAATATAGAAACATCATATACAAAGTAGAATTTAAGCTTAAAACCCAGAACAAAAACAAAACAAAATGGCCACAAACGTGTGTGATTCGATTAGGTTTGGTCGTGTGTTATACGATTCTCCCAATTTTGCTCAAGAGCATCAGCAACTACAACAAGCCTAGCCAAAAGCAGCACTGAATCAAATATACAAGTTACTACCTACTACCTAGCACCAAAACATGACAAGTCCCCGGAATCAAAACTAAACCAGTATAATCGGCACTGTGGTACCATAAATCTACTTACAGAGACGAACAAAAGGAGCTATACTGATTAAGAACTACTACATCACATATAGGATAAGAACGGGATTTAAGGATACAACCCAAAACACGGCCAAAGCGCGGCAAATGCACCAAATTGCCGCGGCCATCTTAGCCACGAAGAGAAAAGCAGCATGCAAGGGAGCTAATCCGAACGGACTCCTAAATCAAAGCCCCTAGAGGAGGAAACCAACCACACCATTCAGATCGGATTTAGCAGCAGCATCCTACACGAAACCCTCGCTAAGAGAAAATCTACCGTAATTCAGCAAAATCCACTGCTGCTCCCCCCACAAAAACCCTACAAATCTAACAAATCTACTACAGCGCCAGCAGCTCACCAACAAACCCACCGAAACACCTAAAATTAGAAAAATAAACAAAAATAACAAGCAGCACTAACGCCACGGCTAACTTCAAGCACGCTCACAACCAAAAAAAGAGGGAAAAAACTGCGATTTGGATCGAGCAAATCGAGAGCGGAAAGCGGCTAAGCGCCCAGATCGAGACGGAGCGGGGGATCGGGGGCTGACCTGCTGCGAGTGAGAGGAGGAGGCGAGGCGGGTTAGAGTCGGATCGGCGGGAGGGGTGGGTGTCGCGAGAAACCCTAGGGAGGCGAGGCGAGGCGATGCGATGCGAGGGGGATGAAAAGGAAGAGGAGGAAGCGAAGGGACGGAGCAATAGCGGCAGATGCCGAAAGGCGAAGCGTGCAACTAGGGAAGAGTTAAGGGAGCCGCGGGGGAGGGCACCGAAAATATCTTCTGCCCTTTTCTGACTTGGCCCGCAACGCAACACGGCACCACACCTCCTCGCCCTTCCTCGTATTCTTTCGGTTCTATTTGCGTTCGGTTTTTTCGGTTTTTTTAAATACGGTATTATTAGCTCGATAAATACTATATTTTTAAAAGTATGGTTCAGTTTTGGTAAATCCAAATTTTTTCGGTACGGTATCGATAAATACCATATTTACCAAAGCTGACGTGAATTGCGAATGATGACGTTCCACATTTGCAAAGCAAGCAGTCTACGGTGTGAGACCCTAGGGTATTTAGCTTATAATGTTTAGTCTTCCAATTGACCCTAGCATCACAAACAAAATATCCCGTGTCTCGGGATAATGTGTACCTCCCAGAAGTGCGGTACACACACCCTTTTACAAAATCATGCATTAATTCCAAACAAACACAGAACCGAAACAAGAACTAATTAAACAAAAGACATACATAATAGAGTTATTACAGCAAGGGCCAACCGGCCACAAACACAGCTAAAAAGCTAAATAAACAGTGGAAGCAAAAGCCATAAGATGGCGATAAACAAAAACCATACGGTTTGCCTTTAAACCCACAAGGCAACCAATCAAGCCGCCGACTAGTCGTCAAAGTCGAAGTTAAGTCTCACGATAGTCGATCCTTGAGGATCAACCTCCTCTGCAACAATTAATTAAGCAAAGCAAATGAGTACAAAAATGTACACGCAAGACTTATGTGTAGTGTAACAGCCTATTCATAGCTACATGCAAGCTTAATCAATGGAGAAGGCTCTAGATTCATTTTCAGCATAAAGCAATAATGTAATACATTTAAAGCAATTTTTGCAATATGTTTTTAATGTTCAAATAACAGCGAGTAACATTATATAAATGACAACAACAACCTGGAAGTCACTAACCCAATAGCCACCACAACAATAGCATGAATTACCCATTCATACCACCCACAACAAGTTTTACTTAAGAGGTTATAGTCTAGTTCTTGTACGTCCTTACCAAGTATGTCCATAACCTAGGACGAGGCTATTCAAATAGTTTGAACCCTGCAGGGGTGTACCAATGTACTCACACGTCAGACCGCCTTTTTGCCAAGCTATTAACACACTTCCTTTGATATGCCGACACGGCTAAATCCTACAAGACATTTCCAATAAATGGTGCTAATTAAGAGCCGTGCGTATGGGGATTAACCCTTAGTGAAATGCCTCCTAGCTCTCACCAAGGACCCATACGAAGAGAAAGATACACCGATCGGCTCAAGCCGCTATGGATGCTCCCTCCCGTCCCCATGTTGCATATAGTCAAATATACAACCATACGCGACTCATTAATTAACACCCCAAAAGTACTTAGTCAAGAGATGTCTCATATCTCCTCGTGTGGTTAGCACGCAATAATCGCTTAGCTTAGTGACACAAGTAACTTCGGTCCATGTAGAGTTAAGCACCATTCGATCACACCCAAAAGATCACACCATCAACCATTATGCCCAAGTCTTGAAACAATTTTATTTTCGGTTTTGACTTTACAAATTAACAAAGCACAAGTCTTTGGACATAATGGAATAATAATAAGATTTGTGTGATCAAGATCATCGACTAAGTCGATGACCGCCTAATTCTACCTAGGTAGCTAAGCATTTCTAAGCATGACAAGTAAAGACAATAAAAGAGCATAATTCAATCATTGGGCTCTAATTCACTAGTGAGATTAATAACTTATGGTTAGTGGCGGGGATAACAATTCAAGGGCAACCATGCAATAGGAATAGCTACCTCTGTCGGAAAATTAACTTTGACACAAAAGCATGCATACATACAATTTGTAAACAAAGTATTAGACTTTAAAAGTAATGGGATTGATATGATCAAACTACTCGCCTTGCTAGAGATGCTCAATATGCTGCAGAGGATCACTCTCGTAATCAACGAACTCGTCGGCACCTAACGAAAGAATGAAAAGAACCAATAAAAACAAAGAACACCGAAAAGGCTAAAAAACCAACTTCAGCGAAAAGCCACAAAATTCTTACAACGGGTAGAGCATGATTTTTAAGGAATTTAGCAATAAGAACCAATTGAATTGGATGCTCAATGCTAAAGTTATGGCCAAAACAAGTTTGGCCGGTTGGAAAAATGTTGAAAAATTCACCTCAGGTACTGTTCACCCGAAATTAAATTTTTAGCATAAATTTCTAGAAAGGTGTTGCACCTAAAATTTTTATGGTAAACAGAGCACCACATGAGATGAACAACACAATTGAATTCACCTCATTTGGAGCTAGGATACATTTTCTATGATTTTACAAAGACATGAAAAGGAGCACAAAATAAATACAACCACAAAAATAGTAGCATGCCTAAAACCTATTCTACAATTAAGCACACTAACAGAGGAAACCAACAAACTTGGTTTCACTCAAAAAGGAGCTATAGAGAAAAACTTATGCATTTTTCAAGTTAAAACAATTTTTAATGTAACAAATAAAGGTAAGTTGAAATTAAATCTACTAACAAATTTTTCTGGAGCAAAACTAACCTTCCAACCATTTTTAGATTAAAGCTTAGTTAAAACCAGAACTAACAAAATTTGAATCAACTAAAAAGGAGCTAAAACGAAATAGTTAAGCAATTTTGAAGGTTAATACAATTTTCAGTTTACAAATAAAGCTTATCGGGTTTTTTAAACAAACTAACTTAAACCGGAAAACATGGACCGTTGAGATTGAATCCAACGGCCCACGTGAACGAACACGCCACAGCCGCGGAGGCCTATGAGCCAACCATTGGATTTAGATCCAACGGTCCATATCGAAGAAGTTCGGATGGTCGAGCGTTCCAACGAACGTGGGCCGTTGATCACGAGATGGATGGCTCAGATCAAGGTGACGTTCGGACGGTCCGACGCTCCAGCGAATCGAGCCACAGATCAAGAAATGGACGGCCAACGCTACGGGGAGGTCCGGGGGTCCGAAGGTCCCACAGATCTCAACTGTAGATCTCAAAATGGACGGCTGACGTTCGGTGGTCCGAACGTTCACAGCGATCTAGATCGTTGGATCTAGATCGTTGGATCTAGATCGGACGGTGAAGGTTCAGTGGTCCGAACATCCCACACGATCTAAGTCGTAGATCCAGAAATGAACGGCTGAGGTTTGGTGGTCCGAACATTCAAACAAATCCGGGTCGTTGATCTCGAAATCGGCGGTCCACGATCAACAAAGTGTTGCGCACATGCCCGAGAGGGTTTAAGTGGCGCTGGACCCACATGTCAGCGACGCTTAGCCAATTTAGGACACCCATTAACTGCTAAACCAATCATTAGCCTAATTAATGGAGGATCTTTGTCCTAATGACAACGCCTTTTTCTGTCTTGGCGTCCGAAACGTAAACCGAGGGCACTCAAGGCTCATGCCAAGCAACTCCGATCCGCGGCGTGAGCTAAAGGTAGGAATGGGTTCGCAGTAGCATTGCGCACCCATGGAGGTAACCTCGGCAATGGTCTTGGAACCTAGAATAGCGACAATGGGAGAAGAACGGCGGCGACAAGCACGGCCGAAAGATAAAAAGCAAAAGAGCTCCGCAGCAGTCCACAAAAGCGAGTGCCCAAGCAACTATGGACTACTAGGGAGCTACCTTAACGCTCGAGAGGCAAGGAGATGGGCGGAGCTGCTCCGCGACGAAGCACAGCGCCGGCGACGGAGAAGATGATGCGGAGAAGGCGGCCTGAGCAAAAAGAGCGAGACCGGGTCATCAAGATAGCTTCAAAAGGGCTCAAGGATGGTCCATGAGCAAGTAATTGAAGAGAGGAGGTCCTTACCGGAGTTGAGGAAGAAAGGGTATGAACTCGGCCGAATTTGAACAAACCCCAAATTTGACAATCTCTGTGAATGCCAAACAAAATTAAGTTAGGGGAAATGCTCAAAAAGGTGAGGGGCGCAAAGTGACGTGAAAGGAATAGCAACTGAACCACTGGAGCACTAGCGGCGAAGAAGCTTGCTCTGGCCGACAATGGCGATTAGGGGTTCTTTGGTGTTTGAGCTCAAGCAACCCGAGAGAAAGCTTGAGCAGAGCTGGAAATGGATCCAAGAAGGGATTCAAGGGCCTTTTATAGCCAGAGGAGCAAGAATGGAGCTAGGGCAAGCTTCAAGATGAGCTTGGTCCATGGCTCTGCCATGGGCGAGCCGAGGAGACAGGAGTAGCTAAGGAACGGCGACTTTGGGGCGAAAGCTGACCAACATTAAATGCTAGCAGCAAAGAGCCGTTGAAGGACGCCAAGGAGGTGACCAGGTGCTGCTGCCCACTCCATGGCGCTCTGGCACACACGCACGCGCGCGAGGAAGAGGAAGATGACCAGGATTGGCGAGGGCCCACCGGTCAGCGAGACAACCAAAAAGGCTCGAGCCCGAAGTGAACTAAAGGGTTGAGCCAAACCAATTGATTCGGGTCAAAGATCTTGACCGTTAGATCAGAATCCAATGGCCACGATGCATGTGCCACATTTGAAGCTGGTTCGGTGCAGCTAAGAGGTTGGGTTCGAACCAAGACAAAGGTTGGGCTCGAGTCTGACTTGAGTCCAACAGAAGTTGATTAGGGTTTTGAAATTGAAGCTGAAACTTTGAGGGATTTTTAGAGATAGCAAACTAACTCCAAAAATTCTGAATTTGGACTGGAGGTTCCTCACTCCAGGATAAACCTTGTGTAAATTTTCCAAGGGTTTTTATGCACAGCATTTTTCTCCAGAAATTCATCAATGCTTGTTCTAGGGTTTGACCAAGAGTCAAACTGGTTTGACTGCCCCTTAAAAATTATCAAATAATTTCTAAAAATTATAAAAATTTTCAGAGGAGTCACACAGTAGCCCTAGAACCAAGGGAAAATATTTCTAGAGGTTGCACACAAGATTTTCAAGAAGGAGGTCATGACTGTAGTCAGTTGGAGGTTTAAGTTTTTGAATTCCACAATTCCTTTACAAGAATTACAGAAAAGTTCAAAAACTTCAAGATGCAAGAAATTTTTAATTTCTACTCATTTTCTTACATTTGAAACACACACCCAGATTTGGGATGTTACATGCAGTCTGCTGGGACTTGGGAGCTGGCTGCTGCACGAGTGCATCGTAGCAAAAGGCAAAAGCATTAGCAAGCACGGCTGCACGGGACGGAAGCACTGCACCAAGCAGTAGCACAAAGCCACAAACAAGCAGTGGCCACTCCAGCCTCCAGGTCTCCAGCACCCAGTAGCCTTTGCCCTTTGGTGCTTTGCTGCTGCCACTGCCAAATGCCAATTGATGAATTGAGTGATGGGCCTATGAGGTTGCGACTGTGAGATGGGCTCGTGGGCCTAGCGTGTCTTCGCGAGATCGTGCGGCGCGGCGAGTGGTCGAGCCGGACCCGAATACGACTACCAAGCATAGAACAAAAGCAGTTGCTCGGTTTTCGTGAGTTTTTCGAAAAAACAAATTTTGGAAAACCGATCAATCTGGGTCAAAACCGAAGTTGAGCAGTTGATTCGGTTTGAAATGTTGCAGCCCTAGTTCTAAACCATAGACCCTAAAAGCAAGAGACTACGTCGGCTCGGTTCGCTTCAAAGACTGTCCATGTAATTGGGCCGAAAAAACCGGACAACCTGATCAGTTTTTTTATGTAACCACTGAACCAGCCGGCTATCAACGAACCAAGCGGCTTTTGTCTATGACCTTGTTACCTCTCGTTCAGACCGATAGGCTGCAATACAATCAGTAGTAAAATAGGGAACTATATAGGTTGGGATGTTGTTGGACCGAAAAGGCGACTAGAGGGGGGTGAATAGGAGCACGCTCACTTTTTCACTTTGATCAAATTCAACACAAATTTCACTCCAGTAGCTATGGAAGCTATGAAGATCAATATACCAGTATAGCGGAAGACTAGTATTGAATCCAATCCAAAATCCCCAAAGCAAAAGACCAAAACAGATAAACACAAACCCTGATCAAGAGGGTCGGATGACCTCGAGCAAAAGTCGGTCCGACCTTGGTGGGTGACCTCGAGCAAAAGTGCGATCGACCTCGAGCACGATGAACAAAGACAAACGGCGAAAACTAAAACTCAAATCGGTCTAACTTTTGATCCGTAAGGCCAAACTCCACGAAATTTGAGACACACATTCTCTATAATATTAGGAACCTATTCCAATCAAAGATCACAGAGATCCATGCCAAAGTTCCTATCTTTTTCAGTTTGAACGAAGAGTGCTCCAAAACCGAGCAAAAATCGAAATATGATCTAGAGACTTGCTCGTGGGTGATTGATGATCAAGATTACCCTAGATGGGTTCCCACATGTCATAGCAAGTTAGATCATGGCAAGAAACTAAGCAAAAACTCGCGAATCAAAGAAAGACTCAAAATCACCAAATAGAGATAAAGAAAGCAAATAGACTCATCTTTGAGAGAACTTTCTTTGGATTGATTTGATATGGTATTGGTTTACAGCCACTCCATCAATGAAGGACAAAGACTCAATACATGAGCACGAAATCAAATCCAACTCTCTAGAACCCTAACCTCCACTAATCATCTCCCTAAGCAAACTAGGGTTTCAAAACAATGAAAGGGTTGAAGGGGGTGCAGCCACCTCCCTCCTCTATTTATAGTGGAGGCTAAACCTTCTAGAAGAGTTAACCTAATGGGCTCCCGTTAAGGCCCACACACAAACGGGTCACATACGCACGTATTTTAAAGCGTCATCTTCATCTCCTCTTGACCTAATCCGCTTCATCATGTGTCGTCTTGCGCCGAGGTTTGGCAAAAGGTCACCAAGGCGGTATTTGGTAAAATTACCAAAATACCCCTTCTCGATCTTTTTGCAAAGACTGAGTCCCATCTTCGTGAAGCACCTCCATGGTTCGCCACGTGTAGGTTGATCCAACGGCTCTCATCATGTCGGCAAGTCTCTCCCATCCGGCTCCCACCAAAACCACCATGGCACTTGCACCGATCCTGCACCGCTTGATCCAACCCGTCGCACCGAACGTCCGGTTCGATCACCTTTGTCCCTTTTGCGCCATGCTTGACTCCATTAACTTCACCCGGTATCCCCGATCATTCTGGACCTCAGCTCTCCAAGCTTAGTCCCGATCATCCTCGCCGTTGACCGTCATTGACCTCAAAGCAACTTGCACAACAATAGACAAAGAAATCGATTCCGAGAACAAGTTCTTCACAACTTGACCCACGTTAATCAAAATATACATCATGCAACACATATGCCATGAAACCCATGAACTTGACCTAACCCAACACTCATCGCCACTTTAGGCCGATGAACAACACAAAATCGGTCAGACCACCATTGAATGGCCGGTCGGCCCGACTCCCACAACGCCGGCGACGATGGCGGTCGGCTCGATCAAGACCCCAATGCTTGCCCGACCGCGACCGCTTTGCTCAACAACTTTTCAAACTTCGACAAAAACGCGTGTTTCGACAGATCGTTAACGACATTGCCAATTATAACATCATCCTAAGATCGTGCACATATCCCTATGATATCCACAGATGTTTTTAGGGTTATTCTTTCACAGCCCCCTCCATCCAAGCTCATAGCCATCAGGCATCGGCGATCGCTACGGCGATTCGTCGTCGCAGGGGACGAGGGATCAGCCCATCAACACCGGAGAAAGGTCACGGGATGGCGGGAGTTTGGCGACACCGGTCGGGTGGCGATGTGCCGACGTGGTGTCGTGGACTCGTGGAAGGATCTAGTGGGCCTTTGGTGAAGGCCCATTCATTCCTAAATTCCAAAGCATGCATGGTTTAGTCTCTCTCGTTTGGACCTCCCCTCAGTTCAGACCCCCTTCTCGGTTGGTCTCCTGCGTGGTCCGAACACTGTGATCCCATCAGACCTCTTCGGGAGATCCTCTTGGACCTCCCTTGGAGAACGTGGTCAAAGCTGAAGACCAAAATGTAATCAGAATATGATAAATTCTGCTTAATTACCATTAATTGGTTTTTAATTAGCAGTTAACAGTGTTTCTAATGTGTGCTTTATTGAGCAATTACTAGAGAGTAATTGACTCGACCCTTAAAAGGTTTTCGAGAGGTCCAGACCAAATGAGATCTTTTTCCATTCCAATTATTATTATTATTCCTCTCTGTTCTCTTGTGCTGGAGGGTTGTGCTGTTTGAACCAAGCTGTTTGAGCATCTCATCATAAACCGTTTTGTTGCTTCCGTTGTTATCCCAGTCACAGGTTCTGCTTCAATCCATTTTGTGAACGTATCAATAGCCACAAAAAGGAACTCGAAGCCTCCTGGAGCTTTGGGGAACGGTCCTAGGATATCAAGACCCCAAGTTGCAAAAGGCCAAGATAGATGTATCGTTTGTAAAGCCTGAGCTGGTTGATGTATTTGCCTGCTATGAAATTGGCATTGAGCACATTTTTTAACCAACTCTTTAGCATCGTAAAGGGTTGTTGGCCAGTAAAAACCTTGTCGAAAAGCCTTACCGACCAGCGTTCTGTAGGAAGCATGATTTCCACAGATGCCATCATGTATGTCGTGAAGGAGTGTTAATCCTTCGCTCTACGGAATGCATCGCATGAGCACCCCTTGAGTACCTCGTTTATAGAGGACTCCTTCAACCAAAGTATATATTTTGGCTTTTCGGGATAAACGATCTGCCTCGAGATCGTCTTGAATCTTGAACCCTTCTGAAGATATTCATAGATAGGCGTCATCCATGTATCCTCGTATTCTAGAGAGCCGTCTCAATAGGAGGTGTCTCGGTTCATCGACCCGATGGCGGCTTCAGAGTTGTTCAAGAAGACTCCTTTTGGTACTACAGATCGGGAAGAAGCTATTCGAGCAAGCCGGTGATGCGAGGAAATTATCCTTCGAGGATGAATTGTACCTCGAAACCTAAAAAATGCTTTTCTAGCTTTCGCGCTTCCGATAAGTACCGAGACATTGTCGGTTAGAAACCTTGGTACTCTTTTCCGATTTGATTCACGACTAGTTGAGAGTCTCCTCTCACGAGTAGTCGACGAATTGAGCGCTTTTCATTTGCTTTCGTATACCGACTAACAAACCTTCAGATACGCCACATTGTTAGTGGCACGAAAGTTTAATTGTATGGCATACTTTAAGGTCTCTCCGGTAGGAGATACCAGACCACCCGACCCAAAGCCACTTAAAGTAAGCGACCCGTCAAAGTACATAAATCCAATTGGTCGTGGAATCGTCTTGGGGATCTGAGCGAGTTCAGATTTGTCATTTCGGCGACAAAGTCTGCCAAGATCTGGGATTTAACGGCCGTTCGGGACACGAAATGGATGTCAAACTCCCCAAGTTCGACTGACCATTTTGCCATGCGTCTCGCTGTTTCCCTATTCTGGAGGATCGCTCCCAAGGGAAACTCAGACGACACAGCTATTTTGTGCACCAGAAAATAATGCCCCAGTTTTCTCGAAGACATGAGGAGGGCATATAGAAGCTTTTGGACCTGAGGGTAACGCTCCTTAGGCCCGTGTAAGACTTCACTTACGTAGTAAACCGGTCGTTATACGTTTTCACATTCTCGACTAATCTTTGCGCTTCTTGCCTATGGCGTGGCAGCTAGGTAAATTAAGAGTGTTTCTTCTGATCTCGGAGAGACCATAATAGGAGCACTCGTAAGGTACCTCTTGACATCCTCAAAGGCAGCGTTTGCCTCTTTCGACCACTC
Source organism: Phyllostachys edulis (assembly GCA_036346405.1). Classification (NCBI taxonomy): domain Eukaryota; kingdom Viridiplantae; phylum Streptophyta; class Magnoliopsida; order Poales; family Poaceae; genus Phyllostachys; species Phyllostachys edulis. The sequence continues at coordinate 6,224,987 of CM070550.1, read as the reverse complement.
GAAACCTTCGTGTTTCCTAAGAAGTTTAAAGAAAGGTAGTCCCTTTTCTCCTAGTCGTGCGATGAAACGACTTAAAGCCGCTATGCACCCCGTGAGTTTCTGGACTTCTTTCCTTGTGGTCGGAGGGCGCATTTGGAGAATGGCCTTTATCTTTTCTAGATTTGCTTCGATTCCTCGTATAGATACTAAGAATCCAAGCAATTTTCCTGAAGAGATTCCGAACACACACTTCTCAGGATTGAGTTTTAAGCGATTTTTTCTGAGGTTGTCGAATGTTTCTTGTAGGTCGGTAATATGATTAAGTCCCTTCATGCTTTTAACGACTAGATCATCAACATAGGCCTCTAGATTTCGGCCTAGTTGAGATGAAAAAGTCAATTGCATCAAGCGTTGAAAAGAAGCACTGGCATTTTTTAGACCAAATGGCATTTTGACATAGCAAAATATACCAAATGGTGTAATAAATGCAGTCTTTTCTTCATCGTCTAGACACATATTGATCTGGTGATATCCAGAATATGCATCTAGAAAACTTAACATTTCACAACCTGCAGTAGAATCAACCAACTGATCGATGCGAGGTAAAGGAAAATCGTCTTTTGGACAAGCTTTATTAAGATCGATAAAGTCTCGCGATATCGCCATTTGCCGTTTGACTTTCTAACCATTACAGATTAGCCAACCATTACGGATGATTAACCTCTCTTATAAAGCCCGCTTTAAGTAGCTTATCAATTGATTTGATAGCATCTCGTCGATCGGGGGCAAATCTCCGTAATTTTTGTTTTACTGTACTTTGTCGGTAGTAAAGCTAGCATGTGCTCGATCACCTCCACAGGGACTCGGGCATGTCGGATGCTTGCCACGCGAAGACATCTGCGTTAGCTCGGAGGAAGGCGATGAGGCGTCTTCCTATTTGGGGTCGGAAGTTTCCCCAATGCGAGCATCTTCGAGGGCTCCCTGTGTCGGAGGAACCTCTTTGACCTTGTCGTTCGACCGGTCGACTTTAGGCCGACTTGCTAGTCGAAGGTGACTTTCTTCTCGGTGGTATTTGTCCAACCATCTCAAGGGATCGGCGGTCGCGGTATCGCCATCTTCTTGTCACAATGAATTGTGATTACTCTTTTGAGACTTGGCATCTTAATACATTGATATCCATAATGAGTAACCATTAAGAATTTTGCCAAAGTTGGTCGTCCGAGTATGGCGTTATATCTTGATCGAAATCGACCACATCAAAGGAGATTTTCTCTGTCCTGAAATTACTTGGTGAACCAAATGTTAAAGGAAGAGAAACTTGACCAATCGGTTTGGCCGAAGATCCCGGTACGATTCCATGGAAAGAGTATCGTACCGGTCTTACCTTAGTCCTGGGTACTTGCATTTCGTCCAGGGCACTCGTAAATAAAATATTTAACGAGCTGCCACCATCAACCAAAACTCGATTGACCCGACAATTGTTGATGGTGGGTTCGACCACGATCGGATACCGACACGTCGAGTCGAAATGTCGAGCGATCACCCTTCTCAAAGGAGATGGTAACTTCTGACCACTTCGGTAATTTATTGACAAGAGGAGGATCTATGGAGTTTACCTCACGTTCAGCAGCTTTAAGCTGTCGCTTTGATTCGTATGCCGATGATCCTCCATAGATGTGCTCGACGGTGTGTTGCGGATCCTGGAACGGCATCTCCTCCTCGTCATCTGAAGTCTTATGACCACTCGTTTGTCCTACCTGCTCGAGAGTAGGAAGTGGTCCTTTGCCGTTGTAGTAGTCTTCAAGTTTTCGTTGAAAGACCCATGGCAGTTCTTGAAGGTCATGTCCCTCCTTTATATGGAAAGGACACCACCTAGGTTTATCATTTTTCCGATCGGGGCGCTTACCTTTGCCTCGGTCGGAGTGTGGCTTGGAGGTGCGTGGCTCTTTATCATTCACAGCCAAGACCTCCTTGGGCTGGCTTGGAGTTTTTGACCCTTCGCCTTGTTCTTGGACTTTTTGCTTTCTTATCTTTCTTCTTACCAATATCGCTTTGGCTCTCGAGAGGTATTGTTTTCTCGATCGATTGTGTTGTTCCACTCGAGCCTCGAGGCGATCGCATATCGATAAGCCATCTCAAAGAGTTCGATGACGATGGTAGGCGGATTTAAAGCAATATCTTCGTTATTCTTCTCTGCGGACTCCTTGCTTGAAAGCCACGATGACAGATGAATCGAAACTTAGGAATTGAATTACGAACTGACTAAAGCGCTTGATGAATTGGCGCAAGGTCTCGTTGTCGCTTCTGCCTCATCGATTACAAGTCGTCCTCCTTCCTGAGGCGATTGTAAGTGCCCCGAAAGTTTGCCAATGAAGATCGCAGAGGTGTTGCCAAGAATGAATTGACTCGAGTGGTTGGTTCAATAACCACGATCGGCGGACCCTTGAGCACGGTTGGAAGGTAATTTGCCATCACATGTTCTCCTCCTCCTGCGCTCGGACAATTTGTTGTGTAGATTTGAAGAAATTCGATAGGATTTTGGGATCTATCAAATTTCTCCATGTTCACCGGGTCGAAAGCGAGGTGGCGGTGAACGACTTGAAGATCAAGCGAGTGCGGACATCCATAATAACTTCTTGGCGCCTCCTTTGTAGAAAAGAAGGGTTGATATCATCGGTGGTCGTACTCGGCGATACCCGATAATAGGTTGACTGACTGTAATAGGTCTCGGCCCTCGAGGAATACTCCTCGTAGTTCATCCGATTAATGTTCGTCGATTCCTTTGTGGTGATATGATCGATCGACCGGTAGTCAAGAAGTCGTATTACTCGATTTCTGAATGATCTTGCGAGGTGCTTCCACTTTTGCCATCGTGACCGAAGCCTTTGTGCGATCTCCTCAACGAAGAGGTCGTGCCGGCCTTCGGCGGCGAGCTCGAGTTGGATTCTCGAGCAAATCAGCGATGTCTTTGGAGTTCTTGAGCTTCCTCGACCGATATTGAATCGCCTAAACTCTTCTAGGCCGCAATCTTCCTTCGTCGAGTAGCTTCAAGATCTTCCTGTCGGACTCTTGAGACGCCTCAATGTAGTCTTGAGTATGTCGAGGATTTTCTTGGCGTTCATGAAGGTGTTGGTCGTGTCCGCCATCGGTGGTGTTCTTGCCCTTGCCATGAGGCGTAGTGCATGATCTTGGGGCGTCTCCATCTCGGTTTCTAGGAGAGTGACCTTGATCGAGGGAAGGACGAAGACCTCCGTTGATGATTCTTACTTGCGCCGAGGCCTCCCCGCTTGAGGAGTAGTCGAAAGACACCATCGGCGACTTAGAGTAATCCCTCGGTAGGGGAACTCCGGTTATCTTGATCTCCGTCGGCGGTGGGATCTGCGGAGAGATGGTCGAATTTGTAGGAAAAGCATGCTTGATCCCGCTCTCTCTGGCGTCATCCGGAGAGAGAGAATCACTAGATGCTGGTGAAGTCCTGGAATTGTGGCTTCCAGAACTTGCCTCACCAAGTCGGACCGCCTTAGGGGGACTCGGACACTTCGAGGTAAAACTCTCGTCGTGTCGTGAGTCCACCTGGGTGTAGTCCTGGTCAGATTGACCCTTGTCCTTTGAGAGGGTAGATTCCTCTCTTGGGCGTCTTGTTGTGGGGATATGGATCCTCCTCAACTCCATCACGCACATTGTCTCCTGGATCTGCGGGAAGATCACCGGAGGCAAGCGGCGGATGCTATTGGATGAGTCATCACTCGGCTCGTAATCGAAACCGGTATCCATGTCGACGTCTGCGTAATCTACCAAGTCGAACCAGTTCTCCTCGTTCCATTCTCCGCCATGAGTGCGTGAGATTTGGAAAAGCGAGAGAATATGTTGACAAGAGATTAGGAAGATCCCCACGATCGGCGCCAACCGCCGGTGTTTTAGAACCGAACTTACGTAAAGATTGTTTGATTCGGGGTCTCTGGAATGAAATCACGCAGAGATTGACACGAGGATTTTTATACGAGTTCAGGCCTTCTCCGGAGAATAATAACCCTACTCTGTGTGTATGGTATTGAGTGTGTTACGAACAACCGGGGAAAAACTAAGACTATTACAGATGATAGTGCTTGTCTTCCCGATGGCTTTGATTTCATCTCCTTTCCTTCTCGAATTGCCCTTATATAGTGCGTGAAGGAGTGGCGGTTTCTCCAGTGGAGGCGCCTCATCACATTCATAGCAGGTGCATGTTGGCAATAATCATTGGCGTATAACTCCTTCACGTTACCTATGACTATATATCAGAGATAATGGAGCATTACATGCTATTACTTCGCAGAGTAACAGCGTATATTGGCTATTTGAATTCCTTAATCAATTGGACCCACTTGTCTGTAGGTTTAATTAATCATAAGGTGGTCGTAGGTGACCTGGTCGTAGAAGAACTTACGACCATGAGGTAGTCGTAGCAATACTTACGACTATGGGGGTGGTCGTAGAAGAACTTACGACCATGAAGTAGTCGTAGCAATACCTACGACTATGGGGGTGGTCGTAGAAGAACTTACGACCACCTAGTAGGCTCCTCCCTTATAACATTAAGGGGTATACTCTGGGTCCATATGACATCATATTTACCCATAATGAAAATTATAGATGAAATATAAAATGAGGATTATTAGATCCTCGTCATCTAGCCCCCCAGCTTCAAGTGAAAGCAACTTACTTGGTAAAAGAGTTATGGATGGTCTTACGGCCACGAGAGAGTCGTAAAAAGATGGTCGAAGGCAAAACTCTTCGACATTCGTGTACTACTTTGACCAGAAATATGCTTGGTCAAGAAAGTTACTTACGACTATCAAATAGTCGTAGAACATTCCTAGGATCACGAGGTGGTCGTAGTATGGTGATCGGAAGAAAAACCTTTCCGATTGACATTTCTTTTGGTCAAAAAGATCTGACCAAGGAAATAATTTCGCTTGAGGTGTGAAACGAACCTAATTTCCTGAGCGGACAAGTTAGGGAATTGCAAACAACTCCGTTAATTACATCGTTGAAGCGGTTCGAAGCGGTGGCAACCTTTGGAATGCCACGCCTTGATTTCAAGGTTCACGGTTGTAAATACTTCTGGGGTAAGACTTAAGTTCATACTCTTCCCCAAATCGATCCTTTGTTAAATCGAGTTCTTGTCTTCTCCGCCACTAACAAAAATCTCCTTTTACGAGAGAAATGGGTGGGAGAGTCGTAGAGTGGGCGAATCGAAGATGGATGAAGTGAAGATTCAAGCTCTAGTTGACGCCGGGAAGATTCCAGAGAAAGTCCTCGTGGAGTGGTTCACGGCGTATAAGGAGCATTGGCCGTCGGGGGAGAATGATCAAATCCCCGTCTTCCAGGCGTATTGTGAGTGTGGCCTTCGATTGCCGGCTCACCCCTTTCTCACACTTATACTTGAGTATTTTGGAGTAGAATTGGTAAACCTTGGTCCCAATTCCATCACAATGCTAAGCGTATTTGTATATCTATGTGAGGCATACCTGGGAATTTCAGCAGACCTTGAGCTCTTTCAATACTTTTATGGAATGGCTCGACAAACTGGGATTGCTGGAAGTTGTGGTTTGAAGCTCCATAATGGGAAGTCAAAGGAGTATATTCAGATGTTCACTAGGTCTTCGTGACCGGGATGGAGGAAGAGGTGGTAAGTCACTATTTTTTGTAGTCGTTTTCGACTTGACTATTTACATAGTGATTACGGGGTTTGTCGTGGAAAAACTCACGACTAGGTACCAGTCGTAAAAGGCTTACGACCAGGTGCTTTGTTGTAAGAGAACTTACGACTAGATCCATGGTCGTAGAAGAACTTACGACTGGATCGATGGTTGTAGAAGAACTTACAACCAATTTGATAATGTTCATGTCCACTTTTAACCTTTACAGGTTAAATAGTGACGAAAAGATTTTGGCCGACTCGCTCGATTATGAGAAAGAGGAGTCGAGAAAGCTATGTGAACACGTAGAATTCCTCTTGAAGAAGGTTAAAGAAGCTAACTCTGCAACTGAAGAAATGCAGGAAAAGATAAACAGTAAGTCTTGGACTTAGAATTTGCTTATATTGTTGATTTTACGATTGATGCCTCTTTTCGTAAAAAGAAGATGATCTGAGGCGACTTCAGATGAAGTTAAGGATAAAAGCTGTGGTTATTCGCGAGCTTTTTCGTATATCAAAGAGAAGGATCGAAATTGAGAGGTGAGATCTCGCCTATCGTAAGCATTTCTTTTCTGCGGTCCATTACGAGTTCCCTTCCTTTTCTAATTCTCGTTTCTTTTTTAGAAATGGACCTTGAACTGGGAAGACTCAAAAATGAACTTAGGGATAAGACTTTGATTTATAACGAGACTGTCCGCATTGCTAAAGCAAATGCAGAGGAAGTCAAGTTATGGAAGAATCGACATCTTTGAGGCCGCTCGTTTCTCATAATCGTAAATCGAAGTTAGATTCTCGTCTAGCGGTAAGAAATTCTTTTACCTGTGACTATTTTATTCTCTCCTCTAGAAGTTTATTTACTCGACCAGTCTTATTCTTTTCAGAACAAGTATCTATCTGGGTCCCTTATGTATCTATCTGGTGCCACAAGACCTGACATATCATTTGCTGTGAGCAAATTAAGTCGGTTTATTTCTAACCTAGGAGATGATCACTGGGAGGCACTAAGAGAGTGTTGCGTTACTTGAGAGGCACAACCTCATATAGAATTCACTATACTGGGTATCCATCTGTATTTGAAGGATATAGTGATTCAAACTAGATCTCTGATGCAGATGAGATCAAAGCTACAAGTGGGTATGTGTTTACCCTTGCAGGTGCTGTAGTTTCATGGAGGTCGTGTAAACAGACCATATTGATAAGGTCAACCATGGAAGCAGAACTTATAGCACTAGACACGACTCTTCGTTGAAATTTGAATGGCTTCTGAGCTTCGTTGGACTTACCACCGTTGAGAAACCAATACCGCAATCCTAATGTACTATGATAATCAAGCGGTGTTGATTAAGGTTACAAGTAATAAGGATAACATGAAGTCCTCGGACATGTGAAGCGTGGCTTAAATCACGTAAAAACCGAGGAACTCTCGAGTAATTCTCAGAAATTATATCTGGTGAGAAAAATCATGCACCCTTTCACAAAGGGGCTAGCATGGAAGGCGATTTCCGTTGCATCTATGGACATGGGAATGAGGCCTATTGGAGTTACAACTCAACAGTAACCCATACCTTTTTGATCGGAAATCCCGTGACTTAGGCAATGGGAAAAACAAGTTGATGTTTGAACAAGATGGTACATTTTAATAAAATATGTATTCGTGTCTTGATAGTCAAAGTACTCTCAATTGTATGGAAGAGGATGGCTTAAAGCCTTAAAGTATTCTAGTGTCCAATGAGGGAAACAGGTATTAGCCTACAGGATACCTAGAATGAATAAACCTACTTGAGCTTAACTGAGGTCGCAGTTCATGATAATAGGGGCATTCTCTAGAAAGCTTATGAGCAGATAAGGGAGCATGACCATATAAAGCTCCGGTTAGGCTTGGTTCTTTGATAGCCTAGTATCAGTTGAGATTTCAAGTGAAATCTAATCACGAAAGACTGTGAATTCAAGGCATAGTCCATTCATCAGTTGTGAGAAGATGAATCTTGTTATTCTAGGTGAAAGTTCAACCCGTACGGGACTTACACTGAAAGACTGACATATTAACAACTCTTCAGCATAAAAGTCTTTATCTTACTCTTTGCTGATTGCCTTGGAATTGGTGGGGGATTGTTAGAATTAGGCCCTTATTTGTAAAGGCCCATTCATTCCTAAATTCCAAAGCATGCATGGTTTAGTCTATCTCGTTTGGACCTCCTCTTAGTCCAGACCTCTCTCTCGATTGGTCTCCTGGGTGGTCCTGGAAGACCTCCTGAGTGGTCTCCGGGGTGGTCGTGGAAGACCTCCTGGATGGTCCTGGAAAACCTCCTGGATGGTCTCGGGGTGGTCGTGGAAGATCTCCGGGTGGTCTCCAGGTGGTCGTGGAAGACCTCCTGGGTGGTCGTGGAAGAGGGTGGTCCTGAGAGACCTCTTGGAAGACCTCTCGGGTAGTCCTGGAAGAGGTCTTCTTGGACCTCCCTTGTCTGTGTGGAGATCCTCTTGGACCTCCAAGAGATCTGTTGGACCTCCCTTGGATCACTCCAAGAGAGTGTGGTCGGAACACTGTGGTCCTATTGGACCTCTTCGGGAGAACCTCTTGGACCTCCCTTGGAGAACGTGGTCAAAGCTGAAGACCAACGTGTAATTAGGATATGATAAATTCTGCTTAATTACCATTAATTGGTTTTTAATTAGCGATTACGGTGTTCTAATGTGTACTTTATTAGCGATTACTAGAGAGTAATTATTTCGACCCTTAAAAGGTTTTCGAGAGGTCCGCACGGATGAGATCTTTTTCCATTCCAATTATTATTATTATTCCTCTCTGTTCTCTTGTCTTTGGAGGATTGTCTTTATTTGAACCAAGCCGTCCCTTCTTCTCGGCGTGCAGGGAAGAAGGGTGAGCGGATCTCCGAACCATTGTCGCAGAGTTCACCGCACGAGGCAATAAGGTTTAGGCGGCAAGAATCGCTAACGACAACTTCTTCTTCTGCGACATCTACAATCTGCACTACATCGAGCTGCCTTCGCTTCTGTTCTTCATCGAGCCATATAGTAAGTTGGTCATAATGACCGGTTTATTCTGTTATAATCTTAATGTTGAGTATGTTTAGAAGTACAATAAGTTGTCTGCTGTTAGTATCGTTTTATGCATCTGTTGTTTTAAGTAATCTTTGCCTCAAAATAAAATATGGAATTAAAATGTTGTCCACATTTTCAATAGTAGGTTGCGTGGAAGAGGAGAGGGCGATGGTGTTAGCCAACTGATAATTGGTGTGGAGGGGTGATTACTCGGACACAGACACGGGGTGTCGAAATCTAAAATAATCTAATTAATTAAGGTGATGTCATTTAAAAATCTCAAAAATAGAAAAATAATCTAAAAAATCCGAAATAAGCTGCCAATTTTCTTCTCTTTTGAAACAATATAAATATCTCAAATAACACATGACATCCCATGCAAAACACCATACAATATTATATTATCAGTTAGTACCATACACAAAATTCCCATTGCATCTACCGCTACTAGACCTGTTCACGGGTGGCCCAGCCTAGCGGCCCAATCCAGACTGGGCTCAGGGCTTGAATTCAGGCAAAGCCGTGAAATGCAATTAAAATAATATTAATAAACTATTTTTTATTCTCAAAATAAATTAAATATTAATTTTTATTCCAAAAAAATAAAATAATATTTTTAAATGAAAGAATGTATTTTTTTTTTTTTTCGGGCTGCCACCAAGACCGGCTTTTAGGTGCGGCCCTGTTTGAATAGGTCTAACCGCTACTTCTATACTCAAAAGAGAAGAAAAAATAAACAAAAAAAATGGTGCTGGCAGATGAATCTCAGATTTTTTTTATTGCTACTGTGCTCAAGAAAATTCTAAAATTTCTAGAATTTTCACCTTTCTTTCTTCTTTTCTTCCCCTTTCTTCTTTTCTTTTTCTCTCCCATGTTTCCTTTTTCATTCTCCACCCTTATCTTTCTTTTCCACCTGACTCCTTTCTTTCTCTTTGTCTCTCATGCACGCAGCCAACCCCACCTCCTCTCTGCCCACATGGCGCCGCCTGCACTCTCTCCTACTCCCTCCCTCTTTCCTCTGCCTTCTCTCTCTCCTGCATGCAGCCAACCACATCACCTCTTCGTCTGTGTTGCCGTTGTCGTCGCCTGCTCTCTTTATCTATCTCCTACCCCCTCCCTCTCTCTCCTCCACCTACCCCTCCCTCCCTCCTCTCTCTCTCTCTCTCTCTGCACTCTAGCACCGTCGCCACCCAATGCCACACGCCCCAGTTGCCACGTGGCCATCTTCGGCGGTGGAACTCACCTGTCGGCACGCGTGGACTGGGGAGGTGGGTGGCAGACGCGCCACCACCACCAACTTTAATATTTAAGATAGTAAAGATAAAGATACACTGATGGCTTCTTTTTACGCTCAAAGGATTCTTCATAAACTCCAACTGGCTAGTTCTCAACACCTAGTGTACAATCATCACAAACAAGGTCCAAAGGAAGAGTGACAAAGCTTGGGAGCATTGTACACATATTATTGATCAGAATGGAAAAAAGAAGATTAAATGCATGCACTGCCATGAGATATTCCAAGGAGGATGAATTTGTCGATTTAAGCTACATTTAGCCGGTGTCAAAGGAAACGTGAAACCATGTAAGAAGGTTGATGCTGAGACTAGCTATGAAATGAAGCAAAATATGGAGGCTTGTGCTACAAAGAAAAAGAAGACACAAGAAGCATACGAGAAGATAATACATACGGGCCAGAGCCACAAGAAGCGGGTGAATATGGAGTTTTTTTAATTTATTTTTAATCTATTTTTAAAAATATTTTAAAGACAACATCTTCCTAACTTTATTTTTGATTCTGACTCATTTGGTCACGCCATGACCCGTAGCGTAACCAAACTGTGTTGTCATGCCACCGACGGCGATGTGGCAAAACCTGCCACGATAGCCCTCCGAACCAACACACATCTGTTTTTGGGCTAAGTCCTGTCACGCCAAGAGGAGTAGCGTGACAGCACTCGTTTGCCACGCCAAGATCCGTGGCTTGACAACGTGTTTTTGCCACGTCACACGTTGTAGCGTGACCAAAAGGGTCTGAATTAGAAATAAAGTTAGAGAGGTATTATCTTTAAAATAGTTTTTTAAAATGGATTAAAAAAGCTCGTGAATATGATGCAAATCCACATAATCCACCTACTATTCGTACTTCAAATACTAAAGGAGCTCCTGCTGGTGGTGGGCAAAGTCGACTTGTTGGAGTTGGATCCAGCAGAGTAAGAGGTAGTACTCGTGTAATTGGTAAGTTCTTCGTCCCTAGGACTAATCCAGGGGATCAACCTACAATAAAAAGTGTGCCGGATGTGAGAGGAATTGGACCTTGTTTGAGCACATACACTCGAAAAAAAAACAAACTTGAGCATCAAAGGTTGAATGATCTTGTTTATGCCCATTACAACCTAAGCTGCACCAAAGGTACTATTTCCTTGTAAATTTGCATTCACTATCCTGTTGTTGGCTCTCTCTTTTCTTTTTTTTTTGGAATTAGACATGTTTGTCAAATGGCTCACCATTATGCCCAAAATGCCTACTCGAAATTATGACCCAATAAATGTGGAGGGCATTGGGAAGGGTAATGAAGGATGGATTTTATAAGATAATCCAAGCCGTCTTACTGTTGAAGAGCTATAAACTTTTCGAAAGGAATTGTCATCAGTCCACATAAGCAATGCTAACGGTGATGTCTTGTGAAATCATAGTCATTCGATCATATGTGTAACATCCCCAATTTTCAGAATTGTTAAACTCTTCACAACTGTCTAGGATGTGCATTTGCGAAGTAAACAATATCTCAAGCAAGATTTCGATTACAGCAAAAGTCAACATTTTATTACACAAGGATAAAGCTTAACAGTCAGTTTTTACACTAACACGGGCATTCAAGCACAAATTTAATATAATACAAGACAAAAGAACTTTAAACCGTAGGCACACTTGAGCGCAGTCGAGACCTAAAGAATGCAATCACCGCTGTCTGGTGATCCTGCCAAAGCCTTCTTCATCAAGATCCTTGAGATTTTTCCATATTTCCTCTGTAGATTATTTTGCAGATTATGCAATAATGAGTACAACTTCCGTACTCAACAAGTCACATAGAAAAGCTAAATAATTACATGCAAGGAGTTCAATGGATGGTTAGGGTTTACCTTAACAGGCATATGTGGATGCAATTTGCAGTTAAAGCAGTTTATCTTTAAAACAGTAAAACAATAATAAATAATAACATTAGAGGTTTATCAACAAACTCAATTACCAACTTACCATCTCAAAAACTCTACTTATGCCGCACGTATTGGAATCACCCATTAACACAGCTTCATTAACTAGAAGCATGGCGTATTCGAATACCTTTAATTAAACACTCTGCAGAGTTGCCCAACATTACCCGCAAGATATCTCAAACTCATACTGTCAAGCTATAGACACGCAACATGTTAGCATGCGACTGAGTTTGGGATAACAAAATATTTTCACTACTCAACCTTTCTAGCCTCTACCCGGTAGGTTTTAACTCTATACAGCCCTCAGGAGACTCCACCGGCCCCAGTGGATCTTGCACCCCTATGCTGACGGCACCTACCATTATGTAGACTACCGAGTGTCCCTTCAAGCCCACTCCTGTCACACCCCAGTTCCGCAACTACTCTATCACACAAGAGCAGTTGCTTGTCCTGTAGATATTCAATCGGATGAGCAGTGTATTAAACTATGGAGTAATGACCACGCTTGTGGTTGAGCGGTTTTCTGTATCGGTCGCTTGGCACAAGGTTCTTGTCCTTACTTGTCATCCAGTGAGGCTATGGCCCAACACCAACTCGTGGCTATCCACCTCCAGATCTCACTGATGACTCACTTTTAACACAAGTCTATTGGGTTGTCCAACTTTCTGGACACAACCCTTAACTCTCCACCAAAACCATTGGCGAACTATCAATACTCTTTTCAGGATTATACACATTTGTGATAAAGCTACTTATATAGATAATATTTTATGTGAACTTGTCAAGGTGAATATGGCCTCTAAGTGTTGGATATTTGTCAAGGTGAATATGACCTACAAGTGCTAGGTGGGTTTGTCTATAGAGTAATATGATTTATCTAATTATCATGGCATTCAAAAGTATTACTTGAATATTTAAAGTAAATGGCACAAATACAATGATGAAAGTAATAATAAATATATGAAATGTGGGTTCAAAATGATCAATGAATGCAACTTGCCTTCTTGCACAAAATTCTATAGATACTGGTCTTTTCCAGCGTCTTCCGGAGTCTGGTTGTCAAAGTCGTGACCTAACGAGAAGCAATACAATAAAATAATCCAAATAAAATACGACTCGACAAGGAATAAGCTAGGAACAACATGCAAGTAAATAAATCCGGAAAAGAAACATAAAAGAAGGTGGTGTGGAGTATAGGTATTTATTTGGTGTCTAATTGGACTGAACGAAGTTGAGATTTGGATTTACTAGCTTGAAACGGTCGAAATGGATATAAAGTGTCAAATTAGGGTTTCGGGCGAAAAAGTGCCGGATAGTGAATAGTAGTAGGATTCACTGTTTTGGTTAATGAACAATAAATGATTTGAACAGTGAATGGGTTTCACTGTTTTTGGATCATGAACAGTGTTTTTGATTTTTGAGTGGGCAGTAAAGAAACTATTGTGCATTGAACAGTAACAGGCCAGATTGTTTTGAACAGTAAATGGTTGGGCCATTTATTGCGCCCACTGACTGTTTGGCGAGCCATAAAGGCCTAGCCACCCAAATAACAGGAGCTTTGAGCATGCTTGAAGGCCAACAAGATTCGCCCTGAGCCGACGGCCATGCGAGGGCGGGGGTGATGAGGTGAGTATCACTGACTCAAGGGGATTCCATTTTGGGGTTTTGAGAAGGTAGAGGGGCACGAGAATGGTGTGACGATGTGAGTGGTGGCCGGCCGGAGCAGAGGACGAGGCCGGTGGCGCTACGACGGTGCTCTGGTCAGGGCGAAGAGTGTGAGAGCATCAGTGGGGTGGTAGGAGCTCGGGATTGGTGGTGTGGGTGCTCGGGGAGGTCCGAGGCAATGTGGTGGCGTGAGCCATGAAGGAGGCGGCGGTAAGGGGCGGTGCCAGCGAGGCTCCGACGGGGTTGGGAGGTGGGGAAGGTGGGGGGAGAGAGCAGAGGGATGAGGTGAAGCTTACTGCGACGTCAATTTGGAGGTTGAGTGGGCGGTGGTGGCGAATTGGTGCAGGTTTGCCGCAAAAGAAGAAGCGTGAGGCGACGATTTCTTCAAAATTGGCCGGCTCCAGAGAGGGAGGAAGCAAATGGAAGGTGCTGGAGGGAGGGATGAGGAGCGAGGTGCACTCAGGAGGGACTTTTATAGGCCGGGGAAGGAGGTGACGCCAGTAGGACGGCGGCAACAGGGAGGCGACGTGGTTGGGTAGGCGGTTGTTGGGCGGCGCTGAGAGAGGAGAGGTGGCAGCATGGGCAGGGTGAGGTGAAGGCAGCAAAGGCGGTAGAAGGCTATAGAGGCGATACGGTGGCGCGGTGATTTATTAACCAATGGACCAAAGCGAAATAGTGCCATGTGAGAGCAATATAGATAAGGGAAGGGCACTTTGGGAATAAGCAGGGCAAAGTGAGAGGTGCCAGCCGAATCCCCCATGCCTCATAAGCCTTCCCCCTCACAGAGTCCCACAAAGCCACATATGTTCATTTATTTCCCCAACCAAGAGCTCCCCCACAAGCTTCATTTCTCAGCCAAAATACATCCCCCCAGTCAAAGCCTCACAAGTCCTCTTTCACCAGCACACCCAAGCACACAGCCACACCACACCACACAAGCCCCTGATCCCCAAGTCACAACCACCAGAGCAAGCAAGCAAGCCCTACTGCCCTAGTCACAATCAAAGTGTGGACATCATGAGGATATGCTCATGATCTTAAGTGATGTTACAATTGGCAATTTGGTTGAAGGTTTGTTGGATTTTTTGTTTTTCAGAAAGTTTCAGCAATTGTTAGGTATATCGGTAGTATTAGGGTATAAACCACGGTATTACCATAGTGCGGTATGACCGCAGGAGTAAAGCGGAACTACCGCAAGTCACTTTGTCGCATAGGATTCCTTGTGAGTCGTTTGATTGATATCGGACGGTTGAAATCGAGATGAACTTTCGGACCACCGCACAGTGCTCAGATCTGACGGTTTAGACTCATGGTCCGAACGACCAAGTTGATCTGGAACATCCACGTGTCAAATGAGTTCTTTCCGTAGCCTTTGAGTGATTTCATGTAGCGGTAGTACCGCAAGGTAAAGGCGTTAGTACTGCACTTAGGTATGACCGTTTTGATTGCGGTATGGAAATTCCAGAAGCGGTGTTTTTTGGAAGTTTTAAGTTCTTTCAAGTAGCGGTACGACCGCAATCTTGAATCTTGTTAGTCTGGGAACGACTTGGTGGTAGTACCAGATTTGCATCGATTGTTGATTCTCTCAGAGAATTGATTATGGGTTAGGCCATATCCATGTTTATCTATGCATATGTATTGCATATTGCATGTTTTGAGCTAACGTGGGTCAAGTTGTGAATAACTTGTTCTCGGAGACGATTTCTTGGTCTATTGCTGTGCAGGTGGCATACAAGTCAATGACGGTCAACGGCGATGAGGATCAGGACTAGGCTTGGAGAGTTGAGGTCCGGAATGATCAAGGATGCCGGGTGAGATCAGGAGACTCAAGCATGACGCAGAATGGACAAGGTGATCGAACGGGCAGTTCGATGCGACTGGTTGGATCAAGCGGCGTGAGGGTCGATGCAAGTGCCTTGGTGGTTCCGGTGGGATCCGGACGGGAGAGACTTGCCGACATGATGAGAGCCGTTGAGTAACCTACACGTGGCGAAGCAGGTGATTGCTTCGACAAGATTGGACTCGGTTCTTGGAGAAGGATCGAGAAGGGGTATTTTGGTAACTTCACCAAATACCGCCATTGTGATCTCTTGGCTAAACCGCGGCACAGGTTGGCATTTGGAAAAGCGGTTTAGGTCAAGTGAAGACGAAGATAGCGCTTTGAGATGTGTGCGTGTGTTTAATCCATTGTGTGTTAGGGTTTAATGGGTGCCCTAAGTGGAATATTCCTAGATGCTAGCCTCCACTATATAAGGCTTGATGCTGTGTTCAGCAATGGATAGAGAATGCACGGGAGAAACCCTAGTTTGGTCTTAGGGTTTGGAGAGCTAGGGTTCTAGGGATGGATTGAGTGTGGCTCATGTATTGAGTTTTGTCCTCCAAGTTGGAGTGGCTGTAAACACCAATCTCCTATCTTCAATCAATCGAAGTATGTTCTCCAAGTCGAGTCTTTCCTGTTCTTGCACTCTTGTTTGATGATTTGGTGCTTTTGTTGATCCACTGCTTTTCTCTTGAATCTTTCTGTTGATCTTGCTTGCTGTGACTTGTAGGAGACCATCTAAGGTCATCTTGATCATCCATAGCCCACGAGCAAGCCTAGGATCGGATTTGGGTATTTGAATTGGTTTTGAACCGATCTTCATCAAATCTGAAAAAGGTCAGATCTTTGTCATGGATCTGTTGAATAGATGATTGGAATAGGTTCTTGATATCCTCTACAGGATATGTTTCAAGTTTGATAGGGTTTGGTTGGATAAATCGCAAGTTGATCATTCTTTTGGTTTTGTTTCTCTGCTGTCGGCAAGAACATCAGAATAATCGGTCATACCGCACTATGAACCGCGGTAGTTCCACGCCCATAACGGCGGTAGTACCGATTTCTGCTTCTCATCCATCTCTTACCTTAGTGATGACTGTTGGTCCAGGCTAGCTCTTGCACTTAGACACTGTTGGCCCTTCTAGAGTCCAGTCTGCAGGTGGGAAATGGTATGTGCTTGTGATAGTGGATGATTTCTCCAGGTATTCATGGGTTTATTTTCTGGTTTCTAAGGACGAGGCTTTTGGCTTCTTTAGAGAATTGGTCTTTAGACTGGTTGTTGACCTTCCTGGAGCTTTGAGAGCCGTTAGGAGTGACAATGGGATAGAATTCAAGAACTCTTCCTTTGCCACTTTCTCGCGATAGGGAATTGAGCACCGCTTCTCTTCACCTAGAGTTCCCCAAACAGAATGATGTTGTAGAGAGGAAGAACAAGACCCTTGTAGAGATGGCCAGGACCATGCTAGATGAGTATAGTACACCTAGGAGGTTTTGGGCTGAGGCGATCTCTAATGCTTGTTATGTGTCAAATAGAGTTTTCTTGAGATCTATGATTGGCAAAACTTCTTTTGAGCTTGGATTTGGTCATAGACCTAAAGTCTCTCATTTCAATATTTTTGGTTGCAAATGCTTCATTCTTAAACATGGCAACCTGGATAAATTTGAATCAAGATGTTCTGATGGCATTTTTCTTGGATATTCTGCTCATTCTCGTGGCTATCGTGTATTTAATTTGGACACTAACAAAACTGTTGAGATTTGCGAAGTCACTTTTGATGAGACTAGTCCTGGTACTAGACCCGATGATGCAGATACACAGGTTTCTGAGAGCATCTTCGTCGATGACGACTCTGAGGATGAGGACCCAATCCATCCTCTAGTCACTTCTGAGATGGTTAGAGAGCCTGCTTCTACTTCTCTAGTTTTAGCTGAGCAGCCTCCTCCTACCTTCACCGACGATGTGAGTGGCTCTGCTCCTACCTCCACAGATCATGAGGTAGAGGCCACTTCTGCACCAGGACCTCCTCGTCACATTCAGCGACAGCATCCACCTGAGTAGATGATTGGGGATCTTAATGAGCGAGTCATTCGCTCCAGGTTCATTTCTCCTGATTCTCATGCACATTCTGCTTTTGTCACGTCTTTTGAACCCCGAGATGTCACCCATGCTTTATTTGATTCCTTTTGGGTCAATGCCATGCATGAAGAGCTTGAAAATTTTGAAAGAAATCAAGTCTGGACCTTAGTTGAACCTCCACCTAATCACAATGTAATTGGAACAAAATGGGTTTTCAAGAATAAGCAAAGTGAGGATGGGTTGGTAGTTCACAACAAGGCTAGGCTTGTAGCTCAAGGTTATTCCCAGGTAGAAGGCTTAGACTTTGAAGAGATCTTTGCTCCTGTAGCTAAATTAGAAGCCATTCGTATTTTGTTAGCATTTGCGGTATATAAGGGCTTTAAGCTTTTTCAAATGGATGTCAAAAATGCTTTCCTTAATGGTTTCATAGAAGAATATGTCTTTGTCAAGCAACCTCCTGGTTTTGAAAATCACAAGTTCTCAAACCATGTTTTTAAACTCTCCAATGTCTTGTATGGATTGAAACAAGCTCCTAGAGCTTGGTATGATAGGCTTAAGAGTTTCTTGCTTAAAAAATGATTTCAAAATAAGAATGGTAGATAAAACCTTGTTCACTCTCAGGCATGGCAGTGACTTTCTATTGGTTCAGATTTATGTGGATGATATCATATTCGGTGGTTCTTCTCATGCTTTGGTGTCCAAAATTTCAGATTCTATGATCAGGGAATTCGAGATGAGCATTATGGGCGAACTGACTTTCTTCCTTAGTTTTCAAGTCAAGCAACTGAAAGAAGGTACCATCATTCATCAAAGTAAGTACACAAAGGATCTTTTTGGTAACCCGATATGGGAAGCGAGAGGCCAATGTCTACTCCCATTGCCACATCCACCGTCTTTGGACCACGATGAGGATGGAGAGCCTCTGTGGACGGAAGTACTGCAAAGACATGATTGGCTCTCTCCTCTACCTCACGGCATCGAGGCCGGACATACAATCCGCTGTGTGCCTGTACGCTCGATTTCAAGTTTCCCCTCATGTCTCTCATCGTCAAGCAGTGCGTCGCATTTTAGGTACCTTCAGGACACTCTTGATTTTGGACTTTGGTATTCTTTTGATTCTGCTCTATCTATTCGGGCTTTTTCTAATGCTGATTTTGCTGGGTGTAGAGTGGATAGGAAGAGTACTTCTGGCACTTGTCATTTCTTAGGCACATCTCTTATCTCTTAGTCTTCTAGGAAACAGCCCTCTATTGCATAGTCCATTCGCCGAGGTCGAGTATATAGTCTATGACGATGAGTTGCTCTCAGGTTCTTTGGATCTTATCTACTCTTCGGGACTATGGGTTGTCTTTGGGTAGTGTTCCTCTTTTCTGTGACAACACTTCTGGCATTAACATTGCCAAAAACCTAATGCAACACTCACGGACCAAGCACATTGACATTCGATATCATTTCCTTAGAGATCATGAAGAAGGGTGATGTGATGCTTCACTTTGTAGAGTCTGAGAAGTAAGTTGCGGATATTTTCACTAAGGCTCTTGATTCTTCTCGTTTTGTTTCTTTACGGGGAGATTTGGGGGGGTTATTAGTCCTCTTGGCCTGTTTTGGGGGGGAGTTGGCTCTTTTGCATTCATTGTACCATAATGCATTTTAAATTCAGCAACTTGTATTGTAATATAAACTTGTGGAGCTTTAATTATTATCCTTGTGTGGCATGATTTCATGCTTTATACCTTGCCATGTCTTGTGCAAGTTTGCTAGATTTCTTTTATGGCTTTTCTTGTATAGCTTAGCTTTTGCCATGCTAGCTGTATTATCTGTGAGCAAATTGAATCAAAACATGACTTGTTGGATCTTGTGACTAGTTTTGCCATAGTGATCCTCTCATGATTTATGCCATGTCATATAGGCTAAATTGAGTCTTGAACTTACTTTGAGTTTTAAAATTGAGCTATGATAGTTTTTAAGTCAAGCAAATGAAAACTGAGTTTTTCTGTACAAAAAAACTGATCTCACCAATTCTTTCTCGTGGGACGGCTTGCCATTGCACTAGGCATGAACTCAGGGGAGTTTTGGATGACCTAGACCACTCTTTTAAGCTTCTTGCTTGAGATGGTCGCGGCAAGACTTGAGATCTAGCACAATGCTAAGAAAACAAATTGTCAATTGGTTGAAGTTTAGAAGGTAGTTGTGGATGGCTCCTAGTCCAGGACTTGCTTTCCTAAGATAAGACCAAAAATTTTCAGCAAAATGCTTAATGTGCTAAATTCCACATGCTTGAACCAATTAATTCATAATTGAACTCATAATGCTCAAAATTGACTCATTTTCTAGTTTCTAGGCTCCATTTTGCTTATAGACATGGCTTGACTCATTTTTGGATACCTTTAGTTAAACTATGATCTTAAGCACCTTGTCATGTTACCAATTCTTTTAATCTCAGATTATTGCTATTTTGGTTTTAGCTTTGCTGTACATGTCTTGCCATGATGAAACATAGCTTTTTCACATAATATGGCTTGGTGTAATACTTGTATAGTCCTCATGGATAATCTTCATGGCTCGGTTGCTAAAAATTAAAAAAAAATGAAAAAATTGAAAAACTGCAGCCATTCCATGTCAACTTGATGACTCCAATGTCAAAGGGGGAGAAAAATTGATAAAAATGTTGTTTTGCTTCTGGAAATATTTGGGAGTTTTCCTTGTTTTATGTTATATTGAAAACTTGCTCTTTCATTTGGACCTTAAGTGAGTTTTTTTTTTGTCTCGTTTCTAGAATTTGAAGCTTTCTTGACTTCTTCTGCCTTATCTCACTTGTTGAAGGTATTCTGAAGCCAACTTGGTCATTTCTTTGCAATCACTTGCTTTTAGGACCAAGTTGTGCCTTTATGCGAAAAACTTGTTTCTTTTACTTTCAAACCTCAAAATATTGATTTTTGAAAAATTGCCAATGTGTTCATCAAGGGGGAGATTGTGGACATCATGAGGATATGCTCATGATCTTAAGTGATGTTACAATTGGCAATTTGGTTGAAGGTTTGTTGGATTTCCTGTTTTTCAGAAAGTTTCAGCAATTGTCAGGTATATCGGTAGTACCGGGGTATAAACCACGGTATGACCGCAGGAGTAAAGCGGAACTACTGCAAGTCACTTTGTCGCATAGGATTCCTTGTGAGTCGTTTGATTGATATCGGACGGCTGAAATCGAGATGAACTTTCGGACCACCGCACAGTGCTCAGATCTGACGGTTTAGACTCATGGTCCGAACGACCAAGTTGATCTGGAACGTCCACGTGTCAAATGAGTTCTTTCCGTAGGCTTTGAGTGATTTCATGTAGCGGTAGTACCGCAAGGTAAAGGCGTTAGTACCGCACTTAGGTATGACCGTTTTGATTGCGGTATGGAAATTCCAGAAGCGATGTTTTTTGGAAGTTTTAAGTTCTTTCAAGTAGCGGTACGACCGCAATGCTGAATGCGGTAGTACCGGGAATGACTTGGTGGTAGTACCGTATTTGCACTGATTGTTGATTCTCTCAGAGAATTGATTATGGGTTAGGCCATATCCATGTTTATCTATGCATATGTATTGCATATTGCATGTTTTGAGCTAACGTGGGTCAAGTTGTGAATAACTTGTTCTCGGAGACGATTTCTTGGTCTATTGCTGTGCAGGTGGCTTGCAAGTCAATGACGGTCAACGGCGATGAGGATCAGGACTAGGCTTGGAGAGTTGAGATCCGGAACGATCAAGGATGCCGGGTGAGTTTAGGAGACTCAAGCATGACGCAGAATGGACAAGGTGATCGAACGGGCAGTTCGATGCGACTGGTTGGATCAAGCGGCGTGGGGGTCGGTGCAAGTGCCTTGGTGGTTCCGGTGGGATCCGGACGGAAGAGACTTGCCGACATGATGAGAGCCGTTGATTAACCTACACGTGGCGAAGCAGGTGATTGCTTCGACAAGATTGGACTTGGTTCTTGGAGAAGGATCGAGAAGGGGTATTTTGGTAACTTCACCAAATACCGCCATTGTGATCTCTTGGCTAAACCGCGGCGCAGGTCGGCGTTTGGAAAAGCGGTTTAGGTCAAGTGAAGACGAAGACAACGCTTTGAGATGCGTGCGTGTGTTTAACCCATTGTGTGTTAAGGTTTAATGGGTGCCCTAAGTGGAATATTCCTAGATGCTAGCCTCCACTATATAAGGCTTGATGCTGTGTTCAGTAATGGGCAGAGAATGCACGGGAGAAACCCTAGTTTGGTCTTAGGGTTTGGGGAGCTAGGGTTCTAGGGATTGATTGAGTGTGGCTCATGTATTGAGTTTTGTCCTCCAAGTTGGAGTGGCTGTAAACACCAATCTCCTATCTTCAATCAATCGAAGTATGTTCTCCAAGTCGAGTCTTTCCTGTTCTTGCACTTCTGTTTGATGATTTGATGCTTTTGTTGATCCACTGCTTTTCTCTTGAATCTTTCTGTTGATCTTGCTTGTTGTGACTTGTGGGAGACCATCTAAGGTCATCTTGATCATTCATAGCCCACGAGCAAGCCTAGGATCGGATTTGGGTATTTGAATTGGTTTTGAACCGATCTTCATCAAATTTGAAAAAGGTCAGATCTTTGTCATGGATCTGTTGAATAGATGATTGGAATAGGTTCCTGATATCCTCTAGAGGATATGTTTCAAGTTTGATAGGGGTTGGTTGGATAAATCGCAAGTTGATCATTCTTTTGGTTTTGTTTCTCTGCTGTCGACAAGAACATCAGGATAATCGGTCATACCACATTATGAACTGCGGTAGTACCACGCCCAAAACGGCAGTAGTACCAATTTCGGTAATTATTCAGCAGAGTTTCTGTTTTTACTTGCTGTTCTTTGGGGTTTGCAAAAATATTTTGTGCTCCTATTCAACCCCCCTTCTAGTCGCCTTTCCGGTCCTACACAAAGTCAATCCATCTCCATCCACTCCCAGTTCATCGCCCAAGAACAAGCTATTCACAAAGCCAAAGGAAGCAAGCCAACATCACCACACTCCACTGCCTCCACATGGCAAGGTGAGGACAAAGAGCAAACTAGCACCCACTTGCAACGCCCTGATTTTCTGAGCCTTTTTGAAAATTTTCAAAAATAAAAATAACCATTTGATTTTGTTGAAGTTCTAAAACTTAACTTGAGATTTTGGAATTTAAAAGTGATTTAAATGACTAAATGAAACTTCAACTAATCCAAAAGTCTGGTTTATTTTGAGTTTATTGGAGTTCTCTGGTGTTGGATTTCTCTTTCTCTGTTCATTCCGACCTCCCTCTCGTTTGGATCTCCCCTTCTGTCCAGACCCCCCGCCTCTTGTTCCAAGACCTTTTGGGTGGTCCTAGGAGACCTCCGGGTGGTCCTCGACACCGATCACGACCTCCCCTTCGGTCACGACCTCCCTTTGGGTCATGACGTCCGCTTGCGTCACGACCACCCCTTGGGTCACTGTAGTGTCCCAAGTTTTCTGAGTTTCTGAGTCTTGCATTTCTGAGTTTGTCGGTGTTTTAGGACCGAACTTACATAAATGTTGTTTGATTCGGGGGTTCCTCTAGGCTCAAAATCACACAGAGATGGAGACTCGAGGATTTTTATACAGGTTCGGGCCTTCTCCTGGGAAAATAACAACCCTACTCCTGTGTGTATGTATTGAGTATGCTGAATTACAAGATGGAACCAAAGACCAGAGTGTTGTGCTTCTGATGATCTCTGGATCGCCTGATTGTCTGATGATTACGCCTTTTATATGATCCTCAAGGTGTACCGCTTCGCCTCGATGTAAAGATCCTTAATGTCCCGATTATTGAGCCGTTCTTCAAGGTTATTATAGGAGTAGTAACGTTCCCATGCTGCCAGACAGTTATCACCATAACAAAGGAGTTAAAATCGTGCCATTATTCTAGAGAATAACCGCGTAATTTACTACCCATATTTTGAATATGGTGCGGAAGATTCCCTGATCGACTAGACCCACATGTTTGTAAGCCCTGTCGATTAGGGTCTGGTCGTAGAAGAGCATACAACCAGGTGGCGGTCGTAGAAGATCTTACGAACACAGACTGATCGTAGAAGAACTTACGATCATGGGATAGTCGTAGAAGGACTTACGATTATAGGGTAGTCGTAAGAGGACTTACGACTACTAGGTGGTCGTAGGAGAACTTATGACCTTTAGCTTCTCCCTTATAGCTATTAAGGGGTATACTCAAGAGTTACATGACGTAATTATTACCCATAATATGAATTATAGATATATAATAAAATGAGGATTGTTATATCCTCGTCATCTAGCCCCCTAGCTTAAGCGAAAATAACGTACTTGGAGAAGAAGCAGTAGATGGTCTTACGATCAATAGATGGTCGAAGGAAAGACTCTTCGACTAGTGCTTCATTTGACCAGAAATTTACTTGGTCAAGAAAATTGTAGGATAATCTTGTGACTTACAAGGTGGTCGTAAAGAAATTCTCCAAACACCAAGTGGTCACAGCACCGTGGTTGGAAGTAAAATCTATCCAATCGCTGTTATACTTTACCAGAAAAGACTTGGTCAAGAAGGTAATTTCGCTTGAGGTGTAAAGACTGACCTGATTTTCTCGAGCAAACAAATTTAAGAATCCCAATCGACTCCCTCAAGTCTGTCTGTTGGAGCGGTTCCCGAAACGTTGGTAACCTTTGGGTAGCCATGTCTTTTCAACTTCAATCGTGCGGTTATAAATTTTCACCGTAGGTGAGAATAAGGTCTTTTACCTTCCCCAAATCGCTCTTGTTGTTCAAGCTTTCGAATTCTCCACCGCCGACCAAATCGAGCCCGACCCTCTTCGTCCATATGTCCCATGTATTTCTAATTCCCTAAATGCATGCGTGTACCGTCCTTAGTTCGTTAGTCTGCTTGCCATGTAATTCCTTGTCGGATCAAATGTCGTATTGTTATCGTTGCACCATTTCTCCAAAGTTCATCGTGTATGAATTTCCTAGCGCATCGCAATATCACTTACCTTCGTAGTTACGAATCATTGTTACCTCTATCGTCCTCACAAAATTCTTCAGAAATTATGCGCACTAAAACAACATACGACGATCACAAAATATTATTGCGAATCTCACAAATTTCATACCCTTCTAATTCTATGAAAATAATAAACAGACCAACCAACTTTGTCACCCCCCTTTTTTTTTAAAAAAAATTACTTCATACAACAGAATTTCCTAAATGTAATACCTAATACATGTATCATTTATTCTAACATAATTATCCTAATAGGATTTACTAAATACCAGATTTGCTATCTCAAATCGCCTAGTGGTTGAACGACTTTAAGTAAGTCGCTCAACCACTGGACGACTTAGTGAAACCAAGCGGCTCTAATGCTTGGCGCTCTGTGGTTGGACGACTTTATCTAGTCGTCTAACCATTGGGTGACTAGACAAAGTCGCCTAACTGTACGACTGATGATTATTTCTGACAAAAAATAATATAATATTATTTCTGCAATTTCAAATAAAAAATAAATTAGTTTTCAAAAAAGTTCTTCAAATTTGGCCTGCCATGTTTCGCCCCGATCGTTCCAAAGTCCAAACTTCCAACTCGACCCGACCCCACCAGGGCAACCTCTTTCCTCGTCATCACTTGTCGCTGGGTACCGCACGACCAATTCCTGACCTCGCCTCACCACCACCACGAGCGCTCCGCTCCGCTCCTCAGGCTCGCCGCTATGCTGATAGGCTCTAAATCTCAATGATATAACCAACGTCCCTTCCACCTTTCGAGACCTTTTGCTCCCCCTCTGCACCTCTCTCGCGTCCTCTCCTCCCCACGCGCGCGCGGCGGCGAGATCTAGGGTTGGACGCGCCCGGCGAAGATGAGCAGCCCCCATGGCGGCCTCGACGACCAGATCGAGCGGCTCACGCAGTGCAAGCCCCTCCCCGAGCCCGAGGTAACGGCCCCTCCTCCGCCGCCCTCGTGCCTCCCTCTCGTCTCGGTTGGGGGTGGGTGGGTTTCGCCAGATCTGGCGGAATTGCGGGCCGCCGGGCGGGGTTCCGGGGGAGATCGGCCCTGAGACGGCGCTCGGCTCCTCTTCGTGGTTTGCTTACGCGGAAATGGGTTGCAGTGGCTGTTGTTCAGTTGTTTCTGCGGTTGTTGGGTTGTTACGAGCTGGGCTTGCGATTATGAGCGAAGCTGGGTGTTGCTCTCCGGTGTGGAATAAGGTTTGCGTTCCGCGGATTTAGGTGCGGCGAGAAACGCAGAACTAATTGCTGCTCAAGGGTCCCTACGGATTTGGCAACATTATGCTATTAATACGTCTGCATTAGCTGAAACATTCTCCGTGATAGTTGGTGCCCGCTGAATTTTGGCTTCTGGTCGATCGATGTTTTGGGGTAAAAATGGAGGAGTCAAGCCGGGAGAATGTTGAGGGGGCTATGGCTCCTCCAAACTGTTAGATATCAACCTTCGGCCTAATCGATACCTTTCTTAGATTACCTGTACAATTAATAGTTAGGTGACCATTAATTTGTTCTGAGTCTGGAGTATTTATCATACAGGTTAGAGCACTCTGCGAGAAGGCTAAGGAGATATTAATGGAGGAGAGCAACGTTCAGGTACGCCGTTTTGTATCTCTAAGTTGTCTGCCTTGACTTGAATCATCAAATGCTTTTTTAGGATGAGCCAGAACCTCTTGTTTGGGCCTGGTTTTGTTCATCGCATTTGATGCGCACCATTTGGGTGTTAATGGTTCAAGAGAAAGCCACAAGGTAAATGTCATGCTAGTTGAATGAACAAGACAAGAATATCTTATGCCGTATAGGATAAGGTTATCTGTACAATACTGGTCTTTCCAACTGTAGACTGTACTGGTGCCATCTGTTAAGAATTAAGATGTATTCTGCCCCATAGAAAAGAAATTTTTAAGGCCCTTTTTTTAGCTCATTTGGTAAAATGCTTTCCAAGGAAAAACTTCCTGAATTTATTTTGTCTATATCTCCCAACTTTTTTTTTCTTGGATAGTTGCTGCGATGATATTTATTGACTAGCTATTTTAGGTAATATGAAGTATCAAGTAATGGAGCCTATGGAACATGGGTTGACATTTGACAAGAACAAATGTTTCATGTTGACTGTGCAAGAATCATTACTTGTTAGGCTGATAGGCTCTTATTGTCGTCATGGATCTTTACTGAGATCGCTAGACACATTCATCTAAGTTCAAATTTTATGGTAACTGGAGACTTAAAATAACTTGAATAGGTTGGTCAGATCGATGAGAAGTTAAAATTAAAGAATAAAGTGCCAATAATATTCTGAGGAGATTTGCAATGCACTTCCTGAGGACTAAATACCTATATGCTTCCTATTGCGGAAGTTGGTCTAGCTATTTGGTTCCAGTGTACAACTGCAAAGCTAACTTCTTGTCACCGTTGCTACGGCAGCACATTATCACTTTTGGACACTAATATATAATCACTTTGTAATAAGGACAAAAACATAGGTTGTAACATGGATGGTCTGAGATGACTGCGCTAATGAATAACAATCTGGTTATATACTCGCAACTCATGAGGAAGATGAGTGATGACTGCTGCACTGCAAATGCTTAAAATAACACTTTCTTCTGTGTGAAATGTTTAATACTAATATGTCATGATGCATTAGGAGCACCTTTTGTTTTGCGAAGTCACTATAGCAATATATGTTAGACTAGCAACAATGATGGTTAGGAAAAAATGTCCAAATTTTTTTTACGAGTGTTAGCGACTAGTGAGTTTTTGTCAGCTACTTTGTTCCTATCCTTGTTTTGCTGAGCACATGCGCATATGCTTTAAAAATGGTTATATATTTTTCAGTAGCTTGTTTTTTTTTCACGTTTGTTTGGGGAAAAAAACTCCATGCGGGCAAATACTATTTTACTAAAAGTAGAAGTAGGAAGGCACATGCTATTTCGACCAGTTCAAATTCCATACCAAACTGGGTCTCCTTCATGCCTGGCCTCAAACTGCTAAGAATGAGCTCGGCCGTAAGCCCAATATATTAGCATTTAGCAGTTTCATGGCCAGAAGCCCAGCACCACAACATTGCAATAGGTATGGAACCCGCCTAATTATATAGCAATATTAAAAGTGCTAAGTTCGAATAACACTAACCAGAAGAAGTTCCAGTATGTAGCAAGAATACACTATCGATTTTCTACCCTTTATATTAAGCACAAGTTCCCTAAAACAACAAACTACATAAATCGGGCAAGATCAGAATCAAGCAACCAAATCTTTGAGATAGAGATGAGAAAATATACACTATAGTGATGTACTGATGCACACACCTTCTTTCCTGAATACATGGGTTTAGGAAAAATGAAAGGATCTTGAACTCCAGCAGCTCAAAGATAACATGGCCACAGTTTGGGCATGACATCTGCCTCTCGCTCCCTAGGTTTGTATGCGTTCACGAGAAATGGGGATGGGATAGATATTGCACCTGCTGCTAGGGCAAGACCTGAATACCACAGAGAAGGATAGTGGGCTAAGGTTGTTGGGCTGCATCATTTATACGAATTTATACCCTGTATAGAGCACACACTGAGCCTGGCCTACAAGGCTGTCCTAAGCAAAGCCTGGCCCTGGCCCAAAACTTCCAATAGGCTCAAAGGCTTGGCCCAAGTAAGCCCAGAAAATCTGAGCTGTAATGCGCGCGAGCAGTTCTAATGCAATTGTACTTATTTTATTTTGTTTAGGCCCTTAAGATATCTGTCACATGTTTGGAATTATGTTCCTTTTTGTGCAAAGGACACATCATGCATAGCTATGTAAGTTGTAACCAAATTGGTCAATGGTGATCAAACTGTTGAAGCACCAGTTCATCACTTCATGGATTAGACTGATTTGCCACTGGTTGAAGCTTGTATGTGTTATTAAATGTTACATTTTAGCTACTCCATACTATCATTGATTTTTATTGTGATCGTATGTATCTTAATCTCCACATCATTGCGAACCAAGTACCCAATTGTCTATTTGCTTGGCTATTGCATGGTTATTAAGGCGAGGCGAGACGAGGTGGTCCACCCCCTCACACCTTTTAAGCGGTAAGGCGTAAGGCGAGGCGACGCCTTACTCTCGTCATAAGGCGCCAAGGCAGCGAATAAAATGAACATTTTAGCAGTACATGTACCTTGTTGCCAATTCTTGAGCTCATGTAGCACCCACCCCCCTTTCCAATTGCTCTTCTCCCATGTAGCATCCACCCCTCTTGCAAGTTTCAATATATAGATTGTTATACATGTAATAGATACAAATTGTATTCCAATTAATTGATTAAATACGGATTGAGTGACATACCTTGTTGACAATCTCTCCTCCCTTCTCTTCTCCCAAGCAACAATGTGCATGAATAATGAGCAACATAAGTTCACAATAACAATTAAGTGAATCCGAGAATTAAATATGAGCAACATAACAAATTAACAAGCACGATATAAGCGACATAAGACCACACAAATAACATAGGTGATAAGTCCACAATCGTATAGTAGTCTAATAGCATAGTAGTAGTCCATAACACAAAAGTAGCATAGTCCAACTCTCTCATCTCTCAATATTCATCGTCGAACTCATTGGGATTGTTGGTAGAATTTAAGTTTTCTCCACCATCTTCGGTAGCATTGGGAGCTTCGTCACAATCGCTCACATCCGCATCATCATGTGGATCTTCTTCCTCATCTTCTTCATTGCCTGAATCCGAGTCTTGCCCTTGCTCATCTAAGCCATCTTCTTCAACCACCATTGTTGTAGATCTTGGACGCCTTTGGAAGGCCGTAGGCTCACCAGGAGTATACGTATTAGCTTGCCTTGCAAGATTGCGACCTCGAAGCGAGCGTGATGCACCAATAGCTTCATCAACATCATCCCATGTAAGGTCACACTCACGACCACCTTGAGGTGGTACAACCAATGAGTCGGTCCATTCATTGTCCCAATCAAAATCCTCAATGACCAAAGGGTCATAGTTTTTGCCCGCTTTCTCCCGCCTCGTTTGAAACCTTGTTTTCATCTTCCGGTTGTATGCAACAAAGATCAAATCATTCAATCTCTTGTGTAGTAACCGGTTCCTTTTCTTTGTATGCATCTACAAAAGCACAAAATGGCAAGCAAAGCAAATAAAATGAATAAATAACTTGCTGAAATTAATAAGCACATATAAGCTACAAATTGAGTAGATGAAAACAAACACAAAGAAGCTACAAATTGTCTCACAAATTCAAAGGTACTCCAATTTTGCTCACAACCAGACGATGAAGCACAAAGACTAACAACACGCTTAGCAAACCTTTGTAGGTCAATGGCTCGCCCACCATATGAACACCACCAATCAACTAGAATAGCAAATACACACATATATTAGGAATTAGGAATGAAATGAACATGCTGAAATTAACAACACTTACGAGGGCTCCTTGACTCTAAGTTTTCGATTGCCAATTTGTTTGAAAAGACATCTCCTCGTTGGTCCTCATAATACATGGCTTGTTCATCAATCTTGTTCCGAATATTCACATCTTGTACCATTCTTGCAAGCACATCATTGAAGCAACTCCTTAGCTCTCCAACATAGGTATCATCTCCACTCTTTTGGATAGCAAAGAATTTCCTTGGGTTCAAATAGAGTGCAGCTCCATACAATGGATGATCCATTTGTTTCACTCAACGTCGCTCAATAATATTAATGATCTTCTTGAGCAAACATTACTTGTTTTGGGTAGAGAAGCTAAGCTTGATCTTCTCCTTTGCATGAGCCATTAATGCTGCAACCTCTGGCATTGCGGGCTTCTCATCACCATCAACCACCCTAAGCACGATAAGAAGTGGGGTTGAAGCTCTAAGGCAATCTTCAATTGAATTCCAGAACTCCTTAGAAAGCACAATGTCTGTCACATGCATACCGGTCTTCGTCTTTGACAATTTGATCCTAGTCCATGATTCACTCACAAATAGACACTTCAAAGTATCCTTGTGCTTGTACATGCTCTTCAAAGTAAGGAAGGCTGTGGCAAACCGAGTGGCTGCGGGTCTCACAAGATCCATCCCGCCTGTCTTCTCTCTCATTGCACTAAGAAGCCTCCCATGCCTATAAATGAATGTGGTGACACGCCTGGCACGTGCAATAGGTTTCTTAAATTCCTTCAACTTCGCAATGTCTTCCAACATAAGGTCCAAACAATGCGCAGCGCAAGGACTCCAAAACAGTGTAGGAATCCTCTCCATTAGAAGCTTGCCCGCTGCCTTGTAGTTAGCACCGTTATCAGTGACAACTTGAACAACCTTGTCTTTTCCAATAGCCTTAATTCTCTCCTCTAGCAAATTAGCTATCATAGTTGCATCATGTTGTTCACTTGATGCATCAACGGACTCCAAGAAGTAAGTCCCCTCCGGGCTGTTGACAAGAAAGTTGATCAAGTGGCGTCCCCTCCTATCAGACCATCCATCCGACATAAGTGTGCAACCATATTGCTTCCACGCCCGCTCATGCTCCTCCCTCAAAGCACTTGTCTCCTTGACGCACTCCCGAAGCAATGGCTCCCTCAGCTCATGGAAACTAGGAGGCTTATACCCAGAACCATACTGCACACTGGCCTTACAAGCAATCTCAAACTACCTTGAGTTTGCGGCATTAAATGGTATACCACACTCATAGAACCACAAGGCCCATTGCTTATTCACATAATGTCTGTCATCTTTGGTCCTTGTGCTGGCCTCCATGGTGCTTTGAAAAGACCCAGAACGTCTTTGATCTACAACATCTTCAGGTGTTCTTCGAAGCATACCAGCAACTGACTTGGTCTCCTTTGCCTTTGCCTTGAATGAAAAGGCAGCCTTCCTTCTTTTGGCGGCTGTTCCTGAACTTGGCTTCGCAGTGGAGGCTTGGGACCCGATGCCATGTGCTACCACCTCTACATCTTGACCTCCCCCTTCAACGTCATCATCATCATCACCTAGGAAGATTGGCCTACTCCTCTTGTTTTTTTTCAAATAATCTCCCATCTCTTTTCTGATTTCTGTAGTAATATTGGGACACATTACCACATCTGAATAGCCACCCGCAAGATGCTCCTTCAACCTTTTAATCCCTCCTGTACTTGGGGTGTTACAAAGGATACACATCACCTTATCTCGGTTCCCAATTTCCGGCCAATAGCCATATTTCCATCCCGGATCATTAGACTTTGCTTTTCGTTTTGGATCGGTCTTTGGATCATAACCAGCCTCGGATGATGCAATACTTGCACTTGCACTTGCCATTTTTTTTGCTTCTGCATTAGAGAGAGAGACAAGTATGAAGTAAAGTACTAATTACAAAAGTAATAATCAATTAATCAGCTTATCAGCAGCAGCCAGCAGTTCATCACTTGACCTGATAGCAAGCTAGCGACAATTGACCTGATAGCGGCGAGCGGCAAGAATGCGGCGCATAAAGAAGCCATTGGACTACTGGAGGCGTCGACCACTTCATCTTCTTCACCATCGACGCTCACTCCGCACGGCTCACGCCGTCACGCGACCAGGCAGCAGCGCCCCCTCCCTTCTCCCTTCTCTTGGGCGGCGATGCGGGGAGAAGGGAGCGAGGGGGAGGCGGGGAGAAGGGAGGGAGGTGGAGGCCGGCAAGGAGGGGGAACCGGGGAGGAGGTGGCGGTGGAGGCCGGGGAGAAGGGGGAGCCGAGGAGGGAAGAGGTGGAGGCCGGGAGGGAGCGGATGGAGCAAACGGACCTGGATCTAGAGCGGAGAGGGCGACGCCGCGATGGGGATGGAGGCGGGACGGTGGCGCAGCAGCTGGTCACCGGCGCGCCGCTTCAAGGATGGAGGCCGCGATGGGGATGGAGGCGGCGCTAGGGATTCCGGCTTCGGTCCTTTGGCTTCTTCGCGCGCACGCGGGTACGCGGCTTGTTTTTCCCGCCTGCCCCCTCATCCCGTCTCTTGTATCTCCTCCACCCCTTCTTATGGCGTCCGCCTCGGTGCTTCCCGACGCCATACGCCGCCTCATGGACGCCATGGAGACGCCTTGAGCTTGAGGCGGATGCCTCAGGCATCCTTGGCAAGGCGACCGCAAGGCGGCAAGCTTCCTGGCGCTTCACCGCTTAAGCGTCGCTTAAGCGACGCCTTGATATCCATGGGCTATTGTCAGTTTTGAATAACTCGTCTCATGCTTTTTCTAGATAAACTAGGAATGCCTTTGGAACAACAAAAATAATGTATGTGACTGTACCAGGCTACCAGCCTTTCAATCTGTAGTGACAGGCTGAACACTTGAACCAATGAATCCAGCTGCACCTTTTGATGATAATGGTAGTTGAACATCTCAGCAGAGTTCACTCAAACGTTTCCCTGAATTACAGGCTTTGAACGGTATTGGATAGAATAGACATATAGAACACTATCAGAATTCATGGCAAAATTTACTTTTGTTTGATCTGTATCTTGTGTGGCAACTGGTATGGAGTTTGATTTGTTTTGAAATGGCCATGCAATTGAAGTTAGACCTGTGGAGTGTGTGAAAATTTTAACCATACAATGGTTCCTTCCGATGATTATGTGCCTCTCGTATGCTTGATTCAGAATTGGGTTCTTGTTTTGTTGGTGGTTTAACTTTGGTGATTTGTTTGTCATTCTTGCAGCCTGTAAGGAGTCCTGTTACAATATGTGGTGATATTCACGGACAGTTTCATGACCTTGCAGAACTGTTCCGAATTGGCGGAAAGGTATCAGTTGCTTTTTCTTGTTCATCTTCCTTTGTGCCATCTTTTTGAGTCATCAAGAACAAGGCCTAACTTGAATATCTTGATGCTTTCTGCCTTTACCAGTGCCCAGATACAAACTACTTGTTTATGGGAGATTATGTAGATCGTGGCTACTATTCTGTTGAAACTGTCACGGTAAGAGTAGTATAAGCATCAACATAGCTTTATGCTTGCACAATAGGAAAAAAAATTGCTGGTCATGTGCAGTATTCGTTTGTGGATTAGCAAATTTTCTTTTTGGTTGGACACATTTAACTTTCTAATATTTTGTAACTTTAATAGCTCTTGGTATTAATGTAATCCTTGAAAACAAACAGCTTTTGGTGGCTTTAAAAGTTCGTTATCCTCAGCGAATCACCATTCTCAGAGGAAACCACGAAAGCCGACAGGTATGTAGATTTTTTAACAGGTTCTTTTAGTTTCACAGCGAATCACCACTCTAGTGTTTTTTGTTACATCACTTCATTATCTGTTATCCTTTTGTACACGATAACTATTGGACTGAATAATTTGTCAATCATTTGCAGATCACTCAAGTTTATGGATTCTACGATGAGTGCTTAAGGAAGTAAGTATCTTTCTATATAGGATATATGGTTCTGCTCTAAAGTCTAAACAATCTTTTCTCGTTTCTTATTCTGATAGATGCATGTAATAATAAAATAGTAAGATGCCCTAGGAACTATCTTACTTCAATTCAGTCCTTTTGTCCTTGAAGACCAGTACATCCTGGAAAGTTGTTAGTTTAATTTGCATATAACGTGCCTAGGCATTAGTCCATTACACCTCAGCTTGGCTGAACTACCATTAAAGGATGTCTGTATCCTACACATGAGTCAAATTTTCTTCTTAAGTTGGTATGCAATTTTACATGAGTACTCTGTTATTTGGAATTGCCATTTTATGTTGATAATCCAACATAGTGATGAAGCATGCATATAAAAGTATTTAGGCAATCTTCCAACATTTTCGATTATTAGTTTAAACATTTTTTATGCCTGTATCGTGCCCGTGATCAAATTTTTGTGAGAGGTTATGAAACTTGTTCCACTTGTCCTGTCCAAAACAAATCTGACCATGTCGTGTTCTTTTTGGTGCATTGAATTACGACAATGACTTTACTGCACTTATTGCAGGTACGGAAATGCAAATGTGTGGAAAACCTTTACAGATCTGTTTGACTACTTCCCCTTGACCGCATTGGTGTGTATTGCACTATTGTATCATTTTCATTTATAAGGTGACTTACATGTGAAGGTCCTTTTCACTTTATCTAGTGAAATTTACATGCAAGCTGTTCATTCTGTTCATAGGTCGAGTCAGAAATATTTTGCTTGCACGGTGGATTATCACCATCCATTGAGACACTTGATAACATACGTAACTTCGACCGAGTCCAAGAAGTTCCTCATGAAGGGCCCATGTGTGATCTTCTGTGGTCTGATCCAGATGATCGATGTGGTTGGGGTATTTCTCCTCGAGGTGCCGGATATACCTTCGGACAGGTATTTTTTTGTGCATTTTTCTCTCTCACCATATTAAGCAGTACATCTGTTCTCCACTGACATCGCCAATTCTATCATTTCAGGATATATCAGAGCAGTTCAACCATACCAATAATTTAAGACTTATTGCTAGAGCTCACCAATTGGTCATGGAGGGATTCAATTGGGCTCATGTAAGTATCTATTCCTGACCTCCATACTTGTCTGTGGTTTCTGTACTATATTTTATTAACACTTTACTACATTGAACAGGAGCAAAAGGTGGTCACCATATTTAGTGCACCTAATTATTGCTATCGCTGTGGAAACATGGCATCAATCTTGGAAGTTGATGATTGTAGGGAGCATACATTCATCCAGGTAACATTCTCTTTGACTCTTTACTACATTCGTCCATTTGTTCTTGCAGATTTCATGATTTTTTCGAAAGATGAAGAACTTTGACAACTGCAAAAAAAATAAAAGAACATGTCCGCTCACGTACCCCAAGTGACATAAGTAATCAAACTGATAAACTGTGGCTCACACTGAGGACATGGATTACCAGATGCATGTTGAGATCAGTAAATTATTTTCCAAATCACATATTTCTGTAACATATAAGGGTTACTTTATTTGGACTAGCACATGTAAGTATTGGATTGAGATGAAAATATTGTGCACTTAGGCTAACCAATTTGAGAATTGATATGAAGTCTAACCATAGTGCTGAACTAATGGTCCTTACTGCTCTCACAAATTGATCTTTTCTTGTTGATATCTTGATCTTCAGTTTGAATCATGGACAGTTTGTCTGTCATGAGTTTGAGTTATGTTCAACTTTTTGCAACGCCTGTGCTATGAGTTGGTTTTGCTTTTTTTGTTGTACCTTATGAATTGATGTGTTATTCTGCAGTTTGAGCCGGCCCCAAGAAGGGGAGAGCCAGACGTAACTCGTAGAACGCCTGACTATTTCCTGTGATGCAAAAGTGGTGACTATTTCTGCAGCAAAGGTTTGATAGCTAAATGAAGTTTCCTGGTTGCAGATATTTTTTGCTCGAATCTCCTGTGTGTTGTTCTTACTATTTTTGCCCATGGCGCCTTTGGCGATTGCGAGCTGCTTTGCTGCATCGTGATGCAAGTGTATACCTACAGCTGGAAGGATTCATTGTGTTCACTTATCTCTAATTGGTTGATGCTTGGCTTGGCGGCTGCAGTGGTGAGTTAAAGCATCAAGCAGCAATTTGTATTATGACAGAGGAAACTATCCCCTTTGTATTCATTTTGTTCCCCCTTCTTTCTCACTTGTTTGACCTAATTTTCTTTTCACGATTCTTGTAGAGATGAACAATGTAGTTGTATGGTTCTCTGTTGAGCCGTTAGGTCTTTCTGAACACTTGTTGATTGCCGTATAGAATTACTTAGAGAAAATAACTTACAATTCCACGATTCGCTACCGAACAAGTGCTTATTCCTCCTATACCATCGGTTTGGGGTTGATGTCGAGGTCCTTGGAGGTGACGCCGTCGGCCACGAAGAAGGCTCGGTTGGCCAGCGACGTTGCCTTGTCTGGGCGGCAGGAGACCCGGGGCGCAAGTCGGTAGGGGTGCAAGTGAGGCAGGCTAGTCCGCTAAGTTGCTAGCCTGCCTCGCAAAATCAGCCCGTTAAGTGATGCTGTCGACCCTCGATCGCTTCGCTTAGAAACTTTGCTCGCCCGCTTGCTCATTGGGTCAATCTGCGTTTGAATGCGATCCTTGGCCTCGCCCTCGCTGGCGGTCAAGAGGAGGAGAATGGCGGCTTCTACAGCAGCGTGGTGAGGTAGACCTCGTCCTTGAGCTGCTGCTTGTCGGTGACTACCCACTTGATGGTCTTGTAGGCGAGCCTCCGCAGTATGGGTGCGTAGACGCTGTCGAGGTCGCCCTTGGTGTGGAGGAACCCGTCGGCCTCCGTTCGCGCCACGTTGAACCCCAGCGACGGCGGCAGGCAAGAGAAGGACCTGGACTTGGAATCACGTGTCATCGCCATGGTAGTCGGGGAGTAGGGAGAAGGGTTGGGCCGAGGCGGCGAGGCCAGTGGCACCATGAGAGGATGAGGTACTCAGCGACGGAGAGGACGTCATCGGGACAGGGGGCGAAGGGAGTGTAGGACATGAAGCGGTGGAGGAGGTTGGGGTGGGTGGAGCAGATGGGGGTGAGGCGGGAGTAGAGGAGGAGCTCAGGCGGGGGAGGGGGAGGAGGAGCGGAGGTGGTTGAGGTGGGAGACGCTGGCGCGGATGGCGTCGAGCTGGCGGAGGAGCTGCTGGTCTTCTCCGTGCTGGTCTGGATGGAGGAGGAGCTGCGGCAACGTGGTGGATGCATGGATGGAGAGGTGGTAGAGGGACAACAGGTTGGTGGCCACCATGGACAGCAGAAACAACACGTTGAGGTTCAGGCCACACGGCCAGTGGCCGGTTATGGAGGAGGCCGCCGTCTTCCTCATCGCGGCCAATCCGAGTCGATCTGATGGGCTCTCTCCCCCTTTCTTCTTTTTCTTTGGAGATAGAGAGGCAGTGCGGAGGAGCGGGGCGGGAGTGGCGCGGCGGCGGAGAGGAAGCCGAGCGGCTCGTCGGGAGGGGCGGTGAGCAGGGACGGGAAAGGTTGGGGTGGAAGGCGCGTGTGGGCGAGCATCGCGATGCCGGAGCTAGGGGGAGGAAGGGGCATGGGGCTGCGTTATCCACTGCAGTACTACTGCTCGCCCGCTCGAGGAGTGGCGACTGGCGAGTTGCGGGCAGCTGCTAAGACCGCGTAGATTGTGCGGGTTGCACTTGCGGGTAAGTGGAAGCCACAAGTGGCTCAGCAGGCAGCGCGGGTGGGCGCGGACTCGCACCTGTCACTTTGCTGCCTTTGAGCGCCATCTTCATCTGCCACCGGGACCCCATCTGCTATGGTATCCACGGCCCGTATCAATATCTCTTCGTTCCCCTCTAGCAGTTGTTAACGATTGATTCCAAATTTCTACACATAAGCATTGGATTGGATTGATTGGTGTTTGTTGGGAAGGGAGAGCAAAGGGAGAAATGGTGATTGGTAGGATCGATGGCTAGCTGGATGAGATGATGATGTTAGCAGCGTGGTCTGGTATGGCATGGGAGAGGGAAGGAGTCGAGGAAGGGCGGCGTGTGGTCGTGGGCTGTGGTTGGCAGCGATGCGGCGTGTGTGGATTGTAGAACCGATAGTTATTCGGTGTCATATAACGGATTTTCTCAGTTACTTAAGAACAACGAGCATTCTTTTGCGACAAGTATTTTGAGCACCAGTTTTGCTTTCCATGAAGATGCCATGATTTTTGCCCCATGAAGCGTATGTGTGATAGAAGTAGCATCAGATTCCCATCTCGTTGAGACCGATTGTTAGCTCGAATGGTTAGCTTCGCGGCTCACAGACAATCGTTTGGAGGGTGTAGTCTAGTCGTCTAAGTTTTTATTCTCCTCGTAGTACTCTTCTCCTGATCAACAATTTATTAAGTAAGATGAATACAAATGAATGTACTCCGTAAGTTGCACCCAATTAACAGATCATAATCCATGCAAGGATTCAACAAAAGGAGGCTTATATGACTTAATTTGCATAAAACGATATTTTTCATTTAAATATTCATAATAAGTTTCTAAAGCAGTTTACTTTATAACTAAAATCCATTTTCTAAATCTCAAGTTTTACAGTCAGATAACATTCATCAATAAGTGGTAAATGATATCCTCCTATCACAGGGCTATCCGTCCAATTCCTATTTAGATAGAAATCCAAAACTATTTAATAAGTCTTTTGAAATCAAAAACCAAAATCTAACTTCGAGTGGTTTTGCTAGCATGTCCATGACCGTGGACATGACTATTCAAATAGTTTTACACTCTGCAGAGGTGGTATAACTTTACCCACAAGAGATAATTGACTTATAATGTCCGTCTGACACATTACCGTAGGTGTGCGACTAAATCATTATCACGAAGCCATTACAATGCATCATCCAACCGTAGTCCCGTTTCGTTAAGGTTTTGCCCCCTTTGGATAGAGACCCGTCGGGTTCAAACCTCCTCTTGCGCCAGGTGGGAATACATAAAAGTAGGTCATAAAAGACACCAACGCAACCGGATGGCACAACCACGATGAAGTGATACGAATTATTTAGTTAGGTCCCACCTACACATAACATGTGGTAGTAAGATGGGGCTTAGCAAGATGCGGCTCGAAGACCGATTCTTAATTGACTTGGGCGACTTTCCATAAAACCTATGGGCAACGGTCATAAAAATGATTCGATCCCGTGCATGCACCCTCCAAACATCCATTTCGCCCAAGTCTAGACCCATTTTTATGTTATTTAACAAGTTAAATCATTTTATAAACTTCTATGGTAAAGACAATACCATAGTATCCCTTTTTAAATCATAGTTGAGCTTTTGGCTAAATTCTCCAAATTAAATATTTTGAGCTAAGCTTCGACTAAGCGTAGAGTTTTGTAACATGTTTTAGTCCGTACTAATGTACCAACTAGTTTTTAACTATAGTATCAATAGGTGGTTAAATCAATATTCAAGTTTGGACGTACAAAGGGATTAGGAATAACTATAAAGATAAAACATGGATTTAAATTACTTAAATTTAAATACGCATGCAATAATAATTTAAAACATAATTTAATTAATTTGAAATATTGGGATTCAATATGATCAAAGATGTAACTTGCCTTGCTCAAAAGCTTAAGGGTCTACTTCTTTGCAATATTCAGGTTCCCTGGAGTCGTCGAAATCTACATGCGAAAAAGAACCAAATTCAAATAATACTCAAATAAATTCAAATGAACTCCAAATTGAATAATTTTAGTATAGATAGGTAGATCTTGATTTTAGATGACTTTAGAAATTTGAATCGCTTGAATCGGAGTTCGAACAGAGGAGAATGGGCTTCCGGAAGTTTGAAAATACATGAAATGATAAAAAAGGGAATTTCCAGATTTTTTGATTTATTTTTCTAAAGGAAAAACACTTTATTGCGTCATGCTAACGTCAGCACCAAAAAAGGATTTCCGACTGTTTTAATTTTCTAAAGGAAAATCAGAAAGTGCCACGTAGGCGCCACGTGGCTGCCACGCGGGCCAAAAGGCTAAGATGGCTTGTGACATGGCCTGCCACGTCACGGCCATGTTGGCACCGGAGATAGCGGCGGTGTGGGCGCGTAGCTCGCCGGCGCTACGCGCCACGGCGAGGCTCGGCCGGGGTGCCAAAAGGAGGAGGGGGATGCAAGGAACCTTGGGCTCTTGGTCTCGTCGACGAGGCAGGAGGAGCTCGCTGGCGGTGACGAAGAAGGCGGCGGCGAAGAAGGGGCTTCGGAGTCGACGGTGGTCCGGTGGGGCTCTGGTGGCGAGGAAGCGCGCACGAGGTAGGGCCCGAGCGTGCGATGCCGACGGTGGAGGCGGAGGTGGTGAAGAGTCGACGGTGGCGAGGGAATCGGTGGTTGAAGGAAGCTCGGGCGGCGAGGAAGAACTTCGGAATTCTGGCACACAGAGGCGAGAGAGAGATGGGGAAGTGGGGGGAAATGAAGAGGGGAAGAAGGGGCGCCGGGTGCGCGCTTTTATAGGCTGCGGGGAGGAGGAGAGAGGCGAGAGTGGCATGGGCGCATGAGCGAAGCTCGGCTGGAGCTGGGCATGGGCGCTGCGCTCGGTGGGACTATGACAAGCAGAGGGGAAGAAAAGAGGGGAGCAGTGGTGGCGAAAAACGTGACATTCAATGCACGTTGAAACGGGCGGCGAAGGTGAGTGAAGACAACGCGACGGGGGAGGCGAGCTGACGCCGATGCGGCATGGGGCACCAACGGGAAGAATGAGGGGGACGAGGAAGACGACGTCGATGGTGGCCCCCGCCTAGCGATAAGAACAAGCGGAGGAGGCGAGAGCAATTTGGTCTTGTGCAGAGTGGGCATGAGGAGGAATAGGAGTGGGCCAGAAAGAATTCGGCCCGACAGCAAAAGGAGGATTTTAAATGAATTTTTGATTAAAGAAATTGAAGAAATAGAAAAGGCTTTTTAGAAAATAGTTAATTAAGTCCAAAAATTTCAAGAAAAATAAATTCCTTGAGTTATTTGGAACTTAATAAAATTATTTTCAACTTAACTTTAGCTTTTAATTTTGCAATTAAATTATTTTTGGCTTTCGGGCAAATAGAGAAACCCCTTTTTAAATTCCAGAAAAGTGCAATAAAATACTTAATGCCCTATTTTTGACTTTAAACCCAATAAAAACTCAAGATAATTCAAATAAACCACATTTTTATTTAATTAAAGTTTGATTAGCTCATATTAAATTGTTTTTATTTTCTAAAATTTCAAGTTCAAGCTTTACTAATCCAATAAAATCGAATAGTTAATTTAAATTTAATTTTTTTTTAAAAACCTCAAAAATCAGGATGTTACATTGGCCCCCACCGCGTCGTCGGCTCGCCGTCGGTATTGTAGTAGTAGCTTAAGTAAGCTAGATGTCAGTTGCTTTGTAGGCGAGATGCCAGTACCCCTCCTCCGTACTTCCCGTCCAATCGACGGTGCCGCCGACGATTTCGTTCGGTTCTCCAACGAGAGGTGTTGAGGCTCTACCTTTATTGGAGTCCGACATGATGCAAAAGTGTGGTACATCCATGTGGTTATGCAACAAAATTTCTCCACTTTCCAATGAGTCACCTCGCCGTCGGGGTTGAGGATCCTCAAATCACCTATCCTCGATGGTTCCGGCTGGCTCAATCAGGATACTCGTCGGCGTTCAAGCTTGGCGCCGCCGCGAAGCGCTCAAGATGTCGGCCAAACTCGACCTCTAGTTGCTCCGCTGAGAGCCAAGGAGGCCTTCATCCACTTCCTGCATCTGTAAATTGCCGGCGATGATGTCGCTGCCGCAAGATCCAGGTTTGTCGGTGTGGGAGACGATGGCTGTACTGGTCAAGGACACGGTTGTAATTTGGGCTTTCGTGCTTCAAAAAACGAAGCGTCTGTGTGGTTGGACGACAGGAAATATTGTTGGTACCAGTCGCAAGGAAGTTATGGTCTGGTTAGCGGATTGTTGGTTTGTGTCTTGTGCGATCTGTAATGTTGCAAAGCCTATGTACCACAGTTGATCGAGCCTTTACTTGTTGTTAGTAGTGTTCTCAGCACTTGAAAAGAGTTTTGCTCTACTTTTTTTTAGGCTTTTGGGTTAACTTGGCTTCTATCCAAATATAGTTTCCGTGTCACCAACTATGGAATTCCGGTGTTTTCCATTTGGGGTTGAGATGTAGCCGTGCGTGAAATGCCTGGTATACCCCGGCTCTTTGGTCACCATCTGGACTAATGTGCTTGCTGGCTGAAACAGAGAGATGAGCTCTATCATTGGATCCGGATCCTACGCTGTAAGGCAGAAGTGGATCATGGTGTGAACAGTGATCCGTGAGCGATTAGATATCACCGGGGCAGTGGTACTGTAGCAAAATGCAGAAACAGAAAAACATTGGATCCGGATCCTATGCTGCAACACAGAGGATCACGGTGTGAACAGTGATCCATGTGCGATTGGATATCACCTGGCAGAGGAACTGTAGCAAAATCCACCTGGCAGTGGCACTGTAGCAAAATACAGAAACCGGTTAACATTTACTGTGTCAATTGACATGCGCCTTGCTTCTCAATCGGATTTGTG
Source organism: Phyllostachys edulis (assembly GCA_036346405.1). Lineage (NCBI taxonomy): Eukaryota > Viridiplantae > Streptophyta > Magnoliopsida > Poales > Poaceae > Phyllostachys > Phyllostachys edulis. Next base: position 6,182,517 of record CM070550.1, on the reverse strand, counting down.
TGTTTGCTAGAATAGAATCTAGATTCTAGAAGGCTATGGTGGCACCATGTCCACACCCACAGAACGTATCATATCTGGGGCAGCAGCAGCTGGAAGTAGGTGACTGGCGACGCCCGGAGGCACGTCGATGGATTCATTAGACATCCACTCTCGTGCGTCGCTTTCGCCGCCAACGTGTTCGCCGCTGCAGTCAAATCTGCACTGCGTGTCACATAACAAATCGCTGTGTGAAGAACTCTGCCTGGGATTGCACAGGTGCGTGCAACTCTAAAGCGCGTCCAATTGGGCTAACATGAGTTTCAAAGGAAAATGCAGCAGCCAACAGAATTCGGAGTTGAAATTGCTCGAGTCATGCATCCATCGTCAGGCTTAGACTTGATAAATTCCTGCATCCCCTTTTCTTTCCAGTCCATCTCCACATGTTTTTCTTTTAGCGACATGTGAGCCTTGATGATGTCCAGAGGCGGCTAATTGAGTAAAATAAACACACGCAAAGGGAACAAGCGACATGCAAGTCGCATCCACATAGATGAACTAGTTCTATAATGCAAGGCAAGGAAACGCGTTTCTTCGCAGTTAAGTTTCAGAATTCAATAGCAGTTGAAAGCACACACCGTGGTCCTAGTTATCTCATGGAACAAATGTAATACTCCCTCCGTTCTTAAATACATGACGTTTAACCAAGTGTGCAGTTAAACTTATCTAACTTTGACTAATAATATATGAAAAACTATTTAGATTGATCATGAGTGAATAATATCATTAGATTTGTCATCATAAATATTTTCATAATATAATAATTTTGTAATTTTTTACTAACAAAATCATATAAAAAGTAATGGTCAAAGTTATATAAGTTTGACTGCACGCTTAGTCAAACGTCATGTATTTAAGAACGGAGGGAGTACTACGCTACGTTAATACTTCCTCATTGCTACTTTGGACAGAGACACCTCTACAGTTCCTTTAAAAGCTAATTTTTTTGTATGGCAATGTTATCATAATAAAGTTCAAAATTTAGATCAACTCCACAAGAGGGGGTGGAAAGGGAATTTGAGCTGTAATCTTTGTGGCTACATTGAAAGCATTGATCATATCCTTTTTGAATGCGTGCTGTCCAGGTTTTTCTGGCTTTGCATCAAAGAGACCCTTGGCTGGGAGCGAGTTCCAGTTTCCATTGATGATTTCCAATTGAATTGGTTAGATAGGAGGGGGCTACTGATTACAATGTTATTCTATTTAGTTTTGCAGCCTCCGCTTGGATTCTTTGGAATGTCAGAAATAGGGGGGGGCGTTTGAGGGGGTGTATCCTCGTCAACCTATGGATATGATTTACAAGTTTCTATATTGTTTGCAGCGATGACGAATCCTTCTCATCGGGGATGAACGCATTAAACTGTACATCTTCATACAAGCTGTCGAAGAGTGGGCCAAAGACTTTTGTAGATTGAACAAACCTGATGTAATCCTATAGTTCATTTTGGTTGGCCCAGTTTCTTGTTTTGGCAACGTTTTGAAGTTTGAGCAGTCCTGATGTTGTATTTTCAGTTTGTCCAGTTTGGTTGATCCTTGGACTTGGCTGTGTAGTCAGCGTTTCCACTTTTGTTTGAACCTGTATCGTAAGCTGGTACCCCCAGTTTCTTAGACTCTGTACTGCTCTGATATATGCTTTATAAAAGCTGGGATGTTCTCCCTTTTCCAAAAAAAAAAAGAGACACCTCTACAGAAACACCACACCACCCATGGAGGACGTGCTAGGCAAACATACAATACAAAAAACAAACCCGAGATCGTTGAATTTACAGCCTCACAAGACGATGTCTTATGAGTAGGAATAGCCCATTGGGCGCCTCCGCAAAGAGAAGAACAAAACGGCAGCTTGTAGGGTTGGCTACAGATTTAAATGAGTGAATATGGCTGGCACCAAGTCGACCACTGACCATGCAAGGCTGGCGTACTGAGCAAACCTTATGCCGGTGTCCACATCGTATGCCTTCTGGGGGAAGAGGGAGAAGACCTTCTGGAGATAGCCAGCCTGCTTGGCGTCCGACTTGTTCTTGCTGCTGTCCGACGCCTTCAGCGCTGGAACATAGCAGGATGAAACAATAGGAATGCCCAGGGTGTTGCACATGACCGGTAGAAGCCATTTAGAGAGCGCTTTGCTGCAGAATTTCACAACTAGGATGGTTGGGATCCCAACGAGGACCCTCCCGACAAATGCAAGAAGGGGTAGTTGCGGGCTGAAAATGAGGGGAACATCAGGGTTGTGGAAATGGAAGTAGGTTTGTTGGATGCCATAAACCTGAATCAGGTGTGTAAAAAAACGATGTCAGAGCTTCTTCATGTAGACCATAAAATTCACAACAATAGAAAGAGTGAAACAATAACTGAATAAACACAGGAGACAGATTTTGTGCTAAGAAATTCTTTTGGATAGGACACATATTTAGTCAATGACCAACATTATGAACTAACTACGGTTCAAATCTGAAAGACAACTGAAATTCCATTGGCAAATTAAAGTAAAAACTAGAGATGCTAAAACAGAGGGTCGAGCAAGGTCTCGTAAAGAACCAGCAAGAGTGCATGCTGTGTTGCTTCATCTTAAAATATTTTGGTTTTCAAGTCTAAGTCCACTATAGATAATATCTTCAATGTGACCAGAATGCAGTATGGCATAACCAAGTTTAAAAGCAATAAAATTTTGGATTAAGCAACCACAAGTCAAAACAGAGAGTTCTCACAATTCCGAAAGCCACCCCGTTGAATGCTGCATGGTATTCAAAGCTAGGAGTTGGGAATTCTGGCTTTGGATATGCAAAGCACAGCAATAGTGAAAGGCTTGCCCAGAAGGATGTAACTGCAGAAGAAAAGAACTATGAGAATACTCTTTGCCTTTGAATATCACATTTTACCTATCACCAGACTCACAGTATGCAAGTGCTGAGGCATATAGACATACCATTTTGCCCGGAGACAACAAAGGCATCAACATGATCATGGACAACCAACCAGAATGCAAGGATCACAATGCCAAAACAGATCCCAGCGATAACGTCGGTCAAGCTGTGCATGCCCAAGTATATCCTTGCTATCAATTTCAAGTAAACCACATAATCAGTACCTTTTATTAACTCTAAGAGGCAGTCACATAAAGAAATTAAAGACTCACCAATGCCAACTAGCATAACAAGCAAGAAAGCTAGAGATAAACCCATGGCAATTATAACACCGTCATGCGGTCCATATGTTAGGACATAATGCAACAAATATCTGCATTTACCGGAAGCGGCATTAGCCAAGAAATCCTTTTGAACTTCCCTCATCCAAGCAAACCCAACAAATACATTGCAATACAATTCTTCATAAAAACAATTAGAATAGGAGTATACCCCATCAAACAAATAATATTGAGAGCGTGCGATGAAGGCAATCCATATTCCATGGCATTTTCCTTCTCATCTTCGGTAGCTGTGACTCTTCTCACAGGAGGAGAGCTTGGCCGGGGAGCTGACACTATATCCTATATCCACAAATATCCAGAGTGTCAACAGATAAACCAATAGAACTGCAAAAATTAACTCCCATCCATTGTATGTATGAAAAATAGATGATGACCTTCACAGAGTTGCCAAGGTAATCACAGAAAGCCATGAGGAGGGTCATCTGCCTAGCCAGCTTGCAGTGTCCACTCTACAATATCCATGAACAATTCACAATTCACAATTAATCCCACCTGGAATTACAGGAACAGAATAAAACAAGGTGATCAATGTGCCATAAAACATACCCAGAAGAGGAGAGGGAGGAACCCTGTGTAGAAAGGGACAGAGACAACGCATGACAGCACAGAGAAGAAATTGTCCAGCAACTTGTGATGCAACCTCTGCAATAATTCAACAGCCCCCAAAAAAATCAGGAACATACAAGGAGGCACAACTTAGAGAAATCGAAGCCAAGTAAATCCATAAGACAAACATATCGGTGTTTTTATAAGACAATTTTTATCTTTTCCCCCCTATCCACTCCAGGTATTGCAAGTCAAATTCATCTCAAATTACTTGATCAAACCACCTTCCTCCCTCCTTCTCTCTCAGAATATAAACTTACTGATTCTTTCTACAAAATAACAAATCCTACAAACATCAATCCCAACATAAGGAACATCAACTGCGCGTTAGGAACTTAGGATGGGTAATAATTCCACCTTTCGTAACACAAGAACCACAAATGCAGTAAATTTCCTGACCTCCTTTCTTCGAACCTTTTGTTTTCGTTGGTTGTTAAACAACCAGAAGGTGAGACGGCACAAGAACAAACCTGGAACCTGAGGATGGATGGCGTCTCGGCGAGAACGCGGCGGGTGACCCACGGCTGCGCTAGCGCGCGCGCCCGCCGCGTGAGGTCGAAGAACGAGGCCGCCCACACCCACCCCGCCACAGCCGACAGCGCCGCCGCCTGCCACTTGGTCAGCCCGGCGCCACCGGCAACCGTAACCACCTCCATCTCTCCTGTGATCCGCCGCAGCCGCCTAGTTCTTGGACCACTCGTTCTTGACCACACAAGATCCCCACGAGAGAGAGACTCGCAGGGCAGCGCAGGCGCACGGGATTCTTGTATGGGTGGAGGGGACCGGAGGGCGCAGACCGAGGAGGACGGGGTCGCCCGGGTGGTGGTGGTGCACTGGTGGTGGAGGACGTGACGGGACGGCGACGGGAGGAGAAGGTGGCTTCGTTCGTTGCGGTTTGCCGGCCGCCCCTCGCTCCAGACCGGACCACCACGCGGCTCTCGGGAAATTGTTTTCTCTTCCTCGTGTTTTAATACCGGAAAAAGTCCGCTTTTCAAACTTGACTCTGGTTTGTTTCGCTTTTCGACCCTCAACTTCCATCCAAATCGAAACTTTGAAATAACAAAACAGTCCACTTTATATTCAAACCTTGGTGGTCTTGTCTCGACGTAGCGTCCACGTGGATCCAACAACAGCCAAATCATCCAACATGTTTGCCACATCACCCACACATCATTCATCTTCCTCCTCCTCTCTCCCTCTCTCCCTTATCTTCTCATGACGGCGACATGGTGTGCACCTCCTTCAGACTCGGCGTCCATGCGAGGACACCGATGTTGCATATTTTCTCATCCCTGCTAGCACAGCCGGTCATCGCAAGCAAGCGAATGGTCAAGAACAAAAAATTCCGAGAAGCTGACACCAAATTTTTGAGAAGCAGACCAAGAAAACAAATGGCAAAATCATGAGGTAGCTGTTAGAATTGGGCCCATAAGTGTAAAACCCCATTCATTCCTAAAATTTCAAAGCATATATGGTTTAGTCTTATAATGCCTAGCCAAGTTATGGGAGAGTAATTTATTAGGTGGAGTCTTTGCCACCTATTAAAACATGTGACACATGATATGAGGTGACATGAGGAAGACTATAGCTAAAGTCACACACACGCACGTATGCACGCACGCGCGTATATTCGCGTAGCAATCACGTGACTTGTGACTTGCGACGCGCGATCGTGAACATAGTCTATCTTTCTTTTGCTAACCGTGCATTTCTCTCTCTCTTTCGAAATAAAGTGGTCGAAACACAATGGTCAAAAAATAGTGTCAAATCCATAGACCAGTGTGGTCGAAATACACTGGTTGAAGCTGTAGACTAGTGTGCAATTAGGATTAATAAATATTGCTTAATTATCATTAATCGATTTTAAATTAGCAGTTACAACGGTTTAATTTGTGCTTTATTACGCAGTTACTAGAGAGTAATTGACTCGACCTTAAAAAGATTTGGAGACGTCCAGACCAAAGATGATTTTGAAAACACTTCCATTCTTCATCTTCTTCCTCTCTGTTCTACTGTGCTGGAAAGTTATGCTGTTGAACCAAGCTGTCCATTCTCTTCGGCGTGCACCGGGAAGGAGGATGAGCGGGTATCTCTGAACCATTGTCGCATAGTTCACCTGCACGGGGCGACAATAAGGTTTCTGACGACCCATCCCACGACCAGCTCAACATTACTCTGCTTGCATCTCGATCTGCCGCTTCAAATCTGTGCCGCTTCCTGTTCTTCATCAAGATCAACTGTAAGTTGGTTGTGCGACTAAACTATTCTACTATAATTCTATTATTGTGTATGTTTAGAAGTGCAATGAGTTGCCTATTGTTAGTATTGCTTTATGCATCGCTAATTTTATGTGATCTTTGCCTCATAATAAAATTTAAAATTAAAATATTGTCCATATTTTCAACAATCCAGAAACCTTATCGTGAATCAGCAATGACTGGTGCTTCTGATGCTATGAAACCTAAGAGGTTTTCTAGTCAGAACTTTCGTAGATGGCAGACAAGGGCCAAGTTTTGGCTCATGTCTTTGGGGCTGTGGTGGGTGATCCATCCACAGTATCCATTTACGATTGAACATACTATGAGGTTTGACACATATAACAACACAACCCTTGGATGCATACTGACCATACTGGCAGATCAGCTCTATGATGTGTACATGGACTCCAAGTCCACCACAGAGTTGTGGGATGCACTAGAGCATAAATATGCGAAAGCTGAGGCTGGTCGCTGGCTCTACATGTGCGAGCAATTCTTCAATTACAGTATGGATGGTGCTAAGTCGATAGTTGCACAGGCTCATGAGATTCAGCTACTGGTCAGCGAGATTACGCATTTGGGTTGCGTTGTGCCTCCTAAGTTTGTGGCTGCAAACATTGTTGCCAAACTTCCTGCTTCATGGCGGGATTTCGCCACTAGCTTAAAGCACAAGAGAGAAGAGATATTTATTGATGATCTCATTGCTGCCCTTGATGTGGAAAAAAAGGTAAGAGCAAAAGATGCACCAAATACTTCCAGTCATAACAATCAGATCAATGCAAATGCTATAGAGAAAATATATGGCAAAAAAAAAGGCTTTAAACCAAACAAGACAACTAGCTTTAAGAAGAAAATTGAAAAGAAGGACATGAGAAACATCACCTGCTTTGTGTGTAGAAAAAAAGTCATATGGCAAAAGACCGTCGTTTTTGTAAGTACAAGGATGCTGAACAGCCAAAGAGAAAGGCTATCAACATGATCATAGGCGGGGCCTCAACATGAGGGTATGGTAATTCACCTATTGTTTTTTTAGCATGTCAATCCACTGATTGGTGGGTTGATACTGGAGGTAATGTTCACGTATGTTCTGGTATTTTCTTGTTTTCTTCTTATCAGGTAGCCGGGCTTCCTCCGTCCTAATGGAGAATGGGTCGCATGCTTCTGTTCTTGGTGTTGGTACAGTGGATCTGAGGCTTACTTCAGGGAAGATTGTTTGCTTGAAGAACGTGCAGCATACGCCAACAATAAACAAGAACCTCATTAGTGGTTCTCTCCTATGTAGAGATGATTATAAGCTAGTATTTGAGTCAAATAAAGTTGTAATGTTTAAATTTGGTAATTTTGTTGGTAAAGGCTATGAGAGCGGATGCTTGTTTCGCATAAGTAATTTAGAGTATTTTTCTAATCTGAATGTTGCAACTAGTTTGAATAAATGTGAGGCCAATATATGGCATTCCCATTTATGTCATATTGGTTTTGATAGTATTGCTCGAATGTACAGATTATATTCAATTCCAAAATGTGAAATTGTCAAATGATCATAGTGCCAAATTTGTGTGCAAACAAAACTAGATTGTAAAGGTGTGAGATTGCTCCGTATGAGGGACGAAAGGGGAGAAAACACAATGTTAATTTTCTACGAACTTGGGGGTGTTTGACAAAAGTCAATATACCATTGCAGAAAAGAGAAAGCTTGGACCTAAAACGTTCGATTATATCTTACTAGGATATGCTCATAACAGCATGGCATATAGATTTTTAGTAGTAAAATCAGAAACTCCTGATATTATTGCTAACACAATAATGGAGTCTATAGATGCTTCATTTTTTGAGGATATTTATCCTATGAGAATTGCAGACAGTACTTCTCGAACTGAGGATAATCAAACTATGGATAATAGTAATTTTGAACCTACCACCATCTCTGAACCAATGAGTAATATACCACCAGTCTGTGATATCCTCGAGGAAGATAACAATTTAGTCGAAGAGTCTCCTTGCAGGAGCAAGTGACAAAGGGTTAAGAAAATCTTTGGCGAAGACTTTATTGTATACCTCATGGATGATGTGCCAAAACTATTTCAGAGGCTTATGCATTATCTGATGCTGAGTATTGGAAAGAAGCAGTCCATAGCGAGATGAATTCCATCATGGCTAGCGGGACTTGGGAGATCACTGATCGTCCTAGCGGGTGCAAACCTGTTGGATGCAAGTGGATCTTTAAAAAGAAAATAAGACCTGATGGTACTATTGATAAGTACAAGGCAAGACTTGTAGCTAAGGGTTATACCTAGAAATAAGGTGGGGATTATTTTGATACTTACTCTCCTGTTGCCAGATTAACCACCATTCGAGTGCTCATTGCATTAGCTGCTTCCCATATTCTACACATCCATCAAATGGATGTGAAGACAAATTTCCTTAATGGAGAGTTGGAGGAAGAAATCTATATGGAGCAACCAAATGGTTTTGTGATTTTTAGACAGGAAATAAGGTGTGCAAATTAATCAAATCCTTATATGGCCTAAAGCAAGCACCTAAACAATGGCACGAGAAATTTGATAAACCTTTAACATTCGCTGGTTTTGCTGTGAATGAGGCAGATAAGTGTGTATATTATCATTATGGTGGGGTCAAGGAGTGATTTTGTGTTTGTATGTCGATGACATACATGTATTTGGGACAAACACTGTTGTTATTGACAAGGTCAAATCTTTCTTATCTAGATGCTTTGATATGAAAGACATGGGAGAGTCAGATGTTATTCTGAATATTAAATTGATAAATAAATGAGGATGAGATCACTTTGAACCAATCCTATTATGATGAGAAAATATTGAGTCGGTTCGGCTTTGAGAACTGCAAGATTTCCCCAGCTTCTTATGATGCTAATGTTAACCTTCGAAAGAATTAGGGATTAGTCAAAAATCAATTAAGATATTTATAAATTATTGGGTCCCTTATGTATCTATCTGGTACTACAAGACCTGACATATCATTTTGCTGTGAGCAAATTAAGTCGGTTTACTTCTAACCCAGGAGATTGTCACTGGGAAGCACTTGAGAGAGTGTTGCGCTACTTGAGAGGCACAACCTCATGTGGAATTCACTATACTAAATATCCATTTGTATTAGAAGGATATAATGATTCAAAATGGATCTCTGATGCAAATGAGATCAAAGCTACAAGTGGCTATGTCTTTACCCTGGTAGGTGCTGCAGTTTCATGGAGGTCGTGTAAACAGACCATATTGACGAGGTCAACTATAGAAGCAGAACTTGTAGCACTAGACACAGCTACTGTTCATATCGAACATTCCAAGTCACATGAAATCATGAAATCCTAATTTCCGAAACCTTTCGTCCTAATTTTCGAGACCTAAACTCTTAATTTGTCAAGACAATTTTGGAACATATAAAATTATGAAAAAATTACACAATCAAGTACAATGTATAAGGAGCCTATAAAAAAATATAATTTTTGGACCTCATTTTCTATATTAGAAAATTCCTACAAACAGTATACTTAAATGAATTTTAGAGAAAAAAAATCATAATTGATAAAATTCTTAAAAAATTACATAAGCAAGTACACTGTGCTAGGAGGCTCCACAAAAAATTCATAATTTTTTGGGCTCATTTTCTATATTTAGAAATTCCTCCAAAAAATATTCTTAAATGGATTTCCTCTCTCCTCTTGGATTTGCATCTTGGGGAGGGCTCTCGCAGTGGGGGCGGCGGCAAGAGTGCTTGTCGCTGCGTGCTGAGGGCAGCAGTGCCTCTTCTTGCTCCCCAGTAGCAGGAGGAGGAGAGGGGGCCAAAATTGGAATTATGCGGCTAGAGCGCTACTTTAGGACTTTGAGTGGTCTCATAGGGCCAATAGTGTCCAAAATTCGAAGGAGGGAGGAGAATGATTAAGAGGCTTACATGCGGGCCAGCTATTTCTATTTGCTAATTTGATTGATATGCCGCTGATCAATGTGCCATGTCAGCAACCTTTGCCACCTAGGATGACATGTCAGCAATCTTTGCCACCTAGGATGCCATGTCAGGAAAAACCACCTTGGAACGCGTGGAAGGTTGTGCTTTAAACGGTTTTGATAGTTTAAGGTTGTAAAGTGGATGATTTTATGACTGTAGATTGAAAAATAAACTGAAGTCATAGATAAAGGTTGAAATATGATTTTTTTTTTCCTTTTATATTTGGCTTCCTTGGTTTTGCTTATGCTCTGCCCGGGGCCTGATTTTGACTTTGGAAGGTTCTAATTCTCGCTATTGATTTTGATTTCACCGAATCAAACACACCCTTACATGCCACATAAGATAAACTTTTGTTATCACTAGATTAACTGGCAGAGATGAAGGAGGATGACTCCATTATAAACCTTTGTGATTATTTCTCGTAGATATTGAATTCTTTCACTTAGGTATTGTCACCTATTTCTAGTTTCACTACTGGGAATTAGGTGTCTTATTGGTTAGAGCACTAGCTTAGGCGTGAGTTAGATGTGTAAAATTTGCCGGGTAGGAAATAACGAGTTTTATTGCATGCTTAGCCCAATTATTATGAAATTTTAAAAGGTTTATTGTAAGGATTGGATTAGTGACTGTTTGCATGTCTAGAATCTTTACATGCCACATTAAACTAGGCAACAGAGCCAAAATTATCAAGGCTACATTGTTGCTTCCCGAAATAATTAAAAGGATATGAAGTAGTACTGTCAAGTGTCAACCAAGAAACTTCTGTAGACACGCCTATTAGCAGTTAGCTGTTCAGACTTCAGTACCATCTTCCCTTTCATCCCCAATTCGAGAGCATGGATGACCGAGTTGGGACTAAGACTTGGAATGTTCTTTCTTTCTTAAATATTTACAACGTAGCTGTTTATGCCAATGAACCTGAGGAAGCATAATACGAAAATGTCATATTAGCTGGCACCTAAGAATCTGACGCCATCGCTTACAGCACAGGTTGGATTTGTCATTTGTGTGAACTGGATGGATAGGCTTATGCACCGCACCGTCTGGAACATGGAAATCTCCCAGAATTCCTGCAGGAATAGAACTATGTCATTTGAAATTCCTACGCTCCAAACATGCCCTTGCTGTATTTAGATAAATGGATTCAATATGTGGTAGGCTCAGTTATAATAGGTAAAATCATTTGCCAAACTTGGAAGAAGATAAGCAATATTATACAACAGAATACGCATCTGATGTTGTAGCTGGAATCCTGTGGTTTGGGAGAATGGGGTGGTGATCTCATTGATGTGGCGACTGACTTGGACATCTTTTAGTTCTGTTTAGCACACCAAGATGAATGGGAATATAGCTGTTCTATGTAAGAAAAAAAAACAGAGGTTTATAGTGACTATAGCCTGACTCCTTCAGCTTTGGCACGCAGGAATTTTTTGCTCATATTGTTGTATTTTGTCAACTGAGCTTCACTAGTCAAATTAGCCGTCTACTAGTAGAAATTATTCTAGGCAGGGTGCGCATAAAGTCAGGATATGGATGTTGTTTTGTGATATGAGCACTATTATTTCTTGACCAAAATATGAGTGCGACTTTGCCTTTCAATCATGATGCATAACGGGTTTGGACACTTTCAATCACAAGAATGATTGGGTGTGCAGAGGTCGTATTTATAGTGCCACAGACTTCTTGTCTTGAAGATAAGTACACAAAAAATGGAAGGAAATATTATGAGTGAAATTTTGAACGTCATAACGACGCATGCATGCGAATTTAGTTTGCTTTGTAGAACTAAGAGAAACAATTGCCTACATACCTTGAAACACAAGACGTGCAAACCTCAGAACTAAGTGGATGGTAGATACTGCACAACACATCCTGTCCATTTTTTTACCAACAAAACAATTTGACTAAACAATGACAACACCCAAGCACTTTGGATTTTCTCAGATCCCAGACATTGCTATTTGCTGATATTCCCTGGTCTACTTTCTGTGTGATTGTCCCCCCTTCATAAGTAACAATGAGCGTAAAAGGGTGAAATTGTGCTCCAAAAATATCCCAAAATTCTGCCATCTCCTTGTTAGTGTTTATGAGCTTAACACAATACAATACAACAATAAGTATTATCAAGTTCTATACACAACCCCAATGAACAATACCACTTGATTCAAGCCGCTGCTTATCGAACACACCCAGAGTTGCAAGAATATATGGCATGTGAAGAGCCACTTTTTATTGAAGAGAGACGAAATTCCCCTCAGCCCCCTTCTAAGTCATAGCTTGCTGCGATTTAAGAGTTCTTGCTTCAGCTGATCCCTCAGGACCCTTCTTAGCAGCTTGTTTGAAGCAGTTCTCGGGAACTCGGGAACGACTTTGACATAGCTTACCTGTCATGATGAACAAATGATCCCAATTCTCTCAGTATACGTGTGCATCCGATCACTTGAAGCGAACATCAGAAAAGAGAAGCCCTTACCTTGAAAAGAGGATTTAGTTTCTTCTGGATGGCTCTCTGGAACTTGCTCTTTAGAAGATTTGCATCACATGGTGCTGATCTATCTTTTAGCACTGCCAAGATAGAAAGTTGTTCTGGTCCCCCACCGGCAGGTTTGATGCTAACTGCTGCTGTTTCTAGCAGACCCTCGTCGGCTCTATTACATACCCGTTCGATCTCCACTGAACTTGTCTGTTCAGATAAGAACAGTATTGATTTTTTTTTTTAGAACGAGAACAGTACTGATTATTTTTAGAACGAGAACAGTATTGATTTGGTTTCATGAAATGCAAGGATGATAACAAGGGATTGAAAACATTGAAAGGGGGAGGTTCAACCTTAATTCCTCCAAGATTCATAGTGTCGTCTGCTCTGCCCTGTACGATATAGTAACCACCTACTGTTCTCTGGATTATATCTCCATGCCGTCGGAGTTGCTGCAGCACCATTACAAAATATGACCTTTCACCATTCTGGTTATAACTTCTAATAGTATGTAATTGGATTCATTTTGTTCAGAAAAAAAGGGAACATTGACTCAAAAGTTGCTAGTTTTTCATTGCACAACTGATGCCAGAATACAAGAGCATGTCTAGATAACATATTAGCTTCTCGCCTTCTCGGTAGTGGCTCCACTGTTAAACTTGGAGAAAACCATCGATTTTATAAATATTTGCAAGTAGACTACTGCTAATGTTGAATTTCTTACATTACAAAATTTATCACACAGTTTAGGTAAATAGTCAAAGCTAAGCAACCACATGGTCTTGATTGTTAAAATTTTGAATTGTGCACTGTTCATATAGCAGTTCAAAATGGAGAAATGAGATAACCAAGTCCATACCCTTCCTTTGTAAATGGGCATTCCGTCAAAGTAAGCCTTATTGTGGTCGGCATTGAGAAGCCAATCAGTAGCGCCAAAATATAAAGGGAAGAGACCCACTTCTCCAGCACAAGGTAGATCATCAGGCTATCATAGCCAACTCAAATGGTTATACCTCGAACACAATTACTAAACATGGAAATTTCAAGGGGCAATACTCACATATGGAGTTCCCTGTTCATCAAGTATGACAAACCCAGTGGACATGGACGCGCCACTAAAAGCTCCAAAAGCTTGCGGACGCAAAAGATTCCCTTGAATGTATGAGGATGCCAGCTCTGTGCCCCCACAGCATTCAACAACAGGTTTGTAAGAGGCACGTGAAGATAGCCATAGAACATCATCAATATCAGAAGCCTCCCCTGTTGTGGCAAGTACCCTGAAATTATAATACTGTAACTTTCTTTCGACCAGCTTATGATGAAGCTGAATGCCTTCTGATAGTGTAAGGGCAACTCACCTGATTTTGGTCCAGTCAATCCCTTTAGTAAAATTCCCAGCTTTCCATGACTTCATCAAGCTAGGCACGGTTCCTAATAAATTCACACCGGCATCCTGCAAATATTTCAAGGGACATTACCGTGAAGTGCATGAGAAAGACCAGTTTATATTTATCTTCTACTATAAATATGCATTACTGAGACTTTTGACAAGACCCTACCTGATTCATTCAGAAAAAAGGGCTCTAGAATACCGTATAGAAAAACAGAATTTGGGAGCATAGACAGGCTTTGAGGTTAAGTGGGTAGTTGGGTGCTCAGCAGAGGTGTGCTGTAATCAAATACGAAGTAAGCCTTACCTATACTACCTTCAAGGGAAGTAATGGATAAGTAAAGACGCTCAAGGCCTACATAACTACAACATATGCAAGCAGCATGCATAAATCTTCTTTAGCAGTTCAAACTAAGTGGGGATGCAAATTACGCCAGATGCACCTGTACAAATTTGCAGAAACCACGTCCAAGTGGAGAACCGTGATATAAAGCCAAAGCCGCACCACTTAGAAAGCATGAGTACAAGATTATAGGTCCCATAACCCAGCCCAGATTTGTAGGCCAACAACCTATGTCCTGTGGGCGAACATCCAAATGTGCCCACGCATCAGCTGCGGATCTTATGGGAGAAAGTTGTGTCCATGGTATAGCTTTTGGTTCTCCTACACGAAAAGCAAATGAACAGTCAAAAATAACGGGTGAAGTTGTGAACAAGAGAAATGGCGCAACGAGAGAGAAAAAGGAAAAAGTGTCAGGAACTCAGGATACTCTATACCAGTTGTTCCTGAAGAAAAAAGTATATTAGTTAGGGCGTCTGCAGATTGATAAACTGGAGAGTAAATGGATGACCTGAAAATCCAAGACATTGTTGCCAGGTTGGTCATATCAAGAAATCACCTTTATTTTGCAATGTAGGTGTTAAGGTTTTCAGGGAAAGAAGCCATCTAAACTCAAACTGTCGTTTATTTCTGTGTGACAAGGGAAGGACCAAACTTATTGCATACCTTCCAGCAGCACGAGAAAGAAAATCTTTCCAGGACATATCACCATTCCTCAGTGTAACTCCAAGACAGCCTCCAGTTGCAGGAATTACAATAGCTTTATATGAAGTCCCTTCCATGACACGACTGAAGGACAGAATTATTATGAGCTATTTAGATGAGTGCTGAGAATTATTCTGTGATAGTTCAGTAAATTCATGCAAGCAAAAGTATTAAGTAAAAACCATATTGTGAAATCAATGCAAGCGGTTGTTTTCGCATGATGACATCCTACCAACTTGCAAAGTGTAAATTCTGCATATTAGGCGCAAAAATGTATGGGTAAAATAACTTTTTTTAAAAAAAAGCTGATAAAATTAAGTTACCGGAATACAAATCTTAACTACATGAACTGATCAATCATACCTGTAAAGTGGAACTTTCTTCCCTCCTCTAATTATGAAATCCTGAAAACTTGTGAAATTTAGAATAAGCCCTACTATAGTACTAATGGATGTATGATGAAATACTTTCTAAGGTCTCACCTGAGTAAAAATTGCCTTTGCTTTTGAGACAGCCATGCGAGTGCCAATTTCCTGAGGTGCGAAACTGTCTGCTATCGACACAACAACAAAACCACCAAGGATGATTGCCAAATATATGATGACTGCATTGCATGTCATAGGCATGTCTATTGCGATCCGGTCCCCTTTCTGAAACATGGTATCAAGGGCATTTGCAACAGTCCTGAAAATACCAAAGCAACAAAACCATGATGACGACAATACATAATAAGTCACAGCAAAATTAAAGATGTTTTTGTATGATTCCTACTCTTAGTTTGATAAAAGATACATACGTCACTTGACTGCGAAGCTCCTTCAATGACACGCGATTCACCGGATAATCATCAAGGCCCTCATCCCTCCAAACAATAGCTGTGCTGTCATCTGTCCTGTTTTGGGAAGGCCAAGGTAGCAGACAGCATTCGGCAATGTTAAGCACTGCACCTTGGAACCATGTTCCTCCTTTCCTTGATTTATCTGATGAATCTAGAATTGACTTTGGTTCTCGTTGGAACTTGACTGAGAGCTTCTTTAGCACCATTGACCAGTAGACCTAAGAAAGGATCACATTAGTGATTATGAAGAAACAAGACAAATTTGAGCTGATATTTAGTTGTTCACTTATAGTGTGAAGCAATGATTTACTAATTTGGACTAACTGACCTCCTGATGCTCTACAGAAAACCTGTAGAAGGCGTCAAAGCTTGATATTGGGTCCTTATAAGATGATCCTAACAGCTTGGGTCCATGTGCTTCCATCACTCTCCCAAGATTTGTTTGCTTACAGTCGGTCCTGTTACATTTGAAGCACTTGTGCAATCAAGTAAAGGAACCTATCAAAAAAATTAATGGGGTGTGCTTCGGTACACCTCTTTATGAAAAAGTTTACGAATCTTAAAGCAAAGCAAAGTAGCTAATATTAGGTGGGGTCAAATCTACATTAACCTAAAAAATAAATCAAATCAAAGATTTGCCCCCACTTAATATTCAAATCTATATCTATATCTATATCTAATCTTCAATTTGATTTGTTTTTTGTGCTGATACAAATTTGCCCCCACCTAGTATTAACTTTGCTTTAAGGTTCATAAACTTTTCTAAAAAGGGGTGTACTGAAGCAAGACCAAAATTTAATATCTTCTTTACTGATGTTGTTAGACTAAAAACTAAGTTGGATGTTATCGTCTGCTTTACTGTTTGCTAGAACAGGCTCGAACTTTGCATGGGTCGCTACACTAACACCAGCCGCCACTCTCGTTAGTCACTAACTGCTCCCAGCAGCAGCACATCGTACTTCCTTCCTTCCGCTACTCGATTTGATCAAAACTAGGCAATGGAAGCTACTAGAAAGCTACCCTGCTCACCCCGAGGAATGGGGATGGATAGGTGATGGCCCGATCGGCGGGTGACTTACGGTGACGGGAACCAGTAGGGCGGCGGGCCCCGGGCAGCGCGGTCCCAGTTGGCGTAGACGGAGTAGTAGACGAGCCGGTGGAGCGCGTGCGGGTGCTCCGGCCGCAGCACCCCCTCCGCCGGCACTACCGCCGCCCACACGGCGGCCGCGTCATCGGCTGCCGAGGCGACGGCGGAGCGGAGCGCGGCGAGAAATGGGCCCGCGTGGGCGGCGGCGAGCCCGGCCGCCTCCACGTCGCGCGACTGGATCTCCCACACGCTCCCCCTCGCGATCGCCGCCATGCCCTGCCGCCTCGCCTCCTGCTCCCCTCAGTCCGCCTCCCCGTCTGATCCTGTGCGCGAGTGGTGGTATGTTTATCTGCGCGTTTGGATTAGTTAGTTAATCTTATGAGGAGGAAGGCGAGGCGAGCGGGTGGCAAAATAAACTAAAAAAGGCACCAACTTTTCCGATGGTATGGGCTTTGGGTAGGTAGGAGACTAGTAGGTGTGGTGCGTGAGTTTTTTTTCCTCTCTCCCCTGATTTGACATTATTTATGGCCTCAAAAGCAAATCTGGTTGTTTGTTCATAAAAATTACAAAACAATCAAGTTCGTGCCGAAGGGTCTGGACATCTCCTCCACACGCCACGTACTCGAGTCCGTGCCCAAAATATATGGACAAGCCGCTTCCGTGCCCTAGGGGCACGGACGAGCCACAACCGTGCCCCAGGAACACTGAGTCAATGGGCCCGCAGTCAGTGGGAGAAAGGGAGGAACATAGGAGGAAAACAGAGAAGGGGCGGCGGCGGCTCTAGCGCACAGCGCTGGCGGCGAACGGTGGCCCGAGAGCGACCGGCGAGGGGCAAAATAGAACGGCGACATCTCAGGGGGTCCTCCGGGTGGTGGTGGCTCAGCGGCGTTCACTGGAAATTGGCGCAGGCATGGGCTTGGCGCCAACGAGAGGGTCGTGCTGGGTGACTCGTGGAGGGCGGAGAGAAACTAAGGTGGCAGGGCACCGGCGCCTACATGGCAAAAGATGACGGCGGCGTAGCAGTCGAATGGAGAGGGGGGAAAGGTGGAGGACGCACGGGGACACAAGATGATGCACATAACTTGGCTTGGGGCTTACTAGTGAGGGACATTGGGCGCATGGCGATGATTTAGGAGCGGAGCCAAGACCGCCGTGGCAGGCGTGGTGCCGAGCACAGGTAAGCAGGCGGGGCGACGAGTCAAGGCGCCTAGGGCACTGGACTCGAGCCATGTGGCTCTGGCTTGTCCGCGCCCTTGGGGCATGGACTCGGGACACTTGGCGCGTGGAGGAGAAGTCCGTGCCCCTAGAGCACATACTTTGTGCTATTTTTGCAATTTTGACGGACTAAGAGCCAGATTTGCTATTGAGGCCATAAACAGTGTCAAATTAGCCAAAAACTCGTGATGCGTCGCATGCGTGTCTGGTAGCTCACAGCTCGTCTGCTGCGCTGAGCCGCTGAGGTGAACTGAGGAATTTGGATCGAGTGGTTAGGTGCAATATGCAGTCGAAGCTCACATTGCACCCATTGACGAGGACTAAAATCTCTATATATTACTTTAATACATAATAAAAGACAATATGTCTTCATAGTTGTAACCCCTAAGGCTAATAACCCATGTGGTCATAAGGATTTCAGATGTTACATAATAGGTATCCTGGTCGGATGAGGTCTTGTACCTAGTCCACGACCAGATGACTGCTCGTAAGAAGCAATGAACTAGCATCCGGATCTAACTTCGAGTATATTCCTTATCGTGTGATGAATGGAACACATGTTATATTTGTTCCATACCACGCGATGTTTCATGGTTCTAAGACACTGCTAACAACCACCATGCGGTTGGAGTGTCTCGCAGACATTCAACTGCCGAAAGGTTGATGTTTCATCAATCGTCGCCTCGCTCCGACCAGTCACGTCACTTCCAACAGGCGCCTTCTCCAGGAACAATTGCCACATCTTCGACGGTTTTTTAAAGATGGAGCACGGAGGAATGAGGGGATCGAACTGCATCAGATTGAAGCACGGCAATCAGCATTAGATTCATGTTTCAATTCCGATTCTGCAGTATAGCAAGCATTATGCTCAGTGTAATTATGATTGGTCCACTGCCTCGTCGAGGGCACCTCCTGTAATAGCTAGTTCATAGCAATAAAGAGTAGTCACATTCTCTCCCAAAAACTCTTTGCCATTTTCCTCTATTTATTTCATAAGATCGTCGACAGCTAGCGCCATCCGTGGGGAAGAAGGCATTGAGTTCTTGAAGATTACTTCGCTCAAGTATTTCTCATCCACTTCCTTTGCTCTATCATCGCTCATGCGAACATAGCAGGCACTTGGGATGAGGAAAATTGGTTCGACCTGGCAGATTACTCCAACCTCGACATGAACACATGCATCCGCGCCATAGAAGAAAATGGAATGTCATCATATTCCTCCTCCGTCGGCTTGCCAGTCGCAGAGATTGACAAAATCGACTGAATGGACGAGGATACACTGCCTCCAACAATAACGCTCTCAGAGGAACCACTCGTTTTGACCAGTTCGAAACGTTCGAACACCTCTACAAACCCGGTCAATCCGACTGGCAGAAGCGGCAATGGAAGCCCAGCGCTGCAATCAGAGAGTCCATGTACTCTCGATATTATCATGGGTGACCAGTATTCGCCAACGGCTCCTACGTATTTCGGGGACCAAGCGGCATCTGGTAAGGGTATCAATGAAGTTATCACCGATCGTAGGTCAAGTGGGCATGGTGAAATTCAGTATACGATCGGCAGTCCGTCGAATCAGGCTAAGTCCACCACAAAGCCCACTGGAGATGGTAATCTCTGATTGCTCCCCATCGCGGAGGCTCCTTGTAGAAGCACTGTAAGACTCTCCCTTAGCTACGACGGGAGTTCATCGGAAGATCACTGTTGGCGTCACGAAGTAAACACAATCGGAGATACCAATCCGGATGTCATGCACGATCCTCCACGAGTTAACAAGCCACCACTTGCTGGTGGAAATGGTACAAGCACTCAAACACCAACTATCGGAGGCAACCGAGTTGATGGACATGCATCAATTAATTCACTTGTTCCTATCCCACCACGAGTAAGGAAGCTGGCAAGGTCGATCGGTAGGTTAAGGGAAAACTCAACTCATCGAACGCCCACTGCAAATAGGAATCTTCCACGACTTTCGGTAACGATACAAAATCTGCAACGAGTTTGGGATATTCTGAATAATCCAAACCCTGCTTTAGCAGGAACTCCAGGTTATGTTCAGCTTGTAGGTCAGGTGTCGGATATCCTCCAACAAACCATGCAGCGTACATAAATGTACCGGGAGTAGAGGACTTCGCAAAGTCACACGATGACTTCGTTTCAGTGCTCCTCCCTCAGTAGGGGACAGCATGGTCGAGCAGAGGATCGATCAACACCAAGACCTTTTTGTAGGTTCCGACCAGGGAATCACGAGGGAAGACGCCTCTTCGTAGCAGCCACTCCTCCTCGTCAAGAGGAATAGTCACTGGAAGTCAGAAGAAATAGTCTCGACTAGTTGATCGAGAATAAGATCCCTGACCATCAGGTTGGAGGATGTGGATTCATCAACCTCCAAAACAGTTACTTCAGTAGCAAATGGCTGATCCTAAGCGACCATATTGGAGTCCACGACAACCGCCTAATTAACAATCATAGTTAGTTAGGTGACGAAAAATCATTCATCTAGAATATACATTTCTGTTCGGTTACCTACCTCTATAAGACTACCATCTCGGGTGGTTGTAGGAGTAGTCGGAGCGTCAATCGGCTTACAACTTTCAGTGGCCTCATTGATCCTCAATTCGACCGACTGCACATCAAAGATGATTTATGGTAAACCCATTGAAAAATATACAAATGATGAAAGGTGGTCGATATTTTTACCTTCAGTCTCTCAGCCCTCTCTTGTGTGGAAACAGCCGCTAAAATCCAGGGGAAATCAGCCTTATCGCTAGGCTCATCGGCGTAGATCGTTTTGATCCGGCTTCTAATCTCATCAGGAGAAAGAGCTGAAAGAATAAACGAGAGACTTTAAGATCACAAAAGTAATCAGCCAAGATAAGCAACTGGTCGGAATCTTTCAAGACTTACCCTCCTTGAAATCTTTGGTCGCGTCATCACGACCAATGTACCAGAGCATCGAATGTGCTCGGGCCTTCAGGGGGCTAATCCGGCGCATGGAGAAATCCCTTACCACATGCCAGGAGGTTAAACCCCTGACACCAAAGAGTTGGATGGCTTTAACCCATCTCCCTACTTTTCCCTCCTCCTTCACGAAGGAGCGTCATTCTGGATTCTCGACCGCCTTTTTACCAGTATAGTAAAGGCTGTCTTTTTGAGTGTCCGTCATGTAAAACCAGTTTTTATTCCATGGTGACCACGGAGACTTTGAGTACATACGAATGTACTCATCGGCCTTGCGCCTCCACACGTCCCGGTCGTCTTCCCTGACTTCGCCATCCTGTAATAGTACTTGAAGAGATCCAGATCTGCGGTAATCCCTAAGTACGCTTCACAAAGATAGACGAAGACGCTGAGGTTGGCGTTGGCATTGGGGGCAAGGTTCTCCAATTCGACTCCGTAGCGCTCCAAAATCTTGGGAAGGAAGAAGTGAACTGGCAACCGAAATCCGCATTCAATATATATGAGAAAAAACATGAATTTCCCCATATTCGTTGCTCGGAGAATGTTCTCCGGACGCTGATCTCCAAGAAATCAAATCCTTATCAGAAAGCAACCCGACCTTCTCCAGACTCTCAAGTTTCTTCTCGCTCAAATCACAAATCGACCAGTTGGTGATAAAATCCGACATAGTTGAGTTGGATGAAGAAAGAAAGGAGGTCGTAGGAAGTTGTAGACAAGAGGAGGTTGGAGGCAATTTTTCTCTCAGGAGATGAAAAGGGAAAGTAAGAGACGTAAAAACCCTAAAGCCCTACGTTGAAGGGGTTTTATAGCCATAATTCTTTAACTGCATCGAGGAGTAAGGATGGCAACGGGGCCATTCCCCAGCGGGGAGCGGTAGACCATCCCCATCCCCGTGATAAGAAAAAAATCCCGTCCCCGTCCTCGTCCTCGGGTACTATTCTTCCCCGTTCCCCATCCCCGTCAGGTTATCGAGGCCTCATGAGGACCTGGACCAAATTGATCTTGCCATTTCTAGATTTCAATTTGCAAAGAAAGAGAAATTTCTCAAGCCATGGATTCATGGATACACTCATACACATACAGCTGAATTATAAATTCATCATTCATGGATACACTCATACACATAAATTTCTTAAGCCTCCCAAACAAAGACAATGAGACATACACTAATAGTCTGATAGTCTAATACACACTCAGTTGATAACTTCATATGAGCAAATAGACATCACATACCCACACTTCGAGTCTGCCACACACCAAACTGCGACTCACACTCACACATAGACAATACTTTAGCCTCCCATAGCACCACAAATCATTACAATAACAGTTCATATGAGCAAACAGTTACGGGCCTTAAGGGAGTGGGCTGTAATTGTGTTATCGGGGGCCCATCGAGTAACGGGGATGGGGAGTAGGGGAATAGCCCTGGCCCCGCCTCACCTGATAGGGAATGCTTTTTTCATCTTAGTATCCCTGTGGGGAAATGAAATAGTCCCAAACTTGCCCTCTAATAGGTGAATTCCCCATCGGGGAATGGGGAATGGGGCCCCATTGCCATCCCTATCGAGGAGTTACCAAAAGTCTAACGGACAGAAAAAAAACTCTCCGAGTCCCAATGCAGTTTCTCAACTTTAAAGTGAATACAGACCATCTCGTATATCACGGGATTAAATAAGGGTTTACCCGATACGACTTCATCGGGAGAAAGTGTTCACACGACCAATTCACTTAAAGTTCGGGGGCTAGCTGACAAGGATTAAAATCTCCATGTATTACTTTAATGCATAATAAAAGATCATATGTCTTCGTAGTTGTAACCTCTAAGGCTAACAACCCCTGTGGTCATAAGGATTCCAGAGGTTACATAATAAGTATCCTAGTTGGATAAGATCCTGTACCCAGTTTCCGACCAGATGACTGCTCATAAGAAGCAATGAACTGGCATCTAGATCTAACTCCGGGTATATTTCTTATCGTGTGATAAATGGAACACATGTTATATTTGTTCCATTTCACGCGACGTTTCATGGTTCTAAGACACTGATAACAACCACCATGCGGTTGAAGTGTCTCGCAGGCATTCAACTGTCGAAAGGTTGATGTTTCATCAACCGTCGCCTTGCTCCGACTAGCCGTGTCACTTCCAACGCCTTCTCCAAGAACAGCTGCCACCTCTTCGACAGTTATTTAAAGATAGAGCACGGAGGAACGAGGGGATCAAACTGCATCAGATTGAAGCACGATAATCGGCGTTAGGTTCATATTTCAAGTCTGATTCTGCAATATAGCAAGCATTACGCTCAGTGTAATTAGGATTGATGCACTGCATCGTCGAGGACACCCATTGTAATAGTCAGTTCATAGTAATAAAGAGCAGTCTCATTATCTCCTAAAAACTCTTTATCATCCTTCTCTATTTATTTCATAAAATCGATAACTTCACGGTCGACACCCATCGAGACATAACATTCGACACCACCCGGTCAGCTCGAGAGATAAGGTGTCGTATTGCTTGATTAAAAGTTTTTCTTTTACACGCAAAAGAAGCGTACTACTGATGCATCTAGATCAAGCAATCAAGATCATCGCCTGCCTGTGTTTGTCCTTGCCCGACTTACTGCGCTACCGGCGCCGTCGGTCGTCGCCTCATCACCATCACCCACCTCCTGTTTCTGCGCCGGCCACTTGCCTCGATCGTCACATCGCGTTTTGTACTTAACGTCGCCTCATCACCACCACCCATCTCCTGTTTCCACGCCGGCCACTTGCCTCGATCATCACATCACGTTTTGTCATTTTTAATGGTTCAGATTTACTGTGTCCTATGGTAATACAATATCTTTCCCCAATTCGAAAAGAAAAAAACTTTGCCTCGCTCACGTGCAGTCCAGGTGTCCAGCTTAAACTTATCAATACGGTTCGTCAAATTGGTTGTGGGGCAGAAATTAGCGCAGAAATAAACATATAGTGTTCTACTAACAATAGAACATTGATCTGGTAGACTTGTTTCTTGTAAGACTAAATAAAGTAAAAGAAAGAATTGGATAACGCACTTCCCACCAGGAAAGTGTATTATCTTATCCCCTGCTATAATCGGAACAATCTCTAGTTTTTCTAATCGTTATATGCTCGTTAGACAAGCGGGAGACCTGCGAAAGTAAAAGTGCCTTATGTTTATTTGAAATCTGCATACATATGTATATAAAGGGTGAACACAAGATAAATTTATGTGTAAGTAAAAAAAATAGACATGTAAGGCGGTAGTAGTAAAGCTACATATCGACTTAATCCATTTGAATAGAACATTGAGTATGATATAACACATTATATGAAACAAGTAGCAACAAAATGATATCACTTGCAAAAAGGCAACTATGAGAACTACATAGTATCTGGTAAATAACAACACAAGTGTTTCTGATTAGGCAAAAAGGAACCTTGTAAAACCACGAGATAATTAAATGGATGACTCTGTATTTAAAACAAAAGGAATATATGCCAGAAGCAAACATTACCGGGCTTTCCACCAGATAAGATAACACTCTCAACTGGCTCCACACCAAAGAGCTTGCATAAGAAAAACAAATAAAATCAGATACTATCTTCATAAAAGAACAAATGAGGAATCATTAATCAGTAAAAGTGGGCAGCTGATACTGTGTCATAAGCGTTTTCAGTGCATATGTATTAGAATTTCACATCCAAGCTGCTGCTCATCTCGAGGGTGTCGGACAATAAGGTCCTGGTCCTGCCGTGGATGGCGTCCACGTCCGGCGCCATCCGCTGCTTCGACACCGTCTCGCTCAGCCAGAAGCTGTCCCTGCACCGGCACGCCTTGCGCCCGATCCTTCTCCACGTGCTCATGTGGGACAGCAAGTCCGACGTGCCGGCTCACCCGCACGAGCCATTCCCGCCGCAGCAGCCGTTCCCGGCGTTCGCCGAGCTGCTGCAGCAGAACTCGTTCACGTGCATCGAGCAGCCGGTGCAGGCAGAAGGTGAGCCGGGGATCATGCAGAATGATATCATCAAGCTGGCATAGTTGACCCCTACTAATTTGCATAAATATATCCCCTCATCGAACCATGAATACTGCATTAAATTAACATACATCCAGTAAAAGTGGCAAAACTAACATGCTTCCCTGATTGAATGAGAAGACAGCCAACAGGGGCCTTCACCTCCATCTTTTTACCATTCTTTAACCAGATGCTCAGGCCTGGAAATCTACTTCGACCATGTATGGTCAAGAAATTAACATCATAATGGAGCCTAGCAAAAACAGTGCCCTCAGAACCATGACGCTGCAGGTCACTTCCAGTTGGTGCTAGGAGGCGTGGTCCCTATTGAAACACAAGAATAACTGACCAATGCCAATGAGATGATTGCAGAACTTCAAGCTGAAAAATACCTATAAGACTGCATATGTTGAATTGCATGATTCAGAAAAGGACAGTGCAAACTACACCTTAGAACCCACTTAGGTATTTTCAGTTTACCAAGTCAACACAATGCTGAGACTTGGCATTATTTTTAAGAACATGCATTTCAAATAGATTTACACGTTACTTCCTCTGGTCACAAAAGAGTGACGTTTTTTTTACTTTTCAAAGTCAATAAAATGCCACTTTGACCACTCCGTTTAATCATCATATATTCATAAAAAAGTAATAAAAGTGAAATATTATGAATTTTTTCATGACAAGTTCACTCGCATCATTTTCATATATCCAAACCATACATTCGAGGCAACATGTTTGGGAAAAATCATTTCATTTTGACTGCACGCATTATAGGATGTAACTATTTTGTGACTGGAAGAGTGACTTGAGGGAGTATAACATAACAAGTAAGTGCAGAGAATTACAACATTACCTCCTTCATCAAAGAGGTAAATGCATCCTTTTGCAAGCCAAATCCAATTGCAGCCATCTCAGCAACCTCCTACATAACCATATGACACAACCAACTTGCATATCAATATCATACCGCAAAAGCACACATAGATTGCATAAAACATTGATTCAGAAATAGTGCTAAGCATGAGATGTGTACCTCAATCGTAGAAATCATTTTAGAACCCCAGGAATCCATCGTTTCTTTCCACTCAGGTAACCCATCGGGGATAACAGGTTCCGAGTTTAGCTCCTAAACAAGGTTAACTTTCATATCAATACACAACATGACTAAATCACCGCCACGATACGAAGCATTTTCAGGACTTCTACCGAATGGAAAGGATCATGTGAAAATCACAACCTTAAAGCGGGTATTCGCGGGGCGAGGACCCACACTCTCCACATGTACTGCCATTTCGGGTCTGGTCCCTTAGGTGTTGCTGGCTGAAACTCCTTGGGCATACTCTTGATCTTGTCTTGCATCTCCTTGTCGACAAGGCTGCGAGGTACCTCCATAGTCCACACCTTCAGGTGTCACACCAACCTTATCATTTAAAACAAGAATCAAAATCCATCATCGCAACGGGGACATATTTAGGTACCACCAATTAAGCACAATTGTTGGATACAAGAATATTAATTGTCTGAATTCTCATTGTCAACGAACTCATATTTGCCGAACCGTGAACAGTGCAACTGCTTCCATCCCTAGCGCTACTTCTCAGGCTCACGTCTTCAGATAGCGACCAGCTCGCCTCCACTTGCGCATGTCCTCAACGGAGTTCGGTTCAGTGGAGGCTCTTGGGGTTGTTTCCTCTTACGTGTAACTAACGCATGGCCATTCCTGCGTATTGTATTTGCCTATTAATAGGCTCGATTACAAGCGAATACAAGTGAAGAGTTTTCCCAATTCTCATGGTATCGAGCACGCTATTAACTAGCCTTTCTTCTCCCACCTCCACCCTTTCACGCCACGACATGAGCTCCACCATGGGCTGCCGCCTCGGCCACTCTTCTGCTTTAAGTGATGGCATCGCCGGGCGCTCGCTTCCTCTCTCCCACCTTGACGCTTGCTCCCCCTCTTCCAGCGGCATCCTCCATCCTCCATGGCATGCATTCAGTAAACATCAAAACTCTAGTCCCTTATACACTTAATGTCCAAGCCAACAACTACACCAAATGGCGCAATCTGATGATGCTCGCCCTCAGCAAGTTCAACCTCTGCTGCCATGTCAATGGAACCGATCCGGAGCACGACGACCCCGACTGGGTCAAGGTTGACCTGCATGTGCTTGGATGGCTCTAAGCCACCATCTCGGAGGAATTACTTGACATCGTGATGTCAGACAACAGCATCGCTTTCGGTGTTTCGAGCACGCTCGAGCAACTTTTTTGCGACAATAAGAATGTTAGAAATAGCAACTTGTATTTCCAGTGGACCAAAGGGCTAGTATATATACACAAAGTATAGGTGGTGAATATGCAAATAACCCCTCATAACAATAGGAAATAACACACTATACACATATCTCTAACACCCCCCCTCAAACTCATGGTGGATCAACAACACTGAGTTTGGAGAGGTTAGAAGTCGTGCTGTGCTCGAGTCTGGGCCTTCGTGAAGAAATCCGCTATCTGAAGCTCTGAAGGCACGTACTGAAGAGCAATCACCTGATCATGCACAAAAGACTTCATGAAGGAAGCATCAACACCAATATGCTTGGTGAGCTCATGCTTCACGAGGTCACGAACATCTTGATAGCACATGTCTTTGTCGACAAGAGAGGAGTCGGTGTAGTGTGAAACACCAAAATCCTCAAGTAACCACCGTAGCCAAGTAATCTCTGCTGTCAAGAGAGCCATAGCTCGCAACTCAGCCTCTGCACTCGAATGGAACACTGCAGTCTGTTTCTTCGTCTTCCAGACAATGAGAGAACCACCAACAAAAACATAGTAAGCAGAAATAGAACAACGAGCAGAGGGATCGCTGGCCCAAGTAGCATCCAAATAAGCCTGAAGCTATAACGAGCTGGAGCGTGGAAAGAAGAAACGGCGAGAGATAGTCCCACGAAGGTATCGCAGAACTCGAAGAAGGTGGCTGTAGTGGACCTGAGTGGGAGCAGAGACGAACTGACTCAGAATGTGAACTAGATAAGTGATATCCGGACGAGTAACAGCAAGGTAGACAAGACTCCCAATAAGATGACGATAGCGAGTCGGATCAGAAAGAGGCTTGCCATCAGAGGGTCGGAGGTGAACATTGAGCTCCATGGGAGTCTCAATAGTATGCTGATCAGTGAGAGAGGCGCGATCAAGAAGATCCTGAATATACTTCTCTTGGGATATAAAGAAACTATCTGGAGTGGAAGTAACCTTAATCCCAAGGAAGTACGAAGAGGACCAAGATCCGACATAAGGAACTGCTCACTAAGACAAGCCTTGACAAAGGCAATGTACTCAGAATCATCTCCGGTAATAATCATATCATCAACATACAGAAGAAGAGTCCGACCACGAGACGAAGTGTGGACAAAGAGTGTAGGATCATGATCACTAGCTGAAAAGCCAGCAGCAGTGACCACAGAGGAGAAGCGCTCAAACCAAGCACGAGGGGCTTGCTTAAGGCCATAGAGAGAGCGACGAAGGCGACAGACCATGCCCTCAGGAACAGAATACCCAAGTGGCGGATGCATGTAGACCTCCTCACGCAACTCGCCATTAAGAAAGGTATTCTTGACATCAAGCCGAAAGCAGACCCGATGGCGAGCAGACGCCACCGAAAGAAGAGTGCGACGGTGGTCATGTGGGCCACAGAGCAAAAAGTCTCGTCGTAGTCACGACCATGCTCTTCTTTGGAAGCCACGAGCAACAAGACGCGCCTTATAGCGCTCAAGAGAGCCATCGAGCGAGTCTTAATTTTATAGACCCACTTACACGTGATGGGACGAGAGTGAGATGGAAAAAGAACAAGATCCCAAGTACCAGTACGCTCGAGGGCAGCAATCTCCTCGGCCATAGCATGCTGCCACTCAGGGTGAGCAACAGCATCCCGGTAGGAGATAGGCTCATGAGTAGCGGCACCAGCAAAAGCAAAACGAGCAGGGGGCCGAATCGACTGGCGATCGCGGAGAGCATAGCGAGGAGAAGATAACCCATTAGGGGAAGATGGAGCATCAGGAGAACATGGAACATCAGGAGAAGATGGCTCATCTGGAAGATCCTCAATACGAGGTCGACGAGGGTAGAAGAGAGGGGAAAAAGGTACTGTAGTGGGAGAAGCCTGAGGAGCCGCAGAAGACGAAGCAAGCGGCGACAACGGCGGAGAGGCCACGGGAGGAATATGTGGAGATTCAGTGGGACGGGTGAACGAGGGCAAGACAGATATAGGTGTATCTGGAAAGGTCAAATAAGACAGAGACTCCACAGAGGAAGTCGAAGGAGAGGCAGAACGTGGGTAGAAGGGACGAGACTCGTCGAAAGTCACATCCCGAGAAATCCGCATCCGACGACCAACAGGATCCCAGCACCGATAGCCCTTGTGCTCGACACTGTATCCTAGAAAGACACACTCAACAGACTGAGCAGTCAATTTGGTGCATTCTCGAGGGGCGAGGAGAACGTAGCAAACGCAGCCAAACAGACAAAGGGCAGAGTAGTCAGGAAGAAGACCACAGAGACACTCAACAGGGATCGCACCCTGAAGAGCAAAAGAGGGCTGGATGTTGACGAGATAGGTGGCAGTGGAAACAGCCTCGGCCCAAAAGTGAGGTGGAATAGAGGCGGCAATCATCAGTGCACGAGTCGTCTCAAGGAGGTGACGATGCTTGCGCTCAGCGACACCATTCTGAACATGAGCACCAGGACAAGAAAACTGAGCGAGAGTGCCCTGCTCAGCAAGGAAGCTGCGCAGGTAACAAGAGAGGTACTCGCCAGCAGAGTCAGCACGAAAGACACGAATAGGAGTGGAGAACTGTGTGCGAACCATAGTGGCAAATTATTTATAGATGGACAAAGGCCTCACTACGAGAAGACATGAAATATATCCAAGTGTGGCGAGAGAAATCATCTATAAATATGATATAATATCGATGA
Source organism: Phyllostachys edulis (assembly GCA_036346405.1). Taxonomy (NCBI): domain Eukaryota; kingdom Viridiplantae; phylum Streptophyta; class Magnoliopsida; order Poales; family Poaceae; genus Phyllostachys; species Phyllostachys edulis. The sequence continues at coordinate 6,152,429 of CM070550.1, read as the reverse complement.
CACCCTTTCGAAACGAAGGGAGCCGGACCCCAAACATCTGAATGAACAAGATTAAAGGGACGCTGAGACACTGACTCACTATGAGAATAAGGAAGCTGAATTTGTTTACCTAACTTACAGCCCTGACAATCTAAAGACACGTCTCCTGAGACAGACCCTAGAAGGCCACGACGAACTAAAGACGACAGACGAGATCCATACAGATGACCAAGACGGTGATGCCACTGCTGGAAAGAGCTGGGAGACGGAGTGGCAGAAGCGGAGAGACTGGCGGCAATGGTGGCAGCGGAAGGAAGGTGAAGCCAGTCAAGCTCCTAGAGACGCTATGAGTCAAGGTGCCGAGGGCCAGAACCAGTGTTCCCCTAGGCGTCCGCCTAGACCGCCTAGGTGCCGCCTAGGCGCTAGGCGCAGCCCTCCCGCCTAGACCGCCTAGCCGATTTATCCCGCCTAGGCGCCGCCTAGCCTCGCTTAGGTCCGCCTAGGCGGCGATTAGGTGCTAGGCGCCGTCATGCTTGACTAGCGCCTAGCGCCTAGGGGAACTTGGCGGAACCAACCAGAGCTCCGTGTGGCGATTCTGAACATAATAAGAGTCAGAGTCGAGAATGATCCGACAACCAAGGTCGATGTCCGCCCAGAGAAAGAAGCTGCATGGTAAGGCGAGGAACATGAGCAACAGAAGGAACATGAAAAGATGAGTTGCTAAGAGATCCTCGACCAGAGACAGAAAGAGAGATACCATCAGCAGTAAGAACACTAACAGGAGAATCAAGAGGTGTAATGAAAGACAGAGTTGAAGAATCAGAAGTCATGTGAAAAGATGCTCCAGAATCAAGAATCCGCGGGGAGGTACTTGACTGTGTAGGGGGTGTTTCGCAGCGCAGAAGAGTCGATGAGCGTAAACCGCAGAACTCGCCGAGGAGAACACAAGCGGCAAGCAGGAGTTGAAGTCTGGCTATCTCCTACTCAGTGAGAGAAACTGCTGAAAGAGTCGATGCAGACGTCGATGTAGAAGCACCAGTGCTAGTAGAAGAACGGCGGGAAAGATGCCGCTACTTCTTATAGCATTGGGACTTAATGTGGCCGACCTTGTCGCAGTAGGAGCAGTGAGGACGGCCACCGCCAGATGGAGGGCAGTCACCACCACCTGTGGCAGCCGTTGGAGGAGGTAGTGTGACACCATCGAAGATCACCGGGCAGCGAGGGAGGGAAACGGTGCCCGACGACATTGTAACAGTGGCCATTGGTAGGCGGCGCTGGACGGCGCGACGACTAAGGCAACAAAGTCTAACAGGCGGCGCTGGACAGCGCAGCGATTAGAACGACGTACTGATTTTTTTATATTTTAAACGAGGCGGCTCAGCTCACGTACAAAAGAGCCCAAAGGCCCATGCGGCCTGCTAGCCACCTACACGCCAAGACGGGGACTAGGGTCCCCGGCGGCAACAATGAAATGCAAGCGTCGAGCAACACGGCTGGACGCGACGCGGCCCCTGTGGTGCCCCATGATGGCGGCGGAAGCGGGCGGCGGCAGCGCGGTGTCTGATTGGCGGCGGCATGGCGAGTTGAGCAACGCGCGGCTTTCTGTGCTCCGGCGTCGGCGACAGCGATAGTGCGGCGGAAGTCCGGAGGAGTTCGAGGAGGCGGCGGGAAGCTTCAGCGATCTGGAGGCGGTGCGCGGCGAAGAGCGCCCGGCGACGGGAGGCGGCGGAAGTCCGAAGCCGCGACAACCACGCGGGTGGTGGCGGCCAAGAGCACACAGCGCATGTGGAGGCGGCGCGGAAGCCGCAGGGCGCACGGCTCTCCCGCAGGCGGCGCAAGCAAGACGACGCTCGGTGGGAAGGCGACGCTTGAAGATCGGGAAGAAGCCGAGGACCGCGGATCGACGACGACGGGAGTTGAAGGCGGCGACGGGCGGATCAATGAATCCACCCGAGGGAAGCCGCCGGCGGCGGCTAGGGCAGTGGAGGACGAGTTGCGTGTCCGGGAGAGGAGAACCTAATTGGCTCTGATACTATGTTATGAATAGCAACTTGTATTATCACGGGGCCAAAGGGCCAGTATATATACACAAAGTACAAGAGGTGGATATGCAAATAACCCCTCATAACAATGAGGAATAATACACTATACATATATCTCTAACAAGTCCAATACCAGGCTACAAGCCAAGGCTTTGTTGCAAAGAAGCTGAGTAGCCAGCAACTCTGCCAAGAGCATGTCGAAACCAGATTATTTTCGCCAGCTTCTGGCAAAACACAATTAGATTTGGTGGTTGGCGCCTAGTTATTCTCCCTTTTCTTCAAATATTATTAGTATGGTGTATTTATGTGCAAAAATAATTTTAAACATGGCCCAAATCATGGCAAATAAATTATACAAAGCATAATTAAATGAAAATCAGTTCAGAGATGCTCTTGGTTGTGGCTGGTATATGAGGTGCTGGTCCCAAAACTCCCAACTGGCTGGTTAATACATACCAGTTTCTACAATCCTCATCATGATTGAGTTGATTCTAGATTGTCATCATCTCAACTTAGTTAGTTTGATAGGTTGTGACTGTCTAAAACTCGCTTGGCGCATGAATGTAATGAAACACCTTAGAAGAATATAGTGTAAACAGAAGAATATATTGACTAGATTTGTAAACATAAAAAAGAAATACCTGCCATGTAAAATCGCACAAGAATACATTTCAATAAGGACAGGTTATATATGACCGTACAAGGAAAGTTAGGCTACACCGCTACAGCATAAAAGCATATATCTACCAAACTTTTAGTGTCCCTTTATTCAAGGCATATAGTATCAAAAAGAGAAAACAAAAACCGAATGAGCATCCTTCATAGAATTACCTGGAAGTCGATCTCTCCATCCATTGACACTTTGCTTTGATCTCTGCTATGATTGCCATTTCTTAGGCGTTTTTTTTTTATGCAAAGTAGTTTGTGGCCTTAGTATTGTTTTTAATTTGGGAAATATTTTTGTATGCAGTTGCCCTTTTCTGAAAGTTGGAAACTACTTGAAGATGAAATAATTCGGCCACGTTATTATGAGAAAAAGTAGTTTGAGAGTGGTGCTAAGAGCAATCCAGTGTACAAATACGATATGGAACTATTTTCAGTACCTGGAACCAAAACAGCTACACTTTCCTTTTCCATTTTGTTGTTTTTTTGGAAGTACATTTTCTTATTCTTGGACACTTTACCAGTTCAAGAGAAAGGATTTTTTGCTACTCTCCACAGTAAAAAAAAGTTACTCAAGGAGTTTATCCTATCACTTTCACATGATGGCAATGTCCTGATATTTCAGGTAGGTTTGTCTTCTAACGATGGTTGTATAGGAAAGTTGGAAATGAGTATTAGGATTTTTCGTACAAGTTGATGCAATGCATACATGCTTAAACAAGAAAACAAGCTATATTGAACTATACTATAATATTTTATTTGGATACATCCTCTTGTGAAAACTAGCATTTGTAACATAAATTTAAATTACTACTGGTGAAAGACAAGAATATTGGCATTTCAGTCTCACTGATATTGCAAGCTACTAGGACTTGCTGACTTGTGGCCTATCGCTTTGGTTTGGGATAGATCCATTTGACGTGCCAATCAATTTTATCATGGTCTGTTTTTTTTTGTGGTTATGCTAATCCTTCACAAATATGCAGTGCTCCGATAGTTAAACGCACTTCTTATGTATAGCAGGTTGACATTTCATCTTGTTGGTCGCATTCCAACTTAACATTATTTGGGTTATGGCCATGATCGCCTTATTGAGATTGCATATTTTTTGAGTTTGAAGTCGCTGATGGGGTGCAGCTGCTGAATTGTAGGGGTCAACCAGATGCCATTTGGACTATATTCATCTGTATTTTTGGGGTGTCCGGCAGTTTATCTTACTGTCCTTGTTATTTCTCATTCTCATTTTGTTGCTAAGTTATCTTTTGCGTGTTCTGTTGCTAAAGAAGGTACTCTAATGTGACAGTAATTTGTGCCCGATGCCGTACATACAAGGAAAGATCTAGCGAGTTTTACTTTGGCAGTTACCTGCTATTATGATGGTGAAGTATGCTGTGTCAAGTGCTGCGAGAGATTAAAAGAATGAAACTATGAAACAAACTAAATGACCTGTATTGTAGCTCCTCCTCTTCCTTGATGTGAATGCAGTGCTTTTATTACCTGAACAAAACAGAAGAAAGTCAGGTAAGGATAGAGTGCTTGCTCTTGTAACAAACACACGGGACTATAAACCATAAAGTTCATGCAAAAAAGTAACTATCAATGGATGCGGAACACAATTAGCAGTTAACTGTACCTGATAAATGCGACCTTGATTTTAAGGTTGACCAAAGGGATGGATAAGTAATAATCCACAATACTTGAAGGGAAAAATGAAACAAAAGAGATGTAAGCACACACCTCTTCTCTGTATTACATTTCCAAGTTTCACCTACAACATATGAACAGAGTCCCAAGTAAATGTAAGCATCGTTATGTGCTTCAGCAAAGAGAATAGAATCCAGAATTGAAAAAGGCATTTGGAGAACCAGGCTAAGGATATAACTGACATCAACATGTTATAAAATGAAAACCCAGAACTGTTTTTTCATGCATTTTTTGACCATGACGAAGCTTTGCCTTCCAGCTAAATGCTAATTGTAGAATGCAACATTGATGACGAGGCAGATAATAGGAGATTTTTTTTTAAAAAAAAAACATTAATGACAAGACGATCGATCTAATCCTAAAATGGCCAGCTAATTCAGCTAGATACAATAGGCTCCTCGCGCCCAAGTCAAGTCCCGCACCAGCGGTGCTACCACTACATGTAGACATGGCGAATCCATGACCACGATCTAATTAGCTTGCTTTACAGCGTGCATGAAGATGCCAAACTAGCGCATACAGCTTGCGCATTTCACAGCATCTATTCGAAGACGTCTATTAAGAACCAATAAACGAATTAGCGATGAACCACCCCGTTTGCGAACCAATTCTCCCACAAATTCGTTCCGAATTAAACAAAACAGCAATAGCCAGAAGAGAGATTCACATCTAGCTTAGAACCCTGGCTAAAACCCTAGGAGAGCACCGATCAAGTGAGCAGACGCGCGCGCGCGCGTGAGAGAGAGAGAGCAGCAGCAGCTGCAAGGGCATTACCTCGGAGCCGAGCACCTTCGCGCCGCGGCGCTGGGTGGCGGCCCACGGGGCGGTGACGAGGGAGGCCGCGGGCCTAAAACATTTTTCATTGCAGGATAGGCAGCGTGGTCGTTAAGTACCCGTGCAATCTCTCTCTCATTACCACATCAGATTAGTGGCGCAGCAAAGTGGAATCAGATTATTTTTTAGAAAAAAAACCTACACTAACTACCAGCTTTCGTCTTTTACCACACGCCTAAAAATACATGACAACCATATCTCGATTGTCTCCAACCACCTAACCAAACAAGGACTTGGGTCTTCTACAGTTCTGCAAGAAGCGCTGCATGTACAATATTTTTTAAGTCTGATGTTATGGTGCTCTACAGCAACACTGTAAACGACGCCCGACGATTCTAATACACGATATTACTGTTCATTGCTGTAGCGTCATACTGTATATTATTGATCCGGACTGTTTGCTGACGATCAAACGGGCCTAATGCTCATGTAATTTACACCTCTGCCGCGGTGGATCCGCGTCCACGGAACTGAAACCAGCCAAAGCTAGATAGACCGTAGGTAGCCCTGCGCATGGTACTATTTCGGAAGTTTTCATGGCAGCCACATAAGATGATTAGAACGGCACAACACCAAGATTAGACGCCCGTATCCATCCGTAACACAAAAACAGAGGGAGCCACTGTCCCGCGGGCCCCCCCGCCCCCGGTCGGTCGGTCACACATGACGCCGACCAACCGAACCGGGACAGCACACACACGTACCCCACCACAACCACTGCCCACGCCAACGCCCCCACCTAAAAATACTAATCCACCACTCGCCACACTACGCACGGAGAAATTTCCAAGGAAAAAAAATCCAAGGAAGAGGAGAGAGAGAGAGAGGAGGCTATGATGCGCTGCGTGGTCGCCGCCGCTGTGCTCCTCCTCGTCGTCGTCGGCGCCGCCGCGGGGTCCCCTGGTGCGGGTCCGGAGCCCACCTGCCCGCGGAGGGGCCCGCCGTTCCTCGACGCGCTCGGATCACGCTGCCCCCATGTGCGGATCGAGCCCTCCCCGCCTCTCGAGGTAGGTGCCCTCCTCCGGTCCTCCCCCTCCCTGCGCCGCCCGGTCGCCCAATCCAACCCGGCATCCTGCTGGCCGCGAGATTCCGCGCGGCTTCTTCTTCGTGTGGAATCTTCACATGTCAATGCTGCCAAGCAGTAGTGCCGTAGCGTGCTTTTGAATCACTGATGAGAGACGTGCGATTTTGGGTGCAAAGCGGGGGCACGATGTTAGAGATGGATTGGGGAAGAGAGCGGGGGCACGAAGATGTGTGTAGAAATGCGTTGGTGCGTACAATCAGCCGATAAACGGGCGCAAAAAAGGGGAAATTAAGGAAGGCCAACAAAACATGATCGGCACAGCGAAGGAGAATCATGGAGATGCAAGATGCGTAGGTGCCATGGTGTCCAGGTGCCAGCAGTAGGATCCATATGTTAAGACAAGCATGATGTGAATCGAATAACACCTTCTTGGCAAGAGGGATTTTGGGGGGTTAGGTGAGATTCAAAAAGGAAGTCATGAGTCAACATAAATAGCATGATTATGTGTGTTTAGTTTTAGAAGCATCTGGTTTATTTCTACATTAAGAAATAAGAATGAAGTCTGGGTTTGAGCAATTTGGGCTTTAGTGGCCACTTGGGTGCAACGACCCAACCTAAACCCTCCTATTGGACATCACGTCTACATATGGTCGACTGGTGGACTGATATCTTTCATTCTGGACACGGAGTCTGTATGAAAGGTCAAGCCTCGCTGATTATCCTTATACTTTGGCACATCTGGAAAGAAAGAAACAGACGGATTTTCCAGCATCTCAGACAGACACCAATAGGCCTACTTGCAGTCATCAAGGAAGAAGCCTGGGCGTGGACGCAGAGTGGGGCCACCAAATTACAGGGATACTTGCCAGGCGGGATGGCGCCTCCTACCGGTGGAACGGCGTAAGCGTGTGTACTCGCAGATACTCAAGCATGGGATTCGACTTGCCTGGTGGGGCGTCGGGCCTTTTTGCTCGAAGTATCCGTTGGGGTGATCACCATCCCGGTGATTCCCCCGCTTTTTTTTCCTGTTTCGTTTGTTTTCTTTCCGGTTTTTTTGTAACCGCCTTTGTTTTGTGACTTTCTTTCCCTTTTTAATGCAATAACGGCGATCGTGTCGTTTCATCAAAAAGAGAGATGTGACAAGGATACAGTGAGTTTATATAGATGAGTTATAATAAAAAGGTGAGCAAGTCCTTTATGCTAAATCAGAGCAAGTTGTTGGGAGAGAAATGAAATGTGAAGAGAGAACAACAACAATAGTGGCAATGACTCAAATGGCACACTGTAGGTTAGGGATGGCAATGGGGCCCCATTCCCCATTCCCCGATAGGGAATTCACCTATTAGGGGACGGGTTTGGGACTACTTCATTCCCCATGGGGATACTAATATGAAAAAAAACATTCCCCATCGGGTTTGACGGGGACGGGGCTGTTCCCCTGCTCCCCATCCCCGTTACCCGATGGGGCCCTGATAAGGTGATAACACAATGCATAGCATAGCCCAGCCCGCCAACCGAGTGCATCATTCTGTCTTTGCCTGTTGCATAGCATTAGTCATAACCCTAAGTCCCTAACCCCATTTCCCATTCACTCCCACCTAGCCGCCGCCCCACATCCATAGCTTGAGAAATTTTTCTTTCTTTGCGGCAGAAATTCGAAATGGCGATCTGCGCAGACGACGGGTATGGGGACGGGGATGGGGCCCCGATAACCCGACGGGGACGGGGATGGGGGAAGAATAGTACCCGACGACGAGGATGGGGATGGGGATGAGGATGGGGATTTTTTCTTGTCACGGGGATGGGGATGGTCCACCACTCCCCGACGGGGAATGGCCCCGTTGCCATCCCTACTGTAGGTAGAGTGCAGCTGCTTAGAATCGGGCGATTTCGTTGTGGGTGGAATCGATTGTTGAGATAATAATGGCATTAGGAGAGCTAGGAATTTATCCATCAGAGCCCCCAAAATTAGGCTTTCTGTGACACTAGGCTGATTGACTCTTGATGGCCCCAAAGCTTACAGAATGTTAAATATGTAGTTGGAAAGTGTTGTTAACATGTTACATTATGCAGTATTGGTATTTTTTTTAAAAGAAATAAAAATAGGCAGGTGCTTCTTCAACATGTGTGAAAGACATCTTGTGGACTTGTTGGTGTCTCGACTGAAGTTTAGGTTCGACGCACTATTATGCAGACCAACCAATGAGTTAAAATTTGGCTTGAAGAGTGTCCATATACAATGCAACAACAACTAGTAATATATTTGTGTGTTATGTGGGTTTGCTTGGTGCTGGGGAATCTTAATTGTTCATCTGTATCCAACATATAAAAAGAAGAAAAAAGTTTAGTTGGTTAGTAATCAGTCTAGGGAAAATTTAACATGATCCTTAAGATGACTGGGTAAATGATACTTCCATACTTCTTTTGGGTGATTTTGGCACTGAAGTGGAAATAGTGTCATGATGTTTTTCCAACCTAAAATTATTATAGATATATCATATAAGTACTTCTATGATGAGATTGTGCAATGCATGTTTAACATGCTGCAGAACCCCTAACCATTTTTAATGTCAGTCAGTATTGACTTGCTTAACTGAAGAGTCTGCCTTCATTTAATTATCCAGCAATGATAAGTGAAAACTGAAAACCCCTGGTACTGTAAAGAATGCTGATAGTTCATATTGCGAGTTTTGCAAACTTCTGGTTTCTTGTGTAGTTATTGACTGTACGATAATAACTTATAAATGTGTGACTCCTACTGAAGGTGAGAGGAGAGGCTGTTGATAAAGAGTTGAACCTTCGACTTAGAGGTGCTTCGTACTCCATCCTCTTCTATGCTGCATGGTGTCCTTTCTCGAGCAAATTTCGACCAGTATTTGAAGCTCTCAGCACTATGTTCCCTCAGATACATCACTTTGCTGTTGAAGAATCTTCTGCAATGCCTAGGTATGTGAATGTTGAACTCTTTTTTTGTGTGCCTGTCCCTTGAAATGAGGTATCCTGTCCATTTTTTTAACATGTCATTTGACCTGTGGATTACTGCTCATCCTACTGCTTCTGCTTACTGTAGTTTGTTTTCAAGATACGGTGTCCGTGGCTTCCCAGCCATTCTTCTGGTCAATGATACTACAATGGTTCGATACCCGGGCCCAAAAGATCTCAACTCTCTGGTGGATTTTTACAAAGAAACTACAGGTACAATCATTACTCTTTTCTGTTACTTGCAGACATAGTTTGTTGAATGGTCACGGCTTCTTTCAAATATGTCGGATTTGAAACTTGAGAATTAAGAATGTAGCCTTGGATTCCCTTCATTGGAAGTTCGGATTATTTTTCTTTATATATTTGCTTCGAATTGGTTGAGTGCTCTTTTACATTGGAAACAATACTGTTACCTAGTGGAGAATTAGCTGCACCCATGAATGACACTATGAGCCTCATTATACACCAGGATTGGCATCTTACTATAATGTTCTACTCTTTGAAATTTTCGAGTGATTGATGCTTGTGAATGTATACGAGCAACACATTGTAATTATTTATGGGAAACTGGGCATGTTCATAAGAACATGCCATGATAATATGGATTGGATTCCGTTGTCCAATCAAACAGGGATATGCTGCACACCACAGCTATTGATGATTATATTTTTGGGTTGTTTTTATTACTTCAAAGCATTTTTTGTTAAGGACCATTTTTCCTGCTGCAGGCCTCGATCCAATTGCATATTTTGATGTTGATCAGCAAGAGAGCACCGGAAGTTTGCGATCAGTCATGCCAGGAGACTGGTCTATGCTTAAATTGGCAAAAGACGAGCCCTTTGTGTTGTTTGCAGTGCTTTTTGTCATCCTGAAGGTCGTTGCAGACTTCATCCCCATTGTCATCTCCCATCTGAGAGCCTTCTTGGCTGTGCGTGTTCGGAACTTGAACTTGGGGATACGTAGGGGATCAAGCCAACTCATGGAACGAGTATTGACTGTGCTTGATGTTAAGAGGCTTTGGAGCAAGCTTAGACTGAGCAATAAGACTAGGGACCTAAGGAAAGGGGCGAGTAATGCACGAGCTTGGGCTTCCTCATTTGCTTCTGTTTCACTGGGTGAACCGTCCTCGTCAAGGCAAGCCTAGCCTTGTTGGAGGTGTTGTTTGTTACTATAGCTGCTCATGTGATCCAAAAAAAATTTAATCTTGCTTCCCCATCCTGCTATGTATGACATGCTTCGCCCTTCTGTGCATCCAGGCATGTGGGAAACCTAACAGGCATGTAAATTTTGAGGACCTCATCTTGTTGTATATTAGAAATACCTTCTGCATTGCTGACGCAGTCCCTAATCTTTCTGTCAGTTAACTACAGTAAATTTGCGGCGTATGGTGAACATTTGAGTAGTTTTTGGGATGTCTTTCTGCTGTTGTTGGTACTGTATTGGTAATTTACAGTGTTAATCTCCATCGAAGAACTTGGCTTCACTTTGTCGTCGTTGTCTGCACCAGCTTGAAGCTTGGGCCGCTGAGTCATGCTCTGATTTGTAAAACTGTCTTGATTCCTATACACATCATGCTGTTTGAAAGAAACAAAACAATGTCGAATCTGAGAGGTTCTCTTTTGAAAACTCTGAAGATCTGTTTCAAGTTTTCTCCCAGTTTACATTGCCCATTGCATAGTTCTGCTCCTACATGACTATCCATCGCTATCTGCCTATCTTGGGCCGCACCTCAACATTGCAGAGTTAAATTTATGCAGAAGCTTCTGAACACGCGTCTCATTCTCCTATGCCTGCCGTGTTAACTGGTGTGTGTCTCTATCCTTCTCTACTAGTTCCTGCTGGTTTCGTTTATCGGCTCCTTTGTTTATCGTCTACGGTGTACTAACTTTGACCCTCTCTCTCGTGTCACTCTTACTATGCAGTTTTCTGTGAATTTGACTTGTATATAATATTATGGAAACATTCTTCATAGCTTCGATTGAAATCTGAAAAGGATGGACGTCGAAAGCCTTTTCGGATTAGGTGGCACCCTAATCCTTGACAGCAATCGACAAGACTTTTAATAAAGTTTGTTATGCCGTCCCAAGTAAGATTTTACTAACGTAGTGCTAGTGCATTGTTAGGTACCCAAGCACCTCTCGATGATTACAAGGATGAGATGCCAGAATCAGACAGGAAGCAAGATGTTTGTAGAAGATAATTGTATTTCTTATTCTCTGTTACAAGCCTCGAGCTACACACACACACACACACACACACACACATATATATATATATATATATATATATATATATATATATATATATATATATATATATATATATATATATATATATATATATATGTGTGTGTGTGTGTGTGTGTGAGAGAGAGAGAGAGAGAGACAGCCTATTTTCTAGTTTGGGACAGTCCGGATTGTAAACCAATACAACTTAACTCTTTCTATCTTTAACCTTCTATATCTAAACCTTTGCTATGTCCAACTATGTTACAGCGTTTGTAATGGATGCCCACAAATGAATCCGTAACACTTCTCCCTTCTTTTTGAAATAGCTCGTCCGCGAGCTGATAGTTAGGAAACCCTCGATTGAAATCATCGAGTTTTATCCATGTTTCTTCTGGCTCCTGTAGAGGATTGGTGTGCCACTAAACCCTCAATTCCCATACACCACGATTCAATCTCGCACGAAGGATACTTGTAGGTTGTAATTGTACCTTCCCATGATGTATAGGAGGTAAAACCGGAACAATGTCAGGAGTGCCATGGAATGGCTTGAGATTTGAGACGTGAAATACGTCATTAACGGTTATCTGCTCAGGAAGCGCTAAACGATATGCAACCTGACCCACTTGAGAAATCACTCGATATGGTCCGAAAAAATGAGGACGTAATTCCTGATTGAGACCAGGAGCAATAGCAGAAAGCTGCCGTTGATGTAACCGCAACCAAACCCAATCACCGGCTTGAAAATGTAGTTCTCTGCACTTGAGATCCGCCAAACTTTTCATGTGTTGTTACGATTGAAGTAACCGTAAACAATTTCTTTGAGGAAAGCATCCCTATCTTCCCACAATTTCTGAACTTCTGGAACAACCTCAGAATCCCCTGCAAGCTGAATTAATGAAGGAGCTGGCCGCCCATAGACTACTTCGAAAGGAGTAGCTTGAATTGCTGAATGATAGGACGAGTTGTAACAAAATTCGGCCCAAGCCAACCATTGCGGCCAGGACCGCACCCGATCACCACATAAACAACGAAGATTCATCTCAATCGTTCTGTTAACGACCTCAGTTTGCCCATCGGACTGCGGGTGATATGCAGTGCTCATGTGTAGCTTCACGCCGGCTAACCGGAACATCTTTCCAAAATTGACTCGTAAAAATCTTATCACGATCGTTGACAATCGATTCGGGAAGCCCATGTAAGCGTACAATGGAATCGAAGAATACCTGAGCCACAAATTGAGCTGTAAATGGATGACTCAAGGTGACAAAATGAGCATATTTGGAGAATCTGTCGACAACCGTCAGAATAACCGATTTGTGTGCAACTTTGGGCAACCCTTCGACAAAGTCCATGCTAATATCAGCCCAAACTCGATGCAGTACCGGTAATGGTTGAAGTAAGCCCGCCGGATGCAACTGCTGGGATTTCTATTTCTAACAAGTAACACAGGTGCAAATGAACTGCTGAGGCAAACGGCGCCTACCGGGAATGAAAAAACTAGCCTGAAGACGATGCAAGGTTTTAGTAATACCCTCGTGACCCACTGAATGTGCCACCAAAAAAAAGTTTTTGAACGCCCGAAAAACCGTCAGGGACAAAAATGCGGCGACGAAACAACAAAAGATCATCTACAAATGTCCAGTCGGCTGACAGAGTACTGACAGTCCACTTGGTATGCTTGCTAGTCCAAGACGGATGCATTTTGAGTTGACAACAAAGATCATCATAATAAGCAAACTCGACCGATGAGATAGAGTGCAAAGTGATGTCATCATGCTAGCGTGAAAGTGCATCCATGACAATATTGTCCTTGCCTGGCTTGTACTCCACAGTAAAATCGTAGCCCAAAAGCTTTGTAATCAACCGATGTTGCGGTATTGTTGTCAAGCGTTGATCCAACAAATGTTTCAAACTATAATAATCGGTGCGGACCCTGAACTTGTGACCCCAAATATAAGGACACAAATGTCTTACCGCATACACATGCCCAATGAGCTAACGTTCGTAAGCGGGTAGTTGTGCCTGATGATCTGCCACTGTTTTGCTAAAGAACGCAATGGGTCGACCCCCTTGGTGCAGTACCACCCCAAATCCGATCTCGGACGCATCACAATCAATAATGAAATCTTTCGTAAAATCTGGAAGTTGCAGAACGGGTGCCGTCACAATGATTTGCTTAAGCTTGTCAAACGTCGTTGTGTCTTCCTTGGTCCAGTGAAACCCATCTTTACAGAGAAGTTTGGTGAGTGGAGCCGCAATTTGGCCTAAGTCTTGGATAAATTTGTGATAATAGCCGGCGAGGCCTAAGAAGCCACGCAAACATATGATGTTTCGGAGACAAGAACAGTCCAGCACAGCCGAGTCCTTCGCTTGATCCATGGCCACGCCGGTCGAAGAAATGATGTGGCCCAAATATGAGACGCTTGGCTGCCCGAACACACACTTCTTCTTGTTAAGGTATAACTGATGAGTAGTAAGAGTTCACAAGACATGCGAACATGATGAAGGTGTTCCGCCCAGGTCCGGGTGTAAATTAGAATGTCGTAAAAAAAATGAGAACGAACTGACGGAGGAACGGTTATAGAACCGAATTCATCATAGCCAGAAACGTCGATGGAGCATTGCAGAGACCAAAAGGAAGGACCAAGAATTCGAAATGACCATGGTGAGTGCGGAACGCCGTTTTCAGAACATCCTCTGGTGACATGCGAATTTGATGGTAGCCCGACCGTAAATCCAGTTTGGAGAAATAGCAGGATCCCTCCAGCTCATCCAATAATTCGTCAACATGTGGAGTTGGAAACTTGTCCTTAATGGTTTGCTCGTTGAGGGCATGATAATCTATGCAAAAGCGCCACGAAGCATCTTTCTTGTGGACGAGCAGGACTGGGGATGAAAATTGTGACGAGCTCGGTCGTATGATGCCCTGGGTCAGCATGAGGGTGCACTGACGCTCGATTTCATCCTTCTGGATGTGAGCGTAACGATAGGGGCGCATCGAGACGGCCGACGCATGGTGAGCTAGATGGATTCGATGATCACACGATCTGGCGGGAGGAAGGCCCGATGGCTCCGCGAACCTATGTTCGAATTCTACGAATATCGTTGCCATGCGATCGTCCCCCATCGCGGCCTGTAACATAGCTGCCGACGCAGGAGGATGTTGAAGACCAGTCCAAGTAATGTGGCGGTTGTTCGCCCAATATGAGAATTGCATCTGGGCGAAATTCCAAAGAACGGACCCTAGGGTACTCGGCCATTGCATTCCCAGGATGACATCAAATCCGGCAAGGGGAATGATGTAGAAGTCGACTGCGAACTCGGACGGGGCAATGGTCATCGGAGTATGCTTGCAAATACCCCCACACTCTAGCCACTCGCCGTTGGCCACCTTCACTCGGAGACCACTGTGTGGTTGTATGGGGAGGTCTATTGCAGAGACACAGGCTTTGTTGAGGAAGTTATGAGTTGACCCTGTGTCAAATAATGCAATGCCCTCAAAGACACCAATGCGAACCTTCAGTTGGGTCGTCTGTAGTGATTCCCGCATCCTGGTCGATTTCGGGCTCCAGCCAGAACAAATGCTTACAACGATGGCCCCTCGCGAATTGTTTGTCACAATTGAAGCATAAGCCCTATTGTCGCCGATCAGCCATCTCGGCCGTGGACAGGCAGCGAAACACCCCAGTTCTTGTTTCTGAGTTGGTCACCGGGGGAGGGGGGGTTGACGATGGGACAAGTGGTGGTGTCGGAAGTGTGGAGGGAGCACGAGGTGGAGTAGGCCAGGCACGGTCACTTGGTTTAGTGGATGTGTTCTGTCTGTTGGTTGTTGCCGGATTCGCTACACTAGGATGAAGCCGTTCGTAGGCACGTGCAAGGTTCATTGCCTGCTGCAGAGATGTTGGACCTTCGAGCTCGACGTGCGTACGAATTGGTTCCATGAGCCCAGCTGTGAATTGTTCGATCTGATGTGTGCGGGATAATCCGGTGGTATGGCAAAGGAGATAAGTGTAATCTTGCTGGTACTGCGCCATCATTCCTGTATGCTGCAAATTCTTGATCACACCCAAGGTTTTAGTGCGAACCACTGGGCCGAAGCGCATCGAGCAGTAATGCTTGAATACCGCCCATGGAATATGATCTTCATCCCATTCGAGTTGATAAAACCAGGAGTAAGCGACGTCGAACAGGTGTCGAACAGGTGACACACAGTCATCCAAACTTTGTCTTCATCAGGCGTTTGGTAGGCATGAAAGTACTGGTCGCATTTGGTCAGCCAGATGATGGGATCCATCGAGCCATCATAGATCGGTAATTCCAAGCGGGGTAGGTGCGGACGATCCAGGCGTGGGCGGTTCGTGTCCTGGTGCGGCCGGTAACCCTAGTGATCCTCAAATTCATCTCTTGGAAAACGGTGGTCGAAGCCTCCTGGAGCTCTGGGCGCGTCGCGTCGATGGGCCGACGGGAGCCTGGTTTCGGTAGGGGTCAGGTGCGCGTCCTCGGTAGCTATCGGACACAGAAGGAGTCCAGCTCCGTGGTGGGCGGTAGGAATCGTCCCGATGTGAGCAGTCGTGGACGCAGCGGTAGGTGATCCACGCAGGGCTTCGAACATCTGACGCATCTCTTTGGCCAGAGTGTCGGTGCGCTGGTCGGATGCTAATTGCTGCTCACAAAATCGTTGCCTGTTGGTCGTTTGGATGTTGGTGATGGCTTAGAGAAGTTCGGACTGGGTTTGCTCCAATCCGTCAAGCGAGGCGTCAAACGGATGATCGTGTTTGGGCGGCATGGTGGGCAGGATCAGTGAATCTGATACCAAATTGTTAGGTACCAAAGCACCTCTCGATGAAGAACGGAGATTATAAGGATGAGATGCCAGAATCAGATAGGAAGCAAGATATGTTTGTAGAAAAAGATAATTGTATTTCTTATTCTTTGTTACAAGCCTCGAGCTGCATATATATATGACAGCCTATTTTCTAGTTTGGGACAGTCCGGATTGTAAACCAATATAACTTTAAGTACTTAACTCTTTCTATCTTTAACCTTCTATATCTAAACCTTTGCTATGTCCTACTCTGTTACGGCGTTTGTAACGGATGCCCACAAATGAATCCGTAGCACGCATCTGCATGGGATTGTTTTTAGAATTATTGGGGGGTTTACCAGTAGGAGCGTTTAATTTTAGGGCTTTCCACATATTCTATGCCTTAATGCAAGTGCTCCAGCCAAGTCGAAACTAATACACAGTTCCACACCGACACTATCCTAAAGCTGTTCTCTATAATCTGTATCTCCTATTCTCTGTTATCTGTATCTCCTTACATAATTATTTTCTAATTATGGGTTGCTCCGTACAATCTATCTTTTCGGTCTGCTAGGATCTTGCAGAAACATGGGAAGAATTGAGTAGGAAGGAAGGAAGGAGTCCCCTCTGGTAGGCCCCAAAGAACATTTTCACCTTTGTTAATTAGCAGGAAGGCTAAGCCCACACACACACACAAACTCCTTAAATTGGTTTGCCATCCAAGTTGTCCTAGCAGCTTCTGCCTTCTTCAGCTGTTCCCGTCCAGAAAAAAGAAAGTATCCTTCCAAACCACCACTTGTACTGATTCTTGGGGAGAGCATCCATTCTTGACCATTCCATAGTATCATAGTTGCAAGCAAGTGAGCAGCTATATAACTTCCAGATTCAAGCTTGTTCTTGACTAGTTTGCCTGCCATGAGCAGAGGGGCTTCCATGGATGCAATCAGCCTGGATGAGTGGGAGCTCCTGCCTGACCACAAGAGCTCCTTCTTCATGGAGGAGTGCACCACTGGCCATGGCACTGTTGGTGGTAAGGATCAGCTCTTGTTTGGCGCCAAGTTGGTCATGATCAACATGGACCACTTCACCCCTGCATCTCACCTTTCCCCCTATGATTGCATCCTAGATGAAGAGGCCAAGAAATCGATTCTGCCACCATTACAAGATGCCTGCGCGCAGGATCCTGTCATCGAATTCAAGGACATCGGTGTCGTGCAGACCGAATCGACGCGAGGGGAGTTCATGCCTAAGGTGACTGAGATACTGATCTCTGATGCAGAAGAGGAGGAAGAGATGAGCAAGTGCCCTGCTGGTGCAAAGGAAGTTTGTGAGGACGAGGTGATGGTTGAAGCAGTACCTGATCTATGTGCTGAAGAGGAAGAAGGTGTCAAGAAAGACAGGAGAGGATTGGATTGCATTGGTTTCAGCGTGGGGAAACTGAGAATGAATGGTGTTGGAGCACTGTGCTCATTTGGGGTTGCAGCTGCCACCTTCTGCATCTTCCTGCTTGGTGGCAGGCAGCAGCAGAATAAGCAGCATAATCAGAAGATCCAGCTCCAGATGTATGCTGATGATGAGGTTGGTGGCTCTCTTTAATATTTTGGCTTCATTCGTCATTTTAATCCGTGCACTGTTCCTAAAGGCATGTTCTTTCAACTAGCTTACTTAAACTTCACTTATACTTGGGTGCAAGTGTGCAAAAATATGCCAGTGGATGAGGTCGGCAACTTTACATCACCCTGTCCAATTAAAAAAGAAATCTTTGTATTTTTTTTACTGAAATCCAGAATGGTCTTCGAACAGATTAGGCTAAAGCGCTAAAGAATTGGGGTAAATGGCCCACAGTTTCTGACGATTTTTTTTGCTTGTTTGATCTGCAGAGTATTCAGCAGGTTGTGCAGCAGGCCTCCAGACTGAACCAGGCCATGTCGTCAGTCATGGGAGGTGCATCCACAAGGGCAAGCATATCATTTGGTGGCCACTATGACGGGTTTTGATGTGTTAGAAACATTTATAATCCTTCTATGCATGATCAAAGTATTGGTTTACAACTTTAGATGCAGTGTTCTACGATTGTCATTTAGATAAATTCTTTATATTGGTCAGGGCCCAGTGGCCTGCATGTATACTAGATTACTAACATCTCGCGCCTGTCTCCTGTACATTCCCTACTAGATGTGACTATTTGGGTTGATCAAATTATAATAACATCAATATGCAGAAATGAATATATTTTGGATGAAAAATTTTGTGTGAGGATTCCATCATTTGGCTGTGCCTGACCGTTCACTGAATCTGGTCAGCATGTGAGACTGTTGATTTGTCGATTAGTACTGCACAGCACAACACCGTGAAAACCGACAGTGATTTTTTCTTCTTCTTCTTCCCATAATCCAAAATCCAAGAAAATGCCAAATTAATCGACCAGGGGAAGGGGAGAAAGAAAGAAAAAATCTTGCATCCATATCAGATGATCAGAAGAAGCCATCTCGGAGCAATGTTATATGACAGCAATGGCCGGGTGCCGTTCCAGGAAGACGAGTTTGACACCATTGTTTGCTGATGCGACACTATGGAGATTGGAGGACTTTTCTGGCCGGGCCATTTTGGAAATTGGGCTTCACTTCTTGCATAGTTTTCATAGTGGGCTTCCAATTCTGAAATTCCAGCCAGAATACCATAGTAATCACAGATTGTTTCCCGGTAAAAGGTACTGTATATTCTACCCATAGCATGCATATGGTGGTAATATAAATCAAAGCTGACTATTGATTTGCTAAGAGTGTAATATACTTTTTTGTATTCATATTTTTTTGTGAGGATATTATGGGCTTTTCTAACTATGGCTGAAAATATTACTCTTGTGTTATATGGTCCCCACATAACTAATTACAATTCTATTCTTCTTGAGATTCTACTATTCATACTGTGAGGTGTAGTATAACTAAATTCTAATTAATCTGAACCATTCAATTAAAGAGAATGGATAGTCGTACTAAATTGAGTGGACCAAAAAAGCTCAAAAGCAAAGGTAGAAGAGAGAGAGAGAGTTCTCCTTGCCAAGAAGGAAAGAGAAAAGAGCTGCCAAATTGACAAACGGAAATGCTTCGCGTAGACAAATTCCGACGGTTCAGTGCAGTGAGCAGTGACAAACTTCCTGCAGCAGCAGCGGGCACAAGATGCGAATCTTCACAGCATTTGATGGTAACATTTCTGAATCCTCGCAAATTCGGTCCGAATCTATGGCTCACGATGCATCTCCTGGGCCGGAGATGGCGCCTGAGCACTTCCTCGACAGCAACGCCCCTCTGCCCACTCACAACGCTTCCTCGACAGCATACCATTACCGTCGCGTGGTACAACGGCTTTTTTACGAATTGTCACTGACAAGTGCCCTCGTGAACCATCGTCATGGGTGTGCTGCAGCACCCTTGGCATGGTCTACAAATTATTGTAACAGTTACAATTCACAAGAAACCGACGTAAGCCGGAATAGAACCAAAATGGCAACCGACAAGTCAGCGGCAGTGCACCAATGCCAGCAAGTCCAGATCAGATCAGGCAACTGGTCTGGTCTGAGCTGGGCAGCTAGCTTCCGTCCAATGCCGATGCATCTCCATTTTCAGCTCAGCTAGCAGTTTTTTTTTCCTTTTGGCTCATGATGCACCTGAATTGCAAGACTAACTCTCTTGATCCGAAAATTTCAAATTTGACACCCTTTCAAGCGCAGAATAACCGTAGACCGACATGTATCTCTTTTCGTGCTCCAGAGGCACGAAAACCTGGCCAGCTGGCATGCTCCTTGAATGCAAGAACCGTCAGACCAAACCAAAGCTCAGTAGTTACTGACATGCATGTTGGCTCGAGTAATGAATGCTACTCGAATCCTCCACAATTCGGTCAGAACGGTAGTACAACTTTTGCCAATTCTAGTAGTCTTAGACTCTTAGTACAACTCCAGCTTGCAATCAATGGGGATTGCGTGTGCATGTGGTGTGTGTGACTTCGTCTGGTATGTACTCTAGAAAAATCAAGGGGATTGCAGAGTACTAGTTTTTTTTTTTTGTCAACCACTGATTACGGAAAAATGGCAGCTAAAGAACAAGAACAAATGCAAGCATCGAACTTTATCTTATAAAAGATCATCCAGAAAAAGTCGAATAATTGAACAATCAGCAGCAGTTAGCAAGGCTTTCCCTTTCACCACGCAGCACGGCACGACGACACGTACGTAAGAACAAGGAATCCTCCATGCGCCGTTCGCTTCCGTGGGGGAGAGGCAAAATCCAACCCAACGCAACGCGTGCAGGTGGCGCACCACTGGCAGCCTCCACGTGTGCCTGTCCCGGACACGCATGCACATATTAATCCCTTTAGATTGGATCAACCGAAAGGAAAGCCCCATGTATTTATATCCAACAGAAAATGTTTTAGGTACCCAATTGATTTGCATGTGTTGGTTAAGTGAGCTTATATCAGGAGAGGTCACCTAAAGCTTTACCTAGAATATCACTCTCTGCATGCATTTGTTCTGATCTTATTATCGTGCAGTGGCGGATCTAAGCCTCGGGCTGAGTAGACTATAACCCGAGGCCTAGACCAAAAGTCATACAAGTTCTTTTAAGAAATTGCTAAAAATTTAAATGAACATAAGGCTTAGACCAAAGAGAGACAGCCTAGCCCGAGACATGACCCATCACTGGCTCTACCCCTGTCATTATGGGAACCCCTGTCATCATGGGAATCAGAACACAAAGTTGTCCAAATTTTGGTCGCCTAGTCGTATCCGGATCCTCTACGCACGCAACGATGATCTATCATCTATCGAGTAATAGTCCCGCGTGCAATGGCTGGGTTGTTACATAAGTAGTATTTGTGCTATTTCCTCGCGAAAAAAAGTATTTGCGCTATTTATATACATAAGTGCTTGTTGGTGAGCCGTAATTTAGCAACTTTACTCTTGCCAATGTATCTAAACAAACCCACATAAAGCTGTTAGACATTCTACTTGTTAAAATTCCACTTGATTTGCATAGTAGTGATGTTGGTACAAAGTCAATGATATTTGGATGTAATTAATTTATGTGCAACATCCATCATGCTCTTTGTTATAAGAACCGAAATAACATAGCAACCTAGAGAGATTACCATGGCACCAACCAGCCATATATTCTTACACTTGGTAACTAATTCACAAGAGGACAAGAGAAACCACCATTTACCAAGCCCAAAACGAAACATTTGCACGGTTGGCAAATTGGTCCTGGATCTCCCTACACCTGGGCCTCGGCATATGTCCAAGGTAACCCAGGGAATCACAGCCTCCCAATCATGCAACACGGTGAAAGAGAGAGAGAGAGAGAGAAGGCACCGCGATGCGCAGCCGCCGGATTGGAACGGATTCTGGCACTTGAATGCGAGTCGATCGTCCATGGCGAAGACCATCTCCCTATGCTGATAGGAGTGAAGTGAGAAGCCGGGTAAAGGGGAGACCAAGCAGTGCAGCCGAAAGGCTCCACTGCTAGATGCTTGAAAAGTGCAGGTTTTTCCCATGCCCCATGATAGTGTTGCAGACTCGCATCATTTCTTTCTTTGCAGCCTTTTTTTTTCCATCACTCAATTGGTTGTTCACAAGCTATTGCATGCGTGGTTACTTGGAACAATTACGTATGCGCATTGGCAAAATCACGTTCAGTACGCTCGCTTACTCTGCTTAAGCTTATAAGTGCATGCCCGGGGGCGGATCTGGACATCGGGTCATGCGTGTGTGTGTGATCTCCGGTATGTTCATGTGTTTTTGCTAGTCCTCTTCGGTTTGGTTCCAACAATATGATGTTACAGACTCAAACCTGAAAGAAAGTACTTTTTTATTAGACTCAAAGGTGAAGGTACTTGGAGAGTATTTTTTTGAGCTAGCCAATAGGTGGAATTTGACCTAGCCTTTACTGCTGCTACACGATCAGCAATGGGAAAGTGAGGTATCATTCATAGGTTAGTTCCAGAAATGGGGGGAGAGAGAGAGATCCAGTTCCAGTCTTCCTCTCCACTAGATTACCTCAACATTGCAGTGTAAATTAAGATTTCTTTCTCTTGGAACCAAGCTCCTCCAGGGAGATCTTTACACACAAAACATTGTGGTGGTGTGTGCTTTGCTGTTACGAGGTTGTGTTACCTTACCTGAACATTGTAAAATGCAAAGCTTCCGATCATGACACATCATGTTAATCTAGGAACGTGCTGTTCCAAGTCGAATAATGTCCATTCTGGTGTCACTTTGCTTTTTAACCTGCTGGCAATTTTGGCATACTACCATGTCCATGCATGCCAAGCTTTTGCTTGCACAGCCCAGAAAATCTGTGTGCATCTGGGCATTGCAGATACTGGTATCCAGAAAAAAGTTAGGGAGAGAGCGGAATACTTTGGTGATTGCAAGAAGATTGTGTGCTTATGTATGTCCTTTTAATTTTGATATTTGGTCATTGAAATAATAGAGAATGATTGACTTATAACAATATGACCATCACTATCTAATAATCTTTTCCCCCAAAAAAAGAGAAGGAACACCAATCATACTGAAATTCTTGGCTATTTCCTTTTCCACTACCACTCTTCGAGAATTCCATTTTCTTCTTGAGAGAGGATCATCAGGTATTTTCTGAGGACTGAAGGTATAAAATGATTATGCATATTGTCCTTGCATATTTCAGTCATCTCGAAAGGTTATTTCTTTTGTAAGCAAAACAAGCTTTGCTCCCGATTCGGTGGCAATAATCACAAGAAAAGGGTCAAGATAATGACTTTACAGCTTACAGGCAAAAGCCTACCGATCAGGGATAAAAAGCGCAGGCACTGCTAGTAATGACTTTGTTATGATACTGATGGTGCATTCCTAGCAGCTGTAAGGAGTATCAGATGTTGCTAATTAAGAATGCAACTATTTATGGTTAAATAAATACAGCAGATTATACATCTAAAAAGAACGTCTGTTAGCTCAATTGGTCTTTTGTCTTCCATGGAGAAAAAAAAAATTCCTTTGTTTTTTTCCAGAGTACCGCTCACTTATTCTTCAGGACTGTTTGGAATGAAATAGATTTATTAAAATTTCACAAAAAAAATGCAGGTAACAATACAAATCTTTCAAAACTATTATAGCATCCCCAAATTCTAAACGGGTCTTAAGCATCACTCATAATGTGGCTCCCACATGATCAGGGCATGCCCATGATCAGTGGCGGCACCACCATCACCACCACTCACCATGAGAGGGACACCAGTTTGTGGGCCAGCAGGCAGACACCACACCGTCCCTACAGGCGCTCACACGCGCACACGGCGTGAAAAGTTGAACTCATTGTGCCGCACAGCCACAGTGCCCTGGAGATGGAGCATGCATGCAGCCATTCAGGAGTGGAGCTTGCTTGATCTGCACTTATCCCTTTCAGTCTCTCACTTTTGATTCATGGCTGTGGCTTTTTTTGTTAGGCTGGAGATTATAGCTGCATAGCATGGCATAAAAGCAGAGCCAGCACCAGCAACAGCAACAGCGAGCACCCAGCTCAGGGGACAAAATGCTTGCTCCTGTCATATCTTGTCAGGATATATCCCAATGCGAGACATTTGCTTGTGCTGGACTTAACCTCGTAGTGATGCTTAATTAGACGACCAGCCTGTCTGGCCTAGCTTTAGCTTGTGAACTTATATGAGCGGAGGTTGTGGCCAAATAAGCAGCTTATTTCAGGTTAGCTTGTTTGGACAGGTAAATATTAAACCAATTCCTTCGGATTGGTGGAGATTTTAATTCAAATTCTCTGCCATCCGAAGGAATTGGGTCTATTTCTCATGCACCTGAACAAGCCATTAAGCTTAGATCTGTAAGAGAGTAAGGGGCCTAAGCAGGGGCGGAGCCAGCGATGGGCCATGCCTGAGGCTAGACCGACTCCCCTGATCTGTGAGAGAGATTTTTGGTTGGACTATAACAAACTCTATCTCCTACGGACTCCAAAATTGAACACCGTGCGTGCAACGGACTCTAACAAACTCAATGTTGTTTGCTAACAACCGAAATAGCAGCTAATAAAACTCAACAACCAAACTAACTAACAGCATCATGCAGCCGTGAGCTAACAACTCCAACTAAAACACATGCAAGTAAAATACTAATCAAGATTAGTGTCTAACACATATTAACACTCTGAGAAAAAGAATTGGCCACTGAACACCAACAATACCCACCATTATGTTAGTTGGTTCTAGGTAAGTAATTGAGATGGGGCCCTAAACAAAAAATTTCTTCATGAACAGCCAAGTTTGTACCCTCACAGTCAGGTGTACTTAGTGTGCTACTCCACATGAGTAGCAGTATTGCTTTAGTTCAAGTGAAGTGGGTGCAAGATAAAGAAGTGCTCACACTTTTCACTTTAAAGATCTCACAAATTTGACTAAAAACCAAAGTATGTATTAGTTTTGGGAGTTTAAAATTTGAAGTCTGTACTAGTGGATCTTACTTTTCAATGAGCTCTCCAAAATGAATACTAAAAATCAGTCTGTCAGAAGAGGAAGGTTGATTGTTCAACAATACTCTAGCAATTGTAAGTGAATCCTCTAAAGGAGTACGAGTGAGAATAAAAACATTAGAGCGCTATCCTTTGATCCTGTCAGCTCTAATATAGGCGGGAAATGTAATAGTATTCCTGAATGAGATAAAAATGTGAGAACTGGCTGAAGGTCAATTGGCTAGGTGTGCCGGTGGCGCCCTCGTCCACCAGTGTTCGGTTACACATTGGGGGCTCATTTATCCTTCTAAGCCCCTCCTCTTAAGCCACTGTGTCCCTATATGGTCCTTACGGAGTTTAATGTTTCTTCTTTTTTAATGTGGACATTAGAGCGCTATCCTTTGATCCTGTCAGCTCTAATATAGGCGGGAAATGTAATAGTATTCCTGAATGAGATAAAAATGTGAGAACTGGCTGAAGGTCAATTGGCTAGGTGTGCCGGTGGCGCCCTCGCCCACCAGTGTTCGGTTACACATTGGGGGCTCATTTATCCTTCTAAGCCCCTCCTTCTAAGCTACTGTGTCCCTACATAGTCCTTAATGTGGATCGGATGGGGAAAAATCCCCAACATAAAAAAAAAATGCAAGCCAGAGTTTCCGGCCATTTTTTTTCAAAAAATGAAAAGACAAAATGTGTCGTAGTTCATCTTTGAAAAATGTGTCAAAAGTTTTTTGGGTACCTTTGCTTGGAGACGAAGCAGAATGGAAGAGGAGATTATGTATCTCCAGGAGGTGAATAAATGCGACCTCGTGGGCGTGTGCAGTTAACAGATAAGATGACGCTTTAAAAAAACAGATGAGATGAGATGAGAGGGGCCCGGATCCAAGAAAATGGTTGTCGTCCTCATTGATTTCAGTTACCTCACAACTTGGCATGCATGCTGTATCCTGTATAGGAGTTTTTTTATTTATTTTTTAATATTGGAAGAGAAAAATCTCCTCCAGCCTTATCAACGATGCACACAGCCTATTTTATATAAGAGTCTAAAGTATTAAACAAATCATGAAATAAAAAACGACTTACAGCCTTACAACCAAAGGATAATTGAAACTTAAATTCAACCATTGCAAATCATATGACTAAGCCTCCATCTATGAAAATTAAGGATTTGATTCGCTACAAACTCTAACCTTTAGCTTTCCTCCAACATGGATTCCTTCTGGTCTGATTTCTGCAGGTTTGTCCATGCATTCAGCCAATATCCACTCAATAAGATAACCTACAAATGATTAGTTATATTATTGTTGTAAAAAAATAACATCATTTCGACATAACCAAATGGACCAATATAAAGCACTAACTCCCACCAAGAGTTGTGACTTTAGCACTTTTGGAATACCATCTAACCAATTCCCAAACATGTTAGTCATACTCACTGGAGGAACTAATTTAAATGCACATTGCACAACCCACCATGCAAGACGTACAAAGGGGCAATCAAAGAAAAGATGCTGAATTGTTTCCTCTTTAATACAGAAACAACACTTTGTGCTTCCTCTCCAATTTCTTTTAAGCAGGTTGTCTTTAGTTAACACAATCCCTCTTTTGAGATACCATATGAATATTTTTACTTTTAATGGAATTTTAATAAACCAAAACCAATTCCTAATGGGGGCTTGAACGTTGCCTATAAGTGCCGCATATAAAGACTGCACCGAAAAAAGATCAGACTTATTTAAATGCCATCCGAAAACATCCTTTTGCACGCCTAGTACTTATTTAAATGCCATCCGAAAACAACCTTTTGCACGCCTAATTGTACATTAGAAATTTTCAACAGTAACTCATTCCAAGCATGTAATTTAGTCCCAACAAGAGGTCTTCGAAAATAAATATTTAAGGGATTCGATCTCAAAACATTTGCCACTAAATCTTCCTTTCTCCTTACCACATTGTAAAACATTGGAAATTGCCTTTGCAACGGAGAATTTCCCACTCAAATATCTTCCTAAAACCTAGTTTGCATTCCGCTCTTAACCTGGAATGAACCATAGCGAAAAAACTGATCTTTAATTTTTATAAGCCCCGACCAAAAATGAGACCACCTGCGTTATTTATTTGTTTTACCCATACATTCTTTACTTCCATATGCAGACATGTGATATAGAAACTCCTAGTGGTGCTACATGCACTACTTGCTTCAGTGTGTTACAAATATTGTGTGTATGTATTCCTAAGATCCAATGGGCAATATATAAAGGGAGTACAAGGGGATATTACAAAGGAATATGGCATACATATATAAGAAACTACAAAAGACATATAAGGAAATACAAAGGAATTCCTATTGTATCACCCCCACTCAAACTTATGGTGGATCACGCACACTGAGTTTGGAGAGAAAATATAAATGTTGTATCATAGTATGTGGCTTCGTGAAGAATTCAGCAATATGTAACTCTGAGGGCACAAATTGTAAAGCAAGTATTTTCGCCTACACCTGTGAGCGAGTGTATGAAGCATCCACACCAATGTGTTTGGTGAACTCATGCTTTACTGGGTCATAGACAATACTGATAGCACCTGTACTGTTAGACAAAAGAGTCGTAGGTTCCATCACAGGCACTCCAAAATATGCAAGTAGCCACCTCAACCAAGTAACCTCTGTTGTTACTACCGCCATAGCTTTCAACTCAGCCTCTACACTCGAACGGAAAACTGCGGTTTGCTTCTTTGTCATCTAGGCAATCAGGGAGGGACCAGGAAAAACACAGTAAGCAGAAAGAGAACGACGATCAGAAGGACCACTAGCCCAGGTCGCATCGGAGTACGTTTGAAGCTGTAGTGAGGTTGAGTTAGGAAAAAAACAAACGACGAGAGATAGTCCCATGCAAGTAGCGAAGAACACGAAGAAGGTGGCTGTAGTGAAGATGGGTAGGACGAGCCATGAACTGACTCAAGATATGAACAACATAAGCAATATCAGGACGAGTGCTCACAAGATATACCAAACTCCTAACAAGATGGCAATATCGAGTATGATCCTCAACAAGATCACCATCAGTGGCACGAAGCTGTAGGGATGGCTCTATAGGAGTCTCAATAGTGCAAGTATCAGTTAGACCAGACTAATCAAGAGGATCCTGGACATACTTCTGCAGTGAGAGGTAGTAGCCCTCAGGCATGGAAGAGACCTCAATCCCAAAAAAGTACGTAAGAGAACCAAGATCAGTCATCAAAAACTGCTCACTGAGATGCTTGGAAGACAAAGAAGCAGACTGCATATCTCATCAATATGCAACCTTCCACCACAGTTCTGGGTTGTTTTTATGGCTGCATATCTCATCAATATGCAGCCTTCCACTGCTCTTAAGTGTGTCAGTCCTATAGAGTGTCTCTACTCTCGAGCCCCCTAGTATACTCACATTTGTGTTTTTTGCTGTACTTGTTTTGTTCTGCTGCTGTCTCGTGAACGCACCAAACTATCGGCTTAGTCAGTTGAGTGCGTGTTTCTTGGTTATAGTTCTGAGCATAAGGGTTATCACTGCTATGATCCTTCTGCTCGACAGATTAGGATTTCATGAGATGTTGTCTTTGACGAATCTCGACCTTTCTTCTATCGAGATTCGGCTCCTTGTCCGGTTTCCACCATTGAGTCGATTTCATGGTTGTATCTTTCTGACTCTTCACTTATTTCTCCACTATCACAGCCTTTCCCTAGTCTGTCTCTAGTGGTTCCTTCTGTACCTCCGCCTCCGGTACTGCCTCCTGCAGCACCACCGTCTCGTTTCTCTGATACCATGTTATGAATATTGTGTGTATGTGTTCATGAGGCCCAATGGACAATATATATATAGGGAGTACAAGGTGATATTACAAAGGAATATGTCATATATATATAAGGGAATACAACAGGTATATAAGGAAATACAAAGGAAATCCTATTCTAACACAGTGCACCTAAAGTCAATTCATTTCTCCTCTTACTGATCAAGAAAATTTGGAGAGGAAATATACATATATTTTTTACAATGAAAATTTGTATTTGTACATTCTCAATCATGCAATATAACAATTGAATGTTGTATAGACAATTGATACATGAAGGCAATAATTGAGAAAGGTGCCATCCAAACAAATTTTTTATTATAAAAATCTCCATTCACTACTACAGAAAAGGTAATCACAGACGGTTCAAAATCGTCATCACAGACGGTTTTTCTAAACCGTCCGACTTTATGGGTCAGTGATGACATGAGTCATCACAGACGGTTTTTGAATCGTCTGTGAAAAAAGCTATCACAGACGATTCTAAACAATAACCGTCTATGATAATCAATTATCACGAGCGGTTACGGTTGAGCAACCGCTCGTGATAGTTTTTCTATTACAAAAAAAAAATCAAATTCTGAGCCAAACCAATCAATTGCTGGATAGTTGGACCCGAGTAACTGCATATAGTTGATTACACAATCTGGAATGAAAGAAAACTCAAACTGGACGGTTTCGGATTGAACTTTTCGTTAGCTTTCCAATGAGCCAAAGAACGTCGCAATCCGACTTCGTATGCAAAAGTTATGGTTGTTTTACCGGACAGTGCGCAAAACCAAAATATGTTCGGGTTTGGATTTGTGGCCAGGGAGGAAAATGAGTCTGAGACAAAGAGGAGGACGATGGCATGGTACTCGGAGCGAGGAATGCTGAGGTGCTCGTTGTCGATGTTGTAAGATCGAGGTGGCCGACTAGAGGGGGGTGAATAGGCGTTTTTTTAAAAACTTCTTTTAACTAAAACCGATTTCTAATGTGGAAGCTAAACAAATAAGGTTTGCACAATTAAAACCTAAATCAACTAGGTTCAACTAAGTGCACCAACAATATAAGACAATATAAATGATAGCAACATACACATACAATATAGCAATTTAAATACAAGTAATGTAAATTGCACAATGTAAAGCACAAGTAATCAAACCACAATGACACGGCGATGTTTTCCCGTGGTGATCGGAGACTTGCCAGTCTCCCCTAATCCACGTTGAGGGAAACCCAAACCAATTGGGCCGGCTCCACGAATTAAGCCTTCCTCGGAGGTAAGTCCAACCACTTGGACCGGTTCCAAATCGAACCAACACCTCACTCCACTAGGGTTGCTCCTTCCTCCACTCCGGAGATGGCGAGCACCACACCACTCACAAACCGCCCGGGTCTTCTCACAATCTTCTTTGAGAAGCTCACCGGCGCAACAACGCCACCACGTCGTCTAGGTGTCGGCAAACACCAAGAGTAACAAGTCTCCAACGCTCACTTGAACCAATCAAGTGTCTAAGCTCAAATGGATACGAAATCCACTACCTAAGACAACACATGCACTTAGGGTTTGCTCTCAATCACTCACTAAGTGCAACACATGCACAAAGAAAGAGAGGGCTTGCTCTAGCTCAAAAGAATGTCTAAGGCACTTGCAACACATGCAAAGTCCTTCACAATATCACCAGCACCCTCTCCCAACCAGCCAAGGTGGCTTTAAATAGCCCACACTCACAAACTAGCCGTTGGGAAAAGATTCCAGAGTCTCTGGACAAAATCGGTCAGACCGCCATGTTATGGCCGGTCAGACCGCCATGTTATGGCCGGTCAGACCGCCATGCTATAAAACTAGTCGTTGAGCCCACGACCGGTCTGACCTCCATGTAATGGCCGGTCAGACCGCCCACCGGTCAGACCGCCCAAAATACGCCGGTCTGACCGCTCCAGAAAACTTCACGAAATGGCTAAGGACCGAAGCAGGACCTCTCGAAAATCTTGACGGGTCTCGACCGAGGTCCGTCGGACCGCTTCAACAACGCCGGTCGAGACGCTCCACACCGGTCGAGACCGTTAAATCAAGCGGCGGTCGACCGCCCGACAACCAACAAGTGCAAACTGATTTTTCACAACTCAAATTGCAAAAACACATTTTGCCAATTTGATGCAAGATGCATACAAGGTCAAAGACAAGACTCTCAACAAGTTGCAAAACACATTTACCAACTTTTAGAATCAATGCCTCAAATTGTATTCCGCTTCAACTCAATTTGCAAAACACATTTGCCAAATTGACGCGCGATGCAAACAAGGATTCAAGTAAGATTCTCAACAAGTTGCAAAACACATTTGCCAACTTATAGAATCACACTACAAGGAATAGGGTACATGGACTTACACCATTTGCAAAACACATTCACAAACTTAAGTCACATGCAACAAGGGTTATCCATGAGCCAGAACTATTTGCAAACACATTCGCAAATATTGGCAACATGTTAAGATGAGCTAGAGCAAACACAATGAGCTATCAACACATGAATAACTCAAGCTACTAGTCAAGGACCCCTCTTAATAGTACGGCAACCTATACTAGCAATCCGGTCTTCCAACCAAACACCGAGACCGGTAAAAAGACTAGGAACAAATCCTTAGCCCTAGCTAGTCATACCTTTGCCTTGCACAACCACTTGAAGCTTGATGACGCACATCTTGCTTCAACCACGGGTTCTTGACTTGACATGCATCAACTCATGATGCTTCACTTTACTTCCATCAACACATGATGGGTCTTCATATGACTTGATGATCAACTCATGATCATATCCTCTTTATGAACATCATCGACATACGATGATTTCCTTTATCTTGGACTTGATGCGCATCCACACATGATGCATCCTTTACACCAAGCTCTTGACTTTAATATCATCAACACATGATGATCTTCTAGAGTCTCCAATTATAGAACTCAACATGTTCATCCAAGTCATGGAAAGTGTTAGTTCTATAATATGACTATCATTAATTACCATGCCATACCATTAACTCATAATGGTGGGACAAGATACCATAATCTTTCCTCTTTGGTAATTGATGATAATCACTTCAATTGCAAGTAATTGAATGTAGATTGGTATGAGTATATAGGCACTACATAAGTTGTATATACTCAAAGAATATATGAGCACACAAGTCTCATATACACATGAATATATTAACTACACAAGTTAAATATATTCGAGAATATGTGAGTGCACATGAACTACACAAGTTATGTTATACTCACATATAAGTATACTTAGACTACACAAGTCTTATATACTCATATGAATATATTAACTATGCAAGTTAAGTATATTCACGGGATATGTTTCAAAGTAAAGATCCCAAATATATGTGGAAACAGAATATGGATCAATACTAATGAAGCCTCAAAATATAGAATGAACTCCCCTATATGTGTGCATACATGAATATGTAGTAAGAACATATGCACATATTTAGGTTAATCTTTTGGTGAAGTTCAACCTATATTTTGGATCCAAGAATGCAACAGGTATAAGAATACAAAGTAGAATGCATACCTCTTTTGTTCTTTATACCCAAGCGAGACTAATCATAAGATATAACAATAAGAGAGTTAGTCTCTTAAATGGATTTGTCATTATACATGCATACCTGTTTGGATTTTCCTTTTGTTTATCCAATGAATTTGATTTGTCATTAATCACATACATGCCTTCATGATTATCACATTTATATCCAATTTAGACTAAACAATAAGTATATCAATAAGCATGTTAGTCTCACTAATGCATTTGTCATTAATCACCAAAACACTCCATTAACATATAATGGCGGGCTAGATTCTTCAGATGTCCACGAGCTTCATCTCAAAATCCGCAATCTTATCTTGATCTATTCATTCACAAGAAAACCACGGTCGCCACTAAGAGCCACCGAAAGCAACAAGGCAGGGGGAGGCAACAAGTGATTGATCACTTACTAGCATGGGTCCTGCGCGTCCCTCCTCCTCCTTGTGGTTGTGGGCTGCATCTCCTCGCCGAACCGCGTTAGAGAATCGAGGGCGGTCACCGAAGCTCACCGTGTGGGGAGGGGAGAGGGAGAGACTGATGGAAGACAGGACGGGGTTGGCTATAATATATAAGGACAGCGCCAAAACATTTCGCCTCCCGCGCATGCATCCAAAATTTTTTGCCATTTCGCGCTGCGAATCACAGACGGATTCAAACAAAAGCAGTCTGTGTTGTCTATAATATCACAGACGATTCTTGTTAAGAACCATCTGTGATACTTCAAAGACGGTTTTCAATATGAACCGTCTGTGATATTACGGTAATATCACAGACGAATAAGAACCGTCTGTGATACTTCAGAGACGGTTTTCAACATAAATAAATGCGTGATATTATAGTCATCACGAGCGGTTTTAAGCGTAGCGATGAGCATGACGGTGCAAAACCAAAACCGTCATGATTGTATTATCTGACGGTTTTGGTCAACCGTCTGTGATGAGGCGTCCAATATTAACCTTTTTATAGTAGTGATTTCCACCTAAATACTTGCAACAAAGCTAAACATGGCAAATAAACAAAGAACTAGTGAGCTAGCGATGATCAATCCGCCTGTCTTTTTTCAAAAAGAGATGAGTGCATCATCACCTATAAAGAATTAGAGTCAGCGTATACCCGTTTTATAATAATTGTATTCAAGTGAACAGCTACAATCTTTTTAACATCTCTCTAAAATAACAACTATGGTTCCATTGGAGTAAACACTGGAGTACCTGTAGCAGGGCGCATACTCCAGTCATTTTCCACAGTAATGCATGTGAACTTGTCCTCCCAAGCAAGAAAAAGCATAAAAAGAGTTGGTATTCTCATGGCAAAGGCATTAGACTCACTTTCATCTTGTATTTATAGGAATGATCGTCACAGATTTTTATTTATTTATAACAAAATAGCCACCTATCGCACAACCATTATGCAGCAAGCCCTCTCCGTCCGCTATGTATCCCGTTGCCGTACGGCCATCGTGTGGCAATATGGCCGTGCGGCAATGAGGTACGTGGTAGCCCAAGAGGGCCATTTTTGAAGGAAAAAAACCGCAGACAGCCACTCTTACTAATAAAAAGCGAAAAGTTGTCATTTCGGCCAATAATTCTCAATAGGGAACTGAATAAATACCACTACCAGCCGGAGTCCCAGAGGCACAAATTCCGTGCAACCTGTACAGTCTACACGCAACAGCAACAGTTACAGGCAGCAGAAACAATACTCCATGTGTGACAATTGTCTCTAACATAGAAACTGTTCACCTCCCCTTGAATTTGTTGAGCCAATGATAGTAAAAAAGATCAATCTTATGAATGGAGACAGATTAAAAAAAAGTCATAGTTTTATCCCAAGGATGTGCTTTAACTGAATTTTTCTTGCTTTTGTCTTAACAGTATGATTTCAATATTGAAGAATCCATTTTTAATAGCAAACCACTCCCTCGCATGGAAAAGTAGCAAATGTTAACAGTAGCACTGGGCAATGGCAGCAGTTACAAAAGGAGAGGAGATCAGGAGAGCATGGAGCCAGCAACTGCTCCTGCCCCTGCCGTCAGGTTTCAATAAACAGAAGCCGGCAAAATTCAGAGTTGTTGTCGTTTCAGAGGGAGAATCGACGCTGAGTAGCGCTTCATCGACTTTACTCATTGACGCCAGAAGCCATCCGATGCCGTAGGATTTCACTTGATGAAGATCGCACGACCTAAGCGTGATTTAGTAATTTGTCATTGAACACTCATCAGTTTGTCGTCAAGCGTTGTTCACCTCATTTACTTTGTTTCGCGATTAAACGCAGTAAAAACATTTGCTTCAGCTGTAACTTTGTGACTATATAAACCCGATATTCAGTAACAGACGCAAGATTGATGGAACATATTCTTAGTTCGTCTCGTAGACTAAAGCTTATCGATCCCCTCCGAATCCACCGAAACTAAAAAAAACTTCACTCAGATCCTCACGGATCGTGAGTCGTGACACCTGCCTTCCATGAGTTGGCTGACAGTGTGTGTGTTGTATCTTGTATGGTTGTGTTGAACTATTGATCCCCCAAACCTTGTCTCCTTTTCCCCTCACCAGTCACCACCACCTCCCTTTCCCCCTCACCTCACTACTTATCCATTTCTTTGCTGCTTCTTGCTTGCTTCTCCCCTCGTCTCCTTGCCTCTTGTGACACATAGTACACTAATGGCTATTACTCTCTCTCCAACCTGCTCCGCTCCCATGTCTCTGCATCTCTCTTCATCTTCTCCATCTTCTGATGGTTGCCTGGTTCTTTTGGCCTGAAGCCTTACCTGTGGAAAAGCTTCCATTTTGCTTTGCTGTTCTTGGTGCTGCTTCTGTGGTAAAGGTGGCACCTTGGGGCCTCTTCTGAAGAAATCTCGGTGGAAGATTACTCCTCTGTTGCGGTTTCGCGGCAAAGCCGGGGGCGTCTTGCCGCATCCGCGCGCTTGATTGCATTGAAGAGGGCGGCTTCGTGAAGATATCTTGCTGCGGGATCGATCATTGTGATCCCCTTACTTTTTTGGTGGTTCTTAGTGCCGCTTTTTTGCAGCAAAGGTGGGATCTTGCGGCCACTTGCGGTGGCATTGCTGGATCGAGAAATCTCCTGCGGCAATCTGTATATCTGCAAGAGCGATCTGTGCGCGGCTGCTCCTCCGGGGTTGTTGTGCTCGCTGGTTTCTGATTGATGCGGTGAGTGGGGGAGCGGAACTTGCGCGCTGTGCAATCTGAGTGGGCTGCACGCCAGGTGTTCGCTGAAAAGCGCGAGCATGAGGGACTTCCCTTCCTGCTTCGGGGAGAGCGGCGTCCAGATCGCGGACGCGTCGTCGTCGTCATCGAGCGCCGGCAAGGGCGCGGCGCAGAACCTGGTGACATGCCTCTACCAGGCGCTGTTCTCCGGCCGGCCCTGCTTGATCTCGGTCACATGGAGCAAGAGCCTCATGGGGCAGGGCCTCAGCATTGGCGTGGACGACTTGTCCAACCAGTGCTTGTGCAAGGCAGACATCAAGCCATGGCTCTTCTCCAAGAAAAAGGGGTCCAAGAGCCTCGACGTCGAGGATGGCAAGATTGAGATCTTCTGGGATCTGTCGGGAGCAAAGTTTGGTGTAGGGCCAGAGCCACTGGAGGGGTTCTACGTCGCACTGGTGTTCGACCATGAGCTGGTGCTCTTGCTCGGCGACATGAAGAAGGACGCGTACCGGAAGACGGGCGCTAACCGGCCCATGTTGAATGCTGCGTTTGTGGCGAGGAGGGAACACATATACGGCAAGAAGATTTACTCTGCCAAGGCACAGTTCTGCAACAATGGCCAGTTCCATGATGTTGTGATAGAGTGTGATACTGTCGGCCTCAAGGATCCATGTCTTGAGATACGTGTTGATAAGAAGCCCGTCATGCTGGTGAAGAGGTTGGCATGGAAGTTTAGGGGAAACCAGACAATTCTTGTCGATGGCTTGCCTGTGGAGGTGTTCTGGGATGTCCACAGTTGGCTCTTTGGATCGACGACAAGCAATGCAGTGTTCATGTTTCGGACATGCCAAGCGCCTGAGAAGTCTATGCCGTGGTCATACTCGCAGATTTTTAGGGAGTCTCAGTTGCAAGGTCTTGGTTTCTCGCTGATCCTATATGCATGGAAGGTTGAGTAGGTGTTTGCAGGATCATAATTTGCTTCTGCAGCTGCCTCCTTTTTAGTGCTAGCAAGATGTTTTATTGAGTGTCTGTTCTTTAGAATGTTATGGAGGCTCCAATATATGTTCTTTCGTTTTTTTGGGTTGTTTTGCCATCTTTTATAAACGCTTTGTTGACGCCTTAAGTGAGGTTGGTTCTAATGCTCTAAATAGTTAACTATGGCAATGCTCTAATAATGAATGTTGTGATGTAAAGTATATACCAAAGTTCGGATACATTGTATTTGTTAATGATAATATTGTGTAACAAATTTTTTTAGTTGATACTGGTTGTTCTCCCCCTCTATTTTCTTTTGATCAGTCATAAGCTTATAAAGTAGATAACAATAGAACTTTGACCCGTGGAAAGTGGAGGTTTTGAGGAATCAAGACACATGGAATACTTGAGCATCAAGGTTTGTTACCCTGATGACAGTCCTTTGTGTAATTTCTTAGTGTTCTCTTGCAGTATTTTTCTTGGTATTTTTAATCATCTGTAGTGTATGACCAACCAGTAAGGCAGGTGTAGCTGTAGTATGTTTTAGATGAGGAGATTGCATTGACATTGGCAATGATAAACCAGAAAACTCATGACCTGCAACCGGGTGGAGTTTGAAATTTTTTCCTTGAGCTTTTTTTTAGATTCGAAAGTACTTTGGTGCTTGCTGTCTTGGTCTCTACTCCGTGTGTAGCCTGGTAGAATTAGGAGAGAATGATTTTGCTATTCCCAAGTGTACATCTTATTCATTAGTGAGAGGATATATATAAACATATTGACAGGGCCTTATGGACCGGATAGGCAGAGAGAGAGAATGTACTACAAAATTCTTAACAACCCTCTTCGAACTCAAGGTGAATCATGAGGATTTGATACACTGAGTTTGAGTAGATGAAGGCATGAAGTCGATGTTGTTCTCGAGTATGAGCCTTAGGGCATCTCCAATAGTGTATTTATTGTGCTCTCTTAACTATGCCACGTCAACAAAATTCTACGTAGAAGAGAGAGAGGGAGGAGAGAGAGTACAAGTCGTCTCTTATTGAAGAGACGGTCGTGCACATGAAACAAGACATGATACATTAATCTACTCTAGTTGACATGTAGGACCGTTTCAAAGAAAAATTATAAAATATAAATGTTGGAGAGTGTGCTAGAGACTATCTATTAGAGATGTTGTCTTTAAAGATGATGTAGCATATGTTAGAGGCAAAGTTATCTCTAACTATTGGAGATGCCCTTAGTGAATAAATCTGCAACTTGAAGCATATTGGAGGTCGATGGTCGATTGCTGACAATGAGGCCGTGTGAATGATGCATCAACACTAGTGTGCTTTTGTAGGATTTCGAGATTAATTGTGTGTTGTCCCACAGGACCCCTACACTATTTATTTATAGTCTCAAGATACAATCCGACTATAACACAACTTCCATATTAGACTCTAACACGAACTCTCCAACACCCCCCTCAAGATGGACATAAGGTACTAATCACGCCTATCTTGTTACATATTGTAGAACACTCGCTAGGACCTAAACTTTTAGTGAAACAGTCAACCAACTGTTCACCAAACTTGACATACTCCAACTTCAGCATCCTACCATCGAGTTTCTCCTTGATGAAGAACCTATCAATCTCAACATGCTTGGTACGATCATGCTATACTGGATTGTTAGCAATATTGATTGTAGATTTATTGTCACAATGCAACACCAAGAGATTATTTCTCCGTACTCGAAGCTCAGACAATAAACCCTTCATCCATATCATTTCACTCACACTCAATGCCATTGCTCTGTACTCTGCCTCTCTAGTAGACCGAGCCACAACCTCATGCTTCTTGTTTCTCCATGACACAAGGTTACCTACCACAAAGATTGAAAGCATCTAGGCCCCTAACAATTGTTTTGGTAATTAATGATAATATGTGAATATGGGATTAACATGTTTATTAAGTATTTGCAAGGTTAAGTCCCAATGGTGAGTTTGACATCTTGGAGATGCATGATAAAGGACAACATGAAGATTAATTTGGCTCAAAGACAAGGTACAAGTAGTCTAGGATCCTTTTTATATTTTACCGGTCTTAGGAGATATGGATGGAAGGCTGGATTTTAGGTTAAATGTCGTACTATTAAGATGGATCATGACTAGTAGCTTGATAGCATGTTCTTGTGCCATTTGGATCAATTTAGGATCATGCATGCACTTTGAATTTGTTTTGATAAGCAAACTATGCATTGTCAGAATTATCGGTAGTACCAACGTTGTGTTGATGGTACTATTGCTCAGCGGTACGATCGGGATCGTGGTGCGGTACTACCGCAACCCGGTTGTTCCAAAAATTTGTTGGCGGTATGTAAATTCCAGAGCGACACCATTTTGGGTTAGATGCAAACCCTAAGAGCGGTAGTTCTGGAAGTTTATTGGCGGTACTACTGCATGATCTTGATATGACCGCACTTGTTCAATGGAACTACAAGCCGGTGATTCCAAAATGCAGTGATGCGTATTTTCCAAGAGGGTACATTTTGGGTCCCTCGAGAAACGGTAGTACCGCTCTCATTTTGCGGTATGACCGGCAACCGGAACTACCACATGATGGTTGGCGGTAGTACCATGCCGAATTTTTCAACGGCTATGTCAGAGCATTTAATGCGACTATTATAACCGTTCTATGCCGTTAGGTGAGGTGCGGTAGTACCGGCCCTTGGTTGGCGGTACTACCACATTTTGCCCTTTGAGCCTTGAGCATCCTCTCAACTCCTACAATACATTTGTGCATTCATTGTGAGGTAGTTGAGCCAAATTCAAGTGCATTCATTCTAGATTGATCCATTGCACTTGAGTGCCGTCAAGCGAAGATCATCGATTTATTACTCTTGGTGTTTTGCCAAACACCTAGACGGTTTGGCGGTGTTAGCACGATGATCTCTTCAAGAAGATCGTGAAGAGGCCCGGTGCCAAGATTGTAAGTGGTTTGGTGTTCACCATCTCCGGAGCGGAGGAAGAACAACCACTAATGATCAAGGGAAGGCTTAATTCGTGGAGCCAGCTTGATTAGTTCAAGCTTCCTCAACGTGGACTAGTAAAGACCGGCAAGTCTTCGATACCACGAGAAAAACTTCATTGTCTCAATTGTGGTTATTTCTTGTCTTTACTATTTCCGCATTTATAATTCTAGCATTCATCTTGTGTAGAATTGCTTAGCTAGAATTGTATCTAGTTTAGATTTAATTGGAAATTGACTTAATTTGTTAATTAGTCAAAAAGTTTTAAAACCTCCTATTCACCCCCTCTAGTCGGTTATCCTTGATCCTACAAAGATACAATATCCAGAGGTAGACCTCCTGTCATCCACACTGCTCACTCAATTAGCATCGCAATACCCTTCCATATTCAGATGTTGATTCTTCTTGAACCAAAGGCCTTTCCCAGGGCTACACTTCAAATACCACAGGATTCGATAGACAACATCCGTGTGTCCTGTTCTAGGATCATGCATATATCGACTAACCACACTCACTGTATATGAAATATCAGGTCTTGTATGACACAAATAGATGAGACGCCCAACAAGCCTTTGATAAGTTTCCTTGTCAACTGGATCTCCTTACTCGTCACATAGCTTGTGAGTCCTATCAATAGGTGAAGTAATAGGGTGACACCCAAACATACATGTTTCTGCCAGCAGATCAAGGATATACTTCCTCTGGGAGA
Source organism: Phyllostachys edulis (assembly GCA_036346405.1). Lineage (NCBI taxonomy): Eukaryota > Viridiplantae > Streptophyta > Magnoliopsida > Poales > Poaceae > Phyllostachys > Phyllostachys edulis. The sequence goes on along the minus strand of CM070550.1, from coordinate 6,112,414 downwards.
GAACTATGCCATTCGAAGAACGGGCAATCTCAATCCCAAGAAAGTATCGAAGAGATCCAAGATCTTTCACCTCAAATGTCTCCCTAGTTTTTTAAGGACTCGATTTTCTCAGCATCACCTCTAGTAATCATAATATCACCAACATAGACCGCCAATATGGTGATATGTGACCCTCTATGCCTATAAAGCATAGTATGATCTCCATTGCACTGAGAATAGCCTATACTACAGACTACACGCCTGAATATATCAAACCATGCCCTTGGAGACTGCTTCAAACCGTATAAAGATTTCTTAAGTTTACACATCTTCCTCTCAGTTTGCCTATTCTCAATGCCTGAAAGAATCTCCATGTATACCTCCTCTTGTAAATCACTATATAGAAAAGCATTCTTCACATCCTACTGATGTAGGGGCTATCCGAAGTTAGTTGCACAAGAGATCAATGTTCTTACCGTGCTCATCTTCGTCACTGGTGCAAATGTCTCATCATAGTCTATCCCATATGTTTGACAAAACCTTTTGTAACCAACCGTGTCTTGTATCTCTCTATCTTGCCTTCAGAAGTTTGCTTGATCGTAAACACCCATTTGCATCCTACTATCCTTTTTCCTGCTGGAAGTGGAACAAGATCCCATGTCTTGTTCTTCTGAAGTGCACTAAGTTCCTTCTTCATGGCATCCTTCCACTTAGAATCCTGCTTAGCAGCTCGCCAATCCTTTGGAACATGCACTGTCTAAAGAGATGCAATGAATGCTTTGTATACAAGTGAGATATAGGAATATGAGATGAAATTTGCAATGTCATGCTCAAAGCCATACTGAACTGGAGGCTTTCCTGTATTAGCTCTAGTTTCCCAACGTTGTGCAAGTGGTAACTCTATATAAGAGTAATTAGAATGAACATTGCTGTTTAGGGGAGGCAAGGAACTTGATGGAGAGAGACCCGAAGAGGGATTTGGGACGGGATCAACTAGCAAGGTCAACTGTTTAGGCTGTGGCTATTTCGGCTGTTCCGCCAGCTCCATTGGTGGCTCAGGTACTGACTGCTTTTTCCCTTGTTTCCCAAAGCGTCTTTGCTGATAAACCTTCAATTCTTTTGGGGCTATCACATCTCTCGCATATTCCGTTAGGTTTAGGCACGGTATTTTCCCCACAATGACTTCTTCTTCTCGTTGACTATCACTCTCCTTGTTCTCCCCCTCTCGACTCTCACCCTCAGTGATAGGAGAGAACTCCAATAAACTGATCAAGAGTACCTCCACTCATGTAGTAAAGCTCAAACCCACGGAATATCACATCCATACTCACGAACAACCTTCGTTCAACTGGGTTCCATCAGCTATAGCCCTTCTGACTTGATGAATAGCCTATAAAGATACATTTCAATGCCTATGGATCCAACTTGCCAAACGCTGGTTGGTGATCTCATACAAAACACACACAACCAAACACCTTGGGAGGCACCTTGAACTCCCGCTGACCCAAAAGAAATTTAGCTGGAGACCTCATCCCAAGTATTCGAGACGGCATGCAATTGATGAGATACGCTGTCGTCGTCATTGCCTTACTCTACAATCCCTTTGGCACACTCATATGAAACATGAGTGAACGTGCTACCTCCAACAATTGTCGATTCTTCCTTTCAGTCACTCCATTCTGAGGTAGGGTTCCTGGACAAGTAGTCTGATAAAGTATTCCCTCTTCTAAGAGATACTCTGCAAACTCCTTGTTAACATACTCAGTTCCATTATCTGTTAGAAGAATCTGAACCTTTTGCGTCAAACTGAGTAGTAACCATCCTATGGAAGTCCTAAAAACACCAAAGGATCTCGTTCTTGTGCTTCATCCTATAAATCCAAGTCATATGAGTATAGCAATCAATAAATATGACAAACCACTTAAAACCACTTATAGAAGTAACCAAGCACGGGCCCCAAGCATCTGAATGTATTAATATAAAAGGTTCGTAACTCCGAAGACCAATTCTACTATATGTAGACTGTGTATGCTTTCCAAACTCACAAGCATCACATACAAGTTTACTCTTGTTTACCTTTCTGAACAAATAAGGGTATAACCGACTTAAACTCTCAAATGATAGATGTAACAAGCAACGATGATGTAACAAAACTTCTCCCTCAATTCCTCCTATAGCCACAGATAATGCCGCATCAACCTGATCAATGTACCACAACCCATTATGTCTTATTCCAGTCCCAATCCTCTTCTCAGTTCTCTTCTCCGAGAACAAACACAAATCCACATCAAATATATACAGTGCATTTGAATTGGTCAATGATAGAACTAACTGAAAGAAGGTTGACTGGAAATGAGGGAACATGCAAAACAGAGGATAAAGCAATGAATGGTGTGCACTCTACAAATCCTACATCCTGAATAAGTTGGGAGGTCCCATCAGCTGTTTGTACAGTTTCAGAATGAGTATATTGGGTGTAAGATGCAAATACACTAAGTGAACCCATGACATGCTTGCATGCCCCTGAATCTATCATCCAATCAATATGAGTGCTTATATGCGGATGCAAGTGCATGTGCCTGAGTACCTTCGCCCACATGGGCGTAGTTTGCAAAGTTACCAAAGGAGGTGGAATCATGAGGAGCCTTCAATGCCTTTCCCTACTGCCACTTCTCCCACTGCATAGTTTGCTCATCTGTCAGAGTAATTGTAATACTCCGAAACACGTTAGAGAGAAAACAAAATTAGTTAAAGGGGTTTTTTTTTTCTGAAATTTCTTCAAAACCTGGGCCATGGGCTCTTGGCCTACAGCACCAAGGCCCAAAAGGGGTGAAAACCCTAAATATGCTATAGTACCCAACCCTGCTATAGTGAGCTGCCATGCTATAGTAGCATCCACGCCCCCTGCTGCTCCTCCTCTCCCAAGCGCCATCCTCCTTGCTGCTGCTACCAGCCAAAGAAAAGGGGAGGAAAGGGGTTCGACCAAGGAAGAAAGGAAGAGGAGTGGAAGAAGGAAGAGGAAAGGGAGATCACACTAGTTCCTCAGGGTCAACTTTGCGTTCATCAAAGGGTGATCCTCAGATCTTTCTTGTTTAATTGATTACTTTGGCGATATCGGGTAATAGATCGAGTTCTGGCAGTCTGTAGTGATCTGTAGTTTTATGGTTGTTAATTGCGAAATTTGATCTGGCCATCTCCTAGAGATTTGTGGGTAGCATCATTAGCTTTCCGTAGAATCTTGGATCAGGTCTTTTGGATGAACGAATTATTAGTTATGGATTTTACAACGCTGCTGTCCCGAGGCTCTGTCAGGAATCGGGTAGGTTGTATTAATTGGATAATAGAAATTAGTTAACAAATTATTTAGAGGATACCACCAACACTAAAATTGCAGGTGATCTAATAAGGTTTCCAGAAAGCTAAAGAATGTAATTTTTGGATAAATTTACTGAAAGTTATGTATGTTTTAGATCTGCTGTCCAGAACCTCTACCAGGGTTTAGCAGTTTTAGTAATCTGTTTAGTAGAGATAGAGAATGACAGAATCTGGGAATCTCACCAACTATATTTATGTGGGTAATTTAGCAAGCTTTTCAGAGAATCAAAGAACACCATTTTCTTTGGGTAAATAGATGGAAATTTATGATTTTTAGAAGAAGACTGTTCTGTTTTGGGACAGATCGATATTCTTGGGAAGTGATGTTTGGGTTGCGCTAAGGAGTGTAGGTAATTATATAATTTGTTTTAAACAATGTCGTATGCTCAGAGATGTCCTCTTAGTGTGGTTATTAAAATGTTCAGGTGGTGGTTTGAATCCGGGGGCAGCGCCCTCTTTGCACCGTCAAGCTTCACACGGTTGAGGCAAGTGCAGTTAGTCAGTAGAAAAATTAAAGTGAATGCGCATGAATGCTTGTATTATGTGATGAACCCTAAGGTTCTATTGTTGGCACCTTTCGATGAGATTGATAACTATCGATTTTGGTGGAGGTGACTCGCGATTCGACTACAACCGACGACGACGCTTGCGCCTTAGCAATCGTTGAACCAACTCGATTGACCTTAAGCACGATCAACGACCATCGCAATCGAAGAACACGCGAGAATGAATGCGCATGAATGCTTGTATTATGGGTTGTATCCATGGGAGGGATGTCCTCATCATCCTCCCCTTCTTGCATTTGAGTCGTCCTCGACTCAAGCTCATCCTCTCCACCCAAGTATGGCTTTAAATCTGCAATGTTAAATGTGGGACTAACCCCAAAATCTGCAGGCAGTTCAAGCTTGTATGCGTTATCATTAATCTTTTCTAACACTTTAAAAGGACCATCAGCTCTAGGCATTAATTTTGACTTTCTCAATTCAGGGAACCTATCTTTTCTCAAGTGCAACCAAACAAGATCTCCAGGTTCAAAAGTTAAATGTTTTCTCCCCTGACTACCAGCAATTTTATATTTAGCATTCATCGCTGTATATTCTCCTTAGTTGTCTCATGCATTTTTAAAATCAAGTCAGCACGTTGTTTAGCATCAAAGTTCAATTTCTCCGAAGATGGAATAGGCATTAAATCAATAGGAGCACGAGGCACAAAACCATAAACAACCTCAAAAGGGCACATCTTTGTAGTAGAATGCAATGAACGATTATAAGCAAACTCAATATGAGGCAAGCATTCTTCCCACATTTTAAATTCTTTTCAACACAAACCCTAAGCATTGCAGATAAAGTTCTATTCACAACTTCAGGTTTGTCCATCGGTTTAGGGGATGACAAGTAGTAGAAAATAAATGACTTAGTCCCCAATTTAGCCCATAAAGTTCTCCAAAAGTGGCTAAGAAATTTAGCATCACGATCCAAACTATAGTATTAGGCACACCATGCAAGCGAACAACTTCATGAAAGAATAAATCAGCAATATTGGTAGCATCATTGCTCTTATGACATGGTATAAAGTGGGCCATCTTAGAAAATCTATCAACAACCACTTAATATACTATCCTCCCATTCTTTGTTCTAGGCAATCCTAAAACAAAGTCCATCGAAATATCTTCCCACTTAACGCTAGGAATGTAGAGGCATGTATAAACCATGAGGATTAAGTCGTGACTTAGCTTTTTGACATGTAGTGCAGCGAAAGCAATCTAAACGCCGACGTCTCCGCCTCATCTTTGGCCAAAAGAAATGATCGCAAGTATATCCTCCGCTTTTCTTCACCCAAAGTGTCCCATCGCCCCACCTCCATGCTTCTCAACAACAACAAATGAACAGAGCTAGCCGGAATGCATAGCTTGTTAGCTCTAAACACAAACCCATCATTAATGACGAATTTGTTCCACATTTTCCCTTCTTTACAATTCAACAATATATCCGTAAAATCCGCATCATGCACATATTGCTCTTTAATAGTCTCTAATCCAAAAATTTTGAAGTCAAGCTGTGAAAGCATGGTATATCTCCTAGACAAAGCATCAGCAATAACATTCTCCTTTCCTTTCTTGTGTTTTATGACATAAGGAAAAGACTCAATAAATTCCACCCACCTTGCATGTCTACGGTTTAATTTACCTTGACTTCGAATATGCTTTAAAGATTCATGATCAGAATGTATAATAAATTCTTTGGGCCATAAATAATGTTGCCAAGTTTCTAAAGTTCGAAAGAGCGCATATAACTCCTTGTCATAAGTAGAATAGTTCAAACTAGGCCCACTCAATTTCTCACTGAAGTATGCTATAGGTTTCCCTTCTTGTAACAACACGCCACCTAAACCAATTCCACTGGCATCACATTCTAGTTCAAAAGTCTTATTAAAATCAGGGAGTTGGAGCAGTGGTGCATGTGTTAACTTATCTTTCAACGTGGTGAAGGCGTTCTCCTGTGCGGTGCTCCAAACAAATGGCACGCCCTTCTTGGTGAGCTCATTCAATGGTGCAATGATCGTCTTTGAAATCCTTCACGGCGGCGGTAGGATCCTGCAAGTCCTAAAAAGCTTCGCACTGTGGTGACCGTGTTAGAGTCGGCCAACTCAGTATTGCTTCAACCTTGGCTTGATCAACTTCAATTCCCTGTGGAGTAACAACATAGCCAAGAAACGCGACTCGATCGGTGCAAAAGGTGCACTTCTCAAGGTTACCAAATAAACGTGCATCACGTAACGCATTAAAAACAACACGTAAATGGTCAAGATGTTCCTCTAATGATTTGCTATATATCAATATATCATCAAAATAAACCACCACAAATCTACCAATGAAAGCACGCAAAACTTCGTTCATTAGTCTCATGAAGGTGCTAGGTGCATTAGTTAACCCAAAAGGCATTACTAACCACTCATATAACCCGAACTTAGTTTTAAAAGCTGTTTTCCATTCATCGCCTAATTTCATGCTAATTTGATGATATCCACTACGCAAATCGACCTTCGAGAAAACAACAGAGCCACTCAACTCATCAAGCATATCATCTAACCTAGGAATAGGATGATGATACCTAATGGTGATGTTATTGATTGCTCTACAATCTACACACATGCGCCATGATCCATCTTTCTTAGGCACTAAAATAACCGGAACAGCACAAGGACTAAGAGATTCACAAGACATACCCTTTATCAAGCAACTCTTGAACTTGGCGTGAATTTCATTATGTTCTTTACTCATGAATGTCGTTGTTTTATCGTTATATTCTTATGTTGATAAGCACACAATCGAGATCGTATTGCCAAGGTCTTCCTAATGACAATGAACAAGCTTGCATAGGAACAACGTCGCAATCAATATAATCATGGTATGATCTCATAGAAAAGTTTACTCTGACCATTCGTGTTACCTTCAACTTACCATCGTTGTTGAACCATTGAATATGGTATGGGTGGGGATGAGGGTTGGTCGACAAAGCAAGCTTCTCCACCATATCCATACTTGCCAAATTGTTGCAACTCCCACCATCAATGATTATGCGAATTGAGCGCCTCTGACAACGCCCTTGATTTGGAACAAATTATGGCGTGATTTTGCTTTCAAGACGAGAAACTTGAGCACTTAGTACGCGTTGCACAATAATGCTCAAATACTTGCTCGGCATCTTGGCGCCAACATGTTCCTCCTCATGATCGATTCATCATCATGTCCTCGCAGGTCGATTGCAAGCATAGCATATGTTTCATCATCAAAATCACTAGCAGAGGAATACCCACCATGAATAGACTTATATGCATCATGTCATTATCCTTGAGACTTGTACGTGGTGGCCAAGTATTGATTTTGAGGTCCCCGGCGAGCGCCTGCCGTCTGGGCATGTATTAGACGGGCTTGAGGTCCCCTTTCGTGGAGTGTGGGCTTATAATCCTGTGCTAGAAGGCATATCATGGGTATCATCGATGGATGCATACTCCGCGTCATACTCCGGTAAATGCAAAGAGAAAAGAAAAGGTGCATCTGTGGCATTTGCATTGCATGAGCATATGAGCTGATTCGATATGAAGTATTGTGATTGGTTGATTGTGTCAAAGTGGTATATTGGATTACTATCTTATTTGTACTTTGCTGAGTCATGGACTCACACTTGTTGTTTGTTTATATTTTAGGTACCTTTTACACGAATGTCATGCATGGGAGGGGCTAGTAATAAGAATTGATGCACTCTACCACGAAAAGCTCATGAATGATAAATTTTGGATTATGATTTCGTAATTGAGTAAACTGCTAAGATGATTTTTATTGGTTATGTCTTTATGCACCTGTTGCTTTGTAATAGAATTGTCTAGCATTGCATGGAAGTTTCTATGGTTACGATTTAAGTTAGATGTTTGAAATATTTGATTATGTTATTGATAATTGTTAGAATCTCTTGTATGATTAACTATACAAAGAAGGTTCTGCTGAAATTTAGTGTAATGTCTTAGAATTTAAATTGTTACCTTCTTGTTTTAGTAACATTTCAAGCTCATGTTGGGCTGGGGTGTTATAGTAATAGACGTGATCTCCTTTGTCAGGGCCATGTTAACCCTAGGGCCAACTCGACCCCTTCCTCGACCTCCACCTCCACGACCACTCTGATCAAATAAGATCTCCATCTGTTCACTGCCATCATAATGACTAAGAACTCTTTTTCGTATAGGGATAATTTCTGGTTTGCTGTCCCCAATGCTTTACTATAATAAGCTACTGGATGGCCTTCTTGTAATAGCGCTGCTCCAATACCTGAATTACATGCATAAGTTTCGATCACAAATGGCTTATTGAAATCTAGTAATGTGAGGATAGGTACAGTACTCATAGCCAGTTTTAGCTTATCAAATGCATCCTGTGCCTGAACTGTCCATTGAAATCCTCATTGTTTTTGCAATAGATTAGTAAGTGGCTTTGCCAGCAGACCGTAATGTTTCACAAACTTCCTGTAATATCCAGTGAGACCCAAAAATCCTCTCAGTTCAGTTATGTTTGTAGGAACAGGCCACTGTCTCATTGCTTGTGTTTTAGCTGGATCGGTAGACACCCCTTTGTCAGATATAATGTGTCCCAAATACTCCAATTGAGGGGAAGCAAATGTACGCTTTGATCTTTTGACATACAATTGATGTTGTAAAACTTGAAATACCAGTTATAGTTGTTGTATATGTTGCTCAAAAGTCTTGCTATAAATGAGGATGTCATCTATGAATACTGATACAAACTTTCTGATGTATTTAGCAAATATGAAATTCATGAGACATTGGAAGGTGGTAGGAGCATTTGTGAGGCCAAAGGGCATTACTTTGAACTGGAAGTGACCATGATGGGTCTTGAAGGCTATTTTCACTTCATCCTCAGGAACCATTCGGACCTGATGATAACCACTTCTTAAATCCAGTTTGGAGAAGTATTTAGTGCCAGCCAATTCATCTAGCAATTCATCTACAATGGGTAAAGGAAACTTGTTTTTTATTTTCAAAGCATTTAGCCTCCTATAATCTACACAAAACCTCCAACTACCATCTTTCTTCTTCACTAGTAAGACTGGAGATGCAAAAGGGCTAAGGCTAGGGCTCACGGTGCCTTTTTCAATCATTTCAACAACTTGTCTTTCTATCTCATCTTTTTTTTTGTGGAGAATACCTATAAGGTCTTGTATTCACTGGCATTGCACCTGGCACTAAGGATATAGCATGATCATAATTTTTGTGTGGTGGTAGCTCTGTCGGCTCCTGGAACACCCCTTCAAATCTCTTCAATAAATTCTGAACTTCTATAGTCAGGACTTCTTCAAGGAGATCAGTACTATATTTTACCACAACTGTAGCCCACAAATCACTACCCTTATGCCATTTGAGTACCTGATCAATGGACACTTCTTGAGGGATAATGTCGTTGTCATCCTGTAATCCTTGTAATCTGACTAACTGCCCCTTAGAGTCAAATTCAACCCATTTTTGAGCCCAATTACAGTTCATTGGACTATGCCTTTCTAGCCAGTCCACACCAAGCACTACATCATACCCTCCTAGGTTTAAAACCTTTATATTATGCTGGAAGGTATGTCCTTGAATCCACCATGAGAATCCTTGAAGTTCTGCAATGCAACTCAACATTTCCCCATTAGCGACTTTCACCAACATGGGTGGTACTTGTTTAGGTTTGACACTCAATTTGTCCATCATTTTAGTATTGATGAATGTATGTGAACTACCTGAGTCCAATAACATCAGCATCACCTATTTGCCCACTAAGGCTCTCAATCTGATAGTTCTTGCATTTGTGGTTCCGACCAATGCATTCAAAGACAGGAACATTTCCTCCTCTGTCTTGGATTCCTCCATAGCTGTAATGACATCCAGCACTCCTTCTGACAAATAAGTTGGGCTCTCTTCCAGTTCCAGTGCTTTGAGTTGAGTTTGGTTAGTACAATGATGTTCAGGTGAGTATTTTTCTCCACAATGGTAACACAACCCATGAGCTCTTCTGTAAGCCTTCAGTTGTTGTGCCTTCCATACATCATTCAGAGTGAATTTACCTCGAGTGTCCCCCTTCTGACTACCTCCAAACTGCTTGTGTTTTTTTTGTTACTGTCTCCCTTGTATTGTATTCCCACCTTCTTAGTTATGTCAAGAACTCCTTCCTACACACTAGCATAAATTGCTACCTTGCTGACTGATTCAGGAATTTGTATCTCAACCGCTACTTGGAGCTCATCCTTCATACCCAACACAAACTATGTTACCAACATCATTCCACCCACCGAATTTTCATATAGTCTGATATGGTACACTAGGCGATCAAACTTCTTTTTGTATTCTTTGACTGTTCCAGTTTGTCTTAACTGCAGTAATTCTCTCATCTTTTCACCTTGCGTGTTGGTTTCGAATTCAAATAGTACAGCCTGTTGAAATTGTTCCAAGTCTTGCCAAATATTCGATGCCTTATAAGCTTGGTACCAATGAGCGGCACTATCTACCAAATACATGGTCGCAATAGCTACTCGGAATCCATCTGGAATCTAGTACATCGAAAAAATATTTGGCATTTGTCAATCCAGATTCGAGCATCAGTTCCATCGAACTTTGGGAAATCCATTTTCGAGATCCAAGTTCTTCTTCCTCCGGTCTCACTTGATCTACTTGTTTCTAACATTTCAGACACCATCGGTGTAGGAGGGGGAAATGATATATGCGGTGATGTCTGAGTTGGGGGTGGTACCAACACATCATTCGGCCTTGCTCCCATAATTCCTGGCCCATCCCTTGCAGGAATCAGGAGGGGAGGAGGTGTTGGCCCATACATGGTCTTTACAACATGAACTTGTTCTTGCTGAATCTTGCCGATGGAGTCCAGGGATAGATTTACTTTCATCTGCAACTGATCTAATCGATCTCCTTGTTGCTCAAGCTTTTGGTCTATCGCCGCCAACTGCGCCCCTGTTGCCATCTTCACTTCCTCCACCATCTCAGTTTTCATGTGAACCAGCATCTCTGTCAATCTCCTTTACATAGCCTCCATCGCCTCCACCCCTTGCTTTACCTGGATTCCTTGCTTCGAAGGTGCCATCGCAATTTCTCCTCCAAGCCAACTGAACCTAGATCAGACCTTACACCAATCAAGCCCAGAAGGAGATCGACACCCTTTCCGGGGATTTTTACCGGTCAAAGCCGAGAGATTTTGAGAAATCTGCGCTGGATCGACGAAGCTCTGATACCAGATTATTATGTCCAAACTACGTTGGCAAGATCGCAAGAGATTTGATACACATATATGACACGAATGGAGGATTTGGGAATCAGGAGGAAGAACAAAAAGGAAAGAGCCGAAGTTACTATTCCTTTTCATTAACAACCACTTACAGCGCACAGTCTCCTTTTCTTAAAGCTACTTCCAACAACCTAACTCACTGACAGCTTGGTCCCACTATCTATTAATACATTAGTTAAGTTAACTCTCCCGCCAGCTCATCCAAGCTGTCGTGGCTTCTCACTTTGCCGAAAGCGTCTTCTTCATTCCCGCTTCCTCTGTTCTTTCCATGATCGCCACCGCAGTGGTGACATAGAGAAACCTCCCGTATTGGAGTTTCTAGGTCAGGCACTTGAAGAATGTAGACCTGTCATTATGAGTTTAATTGTGTATTTTTGTGATTAATGACAAATATATTTGTGAGACTAACACTTCTATTGTTATACCCATTAGTTAGTCTCAATTGAGTAAAAAGGTGAAAATCAAAGAGGTATGCATTCGACATCTTTTTCTCATATCTTGTTGCATTCCTCAGATCCAAAATATATGTTGAACTCTACCAAAAGTCTAACTTGAATATGTGCATATGTTCTTATTACACATTTGTGTATGCACACATTTAGGGGGAGTCCACTCTATGTTTTGTGGTTTTATTAGTATTGATCCATATTTCTTATCCACATATTAAGGGTCTTTACTTTGAAATATATCATATGAGTATACAAAACTTGTGCACTTTATATATACTCAAATAACTTAATATTCAATTAATTGCTATTGAGATGGTTGTCATCAATTACTAAAGAAGGAAAGATTGGAGTATCTTGTCCCACCATTATGAGTTAATGGTATGTTGTGGTAATTAATGACAATCACATTGTGGAACTAACATTTTTCATGAGTTGGATGAATAGGTTATGTTCCATAATGATGAAGACTTTGGATGACATGATGAGTTGATCATCATCAATTCAAGACTCGAGATGAAGGAAATCATCATGTGTTGATGATGTTCAAGTCAAGATCCTGAAGTGAAGAAGATCATAATGTGTTGATGATATTAAAGTCAAGAGCTTGGAGTAAAGGATGCATCATGTGTTGATGCGTATCAAGATCTCTAAGAAAAGGAAATCATCGTGTGTTGATGATGTTCAAGAAGAGGAGATGATCGTGAGTTGATCATCAAGTCAAAAGAAGACTCATTATCTGTTGATGGAGGTCAAGTAAAGAATGCATTATGGGTTGATGCATACCAAGTCAAGGACCCGGACTTGAAGTGAAGATGTACGTCATCAAGCTTCAAAGGATGTGCTAGGCAAAGGTATGACTAACTAGGGCTAAGAATGTGTTCCTAGTCTTTTACTGGTCTTAGTGTTTGGATGAAAGACCGGATTGCTAGTATAGGTTGCCGTACTATTAAGAGGGGTCTTGATTAGCAGCTTGAGTTTGTCATGTGTTGATAGCTCATTGTGCTTGCTCTAGCTTTCGTTAGCATGTTGCCAATATTTGCGAATGTGTTTTGCAAATAGTCGAGGATCATACATAATCCTTGTAGCATGTGACTTTAGTTTGCGAATGTGTTTTGCAAATGGTTTAAGTCCATGTACCTTATTCCTTGTGATATGATTCTATAAGTTGGCAAATGTGTTTTGCAACTTGTTGAGAATCTTGCCTTTAACTCTTGTTTACATCGCTCATCAATTGGCAAATGTGTTTTGCAATTGAGTTTGTTTTTTATGCCAACTACTGCTTTTATCAGGAGGATCGGTAATACCGACGTGTTGTCGGCGGTACTACCGCTCTACGGTATGACCGGGAAGTTGATGCGGTACTACCGCAACCCGGTTGTACCGAAGAATTGTTGGCGGTACGTATTTTCCAGTAAGACACCTGTTGAGCATGTGTTGCTCCCTTGAGGTGCGGTAGTACCAGCGGTTGTGTGGCAGAACTACCGCGTCATGGTATTACCGCATTTCCTTGGCGGAACTACCGCAGCCCGGTTGGTCCGATTAGTGAGTGGTACGTTTTTTCCAGAGAGTGCCATGTGTTGGACTCAAGTGGAAGTGGTAGTACCGCCATTGTAAATCGGAATTACCGGAGAGCGAAACTACCGTGTATTACTTGGCGGTAGTACTGCACCGTATTTTCAACGGCTAGTTCAGAGGTTTCGTTATGGCCGTTACCGTGTGTCAGTGGAGGTGCGGTAGTACTGGCTGTTGAACAGCGGTACTACCGCTCGTGCTGATTTTTCAGCGGCTTTTTCCCCAATGGCTAGTTTTGTGTGTGGGCTATAAATACCCACCTTGGTCGGTTGTGGGAGAGTTGTTGAGCCTCCATTCTATTATTTTGAGCTAAGAGCAAGCTATCTCCTCTCTTTTGTGCATATGTTGCTCTTAGTAAGCTTAGAGAGCAAACCCTAAGTGCATGTGTTGCATTAGGTAATGGATTGAGTATCCACTTGAGCTTAGACACTTGATTCGTTCAAGTGAGAGTCTTTGACTTGTTTCTCTTGGTGTTTGCCGACACCTAGACGGTGTGGAGGCGTCGTGGTTCGGTGATCTTCTCAAAGAAGGTTGTGAGAAGACTCGAGCGTTTGTGAGTGGCTTGGTGCTCGCCATCTCCAGAGTGGAGGAAGAGCAACCCTAGTGGATCGAGGTGTTGGTTCGTGTTGGAGCCGATCCAAGTGGTTGGACTTACCTCGGAGGTGTTGGCTTAATTCGTGGAGCCTGTCCAATTAATTTGGGCTTACCTCAACGTGGATTAGAGGAGACCGGCAAGTCTCCGAACACCATAGTAAAACATCTTCGTGTCATTGTGGTTTGTTCTTATGCTTTACTTTGTGCAATTTATATTCCTTGTATTAAATTGCTTTCTTTTATATAGTCTCTTGTTGTTGGTGCACTTAGTAAAGACTAGTTGATTTAGATTTTAATTGTGCAAAACCGAATTGATTTACAATTTCATATAAAACTCGGTTTTAGTCAAAAAAGTTTTTAAAACCGCCTATTGACTCTCTCTAGTCGGCCTCCTCGATCTTACAGCACTGTATATTTCTATGCTTGCGTACAGATTACAAAAGATTTTTTTTCTTTAAACACTACCATGTCTTGTGAGAAGGAGCAGTTTAGATAAATGACATTTTTCATCAAGCTTCATGGGAGTTTATATTAAGCAGTATCGAATTACTTTGATTGTCATTGATTCATGGATTCATGTTTGACAACTCTTGCTGCTGCTTCAGATTTCAGATTTTGCACAAGCATGCCATCAACCAAGAAGGCCATCGACTGTGATGGTAACAAGGGGGCAAACATCTCTGGCTTCACTCCATTAAAAGAGAGGTTTATATACTGACATAACTTGTATGTAATTTAAATCCCATTCATGGCTCTAGCTCATTGTGATTCTGCATACAAACGCATCAATACTGAGGTTGAGTTTTGTGGCTAGTACTCATTTTAAAGTTGATTGCTTGAGTTCTCATGCATATTATCGTTCATAAGTTGGGGAGAATAGACTATGAAAGAGTAGCTTTAATGGTAAGTTTTCTAACTTATATTGTTCTCTTTCTTTATATAACTAAAAAATGGTTATAAATTATGAAAAAAATGTATGTGCTGCATTCCGCTTGTGTCCTATGGTGAAGCTTATCATCAACCGTTGTAGTTCTGTTGCTAGTACTTGTCCCTTCTGGACTGGATCATAGCCCCTTCTGGGACAAATGTCCGGAGAGCGATACTTCAGGGGTCATAAACGGCTAGATCAGTTCAATCCAACATTATCCCTCTGTAGTGTTTGTGTTTAGAAACTTGCTAATTTTGGACACATGTTGTTTGCTGTCTCAACTTTCGTGTTCTTGACAGTACTGCATTCATTCAAGTCATAAATCAAACAGTACTAATCTCAAAGTTGCAAAGATTTGGATGAGTGCGAAATGGGGCTGGTCAAGGATTGGCATTTGCGTCAGCATAGCACTCACTCCTCAACTAGACTTTACGAGGGTTTCACACTGTCCTCTAGCTTTAGTTGTTGATCATCAGTCCAATTAGGCCAGGCTGTGCATGTTCATGTGGAGCAAACTAGCAAAATATATAATACTTGTAATAAGTTGTAACTGGTAAATAAAAACAACCTGTATGCCATGGTAAATGTTGGTGTTTAAAGACAATGGTGGAGCTTTGAGTTGAATGCTCATACCATTACGATGTCCATATGCATCGAGTGTTCAGATTACAATATTTTCTTTCAAAGCTTCATCTTGCACACGGGGAAGGAATGATGGTTCGAGCTCGTAAGAGCAACACAGGTTTACTAAATTGTACTGACCAGACAAATGTATATGAAGTCTTAGATAAGAGTATAGGCCGCTTTTATTTCCTATTAAATGGCAATGGAGGGATTAGCCCACAATGAGCAATGACGCTCTTTGTGGCTTGTGCATCCACTATCTTAGCTGATGAATAAATTTGCCTGCTCACACCTCCTATTTTTCACATGTTTTTGCCCACTCTTCTAATCAATGACTTGTAAGTTGTAACATGTCATATTTTGAATACAACCTTCCGCTTTTGAACCTGGAAGAAGCCAGAGTCCTAGTCAAGGTTGTCTGTACTCATTGACAAGGGCGGCATACCAGCAACAGATCAGACAGTAGCAAAATGGTATGGCTACTAGTCATAGCACATAATCTATTCAAAAGCTCAATGATTACTTTAATACAGGATGATTTATTAATACAAAAGTGCTTTGTTATGGTATTAGTGTGATATAAATCCCACAAGTAGAAGTAGGTACGATGCTCCTAAAAGTAGGCAAAATAATGTTTGACTACTTGCTGTCTTGTATCATCGAAAATCAGCGATCGTTTTCTTGTGCTAAAAGCTAAGAACATTGAACTACTATGCTACACTAAAATCTGCAAGCAAACTCTTGTGTTATAAGTATAGCAGAATTAGTTCAATATATGCATCCAAGTAATCGAATCCCTGTAGTACAAGAACTTAATATGCTGAACTGTTTTGGTAGAGAGTTTGGATGCGCTCTATTGTTTGTGGCGGGGTTTATTTGTACAACCTGGAGTATTATAGTACTATATGATGTTATGATTTAGTGCTCCATTTTTTAGCACATACATTTTATTGCTGGTTTCCCGATAGCGATGAGTCCAAATTGCAGCTCCTTCCCTTGAAATGTTAATTTATGTGCATTATGTATCCAATCAGTAATCAAGCTTAGTTTGTTTTATTTATGAAATGTTCAGGAAAGTAATCAAGCTTATTTTGTTTTATTTGAAAAAGGAGAGCTCCGGAGCAGTGTATTATTGTACAAAACAAAACAAATGCATGAATACAACTGAGTAAAAGAAAATTGACCAAACGATTTCAGAATTGGCAGCACTAAGATATCAACAAGAGAATGCCATAGACGTTATTGTTGTTATACGTACCTTGCATTACCTATTCTTTATGGTTAGGATTGGGGGTAAGGCATGGCCTCTTCAAATGGAGAAAGGTGGTAGGAACTAGGAAGAGTAAGGAGTGGAAAGGGACAAGATACCCGAATAATTAAATTGCTGAAAGCGCTATGATTGGGTTGCAAGGAAGCACAATGTGGCAGGAGAAGGATACAGTGCAGTAGTGCACTAAACTTCACCTTGTGCCAAAAGCAAAGCTGATGGTTACTTCCTCTCTAACCCACCCTTTTTATGTCTTTTCCTTTGCATACCTTGCTCCATTCCTCCTTTCACCCTCCCCATGAGACCATAGCCAAAGGTCTCAGCAAGGCTTCCTCATGGGGTGGCTCCATTCCCTCTTCTCCCCTCTGAGGAAGCTCTGGGTTCGCGCGCATTCCGCGCGTAAAAACAGTAAGTTCTTTTCCCCAACTCTTCTTTCAGCAATCAGTATACATCATCCTCCTTGGTGTTGTTGCAAAACCTTTTCTGAGCATTGTAGACAGTAGTGGCAATGAACCTGTAGACAGTGTTGTTAAGCACTGACATTGTTGTGCTTGCTGCTTTCTTGGTAGGGAGGGGAATGCACATCCTGTACAAGGATGTCAAGTCTTGCCAGGATGAGGATGTGCATGTCCTATGGTCCATCCTGGTCGACTCGCACCGTCATCCGGCTCTGATGAAGCTGAAGCTCTAGGGTTCTTGCAAGACAGGGCAAGGATGGCAGCCATGGTGTGTGTGATTTTGCCGTCTAATCGGCCATTATCTTTGTATAGAACTACATAAGTGCAATGCTATCAAGAACAAGACGAGGAAAACAAAAGAGGCAGATGAGTATATGCTTTCCTTGTGTGTTGATGATGTGTTGAGTCTTGTGACTTTGTGAGTGAGGTTGAAATGTCACCTTTGCTTGATGTGAGTGAGGTTGAGCTTAATGTATTTGTATATAGATGCTCTGGTGCCTCACCTAATGGTATGAAGTTTGGTAGTACGTATTTTTCTGTCCCTTTTCCGCTCATTTAATTAATAGGCTGATTTGTGTATTTCTGATGTGTTATGCCCCGTTAATTTCGTAGTCTTTCGCACACGTGTTGTTAGTGGCTTTGTGCCCGTGAAAAAGAAGTCGGAATGCAGCTGTACTACTAAACTAAGAACTGATGAGCACACATTAAAAAAAACTAAGAACTAATTTGCACAATAGAATACTACGTATGAATGTAAAAAAAAAAAACTAGTAAATTAATGTAGTAGTTCTCAGCAGAGGAGCAATTCTAATTTCCCAACTAACTAATGGACCTAAGTGACCTAAAGAACCTGAAAAGTTACAAAAGCTAAAGTGTTATAAGTTTTTAACCGTAAGCAACACAACAATGACCAGTTTAAGGACCTCCACAACCCATTGCAATTTTGCTCTCTTTTTTAAGGCCAAACCAACTGTAATCCTCCATATTTTTTAAAAATAAGAACATAAAAATTCCTATTCAACTCTTGCTCCCTAGAATTTTTTATTATTAATTAATCCTTTTTTAAATTTTATTTTAAAGTTAATCCTTGACGCACTTTATTTCCAATTCTGACCCCTTTGGTCACACCACCATCCGTGGTGTGACAAAATAACGTTGTCACGCTGGGGCATGCTCTTGTCACGCCATGGGTGATGGCGTGACCAAAAGTGCTATTTAGCGGACTTATTCTACGGTGTGAAAGTGTTGTTTTGTCACGCCATAGGTGGTGGCGTGACCAAAGGGGTCAGAATTGGAAATAAAGTGCGCCAGAGGTTAACTTTAAAATAAAAATTTTAAAGGGGTTAATTAATAAAAAAAAGTTCTGCTCCCTACCAGTAACTTGATGTTATCTCTCTATAAAAACCTGAACATTTTTAGAAAAAGAAAAGAAGAAGAACTAAACTAGGAACTAATGGGCCTCTTCTGCAGCCTCGGCCCATTTTGTTAAGCCTCCCTACGACGACGGCCCACGACCAAAACTACAACCCACCACCGCTTCTCTCCCACAAAAGCGAGGAGGCGAAGAGTAAGCGGCAGCCGCAGCGGAACGAAGAGGATCGCCGCGCCACCCCCACGATGTCGTCGATGTTGTCCGCGCTGTCGCAATGGCTGGTGAACCCGCGCCGCAACCCGCTCGCCCGCCTCCACATGCACGCCGTCTCCGCGCGCCTCCGGAAATACGGTAACCAACCGATCGATCTTGGATCCGGTTCCGAGGAGCCTGGATGCGATTCGCGTTTGCGTCTCTCTTCTTGTTCTTGTTGATCTGAATGCGATGTGCGTGTGATGGTCCAAGGCCTGAGGTACGACGATCTGTACGACCCGTACAATCATCTGGACATCAAGGAGGCGCTCGCGAGGCTGCCCAGGGAGGTGGTCGACGCCCGCATCCAGCGCCTCAAGCGCGCCATGGACCTCTCCATGAAGCACCAGTACCTCCCCGACGACCTCCAGGTCCGCTCCTTTCCTTTCGCCCTGCCCTCCTCTGGATCTCTCGATTGGTATGCGTGTGGCTTGTGGATGCGAGGTGGTTGTGACGATGGTGTACGAATTTTATAGTCTGTGTTCTTCAGAGCGCCTGCAATGGCGCAATTTCTGTGTAATGTGGTCGATGATTGTGTGTCCAGTGAAATGTATGGGGGAACAGAAGGGCGTAGTGCATTTGAGTTGCACCTGTGATCTAGGCTTAAGTTTGTGGATTTTCCGTTCGGTTAATCGATGTTACAATGCAATGTTCTTGGTTGCTGAGAAACTGGTCGACGTAGGAGGTGAACTGTGCTGAAGATTTCAATTAAGTTTGGATGAAAGAAATCCAGGAAATTGGCAATGCACATTACTGCATTAGAATGGGAGTAACGATGGTTAGGTTTGATAAACCTTTTGAAATGCCTGTGGAAGTAGCTGGCAGGATAGGTTGTCACACTGGTGGGTCAGATTATTTCAGGCGTTCTTGCTGACAAGCCTATTAGTATTTTTCACATGTCATTTTCCATTTCTGGTTTACATCAGTTACAATTAGGTGAGAGTTGGTTCGATTGTTTCAGATGTCCGTACGCCTTTTCATATGTAGTTTAATATTTTGGATTGCAAAGTTATTTTCCCTGCTTTCCACGTACCTTTAGTTTAAATATGTTTAGGTGGATGCTCAACCTACAGTTTTTTTCTTCAGCCTTGAAGATGTTCCAGAGTAATTTATCTGAAGCCATTAATCATTAAACCTATGAATTGGTGATATGTGAAAACAGCTCATTATTAACTATGCATTCTTGAAATTATCTTCTCACCATGGAACCTGAATTTGTAACTGGGGCATATCTTTCATCTTCAGCGATGCTTACCATTACATTTGTTATTCTCTAATCTAACTTTACATAGATCTTAAGAAACATTTACTTTCTTTTGCACAGGCTCTGCAGACACCATTCAGAGGCTATTTGAGTGACATGTTGGCTCTGGTAAGTGTATTTGCTGATGTTTGTCTTTTTGCCATTTCACTTGTTTATTGCATATACAGCCACTTCATATTTTTCATGTGTAAGAAAGATATAGTCTACATTATGCCGTTTCTTATCCTTATCCACTTCTAAGTATTAGGCCCCAACAGCCCATTAGCATGTCATAATGTACACCACAGCCCTTGTAATTTTCTGGATCACTGGCGTTAGGTTAAATGTATAGGTTATGTTCAAGTGGTAATCCATTAAATTTCATGTAAAACAGTTCCATTGATCAAGTTCATCTCACTCCTTACTTTTCTTGGACATTATCTTGTTAAGCATTGTCATTATTATTGTTTTGACAACTGAGTACAAGACAATTCGGTCCTAAAATTTGCAAATTCATGGTCAACTTATGCAAGGTGTGTGTGACTGATACTCTCTAGCATCCTTTTTAACTCCATCGGGAATTGTGTACATCTTTGATAACTTAATGTGATATTTATTGCAACTAATTACTTGTACATATAAGCAAAGCTGATGTCACAATTTAAGAAATTCTGGGCTTCAAGCTGATGATTGGGTTTTATGCTGTGAAGCTATTTTCATTTTGGATCTTGTTCAAATCTGTGCCTAGTTATTTGATATCACCTTTGCTGCAGGTGAAAAAGGAGAGAGCGGAGCGTGAAGCACTGGGAGCCCTTCCCTACAACAGAGGACCATTCCTTAAGTCTTCTCTTGATATGTGTCGCTGTTTTTCTCCTTACCACATCACAATGCATGAAATAAAATGCAGTGGGTGATACTGTTTACTCCTTTTTGAAGTTCCATTCATGTTCATGTAGTGGAGCATTGACCATCACCTGTAGCTCTTGGTTTTGTATACCAAGCTCTTTGTGTTATTTTCCCTAATTAATGGTAACAACTTTTCTGTTCCATCGTCGTTATAAAGCCATCGACTCTTGTGCTTCGCGTGAGCAGCTGTTTGTTGTTTGCTCTTGGTTTTGTATACCCATTTTGTCCACCCATGTTTACTAAGCTGTGATGCAATGGGATCCGCTATAATGTGCTGAAGTACTTTTTGATCGGAGCTTCTATGCTTACCCGTTGTCTTCATTACAACTCTTACCCGCACTCAGTCTGTACTCTCCAATGTGATCTTGCACAACCTTCTGGAATTTTTTGCGGATACGGCTATTTTTCATGCCGTATTTGCGGATCTAACCATTGCGGACGCATATTTGTATATTTGGCACCGCTGGTGCAAGTCCACCGTCTTGCCAATACCGAGAACACAACCGACGTGGCGCTAAGCGACGGCCACTGTTCGCCAATGACTGCCGCCGCCGACGTGTCGCCACCCCAACCGTGCGGGCCGCCACCTCACCACAGCTGGCGCATGGTGGCCATGCGCTAGTTAGTTAGTTAGGGGTTGGTTAGGTTAGGCTGAAATTTGGAGGAATTTTAAAATATAGCAAATAAGTTTAAAAAATTATGAAATTTTTTGTGGAGCCTTCTGACACCGCGTACTTGATTGTGTAAATTTTTCATAATTTTATTCGTTTAAAATTGTTATTGCTATTTCGTATAAGTGTCATGTTCGTATGAATCAATAAATGTATAAAATAAGCTCCAAAAATTATGAATTTTATTTTGAAGGGTCCTCGCGCAGTGGACTTGATTGTGTAATATTTCGGCAATTTTATATGTGTTCTGGTATTGTCTAGAAAATTTAGGATTTAGGTTCGATTTGAGGTTTTAGAAATTATGGTTTCATGATTTCATGTGACTTTGAACGTATATAAAAAAAGCTACATTGTAACTCTATTGGAGATGTCGATATACAATATGGCGCTGGAGTACACACGTAACAACCAAAATACGTGTACAAATATAGCAAAATAAAATATGAATACAAATATACTCAATCATAATTGCATAACACGGGACATACCAAAGTCTAGATAAGCTTGTATATGAACCAGGATGAAGGAGGAGGGGTATTATTACATGTAACTCGATCAAATAGGATATTCTTTGTTTATTTATCGGTGTAATGTGGATGATGTTTTTTTAATATTGTATTGTTCAATAGGCTAAATAAGGGTGCGCATGAACCAATTGAGGGAAATATGTGGCATGCAGATCATATAACGATGTACCGTAATCTTTGACTCATGTGCGTTTCGAAGGCTACGGTACATCGTTATATGATCTGCATGTTACGCATTTCCCTCAGTTGGTTCATGCACAATCTTATGTAGCATGTGGTACAATACAGATCATCTACGGCAAACTGATAATTTGACAAAGAGTGTCATATTTAACGATATGTGTAACTAGTCTCCGCGAAGCCATAGCGAGTGCCTCTTGTCTCGGGGCTGCCCACGGTGGCGGTGAGTGTAGAAGTTGTCCATATCCTGCGATTTCATGATGTAAGTGAATCATACAGTAAGAAATGTGCCGTAATGATGACTACTAAACTAATTACAGCTAATTAAATACCACTAAACTAATTCATTACTAGTGAACTAACTAATTACGATTAATTAATTACATCTAAACTAACTAATTACGATTGATTAATTACCACTAAAAAAATTACCACTACTTTATTTTCACTTACTTAATATGTCGTAATGATGACTACTAAACTAATTACGACTAATTCATTACTAGTGAACTAACTAATTACGACTAATTAATTGCCCCTAAACTATCTAATTACGGCTACTGACTAAGACTGACTAATTACGAATACGGTAATAACAGCAAAAGTATCCGACAAATTACCTGCCCTTCGGGGGAAAGTAATCAATTAAGGGCAAGCGCTGAGTGACGAGAAGCAAGAAAACAGTTAACCTCCTAATAAAATTAATTATGTTACGTTCTCTGAGTTCTCAGCGACAAACGCAAGAACGAGAATCGAAACGCAAATGAGATGAGCAAAGAGCGAGTGCCATAGTTCGATATTTATAGCCGAGCGGACGAGGAGTCGCGTCGTTAACGTCGGGAATTCCGTAAGCGTTGGCGCCAAAATTTCTGGACGAGGCGACAGGTGTGCAGAGGAGGGAGGAGGGATGGTGGGAAATATGGCCACCGCGAGGTTTTTTAATTCTCCGCAGAACAATCCGGGGGTGTAGCGGGCGGGAGGGAGGGCGAGGCGCGAGTCAGGAGGGTGTTACGAGAATAATTCTGAACGAATAAAATTATGAAAAATTTACACAAGCAAGTACACGTTGTCGGGAGACTCCACAAAAAATTTCATAATTTTTGGGACTTATTTGCTATATTTTAAAATTTCTCTGAATTTCAGCCTAACACTAACCTAACTAATTATCTAACCTAACTAACTAATTAACCCCTAACACATCATCTCTTCTTGACTTGATGACTATCAACACATGATGTCTGCTTTTGGTTGATACGATGGTGGTCATGCTCTCAATATGAGCATATATAAACTACACAAGTTATATATACTCAGACACTAAACTAAATAAACAAAGAGTATCCTATTTGATCGAGTATATTTGTATTCATATTTTGTTTTGCTATATTTGTACTGAAAGTGTTAGTCTCACAATTAGTATTTTAGTTGTTACGTGTGTACTCCAAGTTGTTATACCATATTATTGTATATCAATGTCTCCAATGGAGTTGCAATGTAGCTTTTTTTTTTATACATTCCAAGTCACATAAAATCATGAAACCCTAATTTCTGAAATCTACAATCGAAATTTTCACGACCTAAATCCTAAATTTTTGAGACAATACCAGAACACATATAAAATTGCTGAAATATTACACAATCAAGTCCACTGCGTGAGGACCCTTCAAAATAAAATTCACAATTTTTGGAGCTTATTTTCTACATTTATTGATTCATACGAACATGACACTTATACGAAATAGCGATAACAATTCTGAATGAATAAAATTATGAAAAATTTACACAATCAAGTACGCGGTATTGGGAGGCTCCACAAAAATTTCATAATTTTTTAAACTCATTTGCTATATTTTAAAATTTGTTCAAATTTCAGTCTAAACTAACCTAACTAACTAATTAACATAACCCCTAAATAACTAATTAACCTAGCCTACCCCTAACTAACTAATTGGCACATGATGGCCATGCACCAAAGGGTCAAGCATAGCCACCATCTTGCCAACCGTGGTGAGGTGGCGGCCAAGACGGCTGGGGTGGCGACATCGTCGTCGGGCAAGGCTGGCGCAAGACGGCCATGCGCGCCGCCACATGTTGTGTTCTCAAGAATGGCGCATGGTGGATGTGCGCCAACAATGCCAAATATGTAAATACGCACCATGCAGTGGTCGATCCGCAAATACGGCACGAAAATGGTCGTATCTGCCAAAAATTCCAACCTTCTGTACACAAGTACATAAATTGTGGCACAGTGAAACTCAAACATGTTTGCCTTTAAGAAATTAAATAAATTGTAAGTGCCTAGCGTTGCTGCTGCAAATTTTAAGCAGCTTTTTATACTCCCTCCATTTTAGAATACTTGACTCTCTTTGACTTTGACCAGTCAAAATTGGTAATCTTTGACTAATAATTTTTTTTCTAAATATTTAGATAGGTTGAATTGTTAGATTTGTTGTAATAAATACTTTCACAATATTACACTCCTATAATATATTTATAAATGTATTAGTATAAAATTGAGAGTCCTACGATATTTTATAAATGTGTTAGTGTAAAATTAAGAGTCAAAGTGGAACTTTGAAGGCCGTAAAAAGTCAAAGAGGGTCAATTATTCTTGAAACAGAGGAAATATACCAGGGGTTTTTAGAGAAAGAGACTAGGCAAATACTAGTGTCCATCCTTGCCCAATTCTAATCGGGCCGGGCGTGGGTCTAACGAGAAGTAAGGGCTGTTTGGTTCTTGACCCTAGTTAGCCATACCAAAGTTTTGGTAATGCTAAAATCCAAGCAATGCCAAAACCTAGGCAAAAAAATATTGTTTGGATCATAGCCATACCAATTCACGGGCAATGCCGAAATTGATGTGTTTGGATTGTAACCATACCAACATTTGCCAAAAATGTGAGTATAACACATGTGACCCGCATGACATATAGGGGCTGTTTGGATTGGAACCTCAAGTAGCCAAGCCAAACATTTAGTAATGCCCCAATATTTTGGCTAGCATTTGTTTTGTTACTAAGAAATTGGCACGCCTTCAAAATTTTGGTAAAGCTAAAATTTTCCTTCACAAATCCTGGGCAAATTTTGGGCGGCCAAAACGGTGGCCAAAAATTTGGCTAGTAACCAGCCAATGAGCTTGCTAGGTGTCAAATGGTGATTGCATGGGGCTAAAGCATTAATTAGTTCATTAGTTTGATTAATTAGTTTCAAATGATAATATTTCCTAAACCGAGCATCCAATTTATGATGCGTTTAAACCATTGTGTTCCTTGTCATTTTATCAATAAAATACCATTGTCATTTTATCAATAAAATAATACCACTGTTGGCATATTTTGGTGCAAAAAAGGATCCATAAAAAAGTCATTGGGGTTACTATAGACACATTGGGATTATTATAGATATGAATTAGTAATGATACTTTATAATATCATCATGAGTATTAATTTCGTCACGGTTTAAGCTAAATGGCACCGGGTCACTTGACCCAGCCCTTGTATGCTGGATCCGCTCTTGGCCACCTCGTCAACCCTTCGGACCGGAATGCAACATGGACTGCTACGTGCACCAGAACCTCGTCACAAGGGCGAACCCAGGTAAAAAAAAAAGAGCGGAGGCACAAATGGACTATCGGGACACCTTTGCTGGGTTGAGCCGGACAGCCTTTTTGGGTCCGTCTCGGCATCGTCGTCCTCGGCCTGTAGGTGTACGCCCTCTACTCAGGGGCGGATCCACTTAAGTTCATAGGTGTTCAGCTGAACACCCAAAAAAATTGGGCAAAAAATCAGTATATATAGGGTATAATACATGTATATATTGGAAGTGGTGTTCAATCAGCCCCTAATGTCCTCGTCTTGTCGCTCACACCTCGCACCAGGGCGCCACACCATGCTTGCCGCTCGCGCCTCGCACGTAGCCGAGCCCAGCCCACAGTGGCAGGAGCGTCGCACAGTATGGCCGCAAGAAGCATCGCTGAGCCCTGACGACGAATCTGTGTGGGCTTTTCCATCACTCTACGGAGTACGAAGAGCCCATTATTTCGAACGAATCAGATTCAGCCTACATCAAGTCACCTACAACCATCCAAGCTTATCTACCCCATTGTACTGTTTTGGGCTTCGACTCATTCCAGCCACTTCTAGCCAACCAAGGTTAAGTATCGCCTATCGTTTTTGCCTTATATACTCATCAAACTCAAGTGTCCCATTCAAAATTTTAAGCATAATTAACCATTTTAAGCTAGATTTAAGGTGACATATTATTGACGTTTCAAATTAGTAGAAGCGCCTAGAGCGTGCTTCAGTGCTCAATTTGAGGCTGGGCTTCGACTCATTCTAGCCACTTCTAGCCAACCATGGTTAAGTATCGCCTATCGTTTTTGCCTTATATACTCATCAAACTCAAGTGTCCCATTCAAAATTTTAAGCATAATTAACCATTTTAAGCTAGATTTAAGGTGACATATTATTGACGTTTCAAATTAATAGAAGCGCCTAGAGCGTGCTTCAGTGCTCAATTTGAGGCCACAAGTGGTACGTGGTTGCGCTCCGAGTTTGCCTTTTCACGCCCACTTCTTCTCCATGGCTCTACTCCAGCTTCGGTTCTTTCTAGAGTCCAGACCCTTCTTCTGCTTTCTTGATTGTTTTCAATAGATGTTGTACAAAAATACAATCTTTGCCTTAAACAATAAACGGATAGTTAGGCTCTTGTTGCATATGTTTACACGTTAGTTTTTGCTCTATGGAAGGAACATTCTTAGATAAGATTCTTACCGACAGAAAAAGAGCAGGATCAGCAAGATATACAACTATAATTTGCTATTTAATTCATGTCGTTATGATTGCTTTATATCGTCCATTTCCTCGTATGAAATCATTATTTTCTATATTTTTTTGTATTTTATTATATATACGTGTATCGTCGTATCAGTGTTTTTTTAGAAATGATATTTCACGGTATCGACGTATTGGTATCAGCACTGGATAACCTAACTCTGAAATCCGAACACCCACCCTAAAAATTCTGAATCCGCCGCTGCCTCTACTAGAGCTATAAGTACTACCTCGTCTACGACGGCATCAATACTCGCTCGCCTTGATCCACGTCGACACGTACGAGCTCCACTTGCAGCGCAGACTTGTCGTCCTGCCGCGCGGCGACGGGTCCTGCGTCCCGGCCGACATGGCGTTTGAATCTGCCTGGTACGCGTCGACGTCGCCGCCGTCAGCTGCTCCCAGCCTGTTGCCGTCGTCCGAGCCGTCGCGGTTCACGGAGGCGCGCTTCCCCCCGGGGTGCTTGCCCGCCTCGCCGACCCCCCGGAGCTCTCCACCCTCTCCCTAACGCAGTCCTAAGCGCGCACGAAGACGGCATCCTCTACCTCCTACTAGGTGATCACTACAGGGATGGGGACGGGGACTACCTGCTGAGCATAGGGAAGTACGCGCTCGACGTAGACATACGCAGCAAGAGCCTACCGTCCTACAGCTATCTTCCCGACGACCAACAGCTATCTTCCCGACGACCAACAGGCGGTCCCCTACCCCACGTTACAACTGGTGCCTTGGCGCCGAGTTGTGCGCGTACTTCAACCACAGAGTATCGAGGAAGAGTGCCGCTACATGTACGACATTTGTTGTTACGATATCAGTACGATGAGGAGGTCGCGTTATGGTAAGAGTAGACGGCTCGGATACATCGTCGTACGCTGATTGTATCACAGAGATCGTATGTGAAGCATTTCTCAAAGAGGAAATCTGAATGCACATTTTATCTCGAGAAAGACTGGCGGAAAGTATTTGGTCACAATGCTTTTAGCTATGCAGCATTGGCTCGTCATAATGTACACCTTCATTAAGATTAGGTGAATGAACTGTATATACCTTACGTCCAAATCAACTGGTGATAACGCATTAAGCTCATGCAGGACTGTGCTTATGGTCATGGTCCTCCCATCGTCGTGATTGTCCCTGAATTTTCTCGTGTGGATTTATACCTTGTTACCTCTTTGAAGGATGCAAGAATTTGAATCTCATCCCTTCTTTTTCTTGGTCAGTATCCAGGGCGTATTAGGTGAAAATGCTAATACGGTGAAAATTTGAAACTTTCTATTTTCACCAAACTTAGAAAGTTTCGAAAAATTCTCAAAAAAATTACCATATGTAGTGGAGCATATGCTCGATGTCTCTGAAAAATTTCAAGATCAAACTCGACCACATTTGCGAGATACGAAGAAGACAAATTCTGTTTGGAATAGTGTTTTATTGTTTCAGCTAGAACTTTTTTTTTGTATCTCGCAAATGCAATCGAGTTAGACCTTGAAATGTATAGACGTAGAACATATACTCCAATACATGTGATAATTGTTTTGTATTTTTTTTGAAACTTCTAAGTTTGACGAAAATCGAATGTGCGCCGTATTCGCATTTTCACCGCATATGTTACCGTATCCAACTATCCATCTTGTTCATTACTATTGTTTTGGCAACTAGGACTTTAAGATCGTTCAGTAGTGCCCTGAAGTTTGCGAGATCAATAGATCATGGTCTACTTTATGTGCAATTGATCCTGTTCAGCATCCTAGATTCTCTCCACCCCTTAATTCCCAGTAAGCTGCAATGCTACTAATGCTTGGTTTTCAGTGATGTTCTTGATCACCGTGGTGTATCAAACTATAAATCAATCATCAACTGTTTTGTGCCCCATATATCTTCCACTCCGGCCTGTTTATTTGCTAGCTCCCTTTGGTAACTTAATGCGATATCTATTGCAGCTAAGCAAGCTGCTGTTTCAGCTGCAATATTTGTTGCGGGTGAAGAGCAGAGCAGAGCAGAGCGTTAATCCATATTCAGTAGTAATCTCTACAAAAATCAGTACAGCAAAGAGTATCGTAGCTGGTGTATTATGGTATACACCTGTGCAGATCAGTTTCGCTGGTCGTGAGTTGAATTTTCCTCGCAACTCGGCCACAGCCGTTGCGGAGATCCCAGCGTTCGGTTCGGAACAAGAACGTCCCACTGGCAGGTGGGCCCCACCCGTCTGCGGCCGAGTCAACCTCTCCAGTCCACGTGCGCATCCGAGCAGACAAAGCTATTGCTATAAATCCTACCCACGGCACGGGTCGCGAACCCAGCCGCGATCGATCGAATCGAACAGCCGAAGCGAAGCACAGAGGCAGCGAATCGAAACCCGCCGGCGAGATCCACGCGGCGACCGGCGGAGCGGAGCGGGGTCGATATCGATCGCGCGCGCGCGCGGTCGTGCTGTCACTGCTGTGCCCGCCTCGTTTCCCCCCGCGAGCACGCCACCCGACGGGCGGGGAAGGCGAATAGAGGCTTCGTGTCGGTTGGTTGATTGGGGAATGGCGGTGCGGGCGGGGTGGGTGGTGGCGGTGGCGCGTGGCGTGCAACCCGGAGATGCTCCCCGCCGACCGCGTCCTCGCGCTCCTCTGCTGCGCGCCGCTCCACCTCCTGGCGCGCCTCGCCGCCTTCCTCTGCGTCCCTTTCCTCCCCGCCCGCTCCTCCCTTTTTCCCTCCCCTGGCCGCTACCACCACCCGCGCCGCCTCCGGAGCTAGTGCTACCTCTTTACTCCCCTTCCATTTCCTCTTCATCGTCGTCGTCCGACGAGGATGACGATAACTACGGCGACATCGAGGACGGGGATCGCATCCACCCCCACGTCGATTGAGGTGTGCGGTTGCTCACTCACTGCTTTCGATTTCGTATCCGATTGCTCGTCACATAGTGAATTAGATTGGCGTAGCTTTGTGATCCTACTTCCTAGTGTGTGGAAAGGGTTTGTGCACTGTCTGAACTTTGGATGATATGTAGCCCCTTTAGCAATGAACATAAATTCAGGTTCGGCAATCTGACTACTCTAACCAGATGGATTTTCATTAGTTGCCTAGGTGGTCCACTGGAATTGAACCACATCAAAATTATTTTCATTAGGGATCACTGTTCAAGTGCGGTCTGGTGACTCAATTTTTTTAAGAGAAACAGTAGGAGAGTATCCTACTGTATATTTTTATATAATAAATAAAAACATGCACAGAAGTTTAGAAAACAAAACAAAGAACAAAGAACAAAGAATCTGGTCATTATACAATGGAACTTGTAAGCTGATGAAATTTAGATAATGTTAATCGTTAGTATATCTGGAGTAGATGTACCGTGTCGAGCATCATATGTTGAAATTCCAGTGATGCTTGATTGTCTTAGAGAATCATTAGATTTTGATATTAGTATTACTGTCCATTTTCATTGTTCTATACTTTTATCTGCATTGATCATCGTTCAGAGTTGCATGTGGGTGTAATTCAGTTGCACACTTGTTTTAGTCAGTTTGTATGATCAAAAGGTACCATTGCCACCCTTAAAACGAACCTAGTAGTTTAGTTGCTCGTTTTTTAGTTGAATCTGCGAGTAGGTTTCCAACGATACCTTGTACCATGGGGGGACACGGTGATCCTGTAGTCTATGCACACTCATCTGATTGTAGCGTAGCACACCGACATATCAGAGATCTTAAACTTAAGGCCATGAGATTGCCGATCTTGAGAGAACTCATGCATACGACGCATGCTATATCTTGTTCTTTCATGATTCCCTTTGCTATAGCTTATTGCTATGTTGTTATTAGGGCTATGCTTGTATATGTGCATATTGTGCTTTTGACACTTCAGATCCTTTGCATATCCTGAATCACTCATGCATGGAGAGAAAAAAATCAACACTGACGAACTTGAAGGATTAACCTGATAATGATATTCAGCATGCTGGCTGGGCTTTTGACTTCTGAGTTCTGACACAGCAACTTGCTGACAATGATAGATGAGGAATGAGCTTGTTAACACTTAACAGAAATGAGCAAGGTGATGGTGAGAAGGACAATAGTTCTCAAACCATTGTACACATCTGCATAATTCATTGTTTCTGCCACCTGCCTTGATGATGATAAATGGTGTCGTGCGTGGTCAATCTGCTGGAACTTTTAGGTGCACTATCATCAATGAGTTTTGCTGCGACTTCCCAAAATAAGGTCTTAGTCTCTTAAAAGAAGAAGCATGTTTCTGGAGTACCATGTGGCCAAAAGAACATGCTTTCTTTTGATGAGAGCAGTCAAGCACTTGGACTACAGCTGCAAGATGTGAAACAAGCTTAACATGGATCTTTGGACACTCATGAAGAAAATGCAACTGAAGTTCTTACAATTTAACTGTAAGCAGAATTTGTTTGATGCTTTGAGAACATAGGATGGGTTACCTTACTGACCAGTTGATATCATGTTACTGTAATGACTTCAGTGGTTTTCTAACTTCTAAATGATAGATAGTGGTGACATACGAGGGCTTCTGTGCCATTGATCCTAGATTTGTTTGCCGTTTATGTTACTTTCATGTCTCAAGGAGATATTTTGGGGGGAGTGTTTTGTTCATCTTTAAAGTTAAGCTGTAGTCCCAATAAGCTACTATCCTTTTTTAGTGAAACTAAACTAGTAAAACAATTCTTCTTAACTGAAAAATACTTAAGGACACTAAAAGGAAGAGTGACAATTTCTCTATGGCAGTCGATCCTTTTTCCGCAGACCTTTTGATTATTTTCCCTTCACCCAGGCATTGGTGGTAGGCATGCCTGATGCTCAAGAAGGTGCATTTCTTAGGATAAGCACCTTAGGATTGAGAAATCTTAAACTTGTAGGTTCCTCCATCCATCTCTGATTTCTTGTCTGTTTCAGGTTGCTTAGGAATAAGGCTATGGAAGAGAGAGCACTTGGGTCTTCAGGTGCAAATATTGAACACTTGCCTGCGGTACTTCACGCAGAACCACTCGCCCTTCTATCTCGTAGTTCTCAGGACCTGACATTCTGAGGATGATCATTGTTAATAAGTACATGGGTTGGAAACTCTGTAAAAGGGATAACTGATAGATGAAAATTTGGTTAACATTGTCGATATTGATGATTGCATTGTATTATATAGTGGAACTCATCACCAAGTAGTGGTGATGAAATGCCACCTTTCTACTTGAAAGTTGAAATACAATTCCATATTTGTATTGAAGACGGCGTCTTCCTGTGTGGAAACAATAAGGTCTCACTTGTTACTCGATGAGTGACGACACAGCAAGGGCGAAGCATCCTTCTTTCGTTGTAAGTACAGTGGTATTTCGGACGTCTCTCTCTCTCTCTCTCTCTCAGGACAGTACAAGGAAATGGATCTATCATCTTGTCATTTTCAGCTATAATGGAAACTTTTTGCTGTGTTTTACAGCTGTGCTCTCTGCCATGTCGATTTCTGAGTAAAGGCACGCTCCATGCTTTCTATGCTACGATCTGTTACACCTTATCCCGTCGCCATCAACGTTGGTAAGAAAACAGGTGACATGCTTGTAAAACTCTGAAACCTTTTCTTCAGGAATTTTATGTTTTTGTGAAGACAAGCAGAATCTCTAAGAACAGAAAAACTTTTATCATGCTTCCTTCAGGGAAGTGGGTTTTAGTCAGAAGCACTAATTCTGCGATGATTCGGTATCGTATTTTTTTTGGTCGTTATCATGTTTAGTCGTCAATTTTTTATGATGCGTCTAATGACCTGTTTGGTGGTTATGGAATTTCGTCTCCCCAAGTCAGAGAATATGTATGGGCAAGGTGGTGCAGCTGTGCAGCTGAGCTGGACAGAGAGGGAGAGAGAGAGAGAGAAAGGTGGGGATCTTATCCTGCCACTGCATGTGATTTCTGTGCTTCTGTTCTGGTACAGTGAAAACGTTTCATCCTTTTTACTCTGAGCAATTATCAAGGTCACAGAAATTTGATCTCATTTCCCTTTTTCAGCTCTACTGGCGTCGGGTATACAAACTTTCTCTGGACTTCAAGCCTTGAAGAGGCAAGAGATTGAATATACTCCAGACTCCATAAAGGTACATTTGCTTCCATCTCTATACTTCCACTGTTGGCTCCAAGCCTTGAAGAGGCAAGGTGTATAACGTAGCTTCTTTATATTGTTCTGTTTCGATTACTTCCACTGTTCCACAATAATGTGTATACATCTATCAGTATCCAAAAGGGAGTATCCAACAGTCACAAAAAAAAAAATCAGAGGTAGCTAAAGATTGTCTTTCCCTCTTACCATTATCCATAATCCATCTAGTTTATATCTTTTTTGATAGCACTAGCAGGTTAGACCGTTAGATGACAAGTCCTTCTCTTTCATTTGTCCACAAATGATTTGCTACAGTTGAAATGTAGCCTTCACATTTCTCATTAGCTGCTCAAATGGATTAGAGGAAGAGAGGCCCTCATTGAGAGTGTGTGGAACTGTGACCAACCTCGGCACATGAGTGTCCTCATGGACCGTGAACACGTGGGGTCCCATGGGCCTCTGCTTACCATGGAAAGGCTAGTTACGCTAGTAGTAGTACCATAGTAACACCAGCCTTTTAGCCATGGCTCCATTATTGCGTGTGTCTGCTAAGACTTGTCCAGTTCCGGTCTTGTGGACAACAGCCATTATTCTCTGCTTTGGAACCCAGAGGAGTGATAAAAGAGCTCGGCTGGTAGCCTCCCAGGCAGCCAATTGCTTCACGGGCAGTGGGACTGTAGCGAATATAGCACCAAGGACCCTATGAATTACCGCATGTTCATCGCTTCATCGTGTGAACAGTTGGACCCTATGAATTACCGCATGTTCATCCCTTCATCGCGTGAGCAGTGTTTTGTGAGGTGTAAACAGTACTCTACTGTAGCTAACACTGTAGCTATTGATGTCACCTTTGGTTTTGATCGGAGGGTGGATATCGTATCCTAATGCTATGCACCGTGGATCCTCCATTTCTGCAAGCCATATACTATCTGTCCAATTGGGGATCTGCCGTTCTGGCCTTAGGTCTTCTACAATTTATGATTCAATGGAGATCCGACACTCTACCTCTTTGAGCTCTCTGTTTGAAGCCTGAAGAGAAATGAGAAGAGGAACTAGGGTCTAGGGATCTCATTGTGTTCAAGTATAAGTAGAAGATTGCCAGTCAATCTCCAGTAGCTTAAAGCTTTTTGTTGAATTTGTGGGTATCTGTGCATGAGAGTTGTTAGCCTTGTCTTTGAGCTTGGAACTCATGAACTGGAGACCTAATTGGTGCAACTTTGGGAGAGAGAAAAATAATTGTTGAGGTTGCAAGGTCCAATGATGACACAGGGGTGGACAAGGTCTTAGCCTATATTGAATCCACGTTGTGTTGTACACTTGTACTAGTACGAGAAGATTGCATGCCTTGCTCGAGCAGGTTAAATTTTTGGGTGAACCACGCATGCATGGGAGTATGGGACAAATTCTGATAGATAGAGCGGACCCATGTCCAACACGTACCACCAATTATGCTGATGCCTGCCTGGTACGAGGCACGGGCTTTCATTTTGGTGTGAGAACTGATTTGGCAACTCAACCACACATAAAGAAAGTTCTCAAATAAATGAGATTATAGCCCATAGACCATCAATCCCTCCGATGCTGCTGCTCAGGACAAATCTTATTAAAACTGTGGCCGTAGAGTTTAGAGTTGTAGGCCAATGCATGTTCTTGGTTGGTGATTTGTTTTTTTTCAAGAATGGCCGGTGTGGTGGGGAATGATTAGGATGGCAATACCAGAATAAATATTGAGAGTGATTTGCATGGAATACATCTCTGTCAGGACAAGCAGGCTATAGCTGGTTAGCACTAATGTCATGTACAATAGGCTGATATAAGCTGTCTATAAGTGTTGCCATGTAGGATTTTTTATGACATAGAGGAAAGAGAGTAAAGAGAGAAAAATTGTTGTCTATAATCTCACAGCCGACTATATCACGTAAACCAAGAAACTATCACCGACCAAACTACCCGTTGTATGGTTGCGCCGTCTCCTTCCGATCCCGTGCGGCGTGCGCACTCCCTCTTCTCTCTCTCCAACGCGAAAATCCTTGTTGAAGGCGGGCGGAGGTCGTGAAATACGAGCCCGCCGCATGCCGGAATCCATGGCATCGTGGCGGCGGCACAAGACCAAAGACCGAGGTAGCCGGTGAGGAGGACACCGAGCGAAGACGAGGAGCCGGAGGGCGAAGAAGGCGCCGAGGAGGAGCACGACGAGGCAGGCAAGCATGGGCGCGCGGCTCGGACGATACATCGCGCCATGGGGCGTGGAAGAACCGAGCTTAGGGGGATCTCATGACGGAGTTGGGGATGATTTGAGGCGAAATGGCGCAAGGCGATTACCACGGGGAGATCGAGAACGTGGGGCGCGATGGGGAGAGGAATGTGAGAATCGAAGATGCGGATGGAGACAATGGGAGATCATGCCATCTTTGTCTTTGGGGAGGATCGGGATATTTCTGAATTCACCGTAAAAGTGCAGATTCCTACTGGACTGGACTTATTCTTACATGAATGGACTGTCTTCGTGAAGTAGTCCACAAGGATGAAAATTAGAGTTGATCACCACATTTTTTAGGTCCATGAAAGCATTAAATGTTTGTGTGATCTATACAGACAAGTAAAAAGACAATCCATTGTATGAACTGTCTTTAGTGCTATCTACATGTGACGTGAATGGTTATTATAGACAACAACTGTCTGTACCATTATACATGCCCTTAGCAGCTGTTAGAAACTATCAACAACTAGAGCCTGGTGCGCGTACATACGCGCGTAGAGGGAAGTGCTAGCCTTGAGGGCAAGCCGCGTGGCGAGGAGTAACAGACGCACGTCGCTGCCGTGGGCCTGCCTGGACGCCCGTGCCGGCTGATCGGGCGGTCGACGCAGCACGGCGTGGAATCGGGCGGCCTAGCAGGCGCGGGTGTAGGCGGGATGGCGAGACGATTGGACAACGCGCTGCACGGCTCACGTGAAGCCCGCGAGTGATGTGGCATGTCCCTCCATCGCCCCTCCCGGCCTCTATTTATCTCTTGAGGTTCATAGCATGACCTTACGTACATGAATCTTTGCTTGCCAAAATCTATTCCTAGAGTAGGAGCACGCGAGCCAGTTTTTGGCTTATTTGATACTATTTAGCGTGGCAATATTAAATCCAGTCTACGCTGAAAATCAAAGTAAAAAAAGCATCGTGGATTCGCCAGGAGACGACACATGTGCTCATCCGTGTGCCAGGCGGCTGGCGCGCTTCTCTGTGCGACTGGTGCCTCATTCGTGTGCCCAATGTGCTGACCTCCCGAATAAACAGTGCTTTGGCACTATTTGATACTGGTTGACAATGTTTGCAACACTATTTGATATTATTTGCAAATACTATTTACAAATAAAATTTAGCTGATATCATTTTTTTCCTTTGTATTTTTGTACCTCGCAGGGGGGTTCCTATTCTATGAGCTGATTTTCTATGTTGTTGGGGAAGCCGTTGCCGCCAAACAGGGCGCATGCAATCATACACGAGTTTGGTGGTGGCCTTGCAGGAAGGCGTGGAGCCGATACGCCATCATCGTCATGTTGACGAACATGTAACCCTTGTTGCACTTGGACCTGGGAAAACACATCAAACGAGCCCACGAATCAAGTGATTAGATTAGACAAAACAAAAACCCTAGATAGTAATAGTAGTAGTATGATTAGTACTATTCGGAGCATCAAGGAGAATAGTATTTGTACCCGAAGTCGATCGAGACGTAGAGGAAATCGTACTATAACTTCACGGCAACATTCCGATACACTTTTAATCTTCTTTTACTGAGATTGAGATGAGAATAGGGTAAAAGTAGAAGTATTTAAAAAAAAATTACCATAAACCATCACCCACTTACCGCAACATTTCGATACAGTTTTCTAGAAAACATGTATAATTTTCTCTCTCCCACATTGTCATTAAATGTCTAGCATGATTGCACTTAGAAAAATCTTCTTGATCCACGTTTCAAGTCAAGAAAGTCTTGAGTAAATATTTCTTATTTTCTTAAGCCTTGGACGCTAGCTGACGAGGATTCTTGACTAGGTCAATATTTTCGGTCAAAGCCAGAGCCTCTGTAAAATGCTTGGATGCGGATTATATAATACTGTAACTATAGCCTTCGACTCGTGTGCGAATATCGAGAGCGAGACTACGACGCCGACACGAGCAAGTAGGTGGCAATCTAATCCTAGCAGCATGGGCACCACCATCCATCGACTCACCAAGCCACCGAGAGTAGCGAGGGGTGGTGATGGCGACGGTTGACAACAAAGTTTAAAGCTGCGAATGGGAGGTAAAAAACAATAAGAAAAAAAAATCAAAGTAAAAAATGCTCTTGGCTGAATTTTTAAAAATAGAGAAATAGTGTTGTAAATAGTATTCGCAGATTAGTGTCAAATAGAACCGAATAGTGTTTTAGATAGTGCAAAACAACATTCATTCGGGAGGTCAGTGCATTGGGCGCACAGACGAGGAGCCTCAGTACGCCAAGCACACGGACAAGCGCGTTCCGGCTGCCTAGCGCACGGACGAGCACACATGCCGCTTTCCAACGAGTCCACATAGCTATTTTTTGCTTTGTTTTTCGAAGAAGGTTAGATTTGCTATTGGCGCACCAAATAGTTACAAATAAGAAAGAAAGAAAAAAACTCCGAGCATGCATGATGCCCTATTCAAGTGTGCTGCAGGAAGTTTGTTGTTTAGCATAAATTAATGATGGTAGGAAGACTGAAAAGAATGCCCTGCCCCTGTGTGTTTTACTGTTTAGCTGCTTTGGCATAACTGGACAAACCTGCCAGCT
The DNA here is from genome assembly GCA_036346405.1 of Phyllostachys edulis. NCBI lineage: Eukaryota > Viridiplantae > Streptophyta > Magnoliopsida > Poales > Poaceae > Phyllostachys > Phyllostachys edulis. The sequence goes on along the minus strand of CM070550.1, from coordinate 6,074,454 downwards.
TTGCTCACTGGGAGCAAACCATGTGACACCGGCTTTGAATTGTGCCCATGGCTTCTCTCCTGTTCTTACCTGGGGTGCCATGCCAGTCATGTCCCAGCCTATGCTGACGTGTGATGAGTTCCTTATCTCCAACTTGTATGTAGGCTGCTTTGCCTCCATGCCCTGATGTTAACAAATTAAGTACATACATGTATATGCATCCATCTTGGTCGAGCTTGGTGCTTGTGTTACTAGTGACCTCCATTTTTGGGCCACACAAGCTGCCCTTGGTGCGGTAAGGTGAGCTAGGACAATGATTCGGTTCTTATTATAGTTGGGATGTGACCATTTGTGTAGAGTATCACTAGCTTTTGGTAACCCCTTTTTTTCTTGTTTGGAAATAATAGAAGCATGAAGGTAACTAGGAAAGAAAGGATTCTTTCGAGTGCTTGCGCATGGAAAGCGAGTGGCAAAAGAGCAATGGATGGCTCTCTCGTCAGGATTGATTCCCTTTGTTTGTTGTTGTGGTTATGCTTTTATTTTACACGCGCTTCAGCTTGCAGATCAAGCAAATGCCACTATATATCGAATTAACATCTGACCTAAGTGAGTTTATTAGTTTGAAGCTTGAGCTTACGAAATCAAACCTACGTATGCTTCGAAACAGAAAAGGAAGAAGATGTGTGGCACTTTGGCAAATGGTGTAGTTGCAACTCTTGTGGGTAGCCAGAGAGTGAAAACTTCTTTTACTGCTTGTAGCGCTTAGGGATGGCAATATTGTCCGACAACCCGATTACCCGCGGCCAAAAATCCTAATAAAGATAGGTATGTTCTTTATATGTTGCCTGTCCCAAGGTGTTGGTGTTGCTCTCTGCTAGAAAGATCATTTGATTGTCAGGCGGCGGCTGCAATTTCTTGGAATGTCAGTTGATGATTCATGTGAGGTTTTTGCGCAAGAAAGATCTCACTTTGACAGCTAATTGAGTAGACGCAGATGACATTTTGGAAGTATTCATGTGATATTTCGTGATCTTATTTTGATTGGTTAAAATACTTGCAGATTTTGGGATTTTTAAAATAATATTATTTTAAAAGATAATTACAAAAATAAATAGCCGTCCTATAAAATTATAAAACTAGATCTCTGTCGCCGTTTGAACTAGCGACAGGGACCCTATTGACTTCATGTCGCCGGTCTAACTCCCTGTCGACAGAAATCCATTTCCCCTATAAAAGACCATTGAAACTCTAAAATTCAGCACATGACTTACTTTTATTTTAAAAAAAGAGAAAGATGGAAGGGAGAGGAGTAGAGGGGAGAGGAGAGAAGCTAGCGAAGCATTGCTCGTCTGGTTACCCACCTGTCAGGTAATTTTTTTTAACCGAATGGATTACATAGTTTTAGATGTAAGGTTACGTAGTGCAGTATGTTGTACATATACTTTTCAGTGGGTAGTCTAGTTTTAAATATGTGGTTAATCGTGAAAATATTCTTTATGGTGCAGTGCGTCAAATATGTCGGACATCACTGATTTCAAAATTTACTACGGTCTGAGGACTATTCTGGAGGGTTTCGAGGGGATTGATTTGCGTTATTTTCCATCGGCGATCGTGCCCTTGCTAAGAGCAGAGGGCGTACATGAGGCGCTGTGATATAGTTGTTGTTTCACATATTCTAAGTGGACTATGATATGTATGATCTGAGATTCAGTTGCCTTGCCCCCCGAGTAGCACAACCCACATATTGGGAGTTAGTGCAAATTTGAAGGAACAAGGTTATGGCATATATGTATGCATGGCGAGGAAGGGAGGGTGGGATTTGGTCCTTCTGGCCCAGGCATATATCAAGCCCACTCCTGCATTCGCGACTGAACAAGAAAGGGGTGGTGATGCCGAAGAAGAAGTTGGGGACTTCAGCCACAGCGCGGCGCACACAACGGCCGAAGGTCCGAGAGTAGTTGGTCCTGTCGATGAAGACCCTATGGAAAGAGCTCATTTAGTCGGGCAAGCTAGTGGACTTGTTGGTGAGGGTGAGGAGGTGGAAGCCGTAGTGCAAATGATGGATCTCGAAGACCGAGACTACATGGCATTGTCAGAAGATGAAGTATCTGACGACGAGGATGATGTGAACCAGCAGACAGTTCCATCCGAGTGGAACACATACCAGTTCGACTACCTCGTCGTCAATGAAGGCTCCCGTGTGCTGTAGGAGTATGACCAGAGCGATGTCAGGCAAAGGGCTATATACAAATGTAAGGAGGTCGTGCAGGAGGTGGTCAAATTCTAGGCCTTGTCGGTGCGGTGCACATTCACAGTCGTCAAGTTCACCCCAAGATTCTACGACGTGAAGTGTGGCATAGAGGGATGCCCTTAGCGAGTGTAGGCATTTCAGATTCAGTGGGACACCTACTGGAAGTGCTCTATAATGGTCCCTCACCCATGTATCATCGCTGAGTTAGTGCAGTCCCACCGAAACCTGTCATCAAGCTTCATCGCCAACCTCATGTACGGTGAGATCGTGGATAATCTAGATTTTGAGCCATGCTCTATTATTTGGGTGATTGAGGTAATGTTCCAGTACACAATCAGCTATGACAAAGTTTGGAGGACAAAACAGAAGGCATTGGAATCAAGGTTTGGCACGTTCGAGGATTCCTACCACAACCTCCTCGAGCTACTCTGAGTCATACAAGAAAAGAATCCGGCACTCATGTTGACATTCAAGATTTCACGTATCCGAAGTGGACCAATAAGAGGGGCCTACAGTGAGTATTCTTTACCTTTGGTCCATGCATCAATGCATTCCGACACCACCGTCCAATCTTGTGCGTGGATGACACATTCCTGACTCAAAAATACAAGAGCCAGATACTGACCGCAATAGCGGCAGACCGGAACAATCAAATTCTTCTCGTGGCATTCGCTTTCGTTGAAAGCGAGAACACAGACAGCTGGTTGTGGTTCCCGAAGAATGTGAGAATTTCTGTTGTACAATGCCATCCCAACGTATACGTCATACATGATCGGCATGCGGGCCTGTTGAGTGCAGTAACTCAGCTAGAACAAGAAGAGAACGAACCACTTCTATGGGCGGATCTGCAGCGCAGGTGGTGTATGAGACGCTTGGGTACAAACTTCTACAAGCAGTTCCGCAATAAGGACTTGATGAACCTGTTCAAGCAGCTGTGCAACGAGAACCAGCAACGAAAGTTTGAAGCACTCTAGAAGATTCTGGATGAGCGGACCCAAACGCACAGAAGGAAGGCAGCCAGAAGGGCCGCCCCAAGTGCTGACCAGGCCCTAGAAGTATTGCCACAGCTACCCACATATAGTCCTAGTGTGACGAGGAGGACGGGGGTGTAGGTGAAATTCTTCTCGATTGGATTGAGCACGAGCCTAAGGAGAAGTGGTCGCTGCTACATGACAGGGGTGGTTCTCGATATAGTGTCATGATAACCAATTTAGCCGAGGTGTACAACTGGGTCATGTGTGGTGTAAGGTGCCTCCCTTTGGTTGGTATTGTGGAGGTAATTCTCCGCTGTACCACAAACTACTTTGTTGACAAAAGCAACAACACGTCGCTCGCCATGGCGAATGACAGAATACTCTACTCCGCCATGATCACCAAGTACATGGAGGAGAAGAGCAAGAAGGGTGAGATGCACCGGGCATTCAAGATGGGCACAAGGGAGCTTCATTTCGAGATAATGTGTAGGATAAAGGATGTCACAGGATGAACCGTGAGAGGATCACCCACGAGTGCACGCTGCACCGCGCTAGTTGTGTGTGCACTTGCAACAAGCCCTTCTTCTACATAGGCTTTGCTCCCATGTCATGGCCGCATGTTCGACGGTGGCGCAGCATCCTATGCAGTACCTCTTTGATTATTTCAACAAGGAGGATGTGATGCAAACCTGGAGTGCAGAGATGTATGGTTATGCCGTGGTTGGCTATTTCACCGCCCATCCGACCACAGAGCAACCGATCTAGGTCACGGACATTGATAGGTTGAAGGAAAGGTTGGCTACCAGTGAAGATCGAGGTGGCCGACTAGAGGGGGTGAATAGGCGCTTTAAAATTCCTTAGGCTCTAAAACCGATTTCTAATGCTAAGCTAATACAAATAGGGTTTTGCACAATTAAAGCCTAAATCAACTAGGTTCACCTAAGTGCACCAACAATACAAGTCTATTGGTAAATATAACAATTGAGCATGGACTTGTAAGCTAATCAATTCTAGCAAGGTGAATGGCACTAAGCAATACAAGCATTCATACATTAATGAATAAGCAATTTAATACAAGGTATATAAATTGCAATATAGTAAAGCTCAAGAATGCAAACCACAATGACACGATTATGTTTTACTGCGGTGGTGGAGACTTGCTTGGTCTCCCATAATCCACGCTGAGGGAAACCCAAAATAATTGGGCCGGCTCCACAATTAAGCCTTCCTCCGAGGATCAAACACCTCGCTCCACTTGGGTTGTTCTTTCCTCCACTCCGGAGATGGCGAGCACCACACCACTCACAAACACCGGCCTTCTCACAAGCTTCACTTGAGAAGATCACCGACCACGACGCCCACGCCCGCCTAGGTGTCTGCAAACACCAAGAGTAACAAGACTCCAACTTTCACTTGAACCAATCAAGTGCCAAAGCTCTATGGATACACAATCCACAACCTAATGCAACACATGCAATAGGATTTGCCTCTCCAACCTCTCTAAGTGCAACACATGCACAAATGAGTGTGAGAGGGCTTGCACTAGCTCAAAGGAACTCAAGGGGCACCAAAGAACTCTCCCTCACACGGCCAAGGTGGGTATTTATAGCCCACACACAAAAACTAGCCGCTGGGACAAAGTCTGCTTGAAAAAGTTAGAAATCGGACGATCATTACATTATGGGGCGGGTCAGTGCTTTCCTCCAACGGCTATAAACTAGCCGTTGGTCACCAAATCGAACAACCGCCAACTAAGGCCCGGTTGCATCAAGAATCAATCCAGATAACCAAGACAAACACTGGTCGTCGCATCGCTCCACAAAGGAGCGCCAAATGCGGCTAAGTCCCACGAACAACTGCTTCGGAATTTTACAACCGCGACCAAGAAAGCGGTCGATCAAGATCACGGTCGTATCGCCTAACACACGCCGGTATTTACCGCCCAAGGGTTTCTCAAAACCGAAGATGTGCAACAAATGCATCTTCTCCGAAAACTTGAACCGCCAACAAATAATCGGAATAACTGCCTCCGGTCAGATGACCAAGATATCACGGTACTACCGCTTCCACAAACAGAGCAACACATGCTCAATAGGTGCGGTCAGATCTTCAGATAAGAGCCGCCATATCAGCAGTGGCGTCTGCATCTTTTTACACGCTTGCTCATCCGATCTTCCCGAGAAAACAGATTGCATTCGCTTCAACTCAAATTGCAAAACACATTTGCTAATTTGATGCGCAATGCACACAGGGCTTAAGTGAGATTCTCAACAAGTTGCAAAACACATTTGCACACTTTTAGAATCACACCACAAGGAATAAGGTACATGGACTTACACCATTTGCAAAACGCATTCGCAAACTTAAGTCACATGCTACAAGGATTAACCATGAGCCACAACTATTTGTAAAACACATTCACAAATATTGGCAACATGTTAAAGTGAGCTAGAGCAAACACAATGAGCTATCAACACATGACAAACTCAAGCTACTAGTCAAAGACCCCTCTTAATAGTGCGGCAAACCTATACTAGCAATCCGGTCATCCAACCAAACACCAAGACCCAGAAAAGACTAGGAACAAATCCTTAGCCCTAGCTAGTCATACCTTTGCCTTATGCAAACACTTGAAGCTTGATGACGCACATCCTTGCTTCAACTCCGGTTCTTGACTTGATATGCATCAACTCATGATGCATCTCTTATTTGACCTTCATCAACACATGATGAAGCTTTACTGGATCTTGACTTGATGCTCATCAACACATGATGACATCTTCCATCCCGAAGTCTTGATATGCATCAACACATGATGCACTCTTCACTTGACATCCATCAACTTATGATGGGTCTTCACTTGACTTGATGATCAACACATGATCATCTCTTCTTAACTTGATGATTATCAACACATGATGTCATCCTAAGTCATCAACCACCGAACATAACCTATTCATCCAACTCATGGAAAATGTTAGTTCCATAATATGATTATCATTAATTACCACAACATACCATTAACTCATAATGGCGGGACAAGATACCACAATCTTTCCTCATTGGTAATTGATGATAACCACTTCAATAGCAAATAATTGAATAGAGTTTGGTATGAGTATATAAGTACTACATAAGTTATATATACTCAACATGAGTGTATACGAACTACACAAGTCGATAACTCAAGAATACATGAGCATATATTAACTACATAAGTCTCATATACTCATATGAATATATTAACTACACAAGTTAAACATATTCAAAGATATGTGAGTACACATGAACTACACAAGTTATGTTCTACTCACATATAAGTATATATAGACTACACAAGTCTTATACACTCTTATGAATAGATTAACTACGCAAGTTAAACATATTCAAGAATATGTGAGCACACATAAACTACACAAGTTATGTTATACTCACATATAAGTGTATATAGACTACACAAGTCATATATACACACTTGAATATACTAACTACATAAGTTATATATATTCAAGAATATGAGCATATATAAACTACATAAGTTATATATACTCACATGAATATATTAACTACACAAGTTAAATATATTCAAGGATATGAGTATATACTAAACAACACAAGTTATATATATACTCATATGAATATATTAACTACACAAGTTAAATACATTCAAGAATATATGAACTACACAAGTCTCATATACTCATATGAATAAATTAACTATGCAAGTTAAATATATTCAAAGGACATGTTTCAAAGTAAAGATCCCAATTGTATATGGACAAGGAAATATGGATCAATACTAATGAAACCACAAAACATATATTGAGCTCCCTAAATGTGTGCATACACAAATGTGTAATGGAAACATATGCACATATTCAAGTTAGACTTTTGGTGGAGTTCAACATATATTTTGGATCCGAGGAATGCAACAAGATATATGAATACAAACCTCTTTGTTCATTCTACTTTGTATTCTTTATATCCAAACGAGACTAAACATGATATAACAATAAGAGTGTTAGTCTTACAAATAGATTCATCATTATGAAATCATACTGCTTGGATTTGTCATTAACCACATGCATGCCTTCATGGTTATTACCTTTATATCCAAATAAGACTACACAATATGTATAACAATGAAAGTGTTAGTCTCACAATTAGATTTGTCATTAATCACCAAAACCCCATTAACACATAATGGTAGGTCTAGATTCTTCACCGGCGACAGGTACAACGCATTAGGAACGACATGGACGAAGCAGAAGCTCGATGTCGTACAAAGAAGTGCTTCATTTGTAGGGAGTTTGTGCACACCTTCAAGAAATGCCCCACGAGAAATCCTCAGGTTGAAGGAGACATCGGCACTCCGACATCACCGCGGGGATCTCATCCGGTAGCCCGACTCGAGGCAGTCCATATGGGAGATGTTGAGGTTGCAACCACGGGAAAGCACATATAGTTGTAATGTGTGATTGGCAATGTTGTGTGTGTAGTGGTACTAAGATTAGAAATGCTAGCATGTTGTAACTTGTACTTTAGTTAGTACTTTGCTTGTTGTACACAATGTGGAGCTAATTGTATTGTAATTGCAAACTTTAACTTCTTTTGCAGTATATGTCGTTGTTACCTATCTCTGCAAAGCATGACATGTTGTTATCGTTGCGCCATTTCTCCAATGTTCTCCACCGTGTATGAATTATCTGGCGCATCGCAATATCACTTACGTTCTACTTACGAATCATTGTCACCTCAATCATCATCACAAAATTATTCAAAAATTTACCGCACAACAACAATATACGACGAACACAAAATGTTATTGCGAATCTAATAGATTCCGTACCCTTGAGAATCTATGAAAATCACAAACAGACCAACCAACCTTGTCACCACCCTTTTATTTCTAAAAAAAATAACAACCTATAAACAAGATTTGCTAAATGTATTACCTACAAAAAATGCCATTTATTCCTCCACAATTATTTCCATCGGATTAATAAAATAATGATATTATTATTTTAAATCGCGCAACCGTTGAGCGACTAGGGACTGTCGCGAGTTGGACTGGCGACAGGAATATTGTTCACTTCCTGTCGCTAGTTGAATCAACTGGCGACAGGGAGTCAACAGGAGCCGGTCGCTAGTTCAAACGGCGACAAAGACATAGTTTTGTAATTTTTTGGGGCGACTATTTTTTTTGTAAGTATCTTTTAAAAGAATATTATTTTTAAAAAAAGCTGTGTTTTGCTGTCTTCTTTGTTTTTTTTTCTCTCCTTTGAAACGAACTGTTTTCCTTTGGTTTTGTATTTCAATTGTTAAGGCATGTCTATTTCTTCTGATATAATGAGAAAGATCTCGTTTTGATTTGTTCAAGGGCGGCCAATCCTATATCAAATTGATTCAGTCTCCGAAATAAAGATGCATCGGTCCGTTCATCAGCTGTAGTTTCATCCTTCCATATGAGTTGTTGCGCGTACACGGGCATGCCCTAGGACATCAGGCATGGGTGAAGTTCTCTACCTTTCTCCTCTGACAGGTACGCTCGTGGACGAAAAAAATTGCTGGCGGACATGGACATAAGAGAGCACCACCATGCCCGGCTCGCCCAATCGTCATCCGTAGTAGTGCCGCGCCATTCTTACTGAATCCGCTCTGTGGGCCCGAAACATCCAAGCTTGTCCTCATGCGGGGGGGTGTACTGACAGGTGGGCCCCCGTGAGACGAGGACCGCACGTACTACTCCTATATATATTCTGTAGCCTTGTGTTATTTTTTACCCCTTACCAAGGCTGTAAGATCCGGTCATGGGGCGACCAATCATAGCATTAATACCAGGGCTGCTGCATTGACCATGTGTTGTTGTTAGTGCCTCCACGACGCACCAATCAACCAACCCCGTGGCAGGCAGCGCGACAAGTGCACTACAGTTACAGTGTGCACGTTTTTACCAGAGTTTGTGTACTTTTAGTCACCTATAATAACCGCCTCGTTAGTACTGCCTGGCCTCGGATTCCACGGCATGAGACGGATCGATATTACTACTGACAGAGTGAAAAACATATGATCAGTGTCCGGAACAAGCACGGTTTAAATATAGAGTGCTGACTGTACGGACAAAGTTTGTGTTATGGAATCGACGAACATTCGCCGGTAAGTGGATCCACCGTCGAGTGTCATTCGGGGGTGTTCGCCTGTTCGGTATAGCTGCACTGCAGCTTCAAAGCAATTTTCGGTTGCGTTTGAGGGTTGAACGATCGAGTTGAAAACGTTTGATGCATAGTATTTAGCAGTCTAGTTTTTAGTTAGATTGATTAGAGTTTCTGAGTTAGAAAATGTTGAAATATATCTGAGGCAAATGATGGATTTCTAAAGTAACTCGATTACAAAGTTGATTTCTAAAGTAACTCCGGCAGCGATCGGATGATTGTGGTTCAGAGTTTGTATTATCCTATTTTGAGTTCTCGCCTGATAAGCTTCCATACGAGATCAACCAGTTCTCCCCAAAATATATGTATAACTTATGGCTTGTTTGGATTGCATCCAGGAGATGATCTGCTTGGCCGGGAGCTTCCCTGGAGAATGCCTAGGGTGTGTTTGGTTGCCGTCTCGAGAACTTGTCTGGTCTAGATTGGGATGTCAGGCCAGGAGCTCGAAAGCGAACACCTAGGAGCCAGACGAGCAATCCAACATCGTCTTCCTCTAATCAGTCTTCCTCCTCTAATCGCCCACATCTCGTCGTCGATGAGACCGTGGGCCCGCTCCCACTGCCACAACACCCGGATCCTACCACCTCCTCCTCGCCCGGTCGCCGCCGCCACAAGTCGATCCTGCAGTGACCTCGGCCTCACCCACGCCAGCTCCGCTGTGACCTCCTCTCCATGTATGCTGGTCCTGTCGCTGCCGTCACACCTTAGGCTCAAATCCCGCTGTGACCTTGGCCTTACCGACTCGCCACCGCCTGAGCCTCGCCTACACTTGATTAAGTGAAATCAGAAAAATTTTAGGGATGAGGAAGGAAGGATTTGGGGATAGGGCCTGATTTTAGATGGGTGCTTATGAAAGCATATTTCAAGTTTTTTTATGCTTTCTTATTCTCTAAACGTGATTTTTTTTTTAAAAAGTACCCTTTCTTCAGACCCAGGTCTCAACTTAAATATAACATCCTCAGACATGTTTGGCCAGATAAAAATCATCATAATTTCATGCTAACTATAGGCACCAATATTTACGAGGCACCGAGTTCACGGTGGCAACTAAACAAACCCTAAGTGTCCTTATTAGTACTATAGTACTATAGAGAAAAAAAAACCGTCAAGTCAAAGAACTATTGTACCGTAAAAAAATTAAGCATGGTTTGTAGTGTTCCTTTCCTAAAGCACCCGTACTAAGCACAGGCTAATCACTTTACTAAGCGAGCCTTTTCACACTTAACCTGTCGTTAGGCGGTGCATGCGTGCGCTCGCAGAAGATCACGCACGCCCGCCTGGCCGGATCCAATGCTACGCCCGCGCCGCGACACGCTCCTCTTATCTCTCACGGTCACACGGCCGCACCCGCTCACACGCACCAAAAGCAAAAGCTAGCGAAAAGCTTACTCGTCCTACTACGCCTGCGCCAATGGCATATGGGTCCCGCTACGCACGGGCCCACGGATCAGCGAGCGCGGCCGGGTCCAAGATCACGCGCGCGAGGCTGCTCGCCTTCTCCCACGTGCCGCGGGTGGGGGGACGGGACGGGACGGAACGGAACGTGTCTCGGGGCCCGAGGTGGCGCCGCAGTGCGCAGAACGGGTGGGGCCCACCTCCAACCCAGAGAAAGAAAATTGCCGACCATCGCGCGCTTTAGCCCCCGAGAAAACGGGGTAATCAATTATTCTTCACCATAAATATATTAATTTCAGGATTTACTACTTTACCTCTGAATAATATATAGATTTCGATGTCACATGTCATAAACACATAAATGAGTTAGCCGTCTGCAGTGGCACACGTCAAAAACATGAACAGCGGCTCATCCTAAAACGAAATCTGGCGCTCGGAAAAACGGTGAGAGTGAGATTTAGAACGCGTCTCAACTCTCAAATTACGTGGGAAGTTGCAGTCGTCTCAGCTAGGACATGGTGGTAAGTTAGATTCAGGTTCACGTTGTATGAAGTGGTGGTCACATTGACCTGACGACGCGTCTCAACTCTTTCATGGTTCATTCTGCAAAATCACTTCATTGTTATACATAACGACAGTTCACTAAAGTTATACTCCCTCCGTACGAGAATACTTGACGTTTCTATTTCTCTTTTTCCTGTCCAGACGTCAAGTATAAAAATCCGAAGGTAGTACTACCGTATTTTTCATGAAAGGGAGCAGACTACACCATACATTTAACTCAGGAGTCAGGAACCATCTCCGTGGACCCACAGATCAGTGGGCGTTGGTCCCCGGTTGGACGTTGTACGCCCGGAGCCCGGTGCCCCTAATAATTTTCGAATCATACAGGGGCATTTTGGTCCAGAAATCCAAAAATAAAGCTCGGAAACGGCAAAAAGTTGCAGCGAGAGTAGAAGCCCTCTCTCTCTTCCCAGTGAGCGGCCGGCCTCACTTCACTACCCGCTTGTAGCCTCGTAGCACTAGCAGTCGAGTCCGAGACGAGGAGGAGACCGAGAAGTGGAGCGCGAGCCATCACTCCCACCCCGCACCCGCATTGTTTCAAAATTCTCAAATCAGTCCTCGGAGGCGGCCGCGCTTTAACCGGCGACGGCGAGGGGCCTCTTTGGTGAAGAGGGGGGCTTTCTTGCGATTTCGGCGGAGGAGGGGGGAGGGTGAGCGGAGGAGGGAGCCGGAAGCGGAGGAGCGGTGGAGGTGTGACGAGGCAACGCCCATGGCCACCGCGCGCGGTGTCGCGTGCCTGCTGGTGGCGGTGATTTGCCTCCCGTGCGCCGCGGCGGCCGCAGCGAGGTCGCCGGCGGCGAGGATGCACCGGCACCTGAGGCGGTTCAACAAGCCGGCGGTGAAGAGCATCGAGGTGCGTCGAGCTGGTTGTTTTGATATTGTCCTTGTGGGGATTTGTATTGCTTGTTTGGGAATAAAAAGCTTTTTATGGGGGGTTCTTCCTTGTCAAAGTTTGCGTTTTTACCTGCACTTGGGAGGATTTGAACAAGGTGGTAGGTGTAGTTCTTGGCTAATCGTTGAAAGTTGCACCCTGATTCAAAAAAGACGGCTTTTTTGGGCTTCTTTTGTGGTTGTTCTTGGGGGCAATTCGCTTTCTCGCTTTACAATTTGTGCAAAAGTTCTCATCTTTCCTTTGGCTACATTAGGCAAACTAAGCAAATTTTGTAGGAACGATGGCGACTTTCCTTCTAAGGGGCACTTTGTGCTTGTTCTTGTGTGAAGTTCTTTCTTGCTTAACTTTGGGCAAAATTTGAAGTTCAGAGGATATCAAAGTAGTCCTTTTGCGATAGTGCTTTCTTCCAATTCTTACCCAAACATACTTTTTTTTTGTGCAAATTACAAATCGAGCAGAGCCCAGATGGGGACATCATAGACTGCGTGCACATCTCACACCAGCCAGCATTTGATCACCCTTTCCTCAAGAACCACACTATCCAGGTAAGTTTCTTGGATTGCTCCCCTCCTTTCAGCTGCAACAATGTACAGTTGGATTCAAGGCGTTTTACATTTTTTTTCTTCTGCAGATGAGGCCGAACTATCACCCGGATGGCCTGTACGACGAATCCAAGAGCGATGTGGCCTCCAGCAACAGCGGCGAGAAGCCCATGCTTCAGCTCTGGCATCAGAACGGCAGGTGCCCGGAGGACACCGTCCCAATTCGGAGAACGAAGAAGGACGACCTGCTCCGGGCGAGCTCGATGCGGCGGTACGGCAAGAAGCGGCACACGGTGCCCAACCCGATGTCCGTCGATCCCAACATGCTCAACGAGGGCGGCCATCAAGTACGTGCACGCATTATCTATCTCGTGTTGAGGTGGAAGGAAGAAGAATTCCACTGATGTGCTCTGATGTGCCGTGCCACTAGTAATAACTCATGGAGTAACTGTTGTTGTGGATTTCAGCATGCGATTGCATACGTTCAAGGCGACAAGTACTACGGTGCGAAGGCGACCATCAATGTCTGGGAGCCCAGGATCGAGCAGCCGAACGAGTTCAGCTTGTCCCAGCTCTGGATCTTGGGGGGGTCCTTCGGCGAGGATCTCAACAGCATCGAGGCTGGCTGGCAGGTAGGGAAAGAACCCACAGCTCATGAGCTGAACATCACATTCATAGTCAATGTCGAGTAAATGCAGCACCGTTTTTGCGGTTGATAGCTCTGTTTCTGCGGTTGCTAGCACTGCCACGACGCAGTGCGTGGTGTCACGAGCTCTGAATCGGTTATGCGTTCTCTCTCTCTCTCTCTGATTCATTCATCAGGTTAGTCCGGACCTCTACGGGGACAACTACACAAGGCTGTTCACGTACTGGACTGTAAGTTTTGCACATTTCCGTATAGAATCAACCTTGCAATTTATGAACTGTGCTTGTATTGATGTTTGCTTCATTGTCTCGCTATCCGGCGTTCTGCAGAGTGATGCATACCAAGCAACGGGGTGCTACAACATCCTGTGTGCAGGTTTCGTTCAGATTAACAGTGAGATTGCCATGGGAGCCAGCATCTTCCCCACCTCAAGCTACTCTGGCTCCCAATACGATATCAGCATACTGATCTGGAAGGTGAGCAAGTAATAAAACTAGTAACTCACCACATGCCATGCCTAGAGTACGTTCAGGATTGTCACAAACAAGCAGGCCAGAGAATCTTTGCCCACTTGCTGCTGTGCTCTTACTCGTGGTTCTTGACTGAACCCTGGGGCCTTGAAAATTAGTTTCCTCCTCACCCTGTGGTTATAATACTTTTTTTCTCAACAAACTTTCTTATCCCTAATGATAACTCTAGTTGTGTTTTTTCAAAACAAAGAACCACTTCTACTTTTTGCCTCAACAAGCAAGTGGTATTCAAAGTGCAAGATAGAAAGTGAAGTGTTTTTCATTTTTATCGAGCACGGGTAATGAGTGCATGGTTTGCTTAGTGCAACATGAATGCATGGCATTTCAATGCTAAACGGCTGCTATTCCACTTTACTGAAGTCTAGATATGTGATGTGTCAATGTTAATGATGTGGTAATGTTGATAAACCAGATTCACTAATGCATCGCTTCTAACGATTTCTGCTGTATATGTTTTGTGAGCAGGATCCGAAAGAGGGGAATTGGTGGATGCAGTTTGGCAAGGATTATGTTCTTGGCTACTGGCCATCCTTCCTTTTCTCCTACCTCACCGATAGCGCATCGATGATCGAGTGGGGTGGGGAGGTGGTGAACTCGCAGCCTGACGGTGTGCACACGTCGACGCAGATGGGCAGCGGGCGCTACCCTGAGGAAGGGTTCAGCAAGGCGAGCTACTTCAAGAACATACAGGTGGTGGACAGCACCAACAACCTGAAAGCCCCAAAGGGGGTGGGCACATTCACTGAACAATCAAACTGCTATGATGTTCAGAATGGTAACAATGGTGACTGGGGCACATACTTCTATTATGGTGGCCCTGGCAGGAGCTCAAACTGCCCATAACTAAAACACCCTGAGCAAGCGTAACCATTCAAGTGTAATACACCATCTGCATCAGTTTTTTAGCCCTAGATAGTGTGTCATGTGAATGGGTCCCAGTGTTGCTTTCTAATTTTTCTCTTGAGCTTTTCTTTTTCTATGTCAGGCTTCTGAAGAGAAGCATGGCATGTGGTGGACCTGTGGCCTACCTCCTTTTCCTATATGGTAGATTCACTTGTCTTTCTGGTTTATGGAGTTTCTCTCTTGGGCTTAGCTAAAGGGTCATAGGGCCATGCTTTCTTTTCTTGCCAACTTTTTCTCCTTTGAATGTTACTGACGTATTGAAAGGAGGAATGGGTGCTATTCAGTTTAGTTTAGCAGCTTGTGTGCCATCAATGGGTAAATGGTAGACCGGTAAAGTACAAAGTTAACTAAATGTTCATGCTACTGCATAACAAAAGAACAAGGGCTGGCAGAGGTTGAGGGATTTTTTTTTGGTTGTTCCATCAAAGATTCTTGCATTTCCTCACAAAAAAAGAAACTTGTGTTAGCCAACCATGAGTTTTTGGCTTAAATGGCAATGTTTGCGCGTGAAATAGTAAATATAGCTCCCTTTGAAGCTAAAAAAGGCGCCGGGTGAGGGGACTTCCCAGTAAATTTATTTGGATTAATTAATTACGACTAATTTATTAGGATTAAATAACTAGACTAATTAATTATGATTATTTAATTAAGATTAATTAACTATGACTGATTACCCATGACTAATTAATTATGAATATTAAACTACTATAAATTAACTAGGACTAATTAATTACTAATATTCTACTTCATGTTTTAAGCAAAAATATTATTTATGCAACAACATTATTTCGGCAAAAACATTATTTCTGCTTCATGGTTATATCTACTTAATGAGGCATAAGTTTGAATCATTTGGAAAGTTTAAGAAATTTCAGAATGAGATACAAAATCAACTTGGTAAGACAATTAAATTTTTATGATCAGATCGTGGAGGTGAATATTTGATCTATGAGTTTGATAATCATCTAAAACAATATGGTATTGTTCCACAACTAACTTTGTCGAGAGCACCTCAATGGAATAGGGTGTCTAAACGATAGAACCAGACATTGTTGGTCATGATTCGGTAAATGATGAGCTAATCTGATTTTCCATTGTACTTGTATGGATACGTTCATGAAACAGCTGTTTTCATATTAAATAGGGATATGCAAAATATATGTAATTAATTAGTCCTAGTTAAATATTAGTAATTAATTAGTTGTAGGTACTCGATCTTAGTTAATTAGCATTAATTAATTGGTTGTAGTTAAATAGTTGTAATTAATTAGTCGTAATTAGTTAGTCCAAATAAATTTATTAGGAAGTCTCCTCGTCAGGCCAGGGGACGAGGGAAGTCCTCTCGCTAGGCGAGGGGACAAGGCGTGTTCGGCCTCTTGGTGCGCGGACGAGGGGGTTCGGGTGCCCGTGGCGCGGCGCTTTGATCTCCGGAGAGGGCTACATTAGCTATTTCATGCGCAAACAATGTCATTTAAACTAAAAACTCGCCAACCATCAAGGTATCAGATCATTTCTTGAGTATCGGAGTTACTTTCATGGGGAGTATGAATGTGAGTTCTAGTTTTGTAAATTGCAGATGAAGGATGTGTAATCCATACTCCATTGATAATCTCAATGTCATCAACAAATTTGTCTTGTGTTATACTTTCATACACTTCCTTATGCCCGACAGCTCCTTGGATTGGATATGAGTTTGAGATATGATAGAAGTGCGCACGATATAAAGAACGAAGTAGATGAATTTTGTATAGAGAACCGAAATAACGACGACAAACAACCACAACGAGAGGGAAAGATTTGGCGAAACCGGTATCAAATTATTTAATCACGATCTCAAAAGAGTATAAGGGATTGTCACACTCTCACAACCCTCTCGAACTTTTTTGTACCATCAGATTCATGCTCTATACAAGAATCTACTCTCTAATCCTCTCGTATACCCTCTGCTTTGGATGAGTTCCTCGCTTGTTTCTTGCTTGCTAGGGTCTCTACGATCACAACTCATGGCTTTATATAGGGCCTGTTTGGAACAATTTGGGCTTTCTGGCGACTTCGGCTAGGTCATGAAATTTGAAACAGTTGAAATTTGGAGATATTTGGTGTTTATTTGTCAGTTGCGACTTTGGAGATGAAAAATGTCTCAAATGCCCATGAGGACAGTAATGATTTGTTTGATGTCGTTTAACGCAATTAACAACGTTTAACGACAATCGATGATTATTAACGACGACTAATAAACATTTATTACAATAAATATTTATTAAAAGCAATTATTATAATGAATTTGATGACAACTAACGGTAGTTAACAACAAGTGACGATAACCAACGACATTTAATGACAACTAACGTTAGTTAACGGCAAGTGACGATAACTAATGACATTTGACGACAACTAACAGTAGTTAACGACAAATGACAATAATTGCAATAAATAAACACAATAGACAATTATTGCGAAGGCATAATTAATACAACAAATAAATAATTATCACAAAACATTATTACAAAGTGAATAATTAATGAAACCAATCATTACATAAAGAAATACAATAATAATTATTGCAATAAATAATTATTACAACAAATAAATATTTAACGACGATATGTTATTTGTTTATTACAAACTTTGAATAATTCATGTCCCTCCGCTTTTTCTGGGCTTGGGATTGGCATCGACAGTGTTAGACACCTTCACCCTCACACGTACCCTAAAAAATAAAGAAGTAACAAAGGAAAAAGAAGGAAAAGAGCAACTATTAAGAAGCAAAGATATACAAAAAATTATACAAATTACTAAAGTAATTTGACCTTAGCCTCTTAACATATACCAAAAAGAATACAATTTAGTAAATAGCAATATAAAGTCATCTGTATGATTCAGAAAGCATAATGAGCAAAGCAAAGATTTCGGTTACATGATGATGATTTCCTTGTTACTGCAATGTTAAAAATATGCCTTGCTCACTCTTATGCTATTATAGATCACAATTCACAGCAGTAGAGATCACAATTCACTCATGCAGCCAACCAAGAATCAGGACAACATAATTTTGTGGGGCAAAAATATCGAAACAACATAGGCAAAGATGATATGCTCAGGTGTTGTAATTTTGGTCTATGCACACAAGCCAACAAAGTAACAAACTAGCCTTCTTATGTCATGAAACATGACTCAGATGAAAAATTCTAGCCAATGCCAGAATCATTGCTCTCCTTCTCAACTCTTTCTTTTTCTTGATTCATGGTTCATGCTTTGCATGTTTGCCATGGAAATGGAAGGGAGAAAGAACTAGAAGGACAAGGGAAGAAGGAAGCCAAGCCATCAAGCACCTCCTAATCATCATCATCACCAGCATCTCAATTCATCTGAAGCATCAATCGACATGATCCATGCTGCTCAGTTAGATCATGATCTCAATACATGATTCATGCAAGCATCACTACTACAAAAAGGATAATACTGGACGATTAATGACAAACGGTTTTCCAAAACTGTTAGTGTTAAATATAATCACAGACGGTTTTACTAGTGCGTCCGTCTATGTTACTCGATACCCTAAGAACCGTCTGTGATAAGCTAATATCACAGACGACTCGTATTACTAACCGTCTGTGAAGTATCACAGATGGTTTGTACCATGAACTGTCTGTGATGAGTAGTCATATCACACACGGTTTTTTAATATATAAAAAACCATATGTGATAATTCCTCTCTGCACATTAAGTTAGTCATGCCGAAACCCATCTCCCGTGGTCTATTTCCCCACCCATATTTTTGCCACGTTAGTGATCCACGCCTAAATGCATCCTGCCCGTCCACCCGAATAGCGCCGAACGCCTCATACCTCTCCACGTCACCGATCCGTGGCACCTACCCTTCAACATTGCTTTCCAAATTCCCCACCATTTCTTTTAGGCCACAAGCACAAAGCTAAACCCTACTTTTCCTCGAAGCACCGATGGCGCCCAAGGCGGAGAAGAAGCCAACGACAAAGAAGCCCACGAAGGAGGAGCCCGTGGAGAAGGCCCCGACGGGCGACGGGGAAGAAGCCCAAGGCGGAGAAGCGGCTCCCCGTGGGGAAAGGCGAGAAGGGCATCGAGGGGGAGAAGGACCGTGCCGGGAAGAAGAAGTCGAAGAGCTTAGAGACGTACAAGATCTACATCTTCAAGGTGCTGAAGCAGGTGCACCCTAACATCGGCATCTCCTCCAAGGCCATGTCCATCATGAACTCCTTCATCGACGACATCTTCGAGAAGCTCGCCGCGCGCGGAGGCCCCCAAGCTCGCCCCCTACAACAAGAAGCCCACCATCACCTCCTGTGAGATTCAGACCTCCGTCCGCCTCGTCCTCCCCGATGAGCTCGCCAAGCACGTCGTCTCCGAGGGCACCAAGACCATCACCAAGTTCACCTCCTCCTAGGTTCCATCTTGTAGCGGTAGCTGGCTGATGTTAGTTGTTGTTGAAACTCTAGTTATCTAGAAGCAGTAGCATTAGTACTTTGTGGAAATTATTGGTTGTGGTTGGTGTGTATTTTGGTGGTTCCATGAAGAATTATGTGGGTCTGCTTTGGGAAAATGCTGCCGTATAGATCTGGAATAGTAATAGAGCATTTCTACTACCATGTGGTTTATGTTCTTCAATGGTTCAGAATCGTCTGTGATAATAGACTACCACAGACGGTTCTGCGTTAAGAACCGTATGTGATAGATGTTTCGCGGACAGTTCAAAAACCGTCTATGATGACCTTATGTTATTACTGACCCATAAAGTCAGACAGTTAACGAAACCGTCTGTGATAACGTTTTTGAACCGTATGTGATGGTATTTTCTGTATTAGTGCATCATGCTTAAAGTTCATACCTAGATCGTCAATGAGTACCATGGCAGCATCAACCATGCAACCAGTCATCCATCCATCCATTCATCCATGCATTATACCCAAATCAGCCAAATAGGGGCTAGGAGCTAGAGGTAGAAGAAGACCAAACTTGGAAGGTAGGAGTGGATAAGACCAAGGGGAGGTCGCGGTGGCGAACCGAGCTAGCTCGGCATCGAGCACAACCCCAGGAGCAATGGAGACACCAACTGGGAGGCGGTGCCCCAACGGCAGCGCCAGATTTGGCCGGTGACCCCAGCGGCTAGGGTTAGGGGTGGCGCAGGGGCAGGAGAAGGTGGCTGGGGAGGTGAAGAATCTAGACCCGCCATTATATGTTAATGGAGTTTTGGTTATTAATAACAAATCTATTTGTGAGACTAACACTTCTATCGTTATATCATGTTTAGTCTCAGCTTGGATATAAAAGGAAAAAAATCCAAATAGATATAGCTCTTTTGTCGAGATTGAGCCACTCTCAATCATTCTCTTATCAGCCTCACTTTACCTTCAGCCTCCTTAATCAATTCAGGTCCAAAAAACTGATGTTCTCCAACTTGGTCCCAAAGGAGAGGGGTCTACACGATTTGCCGTACAAAACTTCAAAGGGAGACATTTGCGAGCTGACTTGAAAGCTGTTGTTGTAAGAGAATTCTGCATAAGGAAGGTTCAGATCACAACTCTTTCCAAAGTCTATAGCACAAGCTCGAAGCATGTCTTCAAGAATCTGGTTCACATGCTCTGTCTGTCCATCTGTCTGGGGATAATATGCTGTACTGAAATCGAGTCTGGTCCCCAAGGCTTCATGCAAGCTCTTCTAAAATCTAGATGTGAACTGTGATCCTTTGTCAGACACTATCCTTTTGGGCACTCCATGCAAGCATGCGATCCTGGCCATGTATAATTCTGGCAACTTACTACTTTGATAAGTGGTCTTGACTGGTATGAAGTGTGCCACTTTAGTTAAACGGTCAATCACTATCCAGATGGAATCATATCCCGATTGGGTTCTAGACAATCCAGTGATAAAGTACATGCCTACTTGTTCCTACTTCCACTCGGGAATTGGTACAAGCTGTAATAGTCCAGCGGGTCTTTGATGTTTTGCTTTGAGTCTTTGGCATACATCACATTGTGCAACAAATTCAGCAATCTCCCGCTTCATACTGACCCACCAACACTTTTCCTTTAGATCCTGGTACATCTTGGTACTGCCTGGATGAATGGAGTAAGACAATTCATGGGCTTCTTTTAGAATCAACTGCCTTATCTCTTGGTGATCCGGCACACAGATGCAGCTACCAAACCAAACTGTACCTTGCTCATCTTCGGAAAATCCTGGGGCTTTGCCTCTTCTCATGTTCTTCTTGATTTCTTTGATGTCTTCATCCTCTTTCTACTTCTCTCTGATTTGATTTTGAATAGTCGGTTGCACTTCTAAGGTGTTTACACAACCCTGGTTAACAATCTCCAAGTTCAGATGTCTCAACTCTTCATACAGCCTTGGCTGACTCTTCTGAACCAACGCAGTGTTGCAATACCCTTTTCGACTCAGGGCATCTGCCACTACGTTTGCCTTGCCTGGATGGTAATAGATTCCAAGGTCATAATCCTTTATTAGCTCTAGCCACCTCCTTTGCCTGAGATTGAGTTCTGACTGGGTGAAGATGTACTTCAAACTTTTGTGATCCGTGAAAATCCCACAGCGATTACCGATGAGGTAATGCCGCTAAATTCTCAAGGCATGCACAATTGCAGCTAGTTTCAAGTCATGCGTCGGGTAATTTCCTTCATAAGGCTTCAACTGGCGAGACGCATAAGCCACTACTCTTCCTTCCTGCATCAGCACACATCCAAGACCCTGATGAGAGGCGTCACAGAAAACTTCAAAGTTCTTGCAGATGTCTGGTAAGACTAGCACAAGAGCAGAAACTAGTCTCTTCTTCAATTCTTGAAAACTTTGCTCACAAGCTTTAGTCCATTCAAACTTCTTCTATTTCTTCAAAAGCTGAGTCATAGGTCTGGCGGTACTTGAATTTAAATAAGCATGCAACAATAATTTGAAACAGAACTTAAATAATTTGAGATACTGGGATTCAATATGATCAAGGGTGTAATTTGCCTTGCTCGAAAGCTTGAGGGTCTACTTCTTCGGAGTACTCGGGCTCTCCGGAGTCGTCGAAATCTACACATGAGAATGAAGCAAATTTAAATAATGACCAAATAAAATCCAAATGAACTCCAAAACAACCGAACTAGAACCAACAGCAAGGCACTGAATTAGATGAATTAGGAATGGCCTCTCGAGAGGAGGCTCAACTAGACGGGAGGAGGTCAAGGGAGGTCCTGAGGATGAGGTCTTGAGGAGGGGGTTCTGAGGAGGAGGTCCTGAGGAGGTCAAGGGAGGTCAATGTAGGATACGACTGCTCAATGTGGTCGTGCGAAGAATACAAAAGGGATACGACTATTCAACGTAATCGTAAGAGGGATACGACTACACAACATGGTCTAGGAACAATACAAAAGGATACGACTATGCAATGTGGTCGTACGAAGAAAGGAAAAGAACAAGGCATGGAGAAACTCACCAGGGCTGAGAGAGAGACTGAAGAGGGAAAGGGAGTTGGTGGATGGCAGCGGCGGTCGAAGACGGCGCAGGCGCTCCGGCGAACTCCTTCGGCAGCGAGGTGGTTGAAGACGGCGCAGGCTCCAGCGGACGGTGGTGAAACTTCGAGCACGAAGGAACTTGGCGAGAGCAGAGAGCTGGGTGTGGAAAAAGGTGATGAAAGAGAGCTGCTTAGGCTTTTATAGCCATGGGAGACGGGGAGAGTCACTGAAAGACTCGGAGGTGCACGCGTACAAGGGTAGGTGAAGGAGAAGATGTGGGCAGGTGGGGGAGGAGACAAGCGAGGGAACGGGTACTGCAGAAGCGACAGCATTTAATGCGACACAACAATATTTAATGCGCGCAGACTTTTGCATCAGTAGTGACGCAATAGGAGGAAGAAGAAGGTGAGCAGGGCTGACAGGTGGGGCTAGTCAAAACTCGGGAGGGTAGTCCCACCAATGGGGTGGTCGTGACCAAAGGAGATGTCGTGACTAAAGAGGAGATCATGACCGGACTCCAGGACCACCCGGGGGTCTTCTAGGACCACCCGGGAGGTCTTGGACTGAGAGGGAGGTCTGAACTAATGGGGAGATCCAAACGAGAGGGAGGTATGGACAGAGGGGGAGGTCCAAAGAAGAGAGAGGTCTGGACAGAAGGGGAGAGCGGAACGAACAGAGAAAGGGAAATCAACACCAGAGAACTCCAACAAACTCAAAATAAATCAAACTTTTGGATTAGTTGAAGTTCGATTTAGTCATTTTAAACACTTTTAATTCCAAAATCTCAAGTTAAGCTTTAGGACTTCAACAAAACCAAATGGTTATTTTATTTTGAAATTTTTCAAAAAGACCTGAAAATCGGGATGTTACAAACGTTCCCACCTCAATGACTGTGTACTCCTTGCAATCCGCCTAGTGAACATTTTCATCGACTGGACGTAGAAATTCTTCGTCAAACATCTTCCTCATCGAACATATGTGGAAACAACAACCTGGATCTAGTATCCATCCGTGAAAAATAGCTGATTGATTGACGATCGGTACTCTGAATCCTTTTTGCTACCGTCATTGAGCATGCACCCTTCATTTTCTTCAAATTTGGATAGTCTTTTATCATATGACCTTCCTCGCCACATAGATAGCATACACATATGTCCTTATCTTGCCCTTCTTCTTCATGTGATTATTGCTTTTGCCTGTAACACCTATGACAGCCAATGCTAGATCACCTGAGGATGAAGATTTTGATGGCTTCTTCAAGAACTCCGCCTCCAATAGATATGCAATTGCCTGATTGAAGTTTAGAGTGATTTTCCTGATGAGAATATTCATCACCAGTTGTTCACATGATTTAGGTAAAGATGATGTCAGTATGATGACCTTGTTATTCTCCTTAATGTTCTCATCCACACTAATTAGCCGCATAACAAGCTTGTTGAAGATATTAAGATGGTCAACAAACTGTGTGCCTTCCTCCATCTTGCATCTCATCATGCGCTTGTCGCTTCAAAGACTCACCGCTTTGTCGTGACTTCACCATATATAATTCTTCTAAGTTACTCCATAATTTCTTTGGTAGGTTCTCTTTGATTACCGAGTACTTTACCTCATTGAAAAGACAAACGAATTGTACAGATGACATTCTGCTCCATCACCTTCTAGTCTTCATCGGATGTTTTTTCTAGTTTGTCCCCTTCAAGAGTATCAATCAACCATTGTTCGATAAGAACATCCTTCACCACACTTTGCCACATGTTGAAATTTCCTCTATCGTCAAATTTTTCTACTTGACTCTACATCGTCAACATCGATCTTGATTTTGTGCTTTCCGACGCTTTGCCAACCTTCTCACAAATCATATTAATCCATCCCTGGCTCTGATACCACTTGTTATACTCCGATACCCCTCCTTATGCGTAGCCCCCCAGATCGGACTAGAGTTTGTGAGATACAGCACGAGTGTACACAATATCAAGAACGAAGTAGATGGATCTCGTAGAGAGAATCGAAATAACGGCGACGAAGCAACCACGATGAGAGAGAAAGATTTTGCGAAGCCGACTACTAATTCTGTAACCACGACCTCAAAAGAGTTCAAGATATTATAGCTTTCTGACAGCCCTCTCGAACCTTTTAGGACCATCGGATCCTTGCCCTATACAAGAATCTCATGCTAAAAAAACAACTTAGCCTCTAATCATCTCGTGCGCCCTCTGCTTTTGATGTGTTCCTCTTGTTTGGGTCTCTATGGCCACGTCTCATGAATTTATATAGTCGTTCTCTAAAGTGAAGTAGGAATCCTACTCTAAAGAGGAGTACGAGTCATAATCCTATCAGGGTTCATTTAGATTTTCATGTCACGCATCTCTTTAAGTCCTCGAGAAATAAGATACGAGTCACCTATCTCAACTTCCTAAAGCTAACTCGTGTCAATACCATGGGCAAGGAGAATTACATGGTCGGTCCTTATGTCTACTACCATCGGATGAACAAATTGGTTGTGGCCATTCTTATTAGAGTTACCATACGTTACTTAAACCAATCTGCCTTGTGTATAACCAGTGACCCCACGAGTCCACGACTACTAGATGTTTGAATTGTTGTTCTCTGGTCATCTCTTCTTTTGTATGGTTTGGGGAAAAAAATCTTATAGGACGAGGCCTCTCTAAGGCTCCTCCTTCATCTCCGTTCATTTTTCATTTTTCATTTCTCCTCCCTCCCTCCCTCTGCAAATCAAGGGCTTGGGTGACTTAGGGGAGGGAGCCTTCCATGGTTTGGTGTGGTGGAAGAGAGAACCCATACTGTTTGACAGGCCCGGATCAGATTCAGATACAGTTTGGGGCAGAGCAACCACGGCTCAAATGTGCATGTTTGTACGTGGAGATGCCGGAAATCTTGCCACTGCGAAACAAGGTCCATGTGCAACAACTCCCTAGGACAACCAAACTTGCATTGCATATGTGTGGGGATAGGTACAAGTTGGTGGGTTATCAGTACTACACCGTTTTTTCTATTCTTTTTGAACCAGCAGCATTGCCGAATTGTGGTGACTGGTAAAGAGCGTTCGAGCTGTACGAGTACGACGATTGCCGACACCTGAACGGCGTGAATATACTTTGGGTAGTATATCAACTCATCTGTTGTGCTCTATAAGTATACAATCTTATGATCTATAAGCTAATGAATGGGTGAGCTGATATATAGCATTGCAGTACGGGCTGACCGTAAGTGATGAGTCAGCGTCGACTCAGGGTTCGCAGTCGCAGACAGACTGGAGGTGCTCACATGCCCAACAGACAACAATGCCCTTCTTTGTTTGGCCTGGAGCCAA
Organism: Phyllostachys edulis; assembly: GCA_036346405.1. NCBI lineage: Eukaryota > Viridiplantae > Streptophyta > Magnoliopsida > Poales > Poaceae > Phyllostachys > Phyllostachys edulis. The sequence goes on along the minus strand of CM070550.1, from coordinate 6,048,751 downwards.
CAACAATGGGCTGCCAATATACCTAAGATGATTAGATGTTGCCTGTATATGTACCGGAGATTTGAGAATAGTTCTTGTGTCGAGCACAGCACAGTACTGATTGAACGTTAATACAGCAGTGACGTAGTACTGATTTCAACACAGTATATTAAAAAAAGTAGTAATTTCAACACAATATCTGAAACAGTCACGCTCTGCTGAAAAACAGGTAATTTCTCTTCAGTGCATCCGATTTTAGAGTAATCATGGCCTCTCATGCATGAGCAAGTTTGCTTAATTTTAATCCAGCGCTTTGCCTAGCAAGCAACACAATAGTAAAGAAGCTAACGATTTATGTATGGACACTGACATCGCGTGGCGATCAATAGCATAGGTCGGGTGTGAGATGCAAATGCAATACCGTAGCCCAGGGCACTGCGCTCAGCAATACACGGGCACACGGACTAACTAGGTCTGCCCCCTATGGGGCTGGACTTACCACGTGGCACGCGGAGGACGGTGACGTGTCCCAAGGGCACGATGAAAGGGAGTCCAGCCTTCTAAGGACTGGACATGGCGAGGTCGAGCATCACCAACCAACGGATCTAACAAACAACACAACCATCGAACCACTCAAACCACCTTATGCGATGATGGAAAGTTCCTCGCTGACCGCTACGAACCAGTGAACCACTGCACCAGGAATTCAGGATCATGCCCAGGCATGGCTTGGGTATGGCGTGCTCGTGCAGCCTCAACTGATCCACCTCGACTGTAGTACTGGGCCACAATTTTTACGTCCAAGTTGATCTGACTAATACAGCAAATGGAAATCATACTCGACCTCGAAACTTAACGGTTTTCAAGACCAGACTATTCCTTCGTCTCATTTGGGTCTCAATGTTTTCAGTAGCTTTAAGTACTAACCAAGTAACCAAACATGTCCCCTCAAGGCCTGAACTGCAAACTCATTAGATCAGGAATGATCTAATATTCTTTTGGTCAATGTGCACGGTTCCAGATGACAATTTCTTTAGAATAACAAAAAGAAAAGGGATCGAGATACAGCAAGGGTGAATAAGGAGACTGGAACAGCCATTGATCCCCCACTAAATTAGCTGCTGAGGTTTGTCTAGTTAAAGAACCAGCATTACTACCTAACTAGAGATTTCTGCCTGTAGCAAAAGTCAAAAAATTGATCCCCTTCCACCTCTCTACTCTGAATCACTCTCCATGCACAGAGCCTTCAAGCCTCTAGCCCTCTGCAGATATTGCGCACATTAGCAACCGACAATAATAGACCAACAGACTTAAATTTAAACTAAAAGCTACAATATATATTACTTGCAACAAAGGAAAACAAATGAAATCTAGGTTACCTTTCTGGAACTCTTCTTCTCTCTAACTTCATACCTCTCATGCGACAAATCTGACAACCATGCTCCCGGGCTCACCATCTATAAATATGCACAACAATGACACAGAAAACAAGAGGGTTAAAAAAATGAACACGGTCACTCTACAAAAAGAACAAAACTTTGCAGGTGAATTTGTGAAATCAGGCATTACAAGCAAGCATTTCTGCATCAACTTCGGCCTCTTCTTTGGCCTCTGTGGGAGCTTGCAGCCCTTCATTGCCATAAAGTCCTCCTCCTTCTCCTTATTTGACAATGAGATGAAGAACCTTGGCAGTGCGGTGGTGCCCCTCTCTTCCGTCCCACCACCAAAATCAAACCCATTCCCCTCAAAAGGAAATGGGGAACCTCTAGTAGAGTAATACCGGTCCTTCTCTGGTGAGAGCGACATCGACTGCCTGTTCTCACTCACCAGTGGCTCAGATTTCCTGCTGACAAACATTATGTTGAGACACCCTATCAGAGCATTTGTTCATATTTTCCACTGCAATGCGAATGAGGTCTGTGCATACTGAAATTACCTTGGGTGAAGGGTGCTAGGGCGACGTGGTGAACGAAATCGTGCGACATCACCTCCAAGAAGGGGTCGACTAACTCGGGGTATGGCACGTCTAACAACTGCAGACCGTGCTGGTGATGGCGAGCCATCGTCACGTGTCTTAACACAGCGAAGCCGCTTCCGACTGCCCCATTGCAGGAACAGGTTTGGCTCACTGGGAGACCTTGAGGGCCTTGAGTCCTTAACCTCTTGATCCATCTGTATCCTGAAAGAGCCGGAAGCAGTCAGCAACTAAATCCTAGACTGCAGATCAGAATGTACTTACGAAAAAGAGCTAGCAGCAGAAAAGATATGCTAATTGGAGATTCATCATCCTCGAATAAATCCTCTCTAGCTAGTACTACAAGGATGGTTGGGTACAAAGTAGAAATTGAAACTAGGGGAAGAGAAGAAGACTTCGAACCATTTTTTTTTTGAATGAAGAGGCAGGAGAGCTGCCCTTTGCATTGATAAAGTAGGAGAAAACAAGTTAAAATAAAAAGATATATCCCGACAGGGAAGATACCCCCAACAGGAGGGAACCCACAACTGGGCCACGTCTTGCAACACCCTATCAACAGCATCAGAGCCAGAGACACCCAACTGGCAAACTCTAACCACATCCTAAACACCAACTAGCTCTGTCGCACGCACACATCAAAGCTAAGGGAATGAGACCACCTCCCATCCAACCCACGTGAGCTTCGAACTGGTTAACACCGGACAATGTAGAGGATCGCCCTAGCACCGACTTGAGAGAAGAATAGAAGCAGGTGCAGGTTAGTCCACACGCTGACAGGGCCACCAGCGAGGAGCTTCATATGAATTAGGTGTGGATGCAGTTCTTTCTCTTGGCGATAACAGTGGATGATGCAGAACCGAAGGACGACAACTCTGACTCCTCTTCCCCTCCGCCCACACGACTCATTCAAGTTGAATGGGGCCAACTGCTACGAAACGGGACCTCCGGGCCAGTTGTCTTGCGCCTCGAGACGACCCTTCAACGGCTGAAGCCCCTTACTCGGGCTCTTCCAACAGCTGACCCGCTACTCCTCGGAACAACGGTCTTCACTCGGGGTGCCCCCGACATAGCAGCGTGGGAGGCCGATCTTCTCCTCTCCGCCTCTCCGCCTCACGCAGATCGGCGAGCGCAACACGAGGGCCAGGGGGTGGAGGTTCTGGGGCCGGGGGTGAGAGAGACTTGTCTGGCTGTAGCGGATGATCTCTCATCCTCTGGATGGACTTGCCGACGGGCGTGCCCTAGCAGCCAGGCTGGTCGAGACCTCCGAGCTGCTCTCCCCGACATGACGAGGCTGGTCGTCGCCGGCATACCCTCATGAGAGCTCCGAGCTGCTCTCCCCGACTAAAGTTCTAGTAATTTTAGTGAAAAGCGCAGGACAAACACTCTAACCCTCATGAGAGCAAAATCTTGCCCCAAAACACAAAACAAAGGCTCTTCTTCACCATCCAAACACCAAGCGTCCTCTTACCAGCTTGTACGGGGGGGAATCAAAAGAGAAAGCCCTAATTAAACGCATCTACTTTGCCTAAAAACTCTGAATATGGGATTCTCCCACTCTTTTCATCGATCTAGAAAGGGCAAACAAAACATCCAGTAGAGGCAGCAGCTGTAAAACTACTCCATTTTAACCCAAAGATATAATCTTTTTCCACGGAAAGAATGATACAAGTAAATCAGACGCACATGAAAACAAAAATCTAACTCCCAGATATTGCTGCGAAGTTCCAAAGTTACACAAAACCAGACAAAATGGTTCCTTTGCGCTTCTTCACCTAAATATCCTGTGTTAAGCGCCTCTTACAACAAACAAAATCGAAAAGGGGGGAAAGCAGAAACCTACCGCCCAACACCAAAACACAACCCAGCGACCAAAACTAGATCGGAACAGAAACCCCAAGAGGGAGCACTCGCAACTACACCCTTCGAATATACCTGCACGATTTAACACTAGGACCCAGATTTACAGGAGGAACGGACTCCATCTGCGTCCAGAAGACAACAAAAACCCCCAAAAGCACAGACGGATAGAAAGGAAGAAGAGAATGCTTACAGATTTGCTGCTCCACGGCGGATTTAATCCAAGAATTCTCCTATAAATTGGAGAGAATACCACTACAGTTTGGAGTACAGGAGTAGTTCTTGGGGGATTAGGCTTGTTGCTTCCTGGGCTGCGTTTTCTTGGAGAGAACCAACCAGGCGAGGTAGGCGGCAGGGAACGCAACCACTCCTCTCTATATGGATGGCTGCTCTTTGCCCTGGGAAGATCTTGGCCCTAGGATTGGAGATGCACGGTTCACAAGGGGGAAAGGGTTTTTCTATCTCTGGTTTGGCTTTGGCGCCCTGGGTTGGTGTTGCGGGGCCGTTTTCTCTCGTAAATAGCTAATCTTTAATTTCGGGGATTTGAGTATTTACTATTATAAGATGTATGTATTCAAAAATTTATTCATCGATGTCTCAGTAACATTTAACTTCAGGACACACATATCAGTAAGACATTGAAATATTATTATGATATGAATGCATTTGAGGATTTATCTCTCGAAGTCTCACTGATATGTGGGATCTGGATCCACATGTCAGTGAGACTTCGGAAGGTAAATCCTCAAATACATCTATTTATAATGGTAAATTATCAATAATTTCTTGATAATTATATGCTTAAAAATTGAAATAATTTTGACATGTTCTCTCGAAGAAAAGACAAGTGAGCTGGCATTGCAATGACTCGAATTTGAAGCGGTAGGGTTAATCTTTCCATGCATTACACGCAAAGATGTATGGTTGTTTGAAAACTGCAAAGGTTTGACAAGGATCTAATAAACATCGTTTAATTATTTATCTGTAATTATTATTATAGATAATAATACCATCATATGGTTCTTGAATATACCTCTTAATATTCATAAGGGAGAAGCTGAAGTCGTAAGACCTTCTACGACTACCTCATGGTCGTAAGTTCTTCTACGACCACCCCATAGTCGTAAGTCCTTCTACGACTACCTCATGGTCGTAAGTTCTTCTACGACCAGGTTAGCTACGACCACCCTATAATTGATTGAGCTTACAGGCAAGTAGGCACAATTAATTAGGGTATCTAAACAGTCAGTATACGCCATTATTCTCTGAAATAATTGCACAATTAAACTCTCTACTTTAATGATAACCGTCTGGCGACGTGGGAACGTTACTACTCCAGCAATAATCTTCAGTAACTGCTTCATCATCTGAAGCGTTCAAGCGTCCTTTGGACTAGAGAAACCGCTGTCCACTTCGAGCACTATATAAAGGGCAGAATCAGTAGACAACAAGAGGGAGGAGGCAATCACGAGCACAAGACATTAGACTTGAGTCTTTCTCTTGATCTGTAACCAGCATACTCAATATAGCCACACATGAGTAGGGTTGTTATTCTATTTGGAGAAGGCCTGAACCCGTATAAAAATCCATGTGTCTTTCTCTCTGCGTGATTTGAGTCTTAAAGACCACTCGAATCAAACAATCATTACGTAAGATCGGTTCTAAAACACCGACAGTTGGCGCTGACCGTGCGAATCTTTTGGTCAACAGGTTTCCTTCATTTTTTTCAAACTCTAACGCTTCCATGGCAAGAGAGTGGAATGAGGAAAACTAGTTCGACTTGGCCAATATAGACATAGATGTCGGCATCAACTACAAGTCGAGTATTGTATCATCCGATGGTAATATCGCCTCCAGAGATCATTCATCAAATCCAGGAGACCATACCACCGATGGAGTTGAGGAGGGATCCTTATCCCCTACAACGTTACGTCCAACTGAGGGACTAGTTTCCTCAGAAGGCAAGGGTCAATCCGACTATGATCATGACTGTCCCAAGGCAGACCCAGAACATGACGAGGGTTCCCCCTCCAAATGTTCAAGTCCGTCTAAAACCATCCGACCTAGCATGGCAAGTCATGGAAGCCATCATTCCGGAGCTTCATCAGCATCTGGTGGTCATCTCTCTCTAGTTAGTCCCACAAAGGATGGGGTTGAGCACACTTTTCCTGCGAATTCGACCATCCCCTTGTAGGGCCCACCTACGGACGGAGACGGTTATAACTCGAAATTTCCCTTCCTGGAGGGGCTTGCTCCAAGTCAGTAGATGATGTCTTTCGACTACTCCTCAAGCGAGGAGGTTTCCAGCGCAAGTGGAGATCATCAACGTGGAGATCATCGTCCTTCCTTCAGATAATGATTACTCTTCTAGAGACAGGACTGAGGATGCTCCCCGACAATCACACACTACGACCCCTCGTGGTGATGACGAGGACACCTCCGGTGATGAACAAGGTCAACACTCTGATGAGCGTGAGGGAAATCTTCAAAATAATCGCATTCTATTGAGGCAAACTAGAGGATCAGATATTGATGATCCCGAGACAACCCGACATAGAAGAATTGTGTCTCAGAGATATCTGCCTGGGCGCGTTCAGTATCAGTAGGAGGAAGCTCAGGAACTCCAGCGTATCAACGATCTACTTGAGAACCTGTCTCGGGAACTTGCCCGAACGCCCGGCTACGACCTATTCGCCGAAGGATCACACGAAGGTTTCAAAGCACGATGGTTAGACTCGAGCACCCTCAACAGCATCGACCCAGAAGTCGTAGCGGTATGACTCCATCAGCTACCAATCGTTCGAACAACTCACTGCGTGGAAATCGGCGCGATAACAGGTCATGCCACTTTCCTAACCTTAACTCTAGTTGAAGAAGAGTTCTTCGAACGCTTGATGATCAACAAGCTCCTAAGAGAGGTGATCGATCACCACTCCGACCTAGAAATCTGCAATAGTAGATGGAATACGAGGAGTATTTCTCTCGTAAGGTTGAGACCTATCATAGGTCGGGTCTACCCATAACCGGGTATCGTCGTGTACGATCACTTGGTGATTCAATCATTCTTGTCAACAAAAGAAGGCGTCAAGAAGTCATTACCGGGTGTCAGGCATTCTCACTCGACCTCCGAGCAGTTCGCTGGCCGTCTCGGTTTCGACCAGTGAACATAGAGAAGTTTGATGTATCTCAAAATTTCATCGAATTCCTTCAGATCTACACGACCGCTGTCCGAACAGCAAGAGGAGGGCATATAATAGCGAATTACCTTCCTACTGTACTCGATGGATCTGCTCGATCGTGGTTGTTAAATCAACCACTCGAGTCGATCTATTCATAGCTACACCTCTACGATCTCCTACTCATCAATTTTTAGGACACCTACCACGTCCTAGGAAGGAGGATGACTTACACAAGATGAGATAAAACAACCACGAGGCTCTACACCAGTTCACGATGTTATTTTTGTCATTTTAGATGAACAAGAGCTACATTTGAACAGAGCCAAAAACTCCACGCCTGCCTCCCTCGATCTCTTTGCTTCTCCTCGGCGGTTCCATTCCGACAAAAAAAAAAGTATACTCCTTTCCTCCTTTCCTACCTTTGAGAGAGAGAGAGAAGCAGGGTCAACGCCCCCAACGGCAAATGGTCCACACACCCAGTACTATCGAGTTGGATTTCGCAGATGTACTCCAAATTCATTCGGTTAGGATAAGAGATGTTGTAGGCTTAACTTGCAGACACACCTCAGAGATCGCTCGTCGCTCGATCAGTAATTCATAGTGGAAGCGATGTCCTTTGTACTCCAAATTCATTCGGTTAGGATAAGAGATGTTGTAGGCTTAACTTGCAGACACACGTCAGAGGTTGCTCGATCAGTAATTCATAGTGGAAGCGATGTCCTTTGTAGTTGCTTGTCAATATGAGAATTCAGACAGTCTGCACATAGGAGCAGAATTCAGGTCGCCCGCCGCTCAAACTAGCTGGAGAACATGCGCCCCCTCACTGCCAGCCGCCTACCTTTGACTACCTGTCTGCGTGACTCTTCACCAAATGCTGACAGTACTCCTAAAGTAATACTCCCCCCTCTCATTGTGAGACTTTGTCCGTATTAGCAATGTTTGTGATAGTATTAGCAAAATTAGTTCTTGTCGAGGGGAATTTATATAAAGGACGCCTGGACCGTATGGCCACTATACGAAATTGTTATTGGATCGCCACGTCGCCATCTCCACACTGCCACCATACGGAGAAGGGGTACCGCACGGCCACCGTGCGGCTTTGTTTCTGTTGGTAAATCATTGTTTTGAATTAATCAAAGCTTGATCATCCCCTCCAACTGCAAACCGCAACAGCCTGGAGCATCTTATGCATCATTTCTGTGGAGTGACAGCAAACAAAGAAGTGAGCAAAAAAATTACCTCTAAAACAAGATCGTTTTCACCTGAAGACTCCTTCACCAGTCTCAATCTCATCAAATCATATATATACAGCAGATAGTGTGTATCTTCTCTAGCGTACCTACACAGAGTAAGCACAATCAGATACACACATGATGAAAATGATTGGTGAGAGTGGAGTCAGCAAAGAAAAAAAGAGAGAATAAAACGTGTGGCAATCCAAGGAAATCCATGAGGAGTTCAAGGCACTGTACTTTGATCATTTCATCAGGAAGCGGCCTCAACCTCCAATCTGCACTCTGATATCTGCAAGGACATGGCATGTATGTCTTTGTCAAATTTTTCGAAATAGATTTCATGACATGATGGATAAGTAGGCGCAGTGTACACTAGAAGTGTTCAGGAGGTAAATGAGAATTAATAAGTACTCTTTGTTTGCTGTCACTCCACAGAAATGATGCAAAAGATGCCCCAGGCTGTTGCGGTCCATCTGTAAGATTCTTGAAGCCTGTTTGCAATGGGAGGGGATGACCAAGCTTCAGTTAACGAAACAACAAAACAATGATTTACCAAAAGAAACAAATCCGCATAGTGGTCATGCGGGAGCTAGCTCGCCCTCACAGTGGCCGTGCGGTACCCCTTCCTCCGTATGGTGGCAGTGCGGAGATGGTGACGTGTTGGCCCAATAACAATTCCGCACGGTGGCCGTGCGGTCCAGACGCTATTTCTATAAATTCCGTGCGACGAGAACCAATTTTGCTAATACAAACGCAAACAATGCCAATATGGCCAAAAACACTCTCATTATATTTGTTCACATCTCACCATATGTACAAACCAAAGAAGCATTAAGTCTAAGAAACACTTAATGAGAAATGACCACACATACCCCTATTAAATGGCACACCACACTCACTTAACCTCTTCCAAAGCATTTAAGTAAAGATAGAAAGTAGAAAAATTACAATAACTACACTCTAGATTATCTCAATAGACAAATATATTGAAACGGATACTCCTGATGCTATAGACAAATATAGAGAAATAGAGAGAGTAGTAGAGTAGTAGGAGCTATTACAATATGTTACTACTCATACATGTCATTTTAGCTTTCAAAATTTATTTTCAAATACATATCATTCTATAAATTGGAGACAACTTTTAACATTTTTTTCCTTTACATGCCCCTCCTATTCATTATTTCCAATGTTATTTACTACCATATACTAAAGTAACACGCACCATCCAAAAGCAAAAAGTAGGTAACGAAGGAGGATAATATAGTCTTTCGTACAGATGTATTGGTTGTAGTGCAAAATACCAGAATGATATCTGTCGAGGAACGGAGAGAGCAGTACAAAGGAAATCATGCATGATGTATTCACGCAGCATGTATCGGAGCCAGCCGTGACTACGGAGAGATTATTTTGCCTCTCAATTCACCACCGGCACAAAACTACTTTGTACTAATCTAAGAAGGTTTAAGATGACAAGAGTTGCTCCATATGTGTGTCGTAGTTACAAACTAGATAATAGAAGAGGGAGATATCTAGGTAGGCGTGGAGGCAACTCGTGCTCGGGTAGGAGGTAGCGGGCTCGAGGGAGGAGACGCGCAGGGCTCGAGGAGACGGCGACTCGTGCTCGGAGAGGAGGCAGTAGGCTCGAGGGAGGAAGTGCATACGGGAGCCCGAACCCTAGCGCGCCGCGACGAAACTTAATCGTTTGAGTGGGGGGCACGGGCAAACCCAAGAGTCCGAGTATAAATAGGGATGTGCATCACAGACGGTTTTAAAGTAAAATCGTTTGTGATAAATACACATCACAGACAGTTATAAAGTAGAACCGTCTGTGTTAAATACACATCACAGACAGTTTCAATAAAGATATGTCTGTGATAATATACATAAATGCAAATTCAGAACAGATATGACACATTCACATATTAGTAAAGCATTAGTTTGAGCTCAAAGTCTGATTTGTAGTAGTCATATTTAATTAGTGAAGAATATTGACAAAAAATAGTGAGGAATTATATCTAAATATTTGCTAAAACTATGCTAAAACCGCTAATTTTATGACAAGTACGTAGTTCAATTACACCTGTGCAAAAAACTTGGCGTACTCATACCTAATCCTATAGTCATCGCTGCAGAAGACGACGTAGTCATCCCACCTACATTCACGCCGCAGCCGGTACTCGTGCAACGGTGGTCGTCCTCTGGCATCGCCAACACCCGGCTCTGCGGCCTAGCCATCTTCCACGTCACATTACTGACCGCGTCCGTAGTGAGCCTCCGGCACCGCCTGCACTCCCGGTTGGTCCTTTTGGCAGTCTCGCACCCGCCGCCGGTCGGCTCGCTCTTGACCTGGTTGATGTAGTGCTTCCCATCGTTGGGCGCCTCACCGACCGTGTAGAGGAGGAGGCCGAGCACGTAGGTCGCGGCCTTGTGGCCGGCGAGGCTGCCTGGTCGAGGCACACGAGGCCGCGCTTCATGTCCTAGTGCGCGAAGACAAGCGTGAGGCCGACGATGAAGCAGGCCTCTGAGTTGCCGGTGTCGATCAGGTGGTTCACGACGGTGAGGCAGCGCTCGTTGTCCAGCCACTTCATCGCATCCTCCTGCTCCAGCGCCACACACCTCCCCACGGTGCGCTCCTTAGACACCTTGTACATGGCCTTGCACGTTGCTCGTAGGCTGCAGAGGTCAGCCATGGGCTAATGCGAGCTCGTGGCCACACGGCCGACGATGTCAACATTGACTTTGTGAGGAAGAGCAACGGCAATCGCCGACCTCCTCACCTTGGTCCTCGCCATCATGCTCCGTGTTCTCACCATGACGCGCGATCGACGGTACTATAGCTATCTGCGTACATATTGATCAATACCGTGTGTCTTCACCATGGCGCGCAGATGATCATTTTTATAAAACAAGGAGTAACGTCAGTGCGCGAGACGAACAGACGCGAACACGAAATGAAGAGACAGATGGTAACGTTGGCGCATGAGATGAAGAGACGCGTCGTAACGTCGGCGTGCGAGACGAAGAGACGCGTCGTAACATCGGCACGCGAGACGAAGAGCCAAAACATTGAATTATCACGGACATTTATATTTAAAAACCGTCTATGATGTGTGTAATCACAGACAGTTCTTGTTGAAAACCGTCTGTGATGAGGCCTCCAGCTTTAGTTATAAAGATAGGAAAAGGAGCATCAACCATATTTATGAAAAATAATTCCCAAAAAAGACGGTGATGCTTTTGTTACCAACGATTTATTAAGAGTAGATTCTAATAAATCTTATCCGTCGAACTTCCGTCTTTATTCGTTTAATCTTGCCATAAGTTTTTTGCCAATATAAATAACCATCAGAAGGACGGAACTAAGAAAAAATCACTCATAAACTTTCCAACTTTTCTTACTTCCATTTCTTGTTGAAGTTCTCATCTCCATACCCTTCTAGTAAGACAAAATTCACTAAACAAATTGACTTCCGATCAAGTGAGCACTTCACTGTCTATGATGTGTAACTTCCGATCGATCAAGTGATCGAAGTACTTCTGATTTCTTCTGTTGTTCGGAAGTTACACATCAAAGACAGTGAAGTTACGCATATGGAACAAGGTGCCGATCGATCAAGTGATCGAAGTACTTCTGATTTCTTCTGTTGTTCGGAAGTTACACATCAAAGACAGTGAAGTTACACATATGGAACAAGGTGCCTACCGGATTGCATATCTTCTGTTTTCTTCTATTGGCGATCAATTTTGACCACTTTAAAAGATCAATTCCGAGGAACTAGCCGTCGGAATCGACTAACCAGTTGTTTCTCATTACAGACGGTTCCAATAAATAACCGTCTGAGAATTTAGTAACATCACAGACGGTTCTTCAACATGAACCATCTGTGATACTTCATAGACGGTCTTCAACATAAACCGTCTGTGATATTACCCCTTCACAAACGGTTTTTAGCGCAACCAGTAACACAGACGGTCGCTAAACCAAAACCGTCTGTGATTGTATTTAATACTGACGGTTCCGATAAACCGTCTGTGATGAGTCGTCCAGTATTAGCCTTTTTGCAGTAGTGTGGCCTAGAGCGAGGACTCTCTGGACCCCAGGGTGTGTTGTTCTTTTTAGGCAATGCTGCTTTTGACGGTTTTTCTGTATCATTCGCTCTGTACGAATAGATACTTGGTACCTTTCGACCCGGTCGAGATATACCTATGGCTCGGTACCTTGGTCAGGTCGCTGGGCCGGTGGCCGTCCCTACCACAGTGTGGGCGGCCAATGCCAGAATCATTTGCTTATATGGCCCCCCAGCTCTTTTTTTCTCCTAAACTAGCCCCCTCTCACACACAATTGCATTTTTAGCCCCCCCTCCCCCTCATTCCGCGGTCGGGGAGCGCGGAAGGTCACTTTCCGCGCTCCCCGAGCACGGAAAGACACCAGAGACACCCTGTATAGCCCATCATGCAGTAGCGCCGCTTCTGCGCAGTGCATGAGCGCGGAAAGAGGCTTCCGCGGTCGCCGTTCGTTTCCGCGAAGATTCGTGCTGAACGTCTCCCTTCCGCGCTCACCCACCGCGGTAAGAGGAGGAGGAGGGCTAGATTTGCAAAAAAAAAACGGTACGGAGTTTATTTTTGCAAATGCATGGTATCAGAAGATTAAATACGTGATGGGTTCCCAATGCCATCCTTAGGTACGTTGTTTGTACATAGCTAGTATGGCCTGGGGATGCGACGCCCAGGTTTCGGTCTTTCAGATGCTTTTCACCGTGTCCCCGTAGTACAATACTACCTAGCACAATCTTGGTTTTGAAGATATTACGCGTACGCGTTCGCGCTGCACGTAGTATAGCAAAGAGCGGCCGTTATTTCCGGCAGCCGCGCGCACCCCACGCACCGACGCGCGGCGGATTCGTCCGTCCATCCGGTGCACGGTGCATGCTCTCCTATGACGCGCGCGTGAGCCTACGGCCGGAGAGGTGAATGACCGACGGAGCCTGATCCGACCGGCGATATATTCTAGTTTTCCCACGCCGCGAGCGGCCAGAGAGAGGGCCCAGGCGTCGTGTGCGTCCATATTCGATTTCTATAGAAGAGGGAAATGCTTTACCGAATGAAATAAGAAAAGAAAAGAAAAAGGCGTGTTGGCCGCGCGCGCATTCCTTGTGTGGACGCGCAGCCTCTCGACGTATCAAAATCCGCACTCCCCATTGGCCGGCCTCAGATCCCCTTATCCACTTCCCCACCCAAACCCGATACCTCTTAGCCAGCCAACTCTACTACTCATCACTCGTCGCCACACCACTCCTGCTCGATCTTGCGCGCGCGCCTCTCCTCCATCTCCTTGCTGCCAAGAAACGCCATGGCCATGGCCACCCAAGCCTCCGCCGCCACCCGCCACCTCCTGGCCGCCTGGTCGCCGTCCAAGCCCCGCCAGCTCGGCTCCTCCCTCCCCCTCCCCTCCAGCTCCCGCGGCCCTGCCGCGCTCAAGGCCGCCGCCGCCGAGGAGCCCGCCGCGCCGGTAGCCGAAGCGCCGAAAGCCGAGGCGCCCAAGGGGTTCGTGCCGCCGCAGCTGGACCCCAACACGCCGTCGCCCATCTTCGGCGGCAGCACCGGCGGGCTGCTCCGGAAGGCGCAGGTGGAGGAGTTCTACGTGATCACGTGGACGTCCCCCAAGGAGCAGGTGTTCGAGATGCCCACCGGCGGCGCCGCCATCATGCGGGAGGGGCCCAACCTGCTGAAGCTGGCGCGCAAGGAGCAGTGCCTCGCGCTCGGCACGCGGCTGCGCTCCAAGTACAAGATCAACTACCAGTTCTACCGCGTCTTCCCCAACGGCGAGGTGCAGTACCTCCACCCCAAGGACGGCGTCTACCCGGAGAAGGTCAACGCCGGCAGGCAGGGCGTCGGCGTGAACTTCCGCAGCATCGGCAAGAACGCCAGCCCCATCGAGGTCAAGTTCACCGGCAAGAACGTCTTCGACATCTAATAAGTGATTATATGTGATGTTAGTTCATGGATCGATCGGTAGTTATTGGTGGCGGCGATGATGATGATGGACATGATGTAATTTAAATTGTCGAGTTTTAATGATGATGGTGATGACGCATGGATATTATATATATGTACATGTTTTGGTGATGTTGCTGTATTTTAAAGTTGTTTGTTAAATTTTGGGCAGAGATATGATCTTCCAAAAAATTTACGATACATTATGTTAGTAGTATATGGTGATAGTATAAATGACTTCTCTTTGTATTTATATTTTTTATGAGGATATTATGAATTTTTCTAATTAGGCTGGAAATATTGCTCTGGTGTCATGTGATCTTCACATAGGCAATTACAATTCTATCCTCTTAGGATTATACTACTCATACTACCCGATGTAGTATAACTAAATCCTAACTAATTTGAACCATTGGATAAAAAAGAATGGACCGTCTGTATTAAATTGAGTGTACCGTAAAAGAGTTCTATTTTAAACCATGATCTCGTTTCGTACTCCTGGGAGTATGTACTCCCACTTTTAATATACTACTTAAACGAAGATATGATACTTCTTTATCACTTTCAGTATACTTAAATATCAATGATAAGATACTCCAATACGACTTGATTGAAAACTTTTTATTGGAGCCCTTTATTTTTATTATATACCCTTTTTCATATATAAAAGAAGTAAATACACAAATTTTGATATAAAAGGTTGATTTTAATAAAAAAATTTTACGGAACTCACTTTGGGGTATCTTATAATCACTATTGGAGTATGTTCAAATTGATAAAGAGGTATCATTATATGATTTAAGTGGTATATGAGAGGAGTACGTACTCGAGGCACACACACCCTTTTGTTTTGGTTAGTTTGTGTTGCGTGTAATGTAGTGTGCAAATCTACACAACGATCAGTTCAACTATCTAGCACTAGCATACAAACAAGATGACTGAAATCTGACGATGGTACACAAAAGCAGATTCTTTTTCGTTGGGTACTTAGGGTTTCTAACTTTCTATTTTCTGCTCACCTAATTGGAGGCAATATACAAAGAAGTTCATCAGCAACTTACAAATAAACAAAACAGGTATATATGTAGTACACAATGTCAATGAAACCATGTCAATCATGCTTCCTGTTGCCCGTAATCTTCCTGTTCTAGCACAATTTAAGTAGTGCTAATGCACTCTGGTTACTCTACGCATGCATGGCACTCCGGGGCGCCGAGATGAAGTGAAAGTCCACTGCGTCAGAATCGCCGCCGCCGGAGACAAAGGAGAGCATGTCGCGGTACAGAGCGCCGCCGTTAAACGAGCTAGGCTAGCGCTAAGGGCAACAACAAAGTGACACTCTGGGTCATCTCCAAAAAAAAAAAAACAGGCTAATAGCCTATTGGTGGAGCACTCCCTCACACTTTGAAATACGCTTCTTTTCTTCCCACAACCTATACGGGACTATCTAAACAGATGGATCGGAGGACGACTGGAGCGGCGGCTCTCGATCTAATCTAGATGGAGAAAAAAAAGGCCGATGGTGGCTTGATGAGTAATTTTGCTATAGGTTTTAATGATGATTTGATTACCATGATGTGTTAACCGTGCCTTATAACTGTTTTGAATTCAAGAAAACAGTTGCAAGTTTTCTAGACAGTTCTTATATGCATATGCACGTCTGGTGATGCTGCGGTGTAACTTGCTGTTCACACTTGTTGCATGCGTGCTGTATGTTGCTGCTAGTTTCCAATAATCTTGTAAAGCCTCTGACACTCGCAACCATGATTTTAATCTTGTAAAGCCTCTTCTACACATCTTTTCACTTTGGATCGCTTCCATGCATAAACAGAAAAGGAAGAAGAGAAAGATCTGCCTACACCAACAGATGGATCCGCTACAGCGCATATATGCATGTTTGCAATTGCTTGCTTCCCTAAAAAGAAAAAAGATCTCCAAAGAACTGAATCTGGAAGGCACGTGCCAGCAGAGCCCACTTCCTCATGGCATCACAGACCTAACGAACAACCTCATGATCAAGACTTGGATTCACGGCCAGCTTTTGAGTTTGCTTTACTAAGGTAGTGTTTGGATGGATGAATTATGTGGTATTTGTATCGAATGGTTCGAAATATACCATGGTTCATTCGTTTGGTTGGAGGAATGGAACGAAGCCGTCCGGGATGAGATGATTCAAGTCAAGAGAATATACCTCAAATATGTTGAACTAATTTGTTCCAAGAAATCGGTGGAACCACGCGGTCCAAGACGCGCTACATCCGCATTTAAGGTGATTAATGACGGCAAGGTGAAATGCAGCAAGGTGAGTAATGTTGATAGCATTAAAATAATATGATGTTTCCACTGCTCATTGTTTTAATAATGTATCCTATGTTCTGTTGTTTTTCAGGTTAAGTCCTTACAAAGACCTCTGTAAAAATAATTTATTCAAATACTATAATATTTATCATGATTAAATATAATTTTTTTTAAAATTTTGGAACTCTATTCAACCCACACAAAATTCAAACTCTATCCAACAACCTAAGCTAGGTTTGAATTTAGTTTAAGCGAATAACACTTGAACAGCGAGGTTTCAAATTTTATTTGAGTATTAGCACATCCCAGGAACCTCCATGAATTATTTCAGGATTTTAGAATTTTTTTGCTATTTTATAGAGCCCGGGTCTGTTCGGACCGTCCGATCTGTTCACATGGTCCGAACGTCTCCTGTGATTGGGACCGTCCGATTCCGATCGGACGGCCCGAACAGACCCGAGCTCTATAAAATAGCAAAAAAAGCAAAAAAAATCCTAAAATCTTGAAATAATTCAAGGAGGTTCTTGGGATGTGCTAATACTCAAATAAAATTTGAAACCTATCTGTTGAAGTGTTATTTGCTTAAACTAAATTTAAACCTAGCTTAGGTTGTTGAATAGAGTTTGAATAGAGGTCTAATTTTTTTACACTAGAAAATGCTTATAATTTTAGCCTTCAAATTTTATTTGAGTATTAGCACATTCTAGGAACCTTCATGAATTATTTCAGAATTTTAGGATTTTTTTTTGCTATTTTATAGAGCCTGGGTTTGTTCGGACCGTCCGATCGGAATCGGACGGTCCCGATCGGAGGAGACGTTCGGACCATGTGAACAGATCGGTCTGTTCATGCCATCTGATCATAATCAGATGGTCCCAATCGTAGGAGACGTTCGGACGGTCCGAACGTCTCCTACGATCGGGACCGTCCGATTCCGATCGGACAACCCGAATAGACCCGGGCTCTATAAAATAGCAAAACATAGAAAAAAAAATCCTAAAATCTTGAAATAATTCAAGGAGGTTTCTGGGATGTGCTAATACTCAAATAAAATTTGAAACCTCTCTGTTGAAGTGTTATTTGCTTAAACTAAATTTAAACCTAGCTTAGGTTGTTGAATAGAGGCCTATTTTTTTTACACTAGAAAATGCTTATAATTTTAGTATTCAAATTTTATTTGAGTATTAGCATATCCCAGGAACCTTCATGAATTATTTCAGAATTTTAGGATTTTCTTTGCTATTTTTTTGCTATTTTATAGAGCCCGAGTCTGTTCGGACCGTCCGATTGGAGGAGACGTTCGGACCATGTGAACAGATTGGTTTGTTCGGGCCGTCTGATCAGAATCGGACAGTCCCGATCGTAGGAGACGTTCGGACAGTCTGTTCTTTTTCTAGTGTTTCACACGTGTACACAAGAACTTTGGTGCTCGGCTGCAACCTGCCTAGCCAAAGCGTTTTGTTTTCTCTATTCTATTATTAAACGCATCTGATTACACGTTTTTTAAAGACTACCTAATCAACTTGCTAACCAAGCAAAAAAAAACTAAACATGGAAAGCTTAACAAAGGAAACAAACTAATTTGATCCGATATTGATTGCATCAGGATCCTAACGCCCTATTACTTGGCAAATTTAGATTGATTTCCAACAAACTCCCCCGTAATCTAGACTTGCCTTCTCTAAGAAGTTCTGTCTTCCTACTCGACATGGGTTAACAACACAAGCTCCATTTATGTGTCGCCGAACCCATGCAGCTGCTTCTCTACCACGTGGTGCACTCCTTGAGGGTCAGTATAGTCGCCCTTGCCACGCGATCACTCTTGAGGGACAATACATTTGCTCTCGCCATCAGTGACCATGAACATGGGCGCCACCGCAGCCATGCACCTGGCAGTTCTTCTCCCAGAGATACGAAGGTGGCCGCCAATGTCATCTTGCCTTGCCGATTGTCGACGACGCTCCTTGGTAGCAGTTATTTGGGAGACATGCCGCCTCCACTCTTCACCACTACTTCTTTGCCACCACAACTTCTCCGCCGGTGGCACGACTGACCGGGCGACTCCGACCTCTGATTCTTCTTGCGACGATGGCCTCCATGCCATCGCCGTTTGTCGGCCACATGCCGACTCGTTTCCCGGCGGCTTCGCACTGTCTCACCTTGCCTCCGCTGGCCTCTACCTCCGATGGAGACTGCCGTCATTGGCCTACTACGCAGCAACGGCGATCACGTTGCCGTCGTTGTCGCCGGTGTGCACGTCATGTACGATTCTAGCGCCCGTCGGTCGCCTCGCCATGGCACAAGAGCCTCTACCGTCGAGTTCCTAGTGCAGTCTTTGCATTCGCCTCGTCATGGGTGCCTCATACACCTCCGCCCAACTAGGGATGGAAACGGATCGAATACAAATCGAATAGTCTCGAATACGAATACGAATCCATATTTTTAAAACGAATACGAATACAAATTCTAACATTCTTGAATACAAATCGAATGTCATAACAAATATGAAATCGAATCGAATATGTACTCAATTCGGTCGAATGCGAATATCCTACAACTGTTACGACAAATCTCGGTAGAACAAATTTATGTAACACTAACATGACTATTGAGTATTGACTACTAGGAGTCTACAGTCTATTGTCTGTCTACACGAGCATCGACATCGTAGCCGTAGGCTCGTAGCAACACACTGGACTGCAACAGGCCAACAACCAATGACTTCTTGTCTTGCGGACGCGCCGGCTGGAGGAATGGCATGGCCGCATGGGCCATGGGGACTTAGTTGGGCTTGGCATCTTGATGGTCATTGGTATTCATACGCTTCGATTGGCCGTTGAGCACTCCGCATTTGGGCTGACATTTATTACGAATACGGATAGTATCTGTATCCGTATTTGGTGTCGTTTCACATACCACATCCGTATCCGTATCCAGGGAAAAATCCGGATAGTATTCGTATCCTTATTTGTTTTTCATTCGGATGCGGATGTTACTTACCATATTTGTGTTTTCTCGAATACGAACATCGAATAAAACAGATTATCCTTTACCATTTCCCATCCCTACACCCAACGCGCCGGCTCTCCTCATCGAGGAGTTGCATGTTCACCACAAGATAGCACAAATGTGCCCACCAAGACGGATGCACCATTGCGCTCTTCGAGCTTGTCGCCGAACGCGGCTTCGCCGATCCACCGTTATGCGTGGCACAACCCCGCTCTGATGTCAATTGTTGGCCCAGCTCCCGGAGAGAATTCACTCATCGGTTCTCTTTCTAGTGTTTCACACGCGCACACAAAAATTTTGGTGCTCGGCTGCAACCTGCCTAGCCAAAGCGTTTTGTTTTTTCTATTATATTATTAAACACATCTGATTACATGTTCTTTTAAGTACTACCTAATCAACTTGCTAACCTCGCAAAAAAAAACACACGGAAAGCTTAACAAAGGAAACAAACTAATTTGATCCGATGCTGATTGCATCAGGATCCTAACACCCTATTACTTGGTAAGTCTAAATTAATTTCCAACATTTCTTTGATTTTTACTGCACACAGTACATCTGCAAGCTTTACGTAGTCTTAAAGGCTTTCATGGAGGCTTCATGTTGCTTGTGCACAGTACTAACACGGTCCATAAATTTTTCTCGTGGACCACTGGAGTTCTGAATGACAAAAGCCAGCCAAGAATTCCAGAAATGGTATGGTTGGTGTCCGCAATTACTATACCGTGGCATATGATGCGGCCACGTTTATTGTGCTCATTGGCTGTTAAATCTATCAGTGTACTGCCTGAACTTTTGGCAGAGAAGAGTACGAAATGGTTTCTGCACTGCATTGTGATGTGCCTGATCCAGCATGCTATCTGCATTTCAGTCTATAATTTGAGGTTTTTCCCCAGTTGTTGCAAATCAGCAAATGTGATAATGTCTTGTGGAATATATTTTTTCGGAAACATGTTCTTGAATCTAATAAGGGCTATATTTATATGATTGTTCTAAAACTCCTGGTCTTGGGAAATGATTACACGTTGTCATACTATCATCAAATGACTAGCTGCATCTGTCAGTATACTATTGTCAACCCCTCATTAGTTGTAAAGTGAAGCCCTTTGACACTATATTATGAGTAGTATAGAAGCATGTTTTGTTCACAGCTTGCTTTGGTGTCAAAGAAGTGAGTGTTCCTCGATACTTCATCCTTTTACAGGTAGATAGATATACCTTATGTTGCACGTTTTGTTTTCATTCCTGCCGCTTTTTCTTGGTGCTTTGCGTCATCATTTCATTTGGTGTGAAAAGATGATGAAAAAAGCAAATATATTTGGGGAAATTTGCTGAGGAAGGCCTCACGTGAGCTCCTTTCGCGTGAGGCTTTACCCCATCAGATTTTCTTCCCATTTGTTGCTTCTGTTCTTGTGGTGACCATGGCGCCAATTTGCGTGGTCTGCTTGCAGAGTTCCAGCACCCGCGGGGCATCCACAATGTGCTGGAGGTGAAGAAGACGGACTACGACAGCTGCACCAACTCGTCGCCGATCGCCACGCACACCTCCGGCGACGACAAGATCACCATCAAGAGCCCCGGCCACCGCTTCTTCATCTGCGGCGTGCCCGGCCACTGCGCCGCTGGGCAGAAGGTCAACATCCGCGTGCTCAAGCAGCGGACGCCGTCCTCTGACCCCCCTTCCACGGCGCCCACCGCGTCCGCGCCCGCCGCGGCGTCCCCCGGCGAAAGCGAGCCCGGAAGCGCCTCGACGCCGTCCGCAGGGGCGTCGACGGACAGCTCATCCGCCGGGACAACCGCTCCCGCGCCGAACGCCAAGGGCGTCGGCGTTTACGCGGGCTTCCCCGCCGCCGTCGCCGTGGCATTGGGCGTGGTCGCATCCATGCCAATGCTACAGTAAACCAGAGATTTCTAGAGGTCGTGTGCATGCATCTCCATCTATCCGTGATCGATTATTTTGCCATGATGTGTGGAGTGTTAATTTTTGGTTCTTGTCTTCTTGATTCTGATGTGGATTGTTCAGACAGTGTACTCTTCTCCGCGAGTTTTAACTTTGTTTTGTTCTTGACTTTGATGTATCCATGGACATTTTATACCTGAATTAGTAGCCGCTGAGTTGAAGCGCTTACCGTCTGCGATTTCTGTCAACTAAGCTATGATTCCTCTTAGGAAATTAATGAGTACATTATGCAAAAATGGCACCAGGGTTGTGATTTCTGATCACAGTACACAGGTGAACCAAGATCATTTCAAGCCAGGGTACAATCAAGCGTGCCTAGTTACCAAGTCTACTGCTACTGACACATTTGTTGCCAAGAAATGGTAGAATGGCAACTCCAAGTAACAGGACACCACAAATACGTTCATTTCAAGACTGTAATCGCTGATCAGTAATTCAGTACAGTACACAAGTTGCCCTCGGAACGAAACGATGCAAATCTTCTACAGTACAGCACCTCAGTGCAGAATTATTCTTAGCTCTTACATACAAACACATAATACTTGCGACATTATATATATATATATATATATATATATATATATATATATATATATATATATATATATATATATATATATATATATAGGTCAAACCGCGGCTTCAGCCATGCAACTCAAAGATTGCCTTTCACCATTTCAGACTCCTGGAGAGGTTTGCGACCCAGGACGAAGAAGGTCGGAGTGAAGATACGTTCCCTGAAATCATGCGGTTTCCATTATTTTCATGACATTTGGGATTGGCGGTTGCTAGCAGTTTTTTCAGTGAACGACTTACTGGGCGCCCTTTAGGAGGCCGCTGGAGGCCTTCATCAGGAAGTTGAACACCCTTATGCTGCCTTCCGGGGCAATACGTAGGAATTCCAGTGTGTTAACCTGCAACACAAGATTTGACAGAGAGTAAAACATCTCAGGACCAAAAACTGCAAATTGCATAATTAACTAGAAACTCATCTTCAAACCACTGTCTTTGAACTTACAATTGAGCGAAGGATGAAGCGCCCGACACGTGTGCATTGGAAGCTAGTCCAGGAGACATGGCTAGGATCCACATGCTCGTACCATGGGAAAGGAGAATCCTCAGCAAGATCCTTCACCAACATAACCTTCAACAAGAGAGAACAGCAAAATCATTCTGGAACCTTCAGAGTTCTTGCACATGGAACTTTCTGTAAAAAGCTCATCGACTGATGGTACGAGTATGGCACCTCGAATCCTGCATCTTTCATAGCTTGGATACACTGGCGGGTGCTACGGATGTCAGGCAGGCCATCACCGAGCTCAATCTCAGCCTTGATGGTCCTGTGTTTAGCATTGTTTGGATCAAATCGATCGGTCATGCACCACTCATCTAGTGCAAAATACTGGCCAGGTTTCAGCACTCGGTAGATCTCTCTGTAGACGCCTAGCTGTATAAACCAAGGAGAAACAAACATCAATACTGCAATTGTGTATTCGTGTGAAAACTCAGCTGTAATTTGGACAGAGTAAGCTGCGAGTTATACTGCATCAGGTGCATGACATGTTGCTTGTATCGCGTAGGCTGCATCGAAGGTGTCATCAGGGATTGGCATGTTCATGAAATCCCCCTAGAATTGCCAATAGAATATTATAAGTAATCTTGTTTTTTCTTCACTAACTAGCACTAACAAGTAACAAAGAGAAGGATTCCAAGCCAACAATCATAACAATTAAGAACGCGTCTGTACCTTCACAACGTTGCACTGTTCATTCAAACCTGCTGAAGAAATGAGCTCCTGCATGGCAAAATCCATCTTAGATGCCGAATTTCTTATATAAATAAACATTGACAGGCTTTTGTTTTGTGTTCAAACAAGGAAAAGATCAAATGCAGAAACCTGCCCCCTTGATATCTGGTACTCGTTGTTGTTCAATCCAGTTACCAATGTTGAGCTACAAGAAGTAGCATTGAAACAGTTATATAAATGCTCTGCATGATTTTCATGTCTGAATTTATTGAACGGGCAACGAAATTTCATTTCGAAAGTCGGATCATTACCTGAACCTGGCAATTTCTATTAAAGGCCCCCCTATTCCACATCCCACATCCAAGACCTGAAATACAAGAAAATGCTACTTGTGTTAGTTTCTTAGGGATGACATACTGCAAGCTTGAAAAAAATAAATGAAGAGCTGAAACATTGATATGTTTTAATCCTGTAGTAACTATATGTTATGGGCATAGGCCGGGGGGCTATGGCGATGCAAGGAGATGGTTATGGGTAGGAATAACTGTTCATGTGCACTGTTCATGAGCGTGAACAGTGCGCCGAACACATTAGATTAAATTAGGTTGTTGTTTCTTATGTGTTATGAATAGTTAGATACATTTCTTTATATTAGGAATGGTTAGATGGATATCTTTGTATTAGGAATGATTAGATGTATAACTTTGTATTAGGAATGATTATATGCATATCTTTATATTCAAAAAGTATGGATATTATCTTATTCTTAGTTGATTGGTTGCATTAGATATGATAGTTTCTATATTGTTGGGGGTCAACCTTATCTATATAAAGAGAGGCACCGCACCATTCAAAGTTAGCAAGAAAGAAATAGAAAAGTTATTCTAAATCTTAGTCTACCCCTCTCCCCATCCTCGCCGACGCCACCCGGCCATCCTCCCGGCGGTGTTTACCACGATCAATGCTGGAGAACCGGGGATCATCGCACCAAGCAACGGCTTGCTCGGCACAGCTCCCGCGGCAGCCATTGCCGCACCATGCGATGGCTTGCTCAGTGCAGCCCCCGCGGCGGTCGTTGCCACACCAGGCGATGGCTTGCTCCGTGCAGCCCCCGCTGCCACGCCGCATTGCACGACAGTTGCAAGCGTGGTACCGAAGCCTGTCGTGGTCCCATCGGCGTCTACCATAACACTGCCAGAGCTCGCCACGGCAACCAAGATCTTGCCGATCCCAGCCGCGGTAGTGCCACGGCCTGCCACGCTGCTACCAACGCATGTCGTGGTAATCACAATTATGCCAGAGCTTGTCGCTGTGCTACCACGACTGTGGTAGCCAGTTGTGGTGTTAGTGGAGCATGTGCGTCGCTTGCCATGTCGTCTACTGAGGCAACTGCGATCTTCACGGCACGACCGACTAACGATGTGCCTTTGGAAGTACGGTGTGCGACGGGTGACATGTGGGAGATTGCGACGTCGTCATGTCTCTCGCACATCCATTGTGTCTTGTGGTGGGAAGGAGAACAGGACTGCCCCCACACTGGCGGCCCTCGTCGGCAACATCTTCGTTGATAACAGGCAGTCTTAAGGTCCCCCGTACCGTTGCTGTCAATCGACATCAACAACCTAGGGCTGTAGCCATGGCCACCACCCTGCAGCTCGAGGACGAGCTGCTTGTCCGGGAGAGATGAAGTGTTATGGGCATGGGCCCCGTTATGATCTGAGGGTCATAACACTGCAACTCTACAAGTGTTTCAGAATTGCCTTCAGAATACATGAAGTGTTTTTTGGTGGTAATAGGACAACACCCCCTCTTCTTTTTTGGAAAAAGTGCTTACTAATTCTAGATGAGAAAATTTTACGGAACCAAAAAAAAAAACTTTTTAAAAACAGATTAAGCTAAGCCCAAGAGTTCTCGAGCTGTCTATCCAAAGCCAATCCAGCATCTAAACGTAGCCCAAAAAATAAAGTATTTTGCAGTGCAAGTAGCCCCATCTGTACATGTTTCCACACTAGGTGTCCCTAATTTATTAATATGTTTTTGTTCAATTGAACTTCATGGACAACACTGCATAGTATACACGGACAGATTTTGTCAGATATATTTATTTGGTATTTGTAAAAATTGCGAAAAATCTAGAAATTTAACTCAATTTTCAGAAAAACAAAAGTTTGCAGTGAACTTTGTAATATCATTCTCACCATCATGACTTGATGATGGGTCGATTGCATCCTTTTTTATAAATGAGGAGCCCGTTGGCAAAAACAAAAAAGATAGGAACCAGTAAAAATGAAGTTAATTGCACTAAAAGTTACTTTTAATTTTTCTTATTTCACTTTTTTTTTTACAATACTGGTGTTGATATTTTATACGCACAATTCACAAAGCTAATTTTGTTGTCACAAACCTTCATCCCCTTCTTGAGGCCCAATTGTAGGGCAACAAAATGCTGATGCCGCTTGATGCTTTCGCGTAAAGTTTCTCCATGCCATCTAATAGATATATATGGAAACAAGGGAAATTAGCACAATTGTGATCTAGAACAACTCAACAAAAGATATTTTTGTTTTTGGTGAGGCATCTAAATTAAGACAAATGGATGGTGTTATGGTTAGTAACTAGAACAAGGTACGTTCTCACCTGCTGGCAAAATGGAACGATTCACCCCAGCCATACTCGTAGAAACTGGTGACAAGATCATAGTATTTGTTTGCCTGATTCATGCAGTAAGAATAGCATATATTTGACCGCCAAATGTCAATTAGTAACCCATTGAAGCATGCACATAACTAGAGTTAAAATGAAAAGAATGATGGGTACCAAATCAGCATAATTGGACTTCCTCGATTCTTCCTCACCTCCATGAAGGTCGTGATACTTTTCGTACCTGATGAAAACAAACACTGATTAGGAAGTTGTCAGCACCGAAGGAAAGGCTACATGAGGAAGAGGCAGAGTTGGACTGAACGTTATTCTGTTAAGTTGTGTTTAGTTATTCGAATGTGATGTTGGGCCTGACCCATGTATCAGATATATAACTCAGCGCTGTTCACTTTCACGCATTATCGAAAAAGTAATGAATACTGTTACGCAACTTCCCCCCTCCTCCCCTTCTACCTTCTGTTCTGATGGATGTGTTGACGGCGGAAATCGTCAGACCTCAACATCAGAATCACGCCGGCGTCGAGGTCATGACATATTGGTATCAAAGCCCGATCGATCTGTCAGTTGTTCCCAAAATCCTCGCAGCCTTGACTGGTAAAATTCCGAGGGACAGTTGGCGATTGCTTCGGTGATTGCTGTAAATTCCCAACCCGAGGTTTGGTCGGCTTAGAGAAGGAACACCACAGCTCCATCTAAACAGGGAGTTCAAGTCCGTCAAGTTGTGACAGCGATGAAAGGAATGGAATCGAGATTAGTAGAGTTGTGGAAAAATGAGATGAAGGTGATGCGAGAAGAACTGAACTCGCACCTGGCGGCGGTGGACCAAAGGCTTCATCAACAGGGTGCGAGGTTGGATGAGATGCAGTTGAAAGTCTTGATTACTATGGATTCAATTGGTAATATCCAGCAAGAGCAGGTGATGGTTGCGAAGACTCTCAAGACAACAACAACGCTATGGTTGGTGATTCCGCCCAGAGATGGGATGGGTCAGATGGCACTGAGATCGAGAGAGAGATATACCACCGGCAACGTTTCTAGAAATACCTCCAGCACCGAATCCACCGTAGGTACAATTTCCACCCCCAACCTCGGTAATTACTGAAGTATAGGAATCGAGTAGAGGAAACTAAGAGCAAGGAGGAAGAAATTGGATGCCAAAAATGGAGTTCCCAAGGTTTGATGGAGTTGACGTCAGGATATGGATAGATAAGTGCCAAACCTTCTTCACTATGTATAGGATTCCTGAGGGGTTCAAGGTAGCAACTGCTACTATGTACATGACCAATAGCGCCGCACATTGGTACCATGCTTACAAGGTATCTCATGGATGACATGATTGGAAGCAATTTAGAGAAGCGGTGGTGAACGAATTTGAGGGAAACACTCAAAGAGATAAAATGAGAGAGTTGCTTTTCTTGAAACAGACCGGATAAGTAAAGGAGTATAAGAGGAAATTTGATGTGCTAGTGTACCAATTGAGGTTGTACTACCACAATATTGGAGGGTTGTTGTTAGTGACCAGATTCGTGCTTGGATTGAAGGAGGAATTATGGGCTGCAGTGGAAATTCAGAAGCCAACTTATGTATCCATGGCGGCCACCTTTGCCTGTGTGCAAGGAGTGATAGAAAGGACCAAGAGGTATACCCACATCAATAGAAGTAATAGCTATACTGCAAGTTCTGGAAGTGTTGAAGGAAACTATAAGGGATGTGATTCTAGTCAAACTACAAGGTTTGAAAAAGGAGAATTATGGAAGGTCAAGCAATTAAAAGAGTATAGACAGTCTAATGGGTTGTGCTTCCGATGTGGTGACAAATATTCACCTGCACATCAGTGTCAGAAGCCACAACAGGACAAATTACGGCAATCCAGGCCCAAGAAATCCTATCTGATGAAGTTTTAGATGCAGTAGTGGCCGAGGAAGATGAAGAAGCGGAAGAAATGCATTTATGCTTGAATGCAATTTTAGGGTCAAGTCATCCAAGAACAATCAGGGTGAGAGCATTGGTGGGGAATCAAATACTGTTGATGTTAATTGATTCTGGGAGTTCTCACAGTTTTGTAAATACTGATTTGGTAGAAATGATCAAGGGAGAATCAATGTCAGCAAAGACAATGGCAGTCAGAGTGGCTAATGGGGAAATACTATATTGTGATAAGGTGATTCCAGGAATGAGTTGGTGGATACAAGGCAATACCTTCCAACATGACATGAAAATACTAAACCTTGGGGGATATGATGCTATATTAGGAGCAGACTGGTTGGAGAAGTGTTGATTATGAAATGTCACTGGAAGGACAAATGGGTGGAGTTTGAACATAGAGGAAAAACAATCAGGTTGCAAGGTGTCACAGATCTTGAACTGTCAGCATACCTACAAGAGGTATCAGTGGAAAAGGTAGAAAAGTGGCATAAGGGAAATGAGATTTGGGCAACTGTGGTGTTAGAGAAATGCCAAGTACAGGATCAGAAGATTGTGCCAGCAACAGTGCATTATGTTCTACTCAAATATGAAGATGTATTCTAAGACAATAAAAATCTACCTCCTCATAGAGTATATGATCATGCCATCACCTTACTGCCAGAGGCAACTCCTGTTAACTCCAGACCTTATCGCTATTATCCACTTTAAAAAGATGAAATTGAAAGACAAGTAGATGAGATGATCCAAGCTGGAATAGTAACTCCAAGCTTCAGCCCTTTTGCTTCTCCAGTTCTACTTGTGAAGAAAAAAGACGGCACATGGAGGCTCTGTGTCGATTACAAGAAGTTAAACTCATTGACAGTGAATAGTAAGTTTCTTATGCCCATTGTGGATGAGTTATTAGATGAATTAGCTGGTACTAGTTTCTTTTCTATGTTGGATCTAAAGTGTAGCTTTCATCAAATTCGTATGGTAGAGAGTGATGAACATAGGACAACATTTAAAACTCATCATGGCCAATTTCAGTTTAGGGTTATGCCTTTTGGTTTGACAAATGCTCCAACTACATTTCAGTGCTTGATGGACTCTATTTTTGCACCTTACATGAGAAAGTTCATTATGATTTTTACGGATGGTATTCTAATATATAGTAAAGACCTGAATGATCATTTGAACCACCTAAGCATTGTGCTAGAAACATTAAGACAACATCAGTTGGTACGCAAAAAAAAAAGCAAATGCAGCTTTGCTCAAAATAAATTGGAATATCTTGGACACATTATATCTGATCAAGGAGTAGCTACGGATGAAACAAAAACCAAGGTAATGATGCAATGGCCTATACCAATTAATGTCACTGAGTTGAGAGGATTCCTTGGGCTCACAGGATATTACAGAAAGTTTGTTAAGCATTATGGGATCATTGCCAAACCATTAACTGTTCTCTTACAGAAGAAAGGATTCCAGTGGGATGAGGAGGCTTAGGCATCATTTGATCAGTTGAAAAAAGCAATGAGTCGAACTCCTGTTCTGGCATTACCATATTTTCACCAACCATTTACCATAGAGACTGATGCTTGTGATACTGGTATAGGAGCAGTATTGAGCCAACAAGGACATCTAATAGCTTTCTACAGCAAGGCTCTGGGAGTGAATAATCAGAAACTCTCAATATATGAGAAGGAGTTCTTGGCAATTATGATGGCAGTAGGAAAGCGGAGACAATACCTTCAAAGGGGACCATTTATCATTAAAACATACCACAAAAGCTTATGTAACTTAGAAGACCAAATCTTACATTCAGACTTACAAAAAAGAGCCATGACCAAGCTGATTGGGTTACAATACAAATTTCAGTTTCAAAAAGGAGAAAATAATAAGGTAGTAGATGCCTTGTCCAGGGTGGGTCACCTCTATCAAATTCATGCAATCTCAGTGGCACAGCCGGTCTGGATCCAGGAAGTAATTAACTCTTATGAAGTGGATAGTCAAGCTCACGACTTGTTAATACAATTAGCAGTTCAAGGCTCCAATGAACAAGGATACTCCTTAAAGGAAGGTCTGATTAGACATCAGGGCAGGATTTGGGTAGGATCTAATGCAGGTTTACAAACCAAATTGATTCAAGCCTTTCATACTTCACCAATTGGAGGACATTCAGACATTCAAGCCACATATCAAAGAGTTAAGAAATTGTTGAGCTAGTCTGGATTGAAGAGAGACATTGAAAACTTTGTTAAGCAATGCGGAGTTTGCCAGCAAGCCAAACATGAGAATTGCAAACTACCAGAACTGTTATGCCCCTTGCCTGTACCAAATGGAGCTTGGCAAGATTTAACTATGGACTTTATTGAAGGATTACCGAGATCCGAAGGATACAATGCCGTGCTAGTTGTGGATAGATTCACGAAGTATGCACATGTTTTACCCCTCAAGCACACTTTTATTGCTTTACAAGTGGCAAAGTTAGTCCTCAACAACATTGTTAAGTTACATGGCATTCCTAGAACGATAGTCTCTGATCGCGACAGGATCATCACAAGTTCCATGTGGAAAGAGTTGTTCAAGCTGCTTGACACCAAACTGCAGATGAGCACATGTTATCATCCTCAAACCGATGGTCAAAGCGAAAGAGTTAACCAATGTTTGGAAATGTATTTACGGTGTGCGGTACAAGAGACCCCAACCAAATGGCATCAGTGGTTGCCCTTGGCAGAGTATTGGTATAATACAAACTACCATTCAGCCCTAGGATGCATACCCTACAAGGCCTTGTATGGCACTGAACCTCATTATGGTATCCTACCTGATCTAACGACTACACACAATTCAGTTGTCGTGGATATTCTGGCCGAAAGAGCTGCCTACTCTGAATTGTTGAAACAGCAGTTGGCAAAGGCACAAGTTTGAATGAAACAGTATGCAGATCAGAAAAGATCATTGCGAGAATTCCAAGTTGGGGAGAAGGTATTTCTGAAATTACAGCCATACGCTCAGTCATCAATTGTTAATCGCCCCTACCCAAAATTGTCATACAAATACTATGGACCATATACTATTTTGGCGAAAGTTGGAGCAGCTGCATATAAATTGGAATTACCCGAAGAGGCACTTGTTTATCCAGTGTTCCATGTTTCACAATTGAAGCCGCAAGTGCCTGATCATACCCCATTATTCTCTTCTATTCCTCATCCTGTGGATTTCTCTTTGCGCGATGTTCAACCAGAGGCAATCTTGGACAGGCGGTTGGTCAAGAAAGGTAATTCCGCTCTCTTACAGGTGCTCATCAAGTGATCGTCATTGCCAGTCGACATGGCCACATGGGAGGATTATGATGTCTCTCGTACGCGATTTCCTGGAGCTTCAGCTTAGGGACAAGCTGATAATCAGAAGGGCAGCAGTGTCAGCACCAAAGGAAAGGCTACATGAGGAAGAGGCAGAGTTGGACTGAAT
The DNA here is from genome assembly GCA_036346405.1 of Phyllostachys edulis. NCBI lineage: Eukaryota > Viridiplantae > Streptophyta > Magnoliopsida > Poales > Poaceae > Phyllostachys > Phyllostachys edulis. Next base: position 6,017,478 of record CM070550.1, on the reverse strand, counting down.
GTTATTCTGTTAAGTTGTGTTTAGTTATTCGAATGTGATGTTGGGCCAGGCCCATGTATCGGATATGTAACTGAGCGCTGTTCACTTTCACGCATTATCGAAAAAGTAATGATACTGTTACACAACTTTCCCCTCTCCTCCCCTTCTACCTTCTGTTCTGATGGATGTGTTGACGGCGGAAATCGTCTGACCTCAACATCGCAATCACGCCGGGTCGAGGTCACGACAGAAGTATACAAGCTATGAGAAAGACGTGAAAGATGGCCCAAAACAAGACAAAGTTCATGTTCTGTCATACGTTTCTCGAGGGCTTCGTTTGGGATAAACCAAAGGGAACGAGAGCATTCGTTCAGGACGTACGTGGGAAACTAGTCTCCAGCATGATCGGCGAAAGAACTCGCCGGCTGCGACGTTCAGTTGGTATGGGCAATTCATCGAACGAGTTCCGTGCATCCTCCGTCGGGGAGGTGCAACCGCGAACGGAAGGGGAGAGGCGGCGCTGAGGCACGGCAGCCCGGCTGGAGTGTTCGCCGTCAGCCGCGGCCGCTATCCTCGAGCAGCCACGTTTGCGTTGGACGTCCTAGCCGACCGAGCACAGGTTCACCGTTCATGCATGATGCATGTCGAGTTTGTAGAAGCGACGTGACTAACGTGACCGGGAGACGGAGGGACGAGCGGAAGAGGCCGACCGGAGGAGGAGCGCGGTGGCCGGCGCCGGCCATGGAGTGGACGCTGCAGCGCGATGCTGGAGTTGAGGAGGAGCAAAGGCGCTGGAGGAAGAGAGCACGGGCAGGGGATGCAAGGCCATTATTTGTGAATTTCCATTCCGTTTTTTACCTTTTTACAAAGTCTTTTGATATCCCAATTTTCTAAAGGCTAGAGCCTATAGTCATTTTAAGTTTTTAATATGGTGCCTTTATTTTTCCTTTTCATCATAGTTGGTTCGTTGCTGCTATGCGATGCTCTACACCAAATTCACTCATTCATTTTATTATTATTCTTTTGAAAGAACTCTCAAGCTGCCTGTTCTGGATACCCTTAATAAAAAAAATTCCAATCAAATCGTATTAGAGTATCTTATAATTGGTATTTAAGTATACTAAAAGTAATAAAGAAATATAATATGTTCATTTAAGTGATATATTGATAGTAGAAATATATACTCACAGGAGTACTGAAAAGACTTCTCTCATTCACACTTAGATATGGTGTGTGCTAATATAATATATTTATTTAAGTGATATATTGACAGTGGAAGTATATACTCAGAGAGTACTGAAAAGACTTCTCTCAGTCACACTTAGATATGGTGTGTGCTATCTCACAATATCACATCCTATGTATCACGTATGGTTTGAACTATGTTGCAAAACTCAATACCGGTGTGAGTATAAGTATATAACCGTAATTCCGAATTGAGGACATACATGTTACCGCAAAAACCGAAGAACAAGAAGTAATTAACTTTCATTAAGCTACAATAGTTGAACTTTAGTAACTGTCTGATTTATAGAATACTACAAATAAGTAGTATCACATTTTTTTCCATTTATTTTATAAGTTGTAAACTAAATCTATTATCTTATTAAAGCAGAGTCAAAAGAAGCCAACACGTTCACTCTTAAGGGCTACAATTATCATGTTAATCGGTGGAAAAAGAGAAAGATCTACACCATCGATCGTAGTGGATCCAAATTATAATGGTCTAGATTCAAACAAAGAGTTTATGTCAAGTACAATAAACTAAAATTCGGAATAGAAAATAAAATCTAGAATAGGCATACAACTACATGATATCTGCGTAATGAAGAGTGGTTGTGTTTCTAAGAACCTAACAACATATTATGCTCAGTGATTTTCTTCCATTGAAGTTGATACTTCAATTAAACTTCAATTACGTTACTCAGGTTGTATTTTCCTTCAAATTTCTATTGTTATTTCCAATGTTTAAGATATCTTAAAAATCTAAATAACCTACAAAATACATAAATATACTCTCAAACATTTATACAAACTTCGAAACAAATATAGCTGCTAGTACAAAACAAACTCTAATCGCTAATACAAAAGGAAATAGTGAGACTAACCCTGCAATTGCTTGGCTAGTTTCAAGATAAGGAGGGAGTCTAGTTTTTATTTATCAACTAAAAATTTATCAACGAGTAAGTTGATTGGCACATGAAATTCAAACAGAAAAGTTCTAAAAAAAATCAAACAGAAAACGAAAACGAATTGTTCCAATGGTAGTGAGAGGTAGTAATACTGCTCTACGGCCGATTTGACTTGGTGCTTGCTGAGTTTCCCTCCCAAGCCCGAAGCAAGATCTAGAGCCCTCGTCTTCTGCATTGCTTCACTGTCTGAAAAAAAATTGTCACCTGACGATCATTACTTCACTGTACGACTTTTACTTTTCATGTGAACTGAACTAAACTTCTCATAATTTATTAAAGATTCATGCAGTTACATAACAAAAACAATTCAGTATTCGAATATGTAAGCACAACATTTGTAACTTTCGTGTGCATCTGCGTGTGTGATACCTGAGAAATTGAGTATTCGGTAGTAATTCAAGCGAGTTCTTCACGCCAAGGCGCGAGCAAATACAGGTTTGGGGAGGGTATTTATACACGAACGCAAATGCTTTACAAAAATATATATTCTTTGACCTCTTTGACGTGCTATTATTATGGTTTATTAATGGCACTGTAGTATTCAATCTGACCTACCTCCAGTCCAAAATAGTGGTTGACTGCGATCACTGTATCTAAGGTCATATACAATATGTTTACTTCAGCTGTCTATAGTCTCTACTACGTAGAATTTAAACTGATATGGATGAAAGAGAATAAAGAGAGAGAAATATGTTGTCTACAATCGCAGAAATTGTATCATCACCGTAACCAAGGAGAAATGTCTTAGATCCATGAAAGTATTAAAATATTGTGTCATCTATAAAGACAAGTAAAAAGACAACTCATTATATGAGCTGTCTACAGTGCTATCTATAGGTGACATAGAAAGATACTATAAATAACAACTATTGGTACCATTATATATACCCTAAAGCTTTGCACGAATAACTCCCCGACTTCTGCATACTCACGCCTCAACCCAAGGTCCAAACGATCGTCCCACTAGTAATAACTCCTAGGTCCAAGAAGTTGCAATCCATCGCTTTCATGAACACCCAATGCCCTAAACTCATCCTGGAATTAATCACTGCATACTATTTATCGCAACACGTGACACAAGAGGGTCCTCCGTGTTTCGTTATCACATATGGACGTGGGCCAGGGGCGTAGCCAATCTATGACCAGGCCTCGGGCTGGTCCAGCCATGGCCCAGCTCGTTGTCTCGCTCACATGAATTTTTTTATCTTACTCATTAATTTCACATAGGAATTTGAGTCTGAGTCTCGGGCCATTGTCTAAGTGTGATTACCCTCTAGGGTAATAACGCGGGGCACCACAGTAATCACCGTTGAGCCCTGGCAAATGGACGCCCAAGGAGGCGTGCTTCACACGCCAGAGTTTTGGTTATAGGGGCAATTTGCTTAGTAACATTACATCCATACCATGAGTTGAAAAATAATATCAGTGTGTTATTTACATGTCATCTTATGGCCCATTTATTATCCTCACATTGGATATTATTTTTTAATTTATACATTATTCCAATGTTACTAAGCAAATTTTCCCTTTGGTTATTGGTAGGGGGAAATACCGGAGGTGACTAAGAGTCAGGGAATCTCAGGCGAGATTTTTAAATAAATTTGGGATTTAAATTTAGTTGCCGGCCGAGATCTTAGTAATATCTCGGCCAAAAAAAATTTAAATTAAAAATATTTAATTTTTTAATCGGTTCAAAAATATATCGGTCCCACCGAGATTTCCGGTTACCGCTGTAACCACCCTTGTAACCAAAACCCTGCAACACGCAGATGCCACCTCTGGTGCGCGCGCGGCCCGTGCCCCTCCTCAGTGGCGACGCCACCTTCCATGCTTGTATGTGTTCGAGTATGGGCTCCCGTCGGACTCCTCGGATCCCTTACCACTTTGGGCTATTGTGCGAGGGTGGAGACGTGGAGGGCGCGCGGCGGCGGCGGCGACCAGCAACGACTAGACAGGAGACGCGGGCTGCAGAGGGCGAGGGGCATCCTCGTCTTCTCCCTCCGCCAAAAATGGGTTCGTTGTGCTTTGGAGCACGTCTGGTCTGGCTTCTGTCACGGTTGGGGAAGAAGCACAGTACCGAGCCTGGTACTGTGCACTCGTGGTTGAGCCTATCCTCTTCATGCCGCGCCAGGTTAGACACGACTCCGTCGGACGGAGTCAAACCAGGTCGGATCTGAACTAGAGCTGGTTTTCTCCGGTTTAGAGCTTCTTTAGCGGTTCAACACCGATTTAGTTGGTTTCTAACCAGTTTTTTTTTAATGTTTAGTTTTTTTTTAATGTTTCCTCTCCGGTTCTCCGCAGTAGATTATCCCTAGAGCCTTTACGAATTTTTTTTAAATAATCTATTTTTTATTCGGAAATACACAAATAATACCGCTTAATTTTTTTTTACAGAAATAATAGCATATCATTTGTCAGATCGTTCGTGACTCGTGCAAGTCGTCCAACCGCACTGCGACCAACCTTCAAGTCGCCCAACGGAACGGCGATTTAAAGCATCGAGGCAAGGTCGCTTTATGGAATGGCGACTTTAAGAGAGTCGCCATCTGATCGGCGAATTGCTCATGACTCAACCCAAGTCGCCTGGCCGTATGGCGACTTGGGGCGGAATCTAAACCACATGTGACGAATGCTCGCCATTCCACCGAGCGAATCGCCGGATTCAACTCAAGCCGAGCAGAAAAAGAGAGAAAGAGAGGGAAAAAAGAGGAGGGAAAGAAGAAGAGGAGAAAAAAGAGGTTCGGCCGACTAGGACAGTAAGTATTAATTTGTAAAATTTTATTTTTGAAACCATGGTAGGTTAGCAAGCAACTTTATGTGTAGTAACATATTGTTAGCAAATGTTTAGAGATGGCATGATTAATTAGTAACCATGGTACGTTAGCGAGCAACATCGTGTGTAGTGACATATTGTTAGCAAATGTTTAGAGATAACATGATTAATACAATTAGTTTAGAAGTTCGTATAAAGGAAAAATGAGTTAGTAAAAATAAATTTAGTTGTATTATTCCGCGTGCTGCGCTAATTGCGTACGGGTTAGATGAATGATAACATGTTACTTTTGTATTATATAAACATGTCGATAACCCGTGCATTCGCAAATGTTAGTTTATAGAATGTTAAATACAAGTATTTTTCCTGAAAGCTTCACCCATTATAAATATGCATAGTAACGATGATGTATTAAATTTTTCGCAATCCATAGCAGTCGGTACAGGCGTTAACGTAATATAGCCTTTCATAGGAAAAGTTATGTCTTTACCACGTGAGTTTCATGAAATTGTATATGTATTACCATTGTGTTGGAGCAAAGTCTTTAGGTGTCACTAAGAACATATCAAATATGATTTATTTCTCATTGGAATATAATTTAAATGCTTAAGTAATATGAATGCTTTTAATTTCTTAATTTGCGGGTATGGCTCAAGACCTAGTGGTTCGGATTGGCATTTCGATCTGCTTGAACGGTTGGTCGACGTCTTGACACCATGAGCCGTCGTGTGCCACATCGGTTGGCGGGGCGACACGGCTCGATTGGGGAGTGGTTCATCTGCGGACACCCGACGGGCTTGGAGACTAGACCCTGTTGGGTAGAGAGGTTTGTCATAAAGTCGTGCCATTTTTTTGTATCGTATCGCACTATGTACTTACTTCTTCGTGCTTTGTAAATTTGGTAATTACGGCCTTCTACCTCTCGCCGCGGATGGTAGAGGCCACCGAAGAGGACGGCGATGCAGTTGGCGACGATGGGGAGGTCGGGCGGTCGAGAGCGATCACGACGATTCCGTTCGACCGTCGCTCTGGCCGCCTGGTGGACCGTTGGCGGCAGACACACACCTTGCACCTCCTTTCGGGGAGATGGCCCCTACTCTGCAGGATGTCGCGATGCTACTCGGCTTGCCTATCGCGGGAGCCCCTGCATTCTTGCCAGACCTTGTTGTCGTGGCGCGACGCCTGTTAGGCGGGTTTGAGGTTTCTTGGGGCGGAGGCCGCGCCTCCGTACTTTGACTTCTTGGAGCGACAGCAGCATGGTCCGCCCCTACGGTGGCTTTCGCAGTTCCGAGTATGTATACTACTTATTTTCCATGTTTAGCGATTCATTGAGGCGTAGCCATATGACGGGCTTACTAATAATTCGTTTCTGCGTAGGTCGAGCGGATGGTCCCACAACCCATCGTCGACCGGTGTCGCGGCTTTGGGCGTACTGTTGTGGCTCTTGGTGAGTCTTGTTTACAGCTGACCACGGTGACTCGTCGGCGCCCACCTCGTAAGTGCGCGAGGCCATCGCCCGACGGCGAGGAGCTAGAGATCGATTGGGGCTCGGCCGTACTTGCCGTGGCGTCACGCGGCATGTGCGATCGTCTTTGTAGAACGAAGCCGCATCTATCCTCACAGTCGCCCCTATTCTTCGGTTTGTGGTCGTTCGAGCGCTTCTCTCGGGCCAGGCCATGTTGGTGAACTCCGGACCATACGGTAGCGGATATGTACCATGGGGACGCGGTGGACCGACCGACCGTAGGGTCCCTTTGGTGCCATAGACGGGTACATACTTCACTATATCTTTTCTTGATCGTATTACGGGTAATCCTTTGTAACCCTTTATTCTAGCCCGCAGAGCCACAAGTATGCACATCGTCAGAGTCACACGTCGCGTACAAGCACTTTGTGGAAGCGGTTTGGACCGTCTCACGGCGGCGGCGTCTGTGCCGAGCCTTACTCCGTCAGAGGCGAAGGCCGTGCTCATGGGTGTCTTCACTTGTCTTTGGCGTGATCGGGCGTCTTGGCGGACCTGAGAGGCTCATCTTCGACGTGTTCGTTGAGGACTACGCAGTGCACAGGGTGATGCGCTAGTTCGGCCTCCGCCAGGTTGTTCCAATTCCCGTCGGAACGAGGGTGCCTGAGTTGACCCACGCGTGAGTTACATGCAACACATGTTCACATATGTTTTTGATATTTCTGTAACGGTGGCTTCTAATTGCAATGGTACGTTTCACAGGCATAGTAGGAGGGGTGGCACCAGGACGCAGTGGCCGGCCAAGATGGAGTCGTGGGTGGCACAGTGGGCGAATGCCCACAAGGATGCGTGCGGAAGGGCGGCCCATCTGACCCAGTCGCGTCTGGCAGTACCTTCATTGATGCGCCTCGCAGACACGCGCACAGTGGTGCATGTCGTCGACCCTCCCGCTTCGCGTGCAAGACCGACCGACTCCTACCCTCTGCGCACTTAATGCGAGGCGTGCACCTCGCGGACGTAAATCATGTTTGAAAATGTCTCGCGTCTTTACATACGAATTATAGGTTTGGCGCTTTGACATACTCCTTGCGAGCAGACATCAGCGTCGGGGTTGCGGCGGACGACGAATGATCGATCTGGGCGGGATTGGCATTGGTGCGAGAGTCACGCGCGACGAGCTAGTGCGGTTTGTTCGTCGGGCCTGCAGTGCGGCGAGGCGATGTGTGGCCCTGACGTCATGCAGGACGGTATAAGAGGTGGCCTCGTCGGTGCATAGGTCGAGGACGCCACGTCCTCTGACCAGTCGCGAGCTCGGGAGGGCACGTCCGTGCCCCGCTGCGCTTATGCTCGCCTCCTCCTGCGCTGCTGGCGGCCGGAGGGTCGAGGTGGGGCACATGGAGTACGCACTTCACCGCCACCCACCACCGCCGCCGCCGTCGGTAGTATGTTTTCATCCCGACCCGTCCGGACGATATGGTGGGTATGACATCCGCGCCGCCTACTAGTCAGGTACGTTTCCTCTCTTTAGGTTTGCGATCGTCGATATATTGTAGAGATTAACATTGTTTGCAATCAGGTCTTGTTGTCGGCCGACACACGAGTTCTCCCTTGCGAGGGCGTGGATCGATGCCAGCGGAAGCACCCGAGGAGGTCGAGGCGGTGAGCACGCACTGCCGAGGTTATTTCCATTGAGCGGCTTAGCGGGCCCCGGTGATCACACACAAGCACCGGTGGAGTCGACCCCTAGGACCACGGATCGGCGGGGCTCTGGCGCCTTTCCTGTCTGGGCCGGCCTAGGCAACCCGCAACCGGAAGCCCAAGCGTGGCGTGTTGCTGCGCGGATCGGGTGTGGGGCGTGGCGGCAGACGGAGGAGTCTTTGCGGGTGGCGCTTGGGTGGCCGATGGGGGTTTACATATCTGTGTTTACGTATTGTATTTACGTGGGTACTATGACATGGTTGTCTATGCATAACTTGTATTATGTGTTGGCGTATTCCGCCGTAATTACTATGACATCGTTAAGTGACCTAGTCGGGCGATGCTTTATTGCCAAGTCGTCCAACTCATTTATTCGATGCATATAACTTGACACATCAACAATGCATCCTCCGTACTAACTGTCCCTTGTAGCAGATGGTGAAATGCAACTTCACCCGCTGGATCGATCCTCCCCATGAACGACATGTTGTGAGGTACGTGGATGTATTGTGGAACCGAATCTTTGATTTGGAGGCACAAGTTGACGATCTCTAAGAGCAAAATAATGACCTCCGCCAACAGATGCAGCGCGAGAGGGGCAATGAGGAGGTCGTGAACATAGGAAGTTCCTATGATCACACATGCTGTTGTGCCAACCCTAGCTGCATATGTGCATGCCACTACAATGACGGCCAGCCACGTCCGAGGCGTCCAACTAGAGAACACTCTATGTGGGTAGTGAGAGGCACCTTCTACAAAATACAAGGAAACTAGAGGGGGTGCGGCCTCCTTAAATAGGGGAGGAGGAGCCACACATCTAATAGAACTAAGGGGGTGGTACTATTCATGTCATACTTGACATGAACAGTGCCACCGTGAACGGTGCGGCCCAAGGAGGGGAGCCCATATGGGCCAAGTCAACACACTTATTACATAGCCCAATTTGGCCCAAACAGGTGATGCAGCACCTTGTTTTGATGCTTACGGTGTGCCCATAATGAATTTGAAGGTAAAGCCAGATCCATTGGAAAGGTCTTGGAATAAGCTTTCCAACAAGACCAAGAACACCCGAATCGGACTCCGTTTGCAAAAGTTATGGCCTTTTTACTACGGACCTATTGGGCTGTCCCAGTGCTAGATTATTTTCACGATTCCGACATGCACAGATGGAATTTGGAGGTGAGGCTGGATCCGTTGGAAAGATGACGAGATAAGCTTTCCATCAAGTACTCGTGGACCTTCAGCGGACTCCGTATGTGAAAGTTATGCACGTTTAAAGTCGGTGCTGTCTCCGGAGGCCGAATTGGATTCCAAAATAGGTCCAGCTCAAACTCTTGCAAATCAACCACTCTTTGTCTTTTATTCAGGAAAATAACAACGCATTTATTAGGCAATATCATATAGTTCATGTAATATAAAGGCACTCCTAAAAACGAGTTCACCTGACAATTTAAGTGAAGCGTACGAGTTCTTGTAATTGGAACAGCAAGCATAACAAATATGGTTGTATCCATAGGGGTCATGTCCTCATCATCCTCCCTTTCTTGAAAACAAAGCCGTCCTCAGCTTTTGATAAGCTGAAAATAGGGTAACAAAGAAGCCAAGGTGTACGCATGGTATATGTATATGTAGATGTCATCTGTTTTAACGGTTCTTCGTTGTTGCACAATTAATGTTATAAGACAATGAAATGATCATAAAAGCTCATTGTATTATTAACCCAAGAATAATCATATATGTTAATGATCAAAACAAAATTTCTCACACAACAATTATTGCAACTAGTTTTGCAAATGTAAGTGAAGCGTTTATGCAAATCAAATCTCTGAAGTTGTAAACTTGCAGTGATAGCACATATGTGCAATTCTACAACTTTTGGAATCAAACAAAATTCATCCATATAATTAGATTTCAATCGAGCAATAGCAAATTCATCTAGCAATGGTGAAAAGAATTGTAAGTTCTTCCATACGTCAACATCAATATTCGGATTGTCAATACTAGATGGTACAATAAGGGATGAACACATAGGCATTGGATGAGCACTAAATTTTATTTTCCTCTCATATTGAACAAGATTCAGCACACAAGAATTGTTATCCAAAACAGCAAGCTTCAATTTATCCACATGATCACAAGTTATGCATATTCGATATACAAGAAATTGATTGTCTACACCATAATCTCCGATCAAATTAAACTTATACCCAGGGATGTAGGCACTAGACAAGGATTTCGAACATGCAATTTCAGAAACTTTCTCCATAGCATGTGATAATTTCATAGGTAAATCCAACATAATGTAACATAAAGAATCAGCAGGAGAAATTCTAGTCAAAACTTCTTTATGTCTAACCAATTACACATGATCATTAGATGGGATTAACTTATCATAGGAAACACTCAAAACAGCAGGCAATTCGATTATTTTATCATATGGTGCACTCAAGTCAATATAGTCTGAATTCTCTACTTGAAACATGTGCATATCAGAATTGTTTTCCACTAATTTTTGCTCTAAAATAGCATGAACAGTGGACAATTGTAGTTCGTCACAAACATACTCACCTTGAGTGATGATAGCACCATGGTCTTTACCTCTTTGGCTCAACTCAGATGTAGGTGCATCCATCTCCTCATCTTCCTTCTCAACCAATAGAGTCGGTGTCTCAATCAGTTCATTCTCCTCTTCGGTATGGTTCTCAACTTTTTGTAGGTTGTTAGTCACAAAAAAACACAAACACAGGTTTGTTCTCATGTTTCCTATCATCAAGCATTCTCAATTTCTCCTTAATATGATTTTCAACCTTACATGCAAGTATAAACAAATGAGGGAGAGAACCATATTCTTTGTGAATAAGAAGGTACTGAATTGGTTGATTAAGCCCACTTAAGAATCTATTCTCTGTAGCTTCAGCATGTTCCTCTAAGCCACAGCGCAACAAACGAGTTTTCAATTCATGATAGTTTTCCCTTACAGTTCTACGACCTTGTTTGAAACGTTGTAATCTAACTAATAAATAATCAGCATGATATTTAGGAACAAATTCATCTCTCAAAAGTTTCTTTAACGCGTGCTAAGTTTGAGGCACTCTTCCATGTCTACGTAAATACTTCCACCAAAGTATTGCATCCTCAACAAAAACACTAGTGGCAGCTCTTATCTTTTGCCTATCAGACCATTCATAATATTCAAATTCTTTGTCTAAAACTATCTCACAGTCAACATAGGCATCAGGATCAAATTTACCAGCAAAGGATGGCAAAGTGATATTAGTTTTACTGGACGTACTATCACGATCATATACCTTATGTGGTGGAGAAACTTGGCTCAAGCTTGCATTTTTCTCGCAGACTTTCTTGTGCTCCCGTTCAATGGCTCGAAGAAGACGTGGATCGATCTCGTAATCATCCCGTGAACCTGTCATAGTTAGTAGAAAACAAAGAACAAATCACAAGTATATGTCCCTATCAACTACTAGGTTCTGGAGGCTCAATAGTTGCTCACACCGAAGCTTATACCAAGTTCTTACAAGATCTTACCAATGCAGCAAGGAAGTGGTACAACCGGTGGCTGGTTTGTGATACTCTCACATGCGATTAACCCAACGATTGCGAGGAACGGTACTTGCTGAGTTAGTAGGAAGTAAAGCTCGGAAGGCTTCAATATGGTAGCAAGGATCAGCAATAATCAAATCAATTAATGCAAGTTGAAAGATTGTTCAAAGTACTCGTCAATGTTGCTGATCCTAGCCTAATCAAAGCCAGCTAATCGAAGCCCTACTAAGATATGTGTATGTACGCACACGCAACGATAAATGTGACTTGATGTAAGCAATGGAAAACCTCACAACAAGTGCTAGGAGAAATGCTAACCAATCTACTCAAACTTCTTTGTAGGGCACAAAATTGTTACTTACGGCGTAGAGCACAAAAAAAGGACAATAATCGGTATCGGTGCAATGCAAACTGATTACAGAAATTGAGCAGAAACAACAACTAGTCTCAAACAATGAAAAAGCAAAGGTTTATATGGCTTATATATACTCGTTTGAAATGTTTCGATGAGATCTACAACTTTGCAATTGAGATGAACCCTAAATTCCGAAGGGAAGACCAAAAGAATTGACAAAAACAGAAACCGAAAACTTGCGACACGAATTTGGAGCAGAAGATGGCCGATTTTGGGTCCCCAGGAGGGAGACTAGTGGCTTAGATGGAAAGGATGCACCTCATCGTTAGCTTTCCAACGAGCACAAGAATGTCTAAATCGAACACCGTATGCAAAAATTATGCATATTTTACTGAAGGTGTCTCTAAAACGGAATCCTACTTGGACTCGAAACCGACTCGGGTTCAAACTTGAAACTGCTATATCTTTTGATTCCGTGGGCCAAACTAGCTGGAATTTTTTGTGGAAGCTTGTGGCTATATGTAGAAGGGCTCCACCAATTTTCACTGGTTTTGGAAAAATTTTGATGCGCTTTTCTTTTCTTTCCTTTTGTTCTTTTTTTTACCATGGCTTTTGTTCTTGCGGTTGCCTTTTTCTCCTTCTACTATCTGGCCAGCCCTAGGGTTTGTCGCAAGCCGTAAATAACATCAACTCTCCCAAAAGATCACAGCAATCCGCTCGAGTTTTTTTTTCGATTAACAACGACATGAAATTTACATTTTTTGGTGCGGATTACGGGAGTTCTAACCCACAATTTTACATTTTAGATGCAAAGACTAAGACGATCAAGCGGCGAAGGAAAACACGAGAAGCAAACTAAACAATGACCAACTAGACAATAACTAGAACTAAAGATCAGTAACTAGACACAACGATACAACCAATGATTCAACGAATGAACCCGAAGGTCCTTGTTTTGGCCCAATCTTTTGATAAGACGATAAGTTCGGTAGTCGTCGCTCAACTCTCACGATCCTGGCTACGAACACGCAAGGCTTAAAACCACGCAATCGCTGAACTAATTGACAAGTCGTTATCAACCGTGTACGAATACGCGGATGACTTGACCACGAAGGTCGATTCCTGCATACACCGAAGAAGCACGCAAGAACAAGATAAAGCAATCTGAAATTGCAAATAGGAATTGAAATATTTGAATCGAGTTGGGATTCAGAATAAGGATCTTGATTGTGTGGTCTAGTCGACACACGCAAAAGATACAAGTTGCAATGAAGGCAAACTAAACATAAATAAAATCCAAGGAAACTAGAGGGGGTGCGGCCTCCTTAAATAGAGGGGAGGAGCCACACATCTAATAGAACTAAGGGAGTGGTACTATTCACATGGAATTGTTCACATCAACAGTACCATCGTGGACAGTGCGCCCAACGAGGGGAGCCCATGTGGGCCAAGTCAGCCCACTCATTACATAGCCCAATTTGGCCCAAACAGGTGACGCAACACCTTATTTTGATGATTACGGTGTGCTCGTAATGAATTTAAAGGTAAGGCTAGATCCATTGGAAAGGTCTCAAAATAAGCTTTCCAACAAGACCAAGAACATCCGAATCGGACTCCGTTTGCAAAAGTTATGACATTTGTACTATGGGCCTGTTGGGCTATCCCAGTGCCAGATTGTTTTCGCGATTCCGACGTGCACAGATGGAATTTGGAGGTGAGGCTGGATCCGTTGGAAAGATGATGAGATAAGCTTTCCATCAAGTACTCGTGGATCTCTAGCGGACTCCGTATGTGAAAGTTATGCACATTTAAAGTCGGTATTGTCTCCGAATGCCGAATTGGATTCCAAAATAGGTCCAGCTCGAACTCTTGCAAATCAACCACTCTCTATCTTTTATTTCAGAAAATAACAACACATTTATTAGGCAATATCATATAGTTCATGTAATATAAAGGCACTCCTAAAAACGAGCTCACCTGACAATTTAAGTGAAGTGTACGGGTTCTTGTAATTGGAACAACAAGCATAGCAAATATGGTTGCATCCATAGGGGTCATGTCCTCATCAGGTACAATTTGTATCGTATTGGTGTTGTAGGATCGTAGAATCGTACGATTCTACGACTAGAATCACAATTTTAACAACTTTGGCTTAAGTAATAGCTTAGCTTAGGTAGATAGATACACCAATAAACCATGGCTTCCCTACTCCCTCTGGTTCACAAAACCAAGTCATTTTGGAATACGTGCAGTCAAATTTTGAAAATTTTGGCTATTGATATTGACGAGGATATAATAATCCTCATTTTATCTTTTATCTATAATTCTTATTATAGGTAAATATGGCGTCATGTGGACCTGAGTATACCCTTAATATTATGAGGAAGAGCCTAATGGGTGGTCGTAAGTTCTTCTCGACCACCCCATAATCGTAAGTTATGCTCGACTATCCCATAGATCGTAAGTCTTGCTACGACTATCTCATAATCGTAGGTTCTTCTCGACTAGGTCATTCTCGACCACCTTATGATCAATTAAACCTCTGAGACAAGCGGGCCTTATTGATTAAAGGGATTCAAGCAGTCATCATCTGTTTGTTACTCTGCGAAGTAATGTACGTAATACTCCATTATCTACGGTATATAGTTTGTTGGCGGCGTGGAGGAGTTAATAGACCGGTGATTATTACCAGCGTCGTCCGTTCACGGGATGTGATGGCGCGCTCACAGATAGCTACGCTCCTTCACGTACTATAAAAAGCGACAATCGGAGAAAGGAAGGGAGGGCAATCGGGCCATCGGGAATACAAGCACTATCTGTAATAGTCTTAGTTTTTCCCGATTGTTGAGAATATACTCAATACCATACACACACGGAGTAGGGTTCTTATTCTCTCTCGGAGAAGGCTGAACACGTATAAAAATCCCGTGTCAATCTCTGCGTGATTCCATTCTAGGAGACCCCGAATCAAACAATCTTTCGTAAGTTCGGTTCTAAAACACCGGCGGTTGGCGGCGAAACCGTGGGGATCTTCGGTAATCTCTTGTCAACATTCTCTCTGTTTTCCAAATCTCATGCACTCATGGCGGGAGAATGGAGCGAGGAAAGCGGTTCGACTTGGCGGATTATCAGAGATGTCGACATGGATGCGGTTTGATTATGAGGCAAGTGATGACTCATCAGATAGTCTTGCGCCTCGGTGATCTTCCCGAGATCGAGGAGACAATGCGCTAATGGAGTTGAGGAGGATCCTTATCCCCCACAGCGATGCGTCAGAGAGGAATCTACCCTCTCAAAGGACAAGAGTCAATCGACCGGGACCACACCGGTGGACTCACAACCTAGCGAGTTTTTCCTCGAAGTGTCAAGGTCCCCAGAGGCGGTCCAGACTTAGTAAAACAAGCTCTGGAAGCCACAATTAGGGACTTCACCGACATCGGTGATCATCTCTCTCCGGATGACATCGAGCGGCGGGATCAAGCATGCTTTTCTGCAAATTCGACCATCTCTCTTGAGTCATACTGCTTAAGCGGAGGCAGTTATAACCGGACTTCCCTACATGGAGGGATTACTCCAGAATCGCTAGATGGTGTCTCTCGCGACTCCTCAGCGGGGAGGCCTCGGCGCAAGTGAGAATCATCAGCAGGAGGTCTTAGTCCTTCCCTCGGATCAAGGTCACTCTCCTAGAGACCGAGATGGAGACTCTCCCGAAAATCACCTGCTGCGCCCCCTCGTGGCAATGGCAAGGACACCACCAGCTGGCGGACGACCAACACCTTCATGAGCAGAAGGAAATCCTCGACATTCTCGCATTTCATTGAGGAAGTCTCAAGAGTCAGACATGGAAGCTCTTGAGTTTGCCGGAAGAAAATTGAAGCCAGAAGAATTTGCTGGCGCATTCAATATCAATCGGAGGAGGCTCGAGAGCTCGGCACATCAATGACTTGCTCGAGAATCCAACTCAAGAGCTAGCAGAGCACCGACTCGACCTCTTCGTTGAAGAGATTGCACAAAGGCTTGAATCGATGGCAAGGCTGGAAGCACCTCGCCGACATCATTGATGAAGTCATAGTCATCGACTTCTTGACTACCGGTCGATCGAACATATCACGCATGAAGGAATCGGCCTTATGATGAAATCGCGTCGATCTCCTACTCGGAAAATGTCTTCAAATGGTGATGATCGACAAACTCCTCGGAGGTGATCGCTCACCATTCGACATGAGAATCTGCGGTGACGGATGAACTACGAGTATTCCCTCGTGGGGTGAGATCTATCGTAGAGTGCGGTCAACCTATTCTGGGTATCGTCGAGTCGACCACGATGATATAGACCCTTCTTTCTGCAAAGGAGGCATCAAGAAGTCATTCTTGGATGTCGGGCATTCTCTTTGATCTCAGAAACATTATTTGGCCACCTCGATTTCGACCGGTGAACATGGAAGTTTGATGGTTCCCAAAATCCCCCAATTCCTTGGATCTATACCCTGCAATTGTCCGGCGGCGGAGGAGGAGAGAGCATGTGATGGCAAATTACCTTCAAGCTGTGCTCGAAGGATCGCTCGATCGTGGTTATTGAACCAACCACTCGAGTCGATTTACTCTTAGCAACACCTCTGCGACCTTCTCTTGGCAAATTTCCAAGGCACTTACAATCGTCCGGAAAGGAGGATGACTTGCCGGAATGAGACGAGCGACAATGAGACCTTCGCCAATTCATCAAGCGTTTTAGTCGGGTTTGTAACTCAATTCGGAAGTTTGATTCATCTGTTATCGGGGCTTTCAAGCAAGAGTCCATGATAGAAGGATAACGAAGACATTGCTTTGAATCCTCCTACTTGTCATTGAACTCTTTGAGATGGTGATCGATATGCAAGCTATACGAGGCGGTCGAGTGGAATAACACGATAGATCGAAGACAATACCTCTCGAGCAGGCGACATTAGTAAGAAGAAAGATAAAAAAGCAAAAAGTCCAGAACAAAGGCGAAGGGTCAAAAATCCCAAGCCGGCGGTTCAAGGAGGTATTGGTACGTGAATGATAAAAAGCCACGCACATCAAGCCGCGCTCAGAGCGAGCAAAATAAGCACCCGATCGGAAAAATGATAAGCCTAGGTGGTGTCCTTTCCATAAAAGGAAGGACATGACCTTCATAAGCTAAGGTCTTCAACAAAAGCTTGAAGACTACTACAACGACAAGGACCACTTCCCTCTCGGCGGGTAGGGCAAGCGAGTGGTCATAAGTCATCGAGATGCGAGGAGGAGATTCCGTTCGAGGATCCATAACCTGCCGTCGAACACATATCACGGGGATCATCGGCATATGAATCAAAGCGGCTGACTCAAAACTTGCCGAGCGTGAGGTAAACTCCATAGATCCTCCTCTTGTCAATAAATTACGAAGTGGTGGAAGTCACCATCTCTTTGAGAAGGGTGTTGCCGATTCCTTCGACTCGACAGTCGATACCCATCGTGGTCGAACCCACCATCAACAATTGTCGGGTCAATCGAGTTTTGGTTGATGGTGGCGGCTCGATAAACATTTTGTTTCACGAGTGCTGGATGACATGCAAGTACCGGGACCAAGGTAAGACCGTGCGATACTCTTTCCATGGAATCGTCAGGGATCTTCGGCTAAACCAATTGGCCAAGTTTCTCTTCCTTTAACATTTGGTTCACCAAGTAATTTCGGAGACGGAGAAAATCTCCTTTGATGTAATGGATTTCGATCGGCATATAACGCCATACTCGGACGACCAACTTTGGCAAAATTCTAATGGCTACTCATTATGGATATCAATGTATTAAGATGCGAGTCCCAAAGGGTAATCACAATCCATTGTGACAAGAAGATGGCGCATACTGCGGCCGTCGATCCCTCGAGATGGTTGGACAAATACCAACTCGAGAAGAAATCGACCTTCGACTAGCAAGTGAAGCCTAAAAAACTACACCAAAGCCGAGCGACAAAGTCAAAGAGGTTCCTCTGGGCCAGGGAGCCCTCGAAGGCTGTTAGCATCGAGGGATACTTCCGACCCCAAATAGGAAGGCGCCTCATCGCCTTCCTCAGAGCTAGCAGATGTCTTTGCGTGGCAAGCATCCGAACATGCGGAGTCCCAGGGAGGTGATCGAGCGAGGCTAGCTACGGCACGACAAAGTACCGTAAAACAAAAATTACGGAGATTTGCCTGATCGGCGAGATGCTATTAAATCGAGAATTGGATAAGCTACTCAAGCGGGCTTTATAAGAGGTCAACCACCCGGTGGTTGGCTAATCTGTAATGGTTAGAAAGTCAAGCGGCAAATGGCGTATGTCGTAGACTTCTTGATCTTAATAAAGCTTGTCCAAAGATGATTTTCCTTTACCTCGTGTCGATCGGTTGGTTGATTCTCTGCGAGGTTGTGAAATGTTAAGTTTTTTAGATGCATATTGCGGATACCACGGATCAATATGTGTCTGAGGCGATGAAGAAAAGACGCATTTATTACACCATTTGGTATATTTTGCTATGTCAAAATGCCATTTGGTCTAAAAATGTAGCTTCTTTTCAGCGCTTGATGCAAGCAACTTTTTCATCTCAATTAGGCGAAATCTAGAGGCCTATGTTGATGATCTAGTTGTTAAAAGCATCAAGAGACTTAATCATATTCTTGACACGCAAGAAACATTCGACAATCTCGGAAAACATCGCTTAAACTTAATCACGAGAAGTGTGTATTTGGAATCTCTTGAAAATTGCTTGGATTCCTAGTATCTATCTGAGGAATCGAAGCAAATCAAAAGATAAAAGCCATTTACAAATCGCCCTCAACTACGGAAAGAAGTCCGAAACTCCTTTGGGTGCATGGCGGCTTTAAGTCGTTTCATCGCCTGTTGGGAGAAAAGGACTACCTTTCTTTAAACTTCTAAGAAAACACGAAGGTTTTGAGTGGTCGAAAGAGAAAGCAGCGCCTTTGAGGATGTCAAGAGGTACCTTCTGAGTGCTCTATTACGGTCTCTCAGGGGCGGAAGAAGCGCTCTTAGTTTACCTAGTTGCC